>CANTUT010000002.1:1920000-2587500 GCA_947687605.1 Reutealis trisperma
AATGGTAAATGAGTGAATATTAATTTGAAATTTAAAATATGTATATATTTTTTTAATTTTACAGCAAAAAAGAAAAATAAAAAATAAAAAAAATTTAAATTTTCATATTAAATAGGCTATTAATTACTCAGCTTTATTTTTATCGCTAGCATAATACCCATGCTCCTCACAAAAAATTATATATGCCTGTTATAAGCATATATAATTTTTCGTGCATAGCATGTATATTATGCTAACGATATAAATAAATCTAAGTAATTAATAGCCTATTCATATGAAAATCTAAGTTTTTTTTTTAATTTTTTTATAATAATTAACTTTATTTTAAAAAAGAAAATATAAAATAAATAAATATTTCATAATAATTAACTTTATTTTAAAAAATAAAATATAAAATAAATAAATACAATAAGTTATTAGTATAAGTATAATATGGGTTCTACTACTTAGTAATGATAAGTCTACTCGAATTTACATTATTCTATATAAAAATATAAATTTAAATATTCATTTAATCAAAATGGTAAATAAGTGAATGTTGATTTGAAATTAATATATATATATATATAATTTTGCAGCAAAAAGAAAAATAAAAAATAAAAAAAAATAAATTTTCATATTAAATAGGCTATTAATTACTTCACTTTATTTCTATCACTAGCAAAATACCCGTGCTCCGCACGAAAAATTATACATGCCTACTATAAGCATATATAATTTTTCGTGCATAGCATGTGTATTATGCTAACGAAAGAAATAAATCTAAGTAATTAATAGCTTGTTTAATGTGAAAATCTAAGTTTTTTTTTTTTTTTTTATAATAATTAACTTTATTTTAAAAAAGAAAATATAAAATAAATAAATATTTCATAATAATTAACTTTATTTTAAAAAATAAAATATAAAATAAATAAATGCAATAAGTTATTAGTGTAAATATAATATGAGTTTCACTACTTGGTAGTGAGAGGTCTACACGAATTTATATTACTCTATATAAAAATATAAATTTGAATATTTATTTAATTAAAATGGTAAATGAGTGAATGTTGATTTGAAATTTAAAATATATAATTTTTTTATTTTGCAACAAAAAAGAAAAATAAAAAATAAAAAAATTTAAATTTCCATATTAAATAGACTATTAATTACTTAGCTTTATTTCTATCGCTAACATAACGCCCGTGCTCCGCATGAAAAATTATATATGCCTATTATAAACATATATAATTTTTTCGTGCATAGCATGTATATTATTCTAACAATAGAAATAAATCTAAGTAATTAATATCCTGTTTAATAAGAAAATTTAAGTTTTTTTTTCATAATAATTGAATTTATTTTAAAAAAGAAAATATAAAATAAATATTTCATAGTAATTAACTTTATTTTAAAAAAGAAAATATAAAATAAATAAATATAATAAGTTATTAGTGAAAGTATAATATGAGTTCCACTACTTGATAGTGAGATGTCTACTCGAATTTATATTGTCCTATATAAAAAGATAAATTTGAATATTCATTTAATCAAAATAGTAAATGAGTGAATATTGATTTTAAATTTAAAATATATAATTTTTTTTTTAATTTGACAGCAAAAAAGATTAAAAAAAAAAAAACTTAAATTTCTATATTAAACAGGCTATTAATTCTTTAGCTTTATTTCTATCGCTAGCATGATACACGAGTTATGCACAAAAAATTATATATGCGTATAATAAGCATACACTACTTTCATCCTAAAAAAGTTGTTCATTTTTTTTCTCATATAGTATAAGAAAACATCATTAATTACTTGTCAACTCATAAATTTTATTATATTTTTCATATATATTCTTACATATACTCATTTATTATTACATTTATTATTTATTTTGAGAATACATACCATTTAATTATTAAGGATAAAATTGATAAATGATTATAAATATTTTTAGAGTGGGCAAGTGTTTTGGAATATCTTAAAATGGAATAATGGACAATCTTTTTAAAACGGAGAAGTATAATTTTTCATACATAGCAAAGGTATTATGTTAACGATATAAATAAAATTAAGTAATTAATAGCCTGTTTAATATGAAAATTTTAGTTTTTTTTTTATTTTTTTCATAATAATTAACTTTATTTTAAAAATGATAATATAAAATAAATAAATACAATAAGTTATTAGTGTAAGTATAATATGTAAGCAAATATAATTTTTCAGGCATAGCACGGGTATTATGCTAGCGATAGAAACAAAGCTAAATAATTAATGGCCTGTTTAATATGAAAATTTAAGTTTTTTATTTTATTTTTTTATAATAATTAACTTTATTTTAAAAATGATAATATAAAATAAATAAATACAATAAGTAATTAGTGTAAGCCTCTGTTTGATAACCTAACTTAATAACTTAATTTAATTTTTTCAGCACTTATTAGTTTTAAATTAGTTTGATAACCTTAAAAAGTTTTAACTTAAAATTTTCAGTAAGTAAAAAAGCACTTAAAATAATAAGTTAAAATATTTGCCTTAAAATTTTAGCTAAACACGCTCAATAATTTATGTTTTAAAACTTTTTAATTGGAATCACTATTATGTTCTTATCTTAATTAATATGTGATGATTAGCTTTTTATTTGTATTTTTTTACTTGTTTATCATTTTTAAAGCATACTCATTTTAAGTTTAATAATTTTTATTTTTTAAAATATTATGAAAAATACTATTCTAATATAATTATTGTCTTTATTTTTATTTATGACTTTTTTAATACATAAATTGTATTCATAAATTAAAATGCAAATAAAAAAATTAAATATCACATCACAGAATTAAATATGTCTAATAAAAAAAATTAAGAATTTTCAGTAACAATGGTTATCAAATAGACTGATATACTCAGTACTTAAAATTTTCAGTATTTATTATATTCAATATTTAAAATTCAGCATTTAATTTTTTAGCACTTAATTTTTAGTTTATTAAATGGCACCTAATTATAATATGGGTTCAACTATTTAGTTATAAGAGGTCTACTCGGATTTGCATTATCCCATATAAATAATATAAATTTGAATATTCATTTAATCAAAATGGTGAATGAGTGAATGTTGATTTGAAATTTAAAATATATAATTTCTTTTTTAATTTGGTAGCAAAAAAGCAAAATACTAAAAAAAAAAAATTAAATTTTCATGTTAAATAAACTATTAATTACTTAGCTTTATTTCTATTAATTACTTAGCTTTATTTCTATCACTAGCATAATTTAAAAATGATAATATAAAATAAATAAATTCAATAAGTTATTAGTGTAAGTATAATATGGATTTCACTACTTGATAATGAGAGAGCTACTCGGATTTGCATTATCTTATATAAAAAATATAAATTTGAATATTTATTTAATCAAAATGGTAAATTGGTGAATGTTGATTTGAAATTTAAAATATATAATTTTTTTTAATTTGGTATCAAAAAAGAAAAAAAAAACGTAAATTTCCATATTAAATAGGCTATTCGTTGCTTAGCTTTATTTCTATCGCTAGCATAATACCCGTGCAATGTACAAAAAATTATGTATGCTTGTAATAAGTATATACTACATCTATCCCAAAAAGGTTGTTTACTTTTTTTTTACCCAGTTTAAGAAAATATCATTAATTACTTGTCAACTCATAAATTTTATTATATTTTTCACTTATATTTTTGTATATACTCATTTATTATTACCTTTATTATTAATTTTGAGAATATACACTTTTAATTATTAAGAATAAAATTGACAAATACTTATAACTATTTTTAGAGTAGACAAGTATTTTGAAACATTTTAAAATAAAATAATGGACAATTTTTTTGGACAGAGAAAGCATAATTTTTCATGCATAGTATGAATATTATGTTAGCGATAGAAATAAAGTTAAGTAATTAATAACATGTTTAATACGAAAATTTAATTTTTTATTATATTTTTTCATAATAATTAATTTTATTTTAAAAATGATAATATAAAATAAATAAATACAATAAGTTATTAGTGTAAGTATAATATATAAGCATATATAATTTTTCGTGCATAGCACGGATATTATGTCAGTGATAGAAATAAAACTAAATAATTAATAGCCTGTTTAATATGATTATTTAAGTTTTTTTTTTTATTTTTCACAATAATTAACTTTATTTTAAAAATGATAATATAAAATAAATAAATACAACAAGTTATTAGTGTAAGTATAATATGAGTTATACTACTTAGTAGTGAGAGGTATACTCAAATTTGCATTATTCTATATAAATAATATAAATTTAAATATTCATTTAATCAAAATGATGAATGAGTGAATGTTGATTTGAAATTTAAAATATATAATTTTTTTTTAATTTGGCAGCAAAAGAGAAAAATAAAAAAAAAACTTAAATTTTCATATTAACAAACTATTAATTACTTAGCTTTATTTCTATCGGTAGCATAATACCCGTAATATATATGAAAAATTATATATGCTTTAACTTTTTTTAAAAATGATAATATAAAATAAATAAATACAATAAGTTATTAGTGTAACTATAATATGGGTTTCATTACTTGGTAATGAGAGGTCTATTTGGATTTGCATTATCATATATAAAAAATATTAATTTGAATATTAATTTAATCAAAATGATAAATGAGTGAATGTTGATTTGAAATTTAAAATACATAATTTTTTTTTTAATTTGATAGCAAAAAAGATAAAAAAAAAACTTAAATTTCCATATCAAACACGCTATTAATTGTTTAGCTTTATTTCTATCACTAGCATAATATTCGTGCTATGCACGAAAAATTATATAAAATTATATATGCTTATAATAAGCATATATAATTTTTCGTGCATAGCACGGGTATTATGCTAGCGATAGAAATAAAGCTAAGTAATTCATAACCTGTTTAATATGAAAATTTAAGTTTTTAGTGCAATATGAGTTCCACTATTTAATAGTGAGAGGTTTACTCGAATTTGTATTATCCTATATAAAAATATAAATTTGAATATTCATTTAATCAAATTCGTAAATGAGTGAACGTTGATTTGAAATTTAAAATATATATATATATTTTTTAATTTGATAGCCAAAAAGATAAAAAAAAATTAAATTTCCATATTAAACAGCCTATAAATTCCTTAGTTTTATTTCTATCGCTAGCATAATATAGCATGGGTATTATGCTAGAGATATAAATAAAGTTAAGTAATTAATAGCCTGTTTAATTTGAAATTTTAAGTTTTTTTTCATAATAATTAACTTTATTTTTAAACTGTAATATAAAATAAATGAATACAATAAGTTATTAGTGTAAGTATAATATGGGTTCTACTACTTGGTAGTGAGAGGTCAACTAAGATTTGTGTTGTCCTATATAAAAGATATAAATTTGAATATTCATTTAATCAAAATTGTAAATGAGTGAATTGTCACGACCCAATTTCGGGACACGTGACCAGCACTGGAGCATGAGAAAGCTTAAGGCTACCAGTGTCCACAGTCAGTCTAAACAGTTAACCCCCAATAAGAATAATATAATAATATAATTATAAAATATCTCGGATCAATTTTTCCATGTCACTCCATCTGCCAATAGTATAGTCAATAATCATCATATCACAATAGAAATTTATTATAACAATGCCATAATAATTTACAATAATAGTAACAATGTCATAAACACTGTCGGCAAAGAGTTTGACCATAATACAAGCCAAATGTACCAATAGTACCATAATACAACCTCAATACTATAATTGCAGAATTCTAACATAATATTACAATAACAACATATTGCATGTACTCTGTCGAAAAAGAAGACAGAGACCAACTTGATAAAAGTTATAACTGAAAGCTTAACCTGTAACCTGAAAAATAATAAGGAGACAGGGGTGAGTGTCTCAACTCAGTGAATGATACTACTAATATGCAGACCTGGTGAACCAGATATAAACATGTATGAGTGATGTGCAGTTATATCACCTAACATCCAATCACCACAAAACACACAAGGATGAAGTTCAGTTTACAAAAACCACACTAAAATCAAACTGAGGGAGCCGATGCTCATATAATGGCTCTTTTAATCCAATAATCTGTCTCTTATATCCAATCCAAGGGGCCCGGCCGTCACTGGTCTATATCACGCAGCCCTGACTCGACTAATAGCAGCCTTGGCGATGAGCAGGCCCGGTCAGCATCCACCAGTCATAGCTCATTTTCTCAAACTCATCATAATCATATCATATCCAAAGTCCTAGGTGGTCTCTGTATCATTCTGTCTCCATCCAATATACACAGAGAATATGCAGCACAATATCCAAGTATTCAACACAATAAGATGATAAGTAAGTGTGCACATATATTCATTTCATGACATAAGCATCAGGATTTAATTATATTCATAATATACTCAATGTAATGCATGATTAACAGAAAAGTATATTAGAAGTATCACTCACAGTACAGAAGAGCAGAACTGAATATTCACGGAATGTAGCTGGGGATGGCCGGAGGCTCACCAGAATGATCTATATAGTGAAGTGAACAAGATTATCAGAATATGAATATAATGACAAGTACATACTTATTTCCTATCTAGATCACCTAATCTCCCCCAAAAGCTCAAATCTTCCTAACGAACCTCACACTTATTAACTACTAATCAAAACGTAATAATATACCACAAACTCGCAACAAATTATAAAAAACGATGCTCACCGTAAAAGGCACCAAAAAACAAAAACGTTAACCGATCGTCACAAACTTATTACCAACAGACTCGTCTCGAAGCGTAGAATCCGAAAATATAATTCGTTTCTTCTGATTCGTCAGAATTTGTGTCGGCAGTTTGGTCGATTATCGGAGTTCGATCAAAATCAACGTCATCCAAAATTAGTGATTTACATACCAAATTAAAGTTTAGAGGAAGAGGAGTCCGATGGTACAAAAATCACCTTGAACGAACGACAGAACTGGCCAAAATTTAGCTCGAAACTTTTTGCCAGCGGACACTGCGGCGGCTGGCGACGGCAGATAGCTGCGATCTTCAGTGGACAGTTTGGTCAGCACCTCAGGAACCTTTCTGGCCGGTGCGTGTCGGATTTTGGCAAGCGGACGGTGGTCGGACGATAGGCAGCTTCTCCTTCTTCTCTCTCTCTCTCTCTCTCTCTCTCTCTCTCTCTCTCTCTCTCTCTATATATATATATATATATATATATATATATATATATATATATATATATATATATATATATATATATATATATATATATATATATATACTAACAGTAGTAGTAATAATAATAATAATAATAATAATAATAATAATAATAATAATTTATCGAATAATTTTACGTAAAACAATTTACGAAATTTAAATTAAATACCATAATAATTAATTGGAAGAATTTGCTATAATATAATAAATTTTTCTATCAACTTCACAATATTTCAAAATTATAAATTATAAAAATTCATGATATTACAATCTCCCCTCCTTAAAAAAAAATTCATCCCCGAATTTTAAAATAATATAATAATACTGAAAATCTCATATAAATAGTAAGTCTAATTTCTTTAAATATACAATATAACCATAAAATATTCAAAATACAATACCAAATATCAATCATATTCAAATAAATATGGGTATTTATCTCTCATCTAAGCCTCTACCTCTCACGTACACTCCTCAGTCGTATGATTACGCTACATAACCTTAACCATAGGAATTTCTTTAAAATGAAGCCTTCGAACTTGAGAATCTAACACAGCTATAGGGACCTCTTCGTATGATAGGTTTTCGCAAATTTGAACCTCTTGAGGCTGCAACATATGAGATGGGTCAGGAACATATTTCCTCAATATGGAAACATGAAATACAGGGTGAACATGAGAGAGATCTAGTGGCAAGTCCAACCGATATGCAACAGCTTTGACTCATTCGATAATCAGATACGGACTAATATACCGCGGTGCTAGTTTCTCTCTCTTGCCAAATCGCATTATTCCTCTCATGGGGGAAACTTTCAAAAAAACAAAATCACCTACTTCAAAGGACACATCTTTTCGCCTGTGATCCGCATAACTCTTTTGTCTACTAAAAGCTATTTGCAACCGTTCTCAAATTATGGGAATTCTTTCTGAAGTTATCTATATCAGCTCTGGTCCTGACAGTTATTTTTCTCCTACTTCTTCCCAACACACAGAGGATCTACACTTCCTACCATACAGAGCTTCATATGTTGCCATACCAATACTGGCGTGATAGCTATTATTATAAGCAAATTCAATTAGCGGCAAGTGTGAATCCCAATAGCCTCTAAAATCAAGTATACACATGCGCAACATATCTTCTAATGTCTGAATTGTTCTTTCAGATTGACCGTCTGTTTGAGGATGGAAAGCAGTACTAAAGTCCAATATGGTACCCAAAGCCTCTTGTAATGATTTCTAAAATCTCGAAGTAAACTAAGGTCCTCTATTCGACACAATAGAGACTGGTACACCGTGCAGACACACAATTTTCTCCATATATAATCTCGCACACCTAGCAACCAAATAGTTAACCTTCACAGGGAGAAAATGAGCTGATTTAGTTAATCTATCTACAATCACCCAAATGGAATCATAGCCATATAAAGTCTTAGGTAAACCAGTTACAAAATCCATGGTTATTCTTTCCCATTTCCACTTAGGGATAGGAAGGGGTTGCAACAATCCAGAAGATTTCTGGTGTTCTAACTTTACCTGCTGACAGGAGAGGCACCTAAAGACGAACTCTACAATATCCTTTTTCATCCCATTCCATCAATAAACACTTTTCAAATCACGATACATTTTAGTAGAACCTAGGTGAATATTATATGCTGCAAGATGTGCTTCTTCCAGAATTTCTTTTCTCAAATTGTCCACATTGGGTACGCATAGACGTGAACCAAGTCAAAGTACTACATTATCATCAATTGTGAATTCATTATTCTTCCCTTTTTGCACTTCCTCAATAATGCTGCATAACTATGGGTCACATTGTTGGGCCACCTTAATTCTTTCTACTAAAACTAAACGAACTGTAAATTATGCCATTAAGATTCCAGTACTATGTACTTCCAACTGCAATCCATCGTCAAACAATTCAAATAGCTCTTTGACTATAGGTCTTTTATGAACAACAATGTGAGCTAAACTCTCAGAAGATTTTTTACTTAAGGCATTTGCTACAATATTTGCTTTGCCAGGGTGGTAAAGAATGGTGCAGTCATAATCCTTAAAAATTTCCATCCACCTTCTCTGTCTCAAGTTTAAATCCCTTTGGTCAAAAATATACTTCATACTCTTGTTATCTATATAAATCTCACAAGTCTCTCCATATAGACAATGTCTCCAAATTTTTAATGCAAAAATCACTGCTGTCATTTCCAGATCATGAGTGGAATAATTCTGCTCATGCTTCTTTAACTGAGGAGAAGCATAAGCAATTACCCTACCATGTTGCATTAAAACACAACCCAACCCAACTCTTGACGCATCACAGAAAACAGTGAAACCACCAGTATCCGAGGGTAGTGCTAGAACTAGAGCTGAAGTAAGACAATCTTTAAGCCTCTGAAAACTTTCTTCACACGCTTCCATCCAATGGAACTTAACATTCTTTTGGGTGAGACAAGTTAAAGGAGCTGCTATCCTTGAAAAATCTTGAACAAAGCGACAATAATACCCTGCTAAACCCAGAAAACTACGAACTTCAGTAACTGTAGTGGGTCGTTCCCAATTAGTGACAGCCTTTACCTTTTTGGGATCTACAGAAATGCCATCTTTAGTGACTACATGTCCCAAAAAGGCCACATTGTCCAACTAAAACTCACATTTAAAAAACTTAGCATAAAGCTGGTGATTCCTCAATGTCTAGAGAACTATTCTCAAATGTTGGGCATGCTCTTCAAGTGTCCTTGAATATACCAAGATATCATCAATAAACACAATGACAAAATGATCCAAAAAGGGTTTGAAAATCTGATTTATTAAATCCATAAATGCTGCGGATGCATTAGTAAGTCCAAAAGACATTACTAGAAATTCATAATGCCCATAACGAGTCCTAAATGCAGTCTTGGAATATCTTCTTTTCTAATCTTCAATTGTTGATAACCCGAATGAAGGTCAATCTTTGAAAAACATTGGGCACCGTGAAGTTGATCAAACAAGTCATCAATTCAGGGAAGTGGATACTTATTCTTTATGGTCACCTTATTCAGTTGTCTGTAATCAATACAAAGGCGCATTGACCCATCCTTCTTTTTCACAAATAACACAGGAGCACCCCAGGGTGACGTACTAGGACGAATGAATCCTTTGTCTAACAAATCTTGTAACTATTCTTTCAGTTCCTTCAATTATGCAAGAGCCATCCTATAAGGTGGCATGGATATAGGATTTGTCTTCGGTACTATATCAATACAGAATTATATTTCTCGGTCTGGAGGCAAACTTGGAAGCTCGTCAGGAAAAACATCAGGGAATCCATTCACCACATAAATATTTTCTAACTTCCCAACATCTTTAGAGACATCCCACCTTCTAGCGTTAATTACTGATATAAGATTGCAAAGGGCACTACACTTATCCCCGCAAAAAGAAAAATCTATATCACCAGGTATACGAAAAATAACCTCTTTGTTACGATAATTGAGGGTAGCAAAATGAGTTGACAACCAATCCATTCCCAAAATTACATCAAAATCCATCACATTAAGTAAAATCAAATTAGCAGAGAGAACTTTAGCCTTAACCCAAACTGGACATGCCAGAAATATCATGTCCACTAACAAGGTATCACTCATAGGGGTGGCAACTGACAACGAACACTCTAAACTAATAGGTATAAGATTAAGTTTTACTGCAAAACTAGGGGAAACAAAAGACTGTGTAGCACCCAGGTCTAATAATACACGAGTCTCAAAAGAACAAACAAAAAGAGTACCTGCTACCACTGCATTAAAAGCCTGAGCATCTTGCTGAGTGAGGGTATAAACTCTAGCATAATCCGGTTGCTGTCCTTCGCTCATCTGACTCAAGCTAAACTCTTGGCTCCGACCTCTACCTCTATTTCCTGAACCACTGCCCTGCTGGCCACCAAATCGTCCATTTGATGATGAAGGGTGCAGAGGCTTGTAACACTGGCAAAAGACCCTTGTGTAAACCCTCTAGAACCTCCTCTCTATCCTCTGGAAGAAGGGCACTCCCTAGCAAAATGACCCGGCTAACCACAATTAAAACAAACACTTGAACCTGCAAAGCATGGTCCTTGGTGAATTCTTCCACATCTAATACATGTTGTGGTGCCTGAACCCGGTTCTGAACCACTAAAACTAGAACCAGCACTACTACCACTAGTACTCCTACCACACTTAATTCCCCCTCTGTGCCTACCTCTTCCTCTCCATCTAGAAGAGCCTTGAGAGCTCGACGAGTAAGAACCCATAGAAAAAGTACCACTTGTACCAACAAACTCTGAAACATTCTGACCTTCTCTTTTTCCCATTCCTCTAGTTTTCTTTTTCTTTTCCTCCAAAGCTAACTCAATATCTCTAGCATCGTCCACTAATTGATTAAAAGGTAGGCCCTAACGACCCATAATCAATGACTCAAAGCCTTCTCCTAAGACTCTAGCAAATCTGAACTTCTTAGTCTCTTCATCTGGTACGGCCGATGGCACAAATTTACATAATTCCAAGAACTTACTAGTAAACTCTGCTATAGAAGTTTGTTCATTCTTTTTCAAACCCTCTAACTCAAACATTTTTCTATGCACAAATCCAGGAGGAACAAACCAAGCTAGAAACTTAACAGAGAAATCTTCCCAAGACATCTGTTGATATCGAGGCCTAACATAATCCTTATACCAAGTTTGGGCTGGCCCCTCCAACCTCCTACTAGCAAAATAGATAGATCGGGCATCTGAACATCCTAGCTCCAAACAAATCTCACGGATACTATCTAAGAAATTGTGAGCCTGCTCCTCGTGGTGAGAAAAAGTAGGAGGATGGTGTTTAAGGAATCTCTCTAAAGAAACAGCAGATGTAGTAGCTGAGGGAGGTGGCTAGTTTACCCTAGCCATATCAGACATAATTCTTTGAAATCCAGTTAATATAGTCTCAATGGCAGGGGTTTCCTCAATCTCTTGCTGGTGCTGCTCTCGGCGCTTTGGTCCTGGGCCTACTGGCCCTGTGGATCCCTCCCCCTCATGAACATCCTGCTCTCTACTAGCAGCTGCTTCAGCTCTTGTAGCTGCGCACTTAGATCTAGTACTCATGATACTGAAAAGAAACCAACAGTTTATCAAATACAGAAAGATAGTGCTCACTTCCAACTTTTCATATAACCTACCAAACTCAAATACAATTATACTATAACATGCAAACGCAGATAATAGAGACAATGAGGACACAAAAGACGTGTAGGGACCTTAAGTTCTGCAATTACAGTTTCCAAGAAAGTAAAACAAGCTCTGATACTAACTTTGTCATGACCCAATTTCAAGGTACTGATCAGTACTGGGGCATGGGAAAGCTTAAGGCTACCAGTGTCCACAGTCAGCTTAAACAGTTAACCCCCAATAAGAATAATATAATAATATAATTATAAAATATCTCGGGTCAATTTTTTCATGTCACTCCATTTGCCGACAGTATAGTCAATAATCATCATATCACAATAGAAATTTATTATAATAGTGCCATAATAATTTACAATAATAGTAACAATGTCATAAATACTGTCGGCAGAGAGTTTGACCATAATACAAGCCAAATGTACCAATAGCACCATAATACAACCCTAATACTGTAATTGCAGAATTCTAACATAATATTACAATAACAACATATTGCATGTACTCTGTCGAAAAAGAAGACAGAGACCAACTTGATAAAAGTTATAACTGAAAGCTCAACCTGTAACCTGAAAAATAATAAGAAGATAGGGGTGAGTATCTCAACTCAGTAAATGATACAACTAATATGCAGACCTGGTGAACCAGATATAAACATGTATGCGTGATGTGCAGTTATGTCACCTAACATCCAATCACCACAAAACACACAAGGATGGAGTTCAGTTCACAGAAACCACACTAAAATCAAACTGAGAGAGCCGATCCTCATATAATGGCTCTCTTAATCCAATAATCTGTCTCTTATATCCAATCCAAAGGGCCCGGCCGTCACTGGTCTATACCACGCAGCCCTGACCCGACTGATAGCGGCCTTGGCGATGAGCAGGCCCGGCCAACATCCACCAGTCATAGCTCATCTTCTCAAACTCATCATAATCATATCATATCCAAAGTTTTAGGTGGTCTTTGTATCATTCTATCTCCATCCAACATACACAAAGAATATGCAGCACGATATCCAAGTATTCAACACAATAAGATGACAAGTAAGCGTGCACATATATTCATTTCATGACATAAGCATCAGGATTTAATTATATTCATAATATACTCAATGTAATGCATGATTAACAGGAAAGTATATTAGAAGTATCACTCACAGTACAAAAGAGCATAACTAAATATTCACGAACTGTGGCTAAGGGCGGCCGGAGGCGCACCAGAATGATCTATACAATGAAGTGAACAAGATTATCAAAATATGAATATAATGACAAGTACATACTTATTTCCTATCTAGATCACCTAATCTCCCCCAAAAGCTCAAATCTTCCTAACGAACCTCACACTTACTAACTACTAATCAAAACGTAATAATATATCGCAAACTCGCAATGAATTACGAAAAATGATGCTCACTGAAAAACGAAAACGTTAACCGATCGTCACAAACTTACTACCAATGGACTCGTCTCGAAGCGTAGAATTTGAAAATATAATTCATTTCTTCTGGTTCGTCGGAATCTGTGTTGGCAGTCCGGTCGATCACCGGAGTTCGGTCAAAATCAACATCATCCAAAATTAGTGATTTACATACCAAATTAAAGTTTAGAGGAAGAGGAGTTTGATGGTACCAAAATCACCTTGAACGGATGACGAAACTGGCTAGAATTTAGCTCAAAACTTTCTGTCGGTGGATGGTGCGGCGGCACGTGCTGCGGTTGGCGATGGCAGATGGCGGCGATCTTCGGTGGACAGCTTGGTCAGCACCTCAGGAATCTTTATGGCCGGCGCGTGTCAGATTCTGGTGAGCGGACGGCAGACAGCTTCTCCTTCTTCTCTCTCTCTCTCTCTCTCTCCTTTCCTCTCTCTACTGATTCTCTCTGCTACCTTCTCTCTCTCTCTCTATATATATATAAACTAATAATAATAATAATAATAATAATAATAATAATAATAATAATAATAATAATTTACCAAATAATTTTACATAAAACAATTTACGAAATTTATATTCAATACCATAATAATTAATTGGAAGAATTTGCTATAATATAATAAATATTTTCTGTCAACTTTACAATATTTCAAAATTATAAATTATAAAAGTTCATGATATTACATGAATGTTAATTTGAAATTTAATATATATATATATATATATATTTTTAATTTGACAGCGAAAAAGATAAAAAAAAAAAAAACCTTAAATTCCCATATTAAACAAGCTATTAATTTCTTAGCTTTATTTCTATCGCTAGCATAATACCCGTGCTATGCATGATATGCGAATGATAGAATATAGGAAAAATATAAATTTGAATATTTATTTAATTAAAATGGTAAATGAGTGAATGTTGATTTGAAATTTAAAAAATATATATATATATATATATATAATTTGACAGCAAAAAATATAAAAAAAAATTTAAATGTCTATATTAAACAGGCTATTAATTCCTTAGCTTTATTTTTATCGCTAGCATAATATCCGTGCTATGCGTGAAAAATTATATATACTTAATAAGCATATATAATTTTAGTGCATAGCACGGATATTATGTTAGTGATAGAAATAAAGCTAAGTAATTAATAGCATATTTAATTTGAAAATTTATGTTTTTTTTTTTCATAATAATTAACTTTATTTTTAAAATGATAATATAAAATAAATAAATACAATAAGTTATTAGTGTAAATATAATATGGATTCCACTATTTGATAGTGAGAACTCTATTCATATTTGCATTATCCTATATAAATAATATAAATTTGAATATTCATTTAATCAAAATGAGTGAATGTTGATTTGAAATTTAAAATATATAATTTTTTTTTGTTTAATTTGGCAGCAAAAAAGAAAAATTTTAAAAAAAACCTTAAATTTTCATATTAAACAAACTATTAATTACTTAGCGTTATTTCTATTGGTAGCATAATACCCGTATTATGCACGAAAAATTATATATGCTTTAACTTTATTTTAAAAATGATAATATAAAATAAATAAATACAATAAGTTATTAGTGTAAGTATAATATGAGTTCTATTACTTAATAGTGAGAGGCTTACTTGAATTTTTATTGTCCTATATAAAAAATATAAAGTTGAATATTCATTTAATCAAAATAGCAAATGAGTAAATATTGATTTGAAATTTAAAATACATAATTTTTTTTAATTTGATAGTAAAAAAGATTAAAAAAAAAACTTAAATTTCCATATTAAACAAGCTATTAATTATTTAGCTTTATTTTTATCGCTAACATAATACCTGTGCTATGCACGAAAAATTATATATACTTATTATAAGCATTTATAATTTATAAGCATATATAATTTTTCGTGCATAGGACGGGTATTATGCTAGTGATAGAAATAAAGCTAAGTAATTAATAGTCTGTTAAAATGAAAATTTAAGTTTTTAGTGTAATATGGGTTCTACTATTTGGTAGTGAGATATTTACTCGGATTTGCATTCTCGTATATAAAAAATATAAATTTAAATATTTATTTAATCAATATGGTAAATGAGTGAATGTTGATTTGATCGCTTGCCGCTCCGATTCCCTGATAAATTTCACCTCTAGGAGCTTGTCTATTTCCCGATCAATGACCGCTTGCCGCTCCGATCCGAAGCATCTCTTTTTCTGCTTGACTGGTCTGCAGGTGGGATCTACGTTCAATTGGTGCATTATCACTTCGGGTTTTACCCCTCCTATTTCTGCCGAAGACCAGGCAAAACTGTGGACATGCTCCTTCAGGAACTGGTGAGTGAACGACTTTTGCTCACTTTCTAACGAAGAGTTGACCATCAAGAACTCTTCGGGCTCTCTTCCAATCGTTACCTTTTCCAGCTTATCCATAGGCTCGGTTCTTTTCTCAGGAGTAACAGTTTCAACTGCAGCTACCTCCTCTGCAGCGACTTCGCCCTTTCTTATCTTTTTATTTCTCTTCCTTTCTGCTTCTTCGTCCTGACTGCCATAGACGTGAAACACTTCGCCATTGGGCTTTGGGATCGTCATCCTTAAGTGTCTGATATTTGTCGAAGTGTCTAGGTCATATATCAATGGCCTGCCCATCAAGACGTTATATGCCAAATGTGTCCTGATGATAACAAATGTGGCCATGGTAGTAACATTTTCGAGGGCAGTGCCAACTGTGAAGGGTAGTTTTGCCACTCCAATCGATGGGACCTCCGTTCCATCCAAAGTGCGAACTGGATTTCCCACTTCTTCCAGATCTTCCTCCTTGAGACCCATCTTTAAATATGCTTCCCTTGTCATCAGGTTGACCGAACTTCCTTCGTCAACCAGGACCCTTTTAACTACATAATTGGCTATAATCGCTTGAATCACCAATGGATCAGCGTGAGGGGTGTGAAGGGTACTTCCATCTGGCCTCTCTAGTCGATTTCCCCCTCTTCCACAATAAATGTATTCAGGCCTTTCGCTCCGCCTTCCCAAGGCCTTCGCACGATTTTTGCTTTCACTAGCTTCGCCTGGCCCTCCTGTAATACAATGAATGGTCCCTGCCGAACCATCATTTACTCTTCCCGAGTGTCTTTCTTTATCTTCGCTAGGGCCAGCTCTGCCTGATTCTTCTCTTCTTATGAATTTCCTCAAGTAGCCCTGTTTGATCAACCTTTCGATCTCCTCCATCAACTGCCTACAATTATTAGTATTATGACCATGAGTATCATGAAAGAGGCAGTATTTGTTCTGATCTCTTTTTTCTGGAGGAGCAACCATTGGTTTGGGGCGAGCCCATATATTTTGCTCTTTGAAAGTTGCGAAGACTTCGGCTGGACTGGCATTGAGGGGGGTGAATTTGCTGGGGTCGAAACTGGATCATGATTGGTTATTTCTTCCCCTCCTTTGTCCGCCAGTCGGCCTCTCATCTCGCTTTTCTTCCGCCTTCTTCTCTCGCTTTGCCTTCGGCTCTTCCCTAGGAATGATCTCCATTCCTCTCCGCTTTGCCATCTGGTTGAAGGCTAGAGCGTCATCTTGCTGTATATACTTTTGGGCCAATGCCATTGCATCCTCCAGGGTACGAGGAGCATGACGGCAAAGGGCTTTGAGAAAATCCGTGTGAGAGGTTCCATTCTGCAGCGCTTCCACTGCTCGAGCTTGGTCCAAGTGCGTCACTTTCAACGCTTCTCGATTGAATCGAGCCATGTAATCCCTTAAGGACTCATTCTCCTTTTGCACCACCATTTCCAAATACTGAGTTTTTCGCTCCATCGGAATACTAGAAGCGAATTGGTGCATAAAAGATCTGGCCAGCTCCATGAAAGAACGGATACTTCCCTCTTCTAAGCTATCAAACCATCTTGTTGCAACTCCTTTCAAGGATCCCCTAAACGCTCTACAAAGAGCCTCATCATCCGCTGTCTGCAATTCTACTGCATGCTTGTAATCCATGACATGGACCCTGGGATCGGTTTTCCCATTATACTTTTTCAACACTGGCAGTTTAAACTTGCTAGGCATAACGTATTCCCTGATGGATCTGGTAAAAGGAGACTTCAGGGTGAGCTTTAGGGTGGTATCCATGGTTTTCCTGTCATAATCTTGATTCATCTCTTCTAAAAACTTATTCATCGCATCTCTCACCTCCTCTTCCTTCTTTCTGCGGCTGTTGCCACTAACTGGTGATCTTCTGCTTTGAACTCTCGAGGGGTGACTAGAAACAGAATATTCCCATCTATCCTGTTCTCTTCCTCTCGGGCTTTCTCTTTTTCCGTACTTTAGTTCTTTGTACTCACACTTCCCCTTATTCCTTCCTTCGCCCTGTTCCGTATTATTTGCATGAAAATTTTTTCCATGCAAAAACTTACGTTCACTGTCTGGGAGCGAAGCTTGCGTACTCCCTTCTTCTTCGTTCAAACTCTCCTCTCCTCCACGATGCTCTTCCGTCCTCCCCTCCACATTTCCACCCAAGTGGACCAGTTGTTCTTCATTAACCCCTGGGGAAGGCCGAACCCCTGGGGCTCCCTGGGATTGCTTCTCATACTCTAGGGTTCGAGCAACATTCCTTCTCGGGGTAGCTTCTGGAACAGCGACAAGGGTCTGTGCCTGGGGAGTCTGTTGCTGGGAGCTCCTTACAAAAGCAGCTATAGTATTAATAAACTGCAATGCAGGAGCTAAGTCTGGATTTGGAAGGCTCAAAGGGGTTTGGCTAAACCCAACTGTGTTTTGTTGAGAGATAAAGAGCTGGAGGGACGTGTTTAGGTCAATGGGAGTTGCTAGAGGAGGATCAGTAGGTGTTGGAAGGGAATGTCTAGGATTCGAGGGAGTTGAAGAATCGGGATCATCATGGTTCGTCATTATGGTAATCTTCTTTCACAGGCAAATGAAAGTAAAATGCAAAGTTGAGAGAAAGATCAGCTCGCGTTCCCCACGGACGGCGCCAATTTGATCAGGCTTGATCAATATGAAAAAGGAATAGGCTGGATTTTTTCTTCTTGGACCTGAGCCTGATGCCTGAGTTTGATGCCTGCGAAGGAGAAGAAAAAGGATCAGAGAGGAGCCAGGCCTTTTGCCTGGCTTTAACCCTCCGACGATCAAGTTAGTCCTTTCTTCAGAGTATTTTAGTGAAAGAAAAGGGGATGAGAGAATGCAGAGTTCAACTACTTGTGCTTAGGCTTTTCTTTCCCTTTTGTATGATTTATGGGTTAGGTACGTCTGACACCTTTCTTTTGAAGAAGGACATCCTCTGTCATTCGACCATGATGGTTGGTGAAAGTTGGTAGCAGGCGCATGTCCCCTGTCCCATCCCTAGGGATGTCTGGTAATGGGGGTGTCAGGGCATGGTGCAGATTGTCTAAGGACTGATCCTCCTGCTGGATGACTGGATATGTCATCAAAGGACTTCGGCCCTTACTTGCTCAGCAAGTCATCCGGCAGGCGAAGGAGGGGAGTAGCATCTAGTCCGAAGGCCTTTGGACTTGGATCGTTCAAGGGTCCGGCCAATGGGCCCTGTTTCTGTTTATCAGTCTCTGAAGGTTTTGCAATGGGCTTGGGCTACAGGAAGGTCCAAGTCTCTCTTGAGAGTCACTTTCATCCCTCATCAAAGGACATAATTTTCACTGTTCTTCATGGTGAAAATAACAGTTAAAATAATTTTAGAAAAAAAACCTTGTTATTGTGAAATTGGAGAATAAATTTTTTAGCACAATGAAAGTTTTGCTCATTAGTTAGCAAGTATATTTCATAGACTCTTCATTTATATATTATGATTATAATTTATTTTATTAAAATTATTCTTTTTGAGTACATCGGTAAGATAATTGATGTTAGGTTATTTATAATACAATAATACTATACAACTCAATATTTTTATTTCAACTTTTTATCCCAATTGATATGGCATTACTGTATTAGAAAATGTTTTATATAATACATTTTTTAAAAATAAATTTGACAAATAAGATAATACCACATTAGTTAAGATAAAAATATCAGATTATATAGCCTTTTTTTTTTATAATAACATGTGTTGACCGTTCAAATTGAAAATTTTAATGATAATTTTTCTAATTTTTATTTAAATACATATAAAATTGTCATCCTATAATAATAAATATTTAATTACATAATAACATATGATATAGCAAGATATATTGAAAATTAATAAATATTAAAATTTACATAATAATTTATTATATTTTTTATTTAAAAAAATATAAATAGAATGATCATCATAGACAATTACTAAATAAAATATTCAAAAATTAATATTTCTTAAAAATATCACTTTGTTTCATCTCAAAGGTATTGAACTTTTTTAGTATATTAATTTAATTTTAAAAATTATATACGATAAAAAAAATTAAAATTAAAAGGTTGATGACGTGGTATATTGAGACGAAATCATTGGCCCAACCAGTAGAGATTTACGTGGCAAAGCAAACATATATATAATATCTAATAATAATAATAGAATAAATATTATATTCCATAATTACCCCTCCATTGAAACAACTTCAAAACACAGAGCTCTGATCTTGCTCCTTCAACCACTACAGGAACGACAAGAAGATGCGTCATTTTATGACTTACAGACTCTCTCTCTTTCTTATCATTCTCTCTCTCTTCCCTCTCTCTCTCATCGCTCGCCCTTTCGTTCTCGTTCTCTCCCAAGACGACCTCAAAGATGCCCCTACTTCCACAGACACCGACGGTGATTCCTCTGCCGAGTCGCCGCCCGAGTGGGACGAGTTTGGTGACTCCGATTCCAAGCCCGAGCACGAGCTCGACCCTGGCTCCTGGCGCCCAATTTTTGAGCCTGATCCTTCCGTTCCTGGTGTCACAATTGATACAGAGATGGCAGAGTATTACTCCGGTGTACAGAAGATGTTGTCGGCGGTGAGCGACGGTGAGGTGAGGTTGATGGAGGAGGCGGCAGCGGAGATCGAAGGTGCAGCTGTGGCAGGGAATGCTCATGCGCAGTCAGTGCTAGGGTTTCTGTATGGGCTAGGGCAGATGAGGGAGCGGAGTAAGGCGAAGGCATTTCTGTATCATCATTTTGCGGCTGAAGGAGGTAATATGCAGTCAAAGATGGCTCTGGCGTACACTTATACACGTCAAGATGTGAGTGAATTCATACTTATTTCTTTGAATTAAACTCCTTTTTATTGGGTACATTGGGCAATTAGATTTTTGGCAGTATTGAAACTTGTTTAATGAAAGCTTATTTCTTCATGGCATATCAACTCTTCCTTGAACTGAAAAGAAACTTTAGAAAGTTTGGTGTATTCTCTGTTTTGCAATACCCCTTTTGGATGATATAGAAAAATATGGTTTGAAACTGCAGTTTAGTTGTTTTGGAGCTCTTTTGAATAGAACATATCCAATTCACCTTAAAACACAATTTTAATGGCCAATTTTTTGAAAACACTAGTGTCTTTTCTAATTCTTCTGGTTGTTGAGCTATCAAGTAGACATTTTTCATCCTATAAGACAACAAGTGAACCTTGTAGTACTAAATTGAGGCCATTCAAATTTGGTGCCAAATTATTTTAAAATACGAATAATAGTCTTGGCTATTCTTAGAGACATAGTTTATATAAAACAGCGTTATTTATTATCTATTGTACGAGCTTATAGCTCTCAAAATGTTGAATTTGGTATTAGAAAGTGAAATGAATGGATATCTAAGCTTGATAAATAGCTGAAAAAGTCATGCCTCTGAGCAAATTAGTACTCCTCTAGATTTATACAAGGTCTAGCTCTAGTTGTTGAGGCTAAAGTTATTATTGATGCTGTACTCTTCACTTTTCTTATAGTTTTGATGAGTAGTTTATATTTTTGTTTGGTTTCAGATGTATGATAAAGCAGTTAAATTATATGCGGAGTTAGCTGAAGTAGCTGTGAATAGTTTTTTGATCTCAAAGGATTCACCTGTGATTGAACCGGTTAGAATTCACAATGGAGCTGAAGAGAACAAAGAAGCTTTGAGGAAGTCTCGAGGGGAGGAGGATGAAGACTTCCAGATTTTGGAATATCAGGCCCAGAAGGGGAATGCAGGAGCCATGTACAAAATCGGGCTATTTTACTACTTTGGATTGAGAGGGTTGAGGCGTGATCATGCAAAGGCACTGTCATGGTTTTCAAAGGCTGTAAAGAAGGGGGAACCCAGGTCGATGGAACTCCTTGGTGAGATATATGCAAGGGGAGCTGGAGTTGAAAGGAACTATACTAAGGCTCTTGAATGGCTTACACTTGCATCAAAGCAGCAACTTTATTCGGCTTATAATGGCATGGGCTATTTATATGTCAAAGGTTATGGAGTGGAAAAGAAGAACTATACCAAAGTAAGCTCATTTTATTTCCAACACATCTCTTTGACTTGAGCTTGTTTTTGTTTTTTGTGTCCTATGTGTTGAATTAGTGGCCTTCAACTAACTATATGCAAAGAGGGGGGAAAAATGGTGGAACCACTTTGATAAATTTTGCAAGGGTGGAAAGAAAATCAAACAATTATCTTTGAGGGGTCCTATAAAATTTAACATTTGTCTCTCTGTCTGTCAAATTTCAGCTGTTTATAGTTCAATCATATCATTCCACTGTTATGCTTAAAAAAACTTTTTGAAAGAAGCATCTATGTATTCTATGAGAACTTTTACTTTTTCTATTTGTATATTTTCATCCTTAAATAATTTTGTTGTTGCCAACTCATTGTGAGATTGTTAAAATTAGGTGCATATTGTGGATTTTTTTGGCTGTTACATATTCCACTCTTACATGTATTAAGCTGGTACCTTTAAGGCTATGAAACATGTATTAAGCTGTTATTTTTTTAGGCTAATTTCAGATGACATGCCACAAACCAATTCCTTTTATTGCAGGCAAAAGAATACTTTGAGAAGGCTGCTGATAATGAGGAGGCTGGTGGACACTACAATCTTGGAGTAATGTATTTTAAAGGGATTGGGGTAAAGAGAGATGTAAAGTTGGCATGCAAGTATTTTATAGTGGCTGCTAATGCAGGTCAACCAAAGGCATTTTACCAGCTAGCAAAGATGTTCCATACAGGTGTTGGACTTAAGAAGGATCTCACCATGGTAAATCCAGTTGTTGATCTTTCATGTTCACTTTCTGCTTATAACTTTATATCCTTGTGTAATATTTATCCAACTTTTTCCTGTTTTGCTTTTGTTATTTATTTTTTTCAAGTATCTCCTATAGTTCAATTATCTCATTACTGTGAAACTTTCTCATTGATGTGTCAGCCTAGCAGCCTTGGTGGTAACTTGGACTTGGTCTAGAATATGCTTTTGGCTTCATGACTTGTGATGCATATTTCTATATTATGTTCATTGAAAAAGTGGAAAGAGAAAAGCTTATTAGTATACATTGTCCTTGTCAATGTTAAGATGTTACAATGTGGTCTAAAAAAAAAACTTCTATTACGTAGGGTTATTCTTCTCTCTCTCTCTCTCTCTCTCTCTCTCTCTCTCTCTCTTTCTCTCTTTCTTCGCTTGGAAATCAAGTGTGTTAGATATATTCAATTGGTTTGGACATGTGCTACTGTAGACCAGCAAATTAATGGGTACAGAAAGTTGAGCACAATAAAGTGGAATGAGAAAAGAAAGGGAGGTTAGACCTAAGATGAAGTGGAGGGTAGTAAGAAAGTACTTATTGGCCCTAGATCTTTTTGAAGATTAGATGTCGCCATGGGCCAGTTTGTGGCACCATGGAACTGGAATGGGCTAGTTCCCAAATGGCGCAAATTTGATTTTTTTTTTCTTTTACAATTTCTGGTTTGGAACTAGGCCGGAACGGCAGTTCAGGTCTGGTTGCTATAGGAGAAAGAGGGTCAGTTCCTCCCTCATGGGAAACTGGCCCTTGGTCAGGTCGACTGAAAATGTAGCCTAAACGGAGTGAAGTGGATGACACAAATCTACATAACCGACCCCAACCAGTTGAGTTGGGTTAAAGAATTGTAATTGTCAGAAAATCAAGAAGAGTTGGAGAATGAATGCTTTCTCTTTTTGGCTGGATGTCCTGCTTTACGTAGAATTATGTGCTATTTTGTATCATCAAAGGAATATCATTTAGGTTAATTTGTAAGCAAAAATCTTTCCTTCGTTACTCAAATGAAAGTAGGGTGTGCTCTTTAAGATGTTATTAAATGGATATGCAGATTCATGAGTTGGATTGTCTGTCTAGTTGCATGCTTGGAGTTTAAACATTGGCTTCTGCTGTGATAGCTAATAATCAGACATGCATGCTGTTGGATTCTAAATTGGAAGTCAACGAAATTTGGCTCTACATAAATTTTTAGTTTTTGGTGTTACCTTGAAAATAGCTTTTAAAAACTTCTCTTTGGCTCTTTGTTCCCAACATGGGACAATTCTCCAAATCATGATGGGTTTTTTAGAATTGTAGGTAGTATTTTTATGGTGGTCAGCCTGTGGATCTATTTGAAGTTGAATCTTGTTAACCAGATGCTAAATATCTTGCATCTCTGCATCACAAATCTTAGCTCGATTGTTTAGTTAAGTAAGGTGTTGTTTGGCACAACTGAGAATTAAGTGCTAAAAATTTATGTGTTGAATTTTAAGTGTTGAATAATATAAGTGATATAATTTTTAAAATGTAAAATTGCTTGAAAATTTAATTATTATTGTATTTGGTATAAATTTTAAATTAAAAAATTTAACTTAATATTTTAAGTGGTTTTGGACTCAATTGAAATTATCAAATAATTTAAAATGATTAAGTGCTGAAAATTTTAATTTTAAGTGTTGAATGGCATTGTCAAACACCACCTAACTGTCTAGGACCTGCAGGCTCCTTGTAATATGGAGATACCTATCTTTGAACTAATCCTCTCCTCTCCTCAACATAGGATGAGATCAGTTTGACTTTATTCCCCAATTACAATTGGACTAGAAGGCCATCGGTTTCATATTTCTTATGCTTTTTGTGCTTTTAAGTCTTCATTTGGAAGCTAATAATGGTAAAAGAAAAATGTACATGTACCCATCCTCAGTGACCTGAAGTAAAAAAATGGGAATAGCTAAATTATGTTTATGTTTCAAGATTGCATCTTTTAGCATATGTTGCAGGTGTATTAATATGCTTCAATCATCCATTTATAACTGAGCATTTCTTCTTTTCAGGCTACTGCATTATATAAACTGGTTGCGGAACGGGGACCGTGGAGTACCTTGTCTAGATGGGCACTGGAATCATACCTAAAAGGTGATGTGGGCAAGGCATTCCTATTGTATTCAAGGATGGCGGAGCTGGGCTATGAGATTGCCCAGAGTAATGCTGCATGGATTCTTGACAAATATGGGGAGCGTAGCATGTGCATGGGAGAATCTGGATTTTGTACGGATTCAGAAAGGCATCAACGTGCACATTCTTTTTGGTGGCAAGCTTCTGAGCAGGGTAATGAACATGCTGCTTTGCTTATTGGCGATGCATATTATTATGGTTGGGTATGTTTCCCCAGTTTCCTTTCGATGGTTTAAATTTGTGATTGATGAATTTCAAATCATTCATTCTTTTCTCTCTCGTAGGTTCTGATTTTTTACCTCTTTCTTCTCAGGGTACTGAGAGGGATTATGAACGTGCTGCAGAGGCTTACATGCATGCCAAATCGCAATCTAATGCACAGGCGATGTTCAACCTTGGATACATGCATGAACATGGTCAAGGACTTCCATTTGATCTCCATCTTGCTAAGCGTTACTATGATCAAGCCCTAGAAATTGATTCCGCAGCAAAGTTACCTGTTACATTGGCCCTTGCAAGCTTGTGGATAAGAAGGAACTATGCAGACAGTTTCCTGGTGAGTTTCTTTCTGCTGTTTATATCCTTGTCTTCTTGAAATATCTGTATGAGAATTAGAAAGTGGACTTATATTTAATTCATCAAAATGACTGCAAATGCACGAGCATGAGACCTCCTTTTTCTTCTTTCCCATTTCCCTATTAATTTCTTTGCTTGCTTGCTTAGATGCTTTAGCTGTTGCAAACCAGTGGAACATGCTATCAATCCTGGCTTCCAAAAACTTACTATGATACATAGCTTGACAAATTATGGATGAATGTTATGGTGAATTGGTGATGTTCAGTTTTATTTGATTGGTTAAGACCATGAACTTCAGTTTTATTTGATTGGTTAGGCCATTTGTTAACTGTTTAAATAGCTCCCTTTTGTGGTTAATTATAAGAAGGGTTCCTCATTGCAGAAAATTAGTAGCAATAAAATTAGAATTATATAATTAGAAAGAATGCCTTTTGGAAATTAATTTGCATTAAAATTTTTTGGGTTTTCTAACATTGAAAACCTCAACCTCATTTGGTCTTCATACTCTTAGCTGTACCAAATACCAATGTTGTTGTCAACTTTGTAATCTGTATAATCTCCAACGCCATATTTTTTCAATGTTTTGTTTGGTATAAAATTGATAAAAATTTATCCAAATAGCTTTAATCTGTCCTAATGCATTTTATGTTGCCATATTATGATCTGTAGATTGAGTATCCTCTGAGGGGGTGAGGAGCTGCTGTTCTATTTATCTGAATGCTAGTGCAACTGAGGGCAATACTGCCATTAATTAAATGTATATATATATATTTTTTCTCTTCCTCTTGAATATTATTCTCATTTGTAGTAAACTATGGATCGAAAGAGGATATTTTTCAAAAAGTATAGGGATAAGAGTGATGCTACTTGAAATATGACTTAATTGAGACAAGACCGTAGGTAGAGCGACCAAATGTATGAACAAACCACATAAATTAATTTTCTCTATTTTCAAATTAAAACTTTTCCCTGTTTGGTCCAATTGTTGATGCTATATGCAAGTTGTACTGCTCCCCAATTCCATAAATCTCCATCCTCCCAGTCTAACAATTATACCTAAAGCCTCTAAGTTTGAATTTTAAGTTTTAACGATTAGTTTATCTTCCAAAGCCTAATTGATATTCAGTTTGGTTTAAGGATTTGTGCTTTCTATTTATTATGGTAAAAACTTAAGCTCTGTTTAGATTGTTGTACCAAATTTGATTTAAGATGCCAAATTGGTTTATTTGTTCATTTTTCTGGCTTCTACGTGTGCGAAGTAGCAGAGGGTACAAACGAATTCAGTCTTTATTTATTAGGTTTTTTTTTTTCCCCAGCCAGAGAGATTGCTAACATTATTTTTGAGCCCAAAGTTTTAGCCCAAGGAAACAAGTTACACTTGCACTCTTGTTTTTGCAGTGCAGCTTGATTTTATCGAGTATTGGTAAAAATATATGTAAATGAAGACTCTCTGCTTGTGAATGTCACACATGCATGTGATCTTGTTGAGTAATATTTCTGTGCCTTGCCTACACTCTTGAAGGAGGCTTGTGGCAAGATTAAAATTATATAATCAATTAATCAGAGTTAATGGACCTAAATTATAAAAGGAATGCTCTAGCAGAAAGATTCAAATAGTTAAACTGGATTTAAGACTATTGCATTTTCTTGCAAATATCACCCTCAATTCTCAACCGACTAATCCAGGGATCCTTGTGTGTTTATTGTAGGTTGACTTGATAGATTCATTGCCTGGAGTGTACCCAAAAGTTGAAGCATGGGTAGAGAATGTGATCATGGAGGAAGGAAATGCCACAATACTGACCCTTTTTGTCTGTCTCCTAACAGTACTCTATCTTCGTGAGAGACAGCGCCGGCATGCTGCTGGTGTTGGTGGCGAGGCTGCTGTACCACCTCAGCCTATTGAGCATGCTGTCCCTGCACCTAATTGATCTTTGGCAATGATAATCTGTTTTCTGCACAATATATTTTTGAGAAGTGAATTGCAATATAATGTACAGGTGCTCGAGTCTTTGGGAAACTGCTGCATTGTTTTCATGTACATCACAGCATAGGACAACTGAAGTGAAGCAGAAATAAGAAGCATTCTTTACCCTTTATTGCTAGTAACATGTATTTAACATAGATATGTGGAATGCCAATTTAACCATTTACTTGTACTAGGATGCATGATTTGAGGCAAGAAACAAATTGCATTGAATTTTGATTTTACTGTACAACTTTCTCTAGGAATGTCGATGATTTGATCATAATACGAGTCTCTTACGCCAGATTATGCTCATTATTGTCTTGATTTTGCTTTATGTTAATTTTGTGACCTTGCATTTTTGCAATATTCTTTTTTCTGTGGGAGAATACCATAAATTTCTTTTGGTTAAATGCTGCAGAGAGTTTTGTAATTTTCTGTTTGTGCCATAAAACATGTCGCGCGCGCGCGCACAGACGAGAAGATTGAGTCATAAGACAGCAATTCACACACACACATCGTAACAATAAATACATTTTTTTTTTAAAAAAAAAAAGGTGAACTGAACAGCCATATACTCTTCAAAGTATTTAAATCTTTCTGAGTCTGAAAAAGAACATGAAAATCAGTAATTATCTTTGTAAGATGGATTTACATGTACATTTATGCTTATATATATACTCTACCTATTTGAAATAGAACATAATACAGCTATTTCTGATTCTAAACTTCATAGTCAATATGTTAGATAGTTGCGGTATACCCAACAGTGAAGGTCGAATTCCTTAATCCACATACTTAGTGCCGAAGATTCTGTAATGCCTACTTCCCCAAGGGTTACTTTTGTCAAGGTAATATGATTTCAAGCAACACTTTACCCACGGTGGATTTCTGGGAGCATCCTCAATTTCCTTACCATCGTCATTTACAGCCACCCCAAGCAATTTGTTTCGCTTCCTTGCCATTTCATTAATGGATGGATAGCCCCCAAAAAACTTCTCCTATCACGAATGAAGATCACAGAATCAAACAGAAGTCAGCTGTGAAAAAATAAACTATCCAGGACACACATAATGATATTCTAAACAGTTCAAGAGCAGGTGGCTCCATAAGTTCTGAAAAGAGGAAAATAGAAGGGCAGATATGACTATAAATATCTCTTATACCCACTTTAATTTGTGTTAGCAAATATTAATCCTATATTCAAATATATTAATAAATACTCTATTCTTCAATTTATTTTAGTTAACATAAAATCTATCTGCAGGTTAATAATAAGCTTTGGTTTCATTTCTAAAAGATAATATCTTGCAACATCAAAAAAGAACCGAGTTTCATTCAAGCCCTCACAAAAGAAAACTAAATTTGATCATGATCCAACAAAGCTTCAAAGTCAATCCCATAGCCTGAAAGTTATCTTGCAGACAATCTCAAATTCAATTGTACTAATATTGTATAAGAATTTACTTGATCAAGAAAAGAACAAGGACAGTCCTCAGTTCCACCCAAACTAAAATACTAGGAAAGGTGAATTTGCTAAATAACCTAAAACAATCAAACAAAACATAATTTCATTGTCAAGAGCATAACATGACTACATGAGTTAACAGTCCATGTTCAGTACTTAAATTGTGTATGAAAATTTTAGAAAAAACACGTTCTCACCCCATCTTCAGCAAATAAAAAAGCATGGATTCTGGCTGTTGGATCCTCTATGGTCAGTCTGATCACAAAAGTTCCAAGATGAGAGCAGTAGTCCTCAACTCGCCGTGGAAATGCAGCCACTACCCGAACTATACACTTGAATTTAGATGTTACCTGCAAGATTTGAAAATTGAAAGTCAACAAGAACTGTTATCATATGAAGATGGTGCATATTCTCATCATGTTTTCTGTGTATATATATATGCGTGTGTGTGTGACTGTGTTTATTGTTGTCCATGGCAGCTTTTCCATTTTATGATGAAAAGGGCATATGTGTTGGCCCATAAACCATGGGCACAGCTTTTCCAACAGTTACAAATAAACAACCTGAGAGCAGCCAAGCATGAAGACTGTTACAACTGCTCAATTACAAGAAACTGACAAGAAGCATCTCCAAAACTCTACTTTGGATAACTTAGCATCAAGCCCCAGATTTAAGTGAGATAAGTTGGATTTCAAATTAAAGTCATTTGAAACCCTTCGTAAGTTTTTCCTTTCACATAAGACCTATGTTATTTCAAGTACACTCCAAGCTATTTTTATGTACGAATAATAAACTTAAAATTTACAATTCAATATTCAAACTAAATTTCAAAATCAAAATAAAAAATCCAAAGCAACATTAGTTAAATTCAAAATAGATTTTGAAAACCAAAATCCTTACCAAAATTATAAATGACCATTGGAAAACAGGTTTAAGATGCTCTCCATTGTCTTCTCGTCACAAATAACATGTTTTTTCATTTGTTTTTTCATTTGAAAATATGGAGGGCTCCTTGATTTTATTTTGGCTTCTTTGACAGGGTTCCAAGCCTCAGCCTTAGCTCTTCTTTTTTCTTTATCATTTTCCTCAATTTACGTATCTCCTCTTTCTATTGTCTCATTTCATTTTAGTTACCCTTCTTTTTCCTTTATTATTTCCCCTTTATTTTTCTTCCAGTTCCCACAAATTCATATATCTCTTCTATTCATTGTTTCATTTTATTCCTTTTTTTTCCGTTTCTTGCTTTCCTTAATTCATATTCCTTCTTTCTATTGTTTGATTTTAATTTTATTATTGTTTCTTCTTCTTTATTTTTTCCCCTCATTTTTTATAGTTTACACGCCTATTTTCTTATTGCTTCATTCTTTTAGTTGTTTTGACTCTCTCAGTATAGACAATAATCATAATATGAACACGTTAATTTTCCAAATCCAACAATGAATTTTTCTTCTTCACAAATGAACAGAATTTCGAAGTTTTCAATGGAAAGGAAATTTTAAAGTTTCAAATGAAAACTGAAAAAGGAAAACAGATTGTTTTCCGCAAATAAACAGGCCCCCAGCTTTGAATATTATCATTTAAGTAGCAACTAATAAGACTCAAGCTTGAACCCTCTGAGGCTGTAAACAGAACTTTTTAAACATTGCACCTGATAATGGCCCCACTACTTGGCATTGCCAGACAAAGGCCCATGAGCTACAAAGGGTTGCAAAGGGAAAAAGAATATCATAATGATTGTTGATAGTCAATATGAAAAGGCTTTACTACAATATATCAAAACATGAAAAAAAAAAAAAAAAAATCAGATAGAAAACAAATATCATACCTGTGAACAAGTGAGAACATCCATCAATGTAACAAAAGGCACAAGGTCATAATCAACCTCTGAGGGAGGAAAAACATATAGGAGTAAATCATCACCATCACAAAGCTTGTAATTATAGAGATGATAACTTCTAGTCATTTTCAATGAGTAAATGATGTTAAACCTGTGAGTTGTGAACACCGCGGAAAGCACCAATATGGGATGCGCCCCAATTCTGATGACAACCGCTCATTGTAAGACCTGGCTTACATAATGATAACAGATACACACAAAAGTTCAATCACAAAGATCTTGGGCATATTTTTACTAATTTAGTGCAAGGAACCTGGAACACTAATTCATGTGTGTGTAAAACAGAAAAGCAAGCATATGGGTATAAGCTTGAATATAGATATCTAATCACCTCTGGCAGCCTAAAATGAGATCATTGTCATTTGACATGTAACGTAGCTTGGTGAAGGACGTCAACACACCACGCCACAATCCTGCATGCACTTCACAAAGTATGTTGAGAAATTTCACCCATTTACCAGCACTCAGTAGATGGAGAGCATGTTTGACATTGTCCTTGTCGATGATTACCCTTAATATAGTTCCAGCAGTTGGAAATGTACATAATAAATCTCTTGGTAGAGGAACAGGTTCCAATTGTAAAGGAAGTGGATTATCTATTTCATTTTCCAGCCTGAAGCAGATAATATTAAGGGATTTAGAATGATAATAACAAGTAGCTATTAAAATATCAGAATAACAAGTAATTCATAAAATATTGGAAGTTAAATTCAAAAGGTTAAAGAAGAAATCATATTGCAGAAATGACATGTAACACAGTATTGCAAGTAACATATTTGTGTACATGGATAGACTTTACAAGCAACTTAATATAACCCAGAGCAAGTTTTTTATACAGTCACTAGCAGTGATGTAATATCAGATTGTACAGCCAAAGTGTAATGATCAAAAAAGAAGAGCATGCAGCACTTGCTAGATGAAACTAGCACATTGTATCATTTGGTTACCTGAACCAAATTTACAGGTAATGAATTTTTTAACACTTCCAAACCAATAACCAAACCTAACTGAAAATTTTCAGGTCACTATTGCATGTCTCTGTTGTAGGATTATAGGCATAGTAGCAGCTGGAATATTTTATCAAACAAGGTAATAAAATCCAAAGCCCACTAATGTAAGTTGGGTGTATAAATGTGATTTCCAAATCACCGCCTTATCCTTTGATAAATGAAAACCATCTTAAGACAGAAGACAAGTGCAAGCATTAAGCGCTAGTATTAGGAATATTGTTCCGATACACATTAACCAAAATGCTATGTATCATATTCCCAAAGTGAATAATTAATTATCTAGAGGTTGCCATTTATTGTCCTATTTGTTTTTGTGGAAAAAAAAATTTTTTGCCTTGTATAGCCAGGATGACAGGCTTTTTTAGGAGATAACAGACAAAGATAAATGGATGTATCATAAATTAATAAATTCAAAGTCCCAAAACAACAGATTTACTTCACAACAATAGATTGGTCGACAGCTACTCTCTAATTCATCTTTTTTCTTTCAATTACTTCCAGAAGAGCAGATTGGTTGACAATCTAGTGTTGAACCATTAAGGTGATGCTCCTACATCATGCAATTCAATTAATATGTTGAAGTCAAACACTATATTCTGAATCAGAAGAGGATCTAATAGGGGAAATAAAAATACTGATCAACCTACGTACTTGCCGACAAGTAAATAAACGCTAATCTTTAACCTTCCAACCGTGAAAAAGCTCACAATACACCTTAAATTACCAATTTGTTTTTATTCGACTTTTCCTTCAGTATGCAATTATAGAGCCACAAAAATTTCACTTTTAGACAATGACAATCACCACATTTTTTGTGTCAGTTTATGGCAACTCACTTTGTGTCAATGTTGAGTGGTGGAGAATCAGTCCCATCCCAAACAAAGGCCATCCACTCCTGCTCAGAAACCTCACATATATGAAGCACCTTAAATGACAAAACATTAAAAGATGAAGACTTATTAGTACTTGGACACAATAAAAAGGGGTAACAAGGTAATAGCAGTACGCCAGTGCCATATTACTGTAGGCATCTTTGAAGAAGATGAGATGAGTTCCAAACTCCAACAAGGCAAAGGGATATATTAATATGGTTGACTCACCTTGCAAGCCAAATTAGCTTGTTCTCCTTCCTTCATCTCTCTCAAGAATAAGAAGCTATTTGGACCTACCAAATATATGCAAAGCAGTTTTTACTAATTACCTATTTTAACTTATATTTTCAATGTGTCTTATCAATCAATTTTCTTAAAACATTTATTTTCTCAACAATGGAATTGCCCACGCGCGCGCACACAAATGACTGATAACTACTATTCAAATAAATGTGCTTTTAATCTGCTTGAATAGAAGAGAAAATACACAAGAAGTGGACAAAACAAAAGACAACTGGTGGCAATTGAACTGGCTTATGGACCAGTTGTATATGCCTGTGAATCTTTTGTGGTTCCTTTCCTGTTTTGTAAGTTTTTAAAAATAAAAAATATGGCTTCCATAGATGAAAATGATTTACAGGAATTTAAAAAGAGAGAAGCATTAGAAAATATGCTTATTGATTGATAATGCAAGTTGTTTATTGAGATAACATTGCTTTCCAGTTTTTGCAATTTAAAGAAAATATGAGTACTAGTTTTAAGAGTTGTTTTGTTATAAAACATTTTTCATTGACCAATGTTTCGATTAGACTTTATATGCCCCCAAACACTAGCAAATAAGGGGAAAGTTTATTTCAGAAAATCTTTCCAGGAAAATGCAGCCTGCATTTCTAGTCTTTGCCCTTGGAACATCATTCATTCAGAAAATATGAACAAAACAATTTATTATCAATGAAAATAGAAAAATATAATTGTTTATCTTGACAAACAATATGATAATAACCTTCAGCTCACAAAATATATTAAAAATGTATTTAGATTATGGCTACTAAGCAGCCAATAGACACTAACCTACAACTTAGAAAATAAAGATAAAGACATAAATGAATATTTGCTCTTTTCATACCTTCATCAAGATGAAAGTCCGCTAACCATTTTCTCAAGCCTGCTATGAACTTTGAGTCTCGGTCTCTGGGGTGATATCTTTTAGAATATTGATAAGGAAGAAAATCTCCACCATCTTTTCCTTTGTATAAAGCAAAAGAAGAGTAAGCCTTGTTGAAAACAGCATTTACTTCCCTGTTATAAGTCCTCATCTGCATAAACAAATATATGAAAATAGATATTCAGAAGCAAAAAATAAATAAATAAATTCCTTAACAGAAGCAGATACCCTCTTATAAGTACAATTCTATCTATTGGAACAGGAAATCTAAAAGAAAACAGAGAAAATTAAACATTTATACTAAACTGTAATAGAAGTTAACTAAAGCTTTTACTATGCTCATTTGAAAGCATTAATCAAAGAAAACAGCATTTTCATCTTCCCAGAAAAGAATTTAAAGAAAAAGAGCTTTTACTATATCAAACAAACAACAAATTAGAGCAATTAATAATCTAACAGCTACTGGTCACGAAATAGCATAAGCAGGCAGGAAAGCTCAATGACACGAATCACCCACATCTCCATTATGTAAACTAGCCATCTTGAGAAGAAGTAACGCATTCATAGTATTTATTTTACTCTGTGTTCATTTAGTTTCAACCCAACTTCTGAAACACATTGAAAACTCTGTTTTTTTTTTTTTTTTTAATCAAAAGCAAGAATATAGAAAAACAAAATTTCCAAAGAAATATTAGGATTTTTACCACTACATGAGAAAGCTGAATTATATCTCCAAGTGAAGATATACGAGGAAGACTTTCCATACTTGTGGCGAAAATATTAACAGTTATTCCAGGTTTTGGGTAGGATTCATCAATTATTTTCAGGGTACAGCACCAATCTGAAATTCAAAAAAATTATTTATTTATTTAAAAAAAAAAAAAGAAAGAAAGAATGAAGAATCTGGCTCAGAACTAACACCTTTACGAAGAAAGATTCATCAATCTACTACCAGAACCAACTTATAGTGTGGCAGCAGCCGTAAGTCCGGCCTTTTTCTATCATCATTGCCAGTTGATAAAGATAATAATAATAAGAATTCAGAAATAATTACCAGTGCCTCTGGTTTTTTTAGGTAAACCGAACTCGATAACAGCGCCGATGAGATTGACTTTTTGATTGATTGAAGTAATGGCATCTCTTATTTGAAGAAATTTGTAATCGTCTCTGTCCTCCATTTCTGCTGTTAAGGGCATCACTCACTGCCACGCTTCACGCTCCTAAACCCTAAACCAGTTAAGTCTATATATGAGTTAAGCTAAAGGAGCTCCCGTCATAAAATACTCACACTGAGTCGAGCCGGGAATGAAAGTCGAGCTCAGTTAGTGAGAGTTTGGTTTATATGCGGCGGGGAGCCGATTGAAATCAATACGATAAAATTCGGATAAATTATTATTTAATTTTTATATTTTAATAAAATTAAAACTAAATTTTTATATTTTTAAAAAATAATTGTTGCATCCTTTTATTTTAATTCCGTCAAATATTTTAATAATTTCTCTTAAATTTTTCCTTTTCACCTTTGCAATAAAGAACTCTTAAGCTCCAAGAAGGAGTCAATTTTCTTAGTGAACGAAGTTCAAATATCAATATTAACCAGTTATTCTATTTATAAATTACAAATCAATATAGGAAAATAAACAAAATAAGAAATTATTAAAAAATAATTTAATTATGTAATTTATAATTTTCCTTTGAAAGAAATTGTTTAGTTCTCCATGGGTGCCAAAAACATCTTTTCTTCTAATGGTAAAGCATGAATGTCTTTTTTTTTTTTTTCCTCAGCCTTGACAATAGATGAATGCATATAATGGTTTTTATTGTGATGCTTTATTTTCTTTTTATTTTATTTTGAATTTTTAACATAATCTATAAAAAAGTTTGTGCATAATTAAAATTGAAAGATGAAATCATTAGTTTCTTAAAATACAGAGATTTTAATTTAAATTTTGATTAAATTTGAAGATTAAATAGTTATTTATCCATAAAATTATTATTTTATAAGTAATTTTATATTTTATTGGTAACAATTATTATTTGAATTTTTTATTTTAATATGAATAAATAAATAAGTAAATTTAATATTTTTATAATATGAAATTGAATCGATAACAAATATTTAAATTTAAGTTGAAAAATAAAAATTTAATCAAATATGCCTTAAAATTTTTTAATTAAGTTGAATTCAACTTTATACTTAATTATATTTTTATTTTCAACTCTTGTTTTTACACCATTCATTATTATTATTATTATTGATTTTAAGTTACATAATACATATATTTTATAAAATAAAATTATTAAAAAGTAAATTATAAAAATATAAAACAATTAATAATTAAATATTAAATTTTTTTTATTATTAAAAACTCTTACGAAGTGTCAACTAAACCAATTATGCTAAACATCATTAGTTAATATTTATTTATAAAATAATAAAATATTCTCCTGGAAAGATCCCTTAAACCCCTGTTAACAGATCTCTCTCTCTCTCAACTAAACCATGAGAAGAGCCACCACTCTTGCTTCCTCTGTCCTCTCCCAATCTCTCGCAGCCTCCCACGGTGGCGCGGCTAACACCGCCGTCGTCCACGACCGTCTCCTCCAGGTGGCACTATATTGTACAGGCAGCACCGGCAGTTCGTGCAAAACCCAGCATTGGTTCTCTCGGCTCTACAATTCCTCCTCTGCCGGAGCTGTGTCTCTTGGAGTTGCTGGAGCTTTGGTTTCGGTGGCTGCTGCCACTTCGCTCTCTCAAGAGGTCTACGCGAAGGAGCCACCTCCACCAGAGCTAGTGCCTAAGGAGGTTGTTCTTTACCAGTATGAAGCTTGCCCTTTTTGCAATAAAGTTAAAGGTCTGTATCTCTCTTATTATATATGTATTTGGCACTGGCTCGTTGTGTTATTATTAAATTTTTCAGCTTTTTTCAAGTTTTGTGCTAATACTCATAAAATCAAGAATGAATTTTATTAAATTTCACCTTTTTGTTATGTGGATTGTAAATTAATGTGTTCAAATAGCTTACAATTTGATGAAATTTCTCATTATTATCTTCAGCTTTTCTTGACTATTATGATATACCATACAAAGTGGTGGAAGTCAACCCAATTAGTAAGAAGGAGATAAAATGGTCTGATTATAAGAAGGTGCCCATACTGATGGTGGATGGTGAAAAGCTTGTCGATTCATCAGGTTATCATTTCCATCATTCTATATATAAATCATGTTGAATTTCGAGTAGTCTCAATTCTGAATGCTAATAGTAGGATTTTATAAACCATTTTGTAAGTTATGGGGTGGATATCACTTTTACGAGTATGTAATGATTGGAGATTGAACTAGCTTTTGTGCTATGTATGCAGATATCATTGATAAATTGGGTAGAAAGATTTTTTCTCAGGAAAAAGTTGCTTTGGCATCAGGTGATGGTGGTGAAGAGGAAAACTGGCGTCGGTATGTTGCTTCCTTATGTAGCTTATTTTGCCTTTTGAGTACTTCGATGTTTTTTTGACAAGTTTCCACAATTGCTTTTTTCTGAAAAGGGTTAAGTTTTACTCGTGTGGAACTTAAAAATTCAATTTAAAATTTTAAAAGCATCTCATGGTTATTGAAAATTTGGATCTTGGTGTGGATCAACCAAAGTTGTTATGGAGACCCTTATATGGCTAGCTTATCGTTAGGATTAGACGTTAGCTTCATTTGGTCATTGTTAGATCTGGTTGTTAATTCATCTGATTTTTCTCCCTTATCATTATTGCTTTTATACTTTTATTTCTCCAATTTTTTTTTCCTTGTATAAGATGGTAAAACCCTCTGCTAAATTTTAATTACTCATCAAAACTTTAATCAAAAGAAAAGAACTTGATGAGAATTTCTTCAACATGGAAGCATCTTCGTCGATTGAGAATCAATTTTGTGGTTTGCATTTAGCACTTTAGGAGTAAATTTGTCATTGATCCTTATGCAATTTAGCTTTTAGAACCCTTTATCGTGTTGAGATGACATTTATTAAGGTTTCATTAAGGTGAGCCTTTTGGGACTTAAGCTTACTACCATTTGGCTAGAAGGAAATAAGTGAAAAATGGAGAGAGGGAGAGAGATAGAGGGAGGAATGGAATATCACCACCTTATTAAGACACCACCTTATTAAGATTACCAAAGAAAGAGAATGAAAGGAAGAAATGGAAAGAGGGAAGTTAGGTTGCTAAAATTTGACCTTGGTTATATGACCAGTCCAGAATGTAGAAAGGTGATTTTTTAAGCCCAAGTTAGTTAGGTTGTAAGCATAACTGTGAGGAGGAATTAAGTTTTGCTAATTTAGTTTTTGAAAATATTGCTTTGGTGTGAAGTGTTTATGGTGATTTTCTCTAGAATCAGATTTATATGAACTGAATTGATTAGGCATCCTAATTTAGAAGTATGGTTTGTGACAAAATAAGTGGGATGTAAAGGTTGGATTCAATGTAACCCATAGGCATGATACTTGGACTTGGGTTTAGGCGTGGCATGTAACTAAGCATTTGACTTCTTTAATGTGTGAATTCTCAGATATGGGAACTCAACTCAAAATGATCCAAATATTGGACATGGGTATGTGGTACATTGTGTGTCTACAAAAATTCTTAGAATTAATTGTTTGTTTGGCTTTGTGCTTGAAACTGTTTTTACTTTTGGAAAACATCCTTTTAGATGTTTTTATCCTATGATTAGCATCCTTGCATTCGCCCTTGTTTTGTATATTAGAGCACTTATGCATTAGTACACCTTTGCCAGAATGTCAATACCATTCAGACTAACTTCACTTTGCTCAATTCTCCATACAAGTACAATGCGTGTGTTCTATTGTAGTAGCATTTAGGTTGAAATTTCTTGAGGTTCCTCCATTTTCAAGCTTTGTAAACTCCATTTTAGATTTGATCTAGCAAAAGGCATGTATCAGTGAGATTATTTTATATATGCATTTTCAATTTTTATCCATTATCAAAGCTAAAGGGTAACTTTACATTGATTATCTTTGATTAAGCCAGTTGTGATAGATTTATTTATTTATTTTTTATTTATCTTGCCTTATAGTTGACGCTGGTAATTGCCCATACATGTCTTTGAACACCTTTATGTAAGAAACAAATATTGTTTTTTGTTTGAACACTTGTCATAGAACATCTCCTAGATATGATGTCTTTTATAAATTGATAAATTTTACACATTTTATTAAATAATGTAAATATAATTGGATGAAATGTATAGTAGCTAATGCTAATTTGTCATATTTTATATATATGTAAAATATGTGGACTATATGATGTAGAACCGGGTTAAGAAAATGGAGACACAAAGAAAATAGGGTTGGAAGGCTGTATGAACAGTCCCTGCAGTACTTTAGCTGCAGCAGCAACAAAAGAAGAAAACTAAATAAACTATGAAACTAAAGAAAACTATGAAAGATAAACTAGGCAACAAACCTTTCGAATCAAATTCTTATTATTCCATTTTCAAAACTAAAGAAAAATAACAGTTTACATAGGTAATTATAAAGATTTAAATTAATTGATACTAATCCTAACTAAGAAATTTAAGTTAACACTAAATAGGCACAGTGATTATTAAAATATTCCTACTTGGAATTAAAATTCCTAAATAGTCATAGGAGCCTAAATTTCCTAATTAAAATTTAGATGAGAAAATTGGAACTCAACTAGAAGTTAAACAACAATAATTCTTAAATCTCATTTTTCCTTTCCCTTGACTGCATCACTAGTGTTTCTCAATTCTATGCTATGTGTTTGGTGTTTGGCTGGAGCATAATGCATGAATATTTAAGATCACTACTCATCTTTTTGAATAATTATTTTTCACCTCAATATGATATTGTGCTCCTGCAGTCGCTGGTGTGTTTCTTGTGAGGATATTCACTGGTACTGCTGTAGTGGAGAGTCCTTTTGAAATTTTGCTTGCTTTTTTCCTATTTATCCTTGTTGAACTTAAAAGTTCCCCATATAAAGTTTATTCTTCCATGGAAGAATAGGAAGTAGAGGGAGATCTACGATTTCTTTGCTTTTCAGCTGCACTAAATTGTTTATGTTTGCTTCTTGTATCAGAATATATAAAAACTTATGCAAGTTGCTGCATGAAGTGCTGTGTCTGTGAACAAAACTATCATATGATGTCCCTGCAAATTGTTATGATTATGAAAGTATATATATGTGCATGCATGCATGTGTGTGTGCATGTGTCCAATGACTTGAATATATATATATTTGCTATCATAAAATTGATTCTCTTCTGCTTTTGCTTGTCCCATGCGTAAACAGGTGAGCTTATGCGTTATTTGTTGTTGTGCCATTCACTTTTATCACCTTCATACTTTAGCTGTTTCTAGGACTCTAATCCTGGCTGACTTAATGATTTCATCATGTAGGTGGGTTGATGATCACTTGGTGCACATCCTATCTCCAAACATATACCGAAATACCTCTGAGGCTCTCGAATCCTTTGATTACATCACAAGCAATGGTAAAACATGTTTTTCTGCATGAAACTGTAGTTATATATTGACAATATGCTTGGAAGAGTTAGCATGGTCTCTCTTTTTGCATGTACATGTAATGCATGTGCCCAAGTCCGTGCATAATCTCCTTTTGTAAATAACAAAATGTATGCTTTATTAAAGATCAGTGGGGTAGCTTGAGGCATATTGTAAGGAATACTGCTAAGGGTTGGGCATGCTTGATAGAATATTGCAAACCAAGAGCATCAGACTTTGCAGAAAAACCAGTACTTGGAGTTAAATGTCAGACAACAACTAAAACTGTGATCCTTTCACTCACATATGCTGAATAATCTCTGTATTTCATTGACGATATTGTCATTTGCACTCTATGTAGTTATCTTATGCTTGGTATAAGTAAACCTTATACTGAAAAATATTTTAATTTCTTTGTCAATGCATGTAAAGTTGGACAGCTGGACATCATATAATGCCAATGCTTTACGATGTCCATGTTTTGTTTGAATTTGATTCCAGTAGCATTTTGTTTCTCTTTTCTGAGAAATGCTTGAATGAATATGAATGGTTGATTTCACCTCATAGTGATATTCTGCCTTAAAAGTTAGGTTGATCTTCACTGCATGAGGTTGAACTTTTTTAACAACCTCAAGCTTGTTTCAGTTGTCTTTTGCATTTAAAAGCAAAGAAAGAGAGAGAGTGTGCTTGTAGAGCCTTGGAAATGACATGAGATTCCAAAGAGCTGGCATTTATATGGTCAGCATAATTGATCATATTGCATTTATACCTGCATAATGACTTGTGTTGTGACCATTTTATTGGGAATGTAGAGGGAGAACTAGATTGTGGCTATAATTGTTACCAATATTAAATATTGTGCTTACTATTGGTAATTTTGATAAAAGTGGTTATAATTGAACAACTATATTTTGTTTTGGATTTCTTTTTGGTCATTACCATTATTTCATTTTCCAACGTGCGATTAATTCTACATTTGGTTCAGTTACTACCTTAAGTCATTTTCTTTTTCCAGAATCTATTCAGTGATCTTCTGGTACATAGTTATAACTTACATTAATTGCCTAAAATCATCATTGCATGGATTCTAGGCAACTTATACCAAGTGAATTTATTTCTTTGAACTCTGTTTTCATGTGTTGTACTCTCATTGCTGTTTTCTGATTGTTGTACCATGCCATTGTAGTTGGCTTGATAAGCTTAATTCTCTTGCAGGTAATTTTAGCTTCACAGAAAAAATTACAGTGAAATATGCTGGAGCTGCAGCCATGTATTTTGTGTCCAAGAATTTGAAGAAGAAATATAACATTACTGATGAACGTGCAGCACTGTACGAAGCTGCAGAAACATGGGTGGATGCTTTAAATGGCCGGGAGTTTCTTGGTATGTACTATGAAGCTCTCAGAATATCGCGCTAATTTTTGTGGCATGACTATATGCTTCACATGAAATACATATGATGCATTCATTACATGGTATGGAAGAAACTTAATGGCAGCAAAAATCTTCTCTGCACATGGAGGGATTTTATGGTTCTAGTTGTAGCAAGCACATAATGTATCCACTAGCAGGATAAAGGACCTGAGTCAGTTACTAGTTACACCTAGATTTCATTCTCCCACAGTTTGAATGCTATGAAACAATTGAACTAACTGTTTGCTAGTTATATGCGTATAATGTCCCTAAAAAAGATAGATTCATGATACTCTTATGAAGTTGAAACCAAAATTTTGGGGTCAAAGATGACGAAGTTCAAAAAATTAAAATCATCTGATTTCAATATGTTATTGAGATTGTGAGGTTTTGGTGGAATGATTGGCTTTAAATCTGAAGCTTTTTCCTTGGAAATAAGATTGACATGAGCCTTGCTTATCCTTTAAAAGTTGAGTTTTGAATGAAGATATTTATTTCATGGCTTTCATTGCTTCAGGGGGATCAAAACCTAATTTGGCTGACCTTGCTGTCTTTGGAGTATTAAGACCTATCCGCTATCTGAGGTCTGGTAGAGATATGGTGGAGCACACTCGAATAGGAGAGTGGTACACAAGGATGGAACAAGCTGTGGGGGAATCTTCGAGGATTAAGGCTTAAATCTGGAATTTATCACTAGATTCCTGCTTCATTCTAATTTTGAGCTGCTCCAGATTAAATTATCAACACGACTAGGGAATATACAATTTTGCAAAATTTTTGTCGAATGATTTTGCTATCTGGTGATCGTAATACGATACACAAATCCTGATATCAAACTGTAGCCACGATTATTGTTGTGGTAAATTTGGTTAGAATTTTAAGAAAATAAAGAAAGTTTTGGATATGGATGGTATTGTTTTCTCAAGCACTATGGGATCATAATTTGATTGTGTACAGATACTCGTGTCTTAATCACCTATTGATGATTTTACGGCTGTGTTATGGAGTTCTCTGTGTCCACACCCCTCGCTAGCAACCGTTCTTGCAATTCATTTCTTAGGCTCTTCAACTCATTAAATGCTTGGCAGAGCTCTTGGTATGAGTTACACACTAAGCTTATGAACAGGCAGCACCATAGGCAAAGAAGTAACCACCCCAGCAGGGGAACTAACATCAGCACAAGTAGAATGATGACAAGTAAGGAGGTCAGGAGGCGAAAATGGCCAGCAATTCTTCTGTAATCTGGTTGACGAGCTTCGAGGTTTTCTTCAGTCCTTATTGCTGCCCCGAAACAACAACGAACATGATTGCAATGATATTGTGTTTCTCAAATAGATTCTGAGATGAGTATTTTGCTGCAGTCCAGCTACATAGTGTTGTAATGAAAAAGTCGATTCTGTTTGATTAAAAGAACAATGAAATTCCTTCAGAATCCTTCAGAATATTAAAGACAATTAAGGTCAAAGTGTACTGATAATGTTCTAGCAATATGATCAAATTTCTGTGAAAGAAAATGAATGGGAAAAATTTCTTGCAGTAAATTACTAGCTAAACAAATGAAAAATTAGAGAGCTTCATTATATAAATATAACTCAGAATGACGCAACTTTCATGGAAAAAGTGTACCACAACAAAACTGGAATAATTATATTGTAGATACCTTCGCATTTTTGCAGCAATAACAATAAATAGATGTGATTCAAACTTGCATAGTTATGGAGAGATATACCATTGTTGCAACAACAACAATAAATAGATGTGCTTCAAACTTGCATGATTATGGAGAGAGATATAAGGTCCAATGAATATACTCCCAAGTTGATGTTGATGTGTTTTGACAAAAAAACAAAAAAAAGAAAAAGAAAAAAATTTATGTCCGTTGAATGGGAAGGGAGGGATTGTCGCTTGCCTCTTCCAAATATATACATGTATTTTAGAAAGAGACTTGGGTGTAAAAGAGACTTGAGCATATATATATTAAAAAGAGACATCACTATATATATGCATATAGTGCATGGAAAATTTGTCGGAGCTGTATATGTATACAGCACTTTATATACGCATGCACGATATGCATACATCCCACCGTCGATGATATATATATATATACTGGATTTTTCATAATGTGTTTCACACATTAGTCTTTTTTAAAATATAATCTAATTTATAAAATAAGAAGAATTTAAAATTAATTCTTCATTTTATAACTTTATATCGACAAAACTTAACTAATAATATCGAATTACCTTTAAAAAATTAGTTATCTATAACTTAATATTTATTCTCATGTGAATTTGGGAATAAATTTGAGAATTTGACTTACTTTTGAGATTTAGTATTTGTTTATTCATCGAAAAATAAATATTAAAATTAAAGAGATGATGGTATTAAATAGATGATGGTATTAGTTTGTCTATGGCACATAATAATATTAAAAAATAAATATTAAAATTATTTGAATTTTAATGAAATATAATTTTTAACAAAATTTAATAAATTTTATTAAATTATAAAAAAATTTCAAATTTGAATTAATTAAAAAATTTAATTTATTAAGTTAAACTTAAAATTCATTAGTTTTACTGCACCTAATTCAAAATTAGTTTGTAAAACTAAATCTATTAATTTAATTAAGTATATCACATTATAATACAGAATAAAAAAGATAAGATTCCAATTAATATTGAATTAAAGTTGATGTTAAATTTATAAATGATGTATTTAATCCTAAAGTAAATATATAATAAGTCTTTTATTAAAATAAAGAAAAAATAATATATTCTATAAATCTGTCCATTTCAGTCACATGTATGATTTTTAAAATAATTATACATATAAATACTGAAAAAGTTGTGAATTTTCTGGAGAAGAAAAATTAAGAGATCAAATACAAATCTTTTTGTAATGTTCTTGGCAATTAGTATGTCAAGAACTAGCAATTGCGCAAATAAATCTTTTGGAGGAAATATATGGAGTCCAACAAAAATGAGTAAAAATTATTTTGCAGTACCTTTAATCAATAAAAAAAAGTCGATGTAATTAATATCATTAGCTTATATTTATTATAATGTATTTAAAATGCACATAAAAAGTCGAATAAATGCATATAATATAGATTTAGTTGACTAAATCTATATATATATTTATCTTAAAAAAAACTAAAAAAAATATTATTTATATAAATTAATTTATTAATTATTAAATTACTAAATGAATCTCTATTTACAAGAACAATTAGTCAAAAATCAATAAGGGTTTTAATAAATGTGCTTATTCTCCTTCCCTTCCATATATATATATATATATAAAGAAAGAAAGAGAGATTATAAGTAACAAATATTATATAAAATCATATAAAAACCTTATTTTCTCACTGCTAAGATTAGCTTTCAAATTTCAATCTTTTTTTTTTTAATTTGTTTAATTATCTCAATTATGAAAATTGATTAATTTTTATGTTATTATTGGATTGAAAATTGTTAAATCGAAAGAATATTCTTTAATGTTTGGTAATTTAATAAATTTATAGTATCATTTTTTATTCGTAATTACCTAAGAATATAATATTTTAAACTTATAATTTATATAGCTATGGTCTGTATTTACGAAATAATTTTTAAATTTTAAATGAGCACTTTTATATAGTAAATATTGAAATAATTTTAAAATGTAACGATATCAAAATACTAGTACTCAAAGAGAATAATTATAATAATTTAAAATAATTATTAGCATATCAAATAAGCATATAATACTTTGATGTTGATGCATAAATAGATGTGTTTCAAACTTCTAATGATTTTATATATTGTATCGGTATCAAAATTGGTGTAATGGAATCGGACTGAATTGGCTGCCGCTAACGTGAATTTTAAAAAATGATTAGCAATCTGATATGATTTAACAAGAAATGAAATATAACATCTAAAATATAGTATATTAAATTAGTTAACATTTAAATAAGCATAATTGTGCTTATAAAAATTCAAATTACATAACTAATAATAATAAATCAACCTTATTTTATTAATTCATGAGAGGAAAAAACCATCTTATTCAAGATGAATAAGAAGATTAAAAAAAAAAAATCCTCCCCAAAAACCACCTTATAGAAAGAAATGAATTTTATAAAAATTATCAATAATATTCTAAATACATTGAAATATAAATAATGTAAAAAACAATATACCAATAATTTCTAAAATAATAGTCTTTTAAACAATATGTTTATAATTTATATTAATAAAATTAAAAAATTAAAAATATAATAATAATATTTTTTATTGATACGTCACACCTACATCACTAAATAACAATTTTATATAATTCATTACCAATTCAAGACTATTCCTATTAATATAAATGTAACGGGTAAATAACATATCAGACCATTTAATGTTGAGACAAAAGCTGAGTCAACTGGAAAAACCAAACCTTCACATCAATGTTGATATTTTTGACCGAGCCAGCAAACAGAACTAGTTGCCATATCTGTAAAGAATAAGTACATTCTTGAAAGAGATGATATTAAATCTTAGGGTGAGCACCACACATGAGGCAAAAAGCATCAATTTGAACATGTTTGGCCTGTAAATTAGCTTTAAGCGAAAGGAAACCATGAAGCAATTGCTAAGTGGTAAATTTCGGACGCTCAGGGACCTCGGCTTACCAAATGGACTTCCAAATTTCATTATTAGCCAAAGAAGATGAGGCTTTATGAGTTTCAAACCGAGCCAACCAATACCCTGAGCGAACTGAATATTGGCCATGTCTTTCATGAACCAGCTCCTATGATCATCCTCCAAAGCCAAGCGCAATGGGATTGATAAAATAAGATCCACATCCCGGGGGAAAAAGGTAAAGCGAATCAAACTCTCATGCCAACACCCATTTAAAATTAAATCAGCAACTGAATTAACTCAAGTAGATGGCGCATGTAGAGTGACAACATGAAAAGTATTAGGAACTGGCAGCCAACGGTTGTCCCAAATGGAAATTTGTCGACCGTTACCCATACACCATAGAACACCCTTAGACAAGAGTGGAATGGCAGCCATGAGACTTCGCCAACAGTAGTTAAATGAAGGATTAACAATTGCTTGCAAAATGCTAGTCGATGGATAGCATCTAGCCCTGAAGACCCTAATTTGGTTTTCATTGCTTCAGGGGGATCGAAACCTAATTTGGCTGACCTTGCTGTCTTTGGAGTATTAAGACCCATCCGCCATCTGAGGACTGGTAGAGATATGGTGGAGCACACACGAATAGGAGAGTGGTACACAAGGATGGAGCAAGCTGTGGGGAAGTCTTCGAGGATTAAGGCTTAAATCTGGAATTTATCACCAGATTCCTGCTTCATTCTAATTTGCAGCCGCTTCAGATTAAATTATCAACACGAGTAGAGAATATACGATTTTGCAAAATTTTTGTTGAACAATTTTGCTATCTGGTGATTGTAATACAATACAAAAATCTTGATGATTATTGTTGTGCTAAATTTGGTTAGAATTTTAAGAAAATGAAGAAAATTGTGGTTAAGGATGGTATTGTTTTCTCAAACATTATGGGATCATAATTTGATTGTGTACAGATACTCGTGTCTTAATCACCTATTGGTGGACAAAAGCATGGTTTTTCTTCTTAATTTAATTATATTTTAAATTAGATCAAATAATGGATACATTCAAATTTAATTGACCTAAAATAAATTCATGTAATTTGAAATTGCTTACATATTCAAATGAATTGGTTAAGGATGACTTTACGGCTGTGTTATGGAGTTCTCTGTCTCCACACTCCGCGCTAGCCACCGTTCTGGCCATCCATTTCTTAGCCGGTTCAACTCAGTAAATGCTTGGCACAGCTCTTGGAATGAGTTACACACTAAGGTTATGAACAGGCAGCACCATAGGCAAAGAAGTAACCATCCAAGCAGGGGAACTAACATCAGCACAAGAAGAATAATGACAAGTAAGTAGGCCACGAGGTGAAAATGGCCAACAATTTTTCTGTAATCTGGTTGACGGGCTTCGAGGCTTTCTTGAATCCATATCGTTGCCCCATAAATGATCAGAACAAGAACAAAAGAAAGGGCAAGAATCCTGTGTTCTTCAAATATAGCCTTAGATGGGTATTTCGCTATAGCCCAGCCACAGAGTGTTGTAATGAAGAAGTAAAAGTCTCTTCTGTATAATCAAAAGAACAATGTGGTTGTTTCAGAATATTAAAGACAATCAAGCTCAAAGTCTGTTAAAGAAAATGAATGGGACAATTCCTTGTAGTAAATTATATATAAGGAAAACAAATAAATAAATTAGAGAGCTTCATATTATACCTTGCCATTGCTGTAGGATGTGCAGAGCAGAAGTTGTCGTGTAGATTGTGGAGAGCTATGACACTTGCATAGATTATAAATAGATTGTAAATAGCATCAAATCGTCAATCTTCGGTCGGGCCCTTTTCTGATGTAAATTCCTTGGCATTTTGTCTTGATGGTGGAACCAGGAATTTCATCTCTTTGACTTTTTGTCAAGGACATCGGCTGCACCAAATGGTCTAGTTCCAAAAAACATTAATCTTAAAAAAATATAATTTATTTTTTACAAAACAATAATTTTATAAAAAATAATTTTATAATTATAAAAAAAATTGAATTTCTCACAAAAATTATAATCTTCTTATAGATATATAAATTAAAAATACTGCCTTAATTATTTTAACATTTCTCATTTTTAATTAGTAAAATATAATAGCAAGTTAATTAAATTATAATACTTTAAATATTTTAATTATATTTATTATTTACAATTATTCTATTGACTGTAAAAAATAAAATTTTATACTTTATTTTAAAATAAAATAATATAAAAAATTACTTATACGATGTTTTTTATTAAAAAATTGTGATTTTTTTAAAAAAATTTTTTTAATTATAAAATTATTTTTCTCGTAAAATTATTGTTTTATATAAAATAAATCATATTACAAACCAAATTATATTTTCATATAATTAGAAATATTTTCGTAAAATTAGAATTTTTTTTTGTAATTAAGTAAAATTGTGAAAAAATAATTTAATTTGCAGAAAATGTAAACAAAATTATGATTTTTCGTAAAAAATACTTTTTTTTTTGCAACAAAATATATTATTTTATTTAAAAATAAAGCAACTATAGAAAATATCTTATTACATTGTATTAATTTTTGGGACTAAAAGAAAAAAGAGAAAAGTGAATTTTCTTTTTTTGTTTTCGGATTAGAATTATGGTTAAAAAAAGAAAGAGATAAATTTCTTAAATTGAAAGGATAAAGAGAGCAAAAAATGAAAGAAGAGAAAATAATTTTTTAAGTGAAAACTAAGGTGTAAAAAGAGAAAAAAATTATTAATATAATTATTTTATTTTAGTTATAAATATAATACTATATTTAGTTATAAATAAAATTTCTTTTGAAAATGACATCTATAGTTATAAATATAATTTTAACATAAATGATAGTTTAAAAAGTAGTCAAAAAATCATTACTATTTGGATTCTACAATCAATACTTTGTTATACGAACTATTAGGCTGCACAGGTGAAACAAATAATCTATAAAAAAGAGGCTAATATGATATACGATATATTTTTATATTTATGAGAAAATAATATAAAATAATAATATTTATTTTGTGTTTTTTGTTATTTATGTTAAAATGTTATTTGTTATTTTATATAATTAATTTTTTTAGTATTATGTTAAAATGTTTAAGAAAATTAATCATATACGTGGGAATTATCTATATGATTAATTTTCTTAAAAATTAAAAAGCGCATTATGGCTAATTAACCTTGTTATATTTTTAGGGACTTTATAATGATTAGATATGCATATTGTTAATTAACATCCTAAATTCCTAGTGTACTTTTTTTTTTTTTTTTTTCTCTCTTATGCCATTTAAAATACAATGGCTAATTTTTGCTCTCAATTTGTACAAAGTTAAGCTTCATTTTACCCATTCATTTGATTTTTTTTTTTTTACTAAATTTATCCCCCAAATTAGTAAATTATGAATTAATTATTATTACAATAGATTAATTTTTGGGACTAAAAGAAAAAGAAAAATATGAATTTTCTCTTTTTGTTTCGAGGTGAGAATAATGGTATAAAAAAAGAAAGAGATAAATTTCTTAAATTGAAAGGAATAAAGAGAGAGAGAAATAAAAAAAGAAAAAAAATATATATATATATATATATATATATATATTTTAAGTGAAAACTAAGGTGTAAAAAAGAGAAAAAACTTAATAATATAATTATTATATTTTAATTATAAATATAATATTATTTTTTAATTTTGTTTTGATTAATTTCTATGACTTGGACATAATTGCAATTAAAATTGTAAATAAAAAAAATTGATAAAATTAAAAATTAGTCTATTTGAATTATTAAACAAAAATAGTTCAACAAAATTAAATGATTGAGTCATATAAGATTAAAATTTATTTCAATATGAATGTGCATCTCAAATGAGAATATATATATATATATATATATATATATATATATATATGAAAATGATACGTTAAAAAATCTCAAAAGCAAAAAAAGTTTGGTAGGTAAAAAATAACTAAACTAAATCCCTTAAAAAAATTAAAGTTAATAACATATAACCAAAATCATATTGTTTTAGTACACATAATATCGGTTCAATTTAGTTTTAATCCATTTTTCTCATCCTTAAACTACAATCAAATAAATTGATTTGGTTAATCTAAATTATAAAGCATAAAATCAATGACAAACCCATCAAAAATTTTGTTCAATGAGGTTACCCTAATATTAATTTTTTTTTAGTATAAATCAGTACATACTGGAAATTCACATTTGTTTTGATATGAATAAAATTTTATTTAGAAGTCCATATCATTAATTTTATTATTGAATATTTTACTTAATGAATATGATATATTATATTGTAGATAGAATAATATATTCAAAATACCACAATTCAGAAAAATCTATATAAATAAACATTTTTTGAATAACAATACTGCATGTTTGATGTTTATTATTTTTTCTAATATTTTAATTAATAGATAATAATATTTTTAATATATTAAGTTCTTTGAAGTAACTATACACCTGAAAAATGGTATGAATTATTATAATCTTAGTATTTTGAAAAAAAATTCATGGAAAATTCTTAAAGAAATTATTAGTCTAAAAATTAATAATTTGGTATACGGGTTTGTCTATGTAAATAATTTAAAAGTATTTAATTGAATATATAATATAAGTTATTAATAATTGTTTTACTTAATGAGAGTGTCCATTAAGTGGCTTAGAATAAAAAGATAAAATTTATTTTTTTGAACTAATTATTTTCTTGCAAAATTTATATAAAAGCAAACTAAAAAGTAAAACTAATTTTGAAATAATATTTTATGCAAAAATATTTTTTGTATGCATGCAAATTTTCTAAAATACTTTATGTATAAAATTTTGTAAGGCATGATATTTGACTAAAATAAAATAAATTAGAAAATTATAATAAAATGTATCTATTAATTTATTTACTTTTTTTTCTAACATATTATTGAACATAAAGATATAACTTAAAATTGTAAAAAATGCTCATCTACTTTCAATGTTATATATATATTGTCTTTTAAAGTACATTCATATATTTATATAAATTTTAAAATTATTTTATATTACCAGTCTAATTATATTATACATATATAAATATACAATTTAGATAATATTTATTGTGTATAATTATATTTTCATTAAATTTTTATATTTTTATATTAAAATTTAACTTAACTTGTAATTAACAATTAAAGTAAACTTAGTAATCAAGTTATTTTAATATTATTTTATGATAATTTTAAAAGTTAACAAATAAAATTTCAGTATTATGATATTTATTTGAGAAATTTAATATATTTTAATTGAAAATTTTATTTGAGATAAAAATATATAATTTTATATTTAAGTAATAAAAAATACTGATAATTAAATCTTTAATAATGAAAAAATAAATATTTAGAATAAATATTAATGTATCAAATGATGTATATATATATATATATATATATATATATATATATATATATATATATAAAACCGTACAAAATTACAAATAGCGAGCAAAGAACCATAGATAGTCAAAGGAATTAAATGCCAAGCAATCAGATTTTTAGGCGGAGAAGAAAAAACAAGTCATCTCAATTAACTGTCACTGCTCAAAAAAAAAAAAAAAAAAAAAGTGATCTAGCTGTGGGTCCGGAGTCATTATATCTATGGCACGTGGCAAAAAGAATATGTAAAAATTATATATTTATTAATAAGAGAGAGAGAGAGAGGGGAGCAAAGCAAAGTATTTGGGGAGGGAAAGGAACAGGGATGTGGAGAGAGACAGAGAAAGGGGGCAGCAAAGCAAAGCAAACGGGGAGGGAAAGGGAAAGGATTTGGCTAAAGAAAAAAAAAAAAAAAAGGGGAGGGAAAGGGACAGGTAAGTGATGGTATGAAGAAAGGCTAAGCACGATTTAACCTAATCTAAAAATTTAAAAATCTCTAAAATTAGATTAAATTTTTGAAATTTTAATATTTAGAGAACTGAAATTAGAATTAAAATAAAAAAAAATTATCCGTATTTTATTATTCCAAAAATTTTTAGATAATATAATTCGAGAATCAAATATTTTAGTTCTAATCCAATCAAAAACTGTGATTTAAAAAAAATACATTTAATAACTAATTTCTTATAACTAATGGTATAGTTTTAAATTTTATTTTTTATGAAATTTTGGTTTAAGAAATTAATATATATATATTAATAATTATAATATATTATTAATAAATTAATATATTATATTAATAAATATAATTATATATCAAAACTATATATTAATAATTTTTGCGATATAATTTATATACTACTTAAAGTTAACATATAATTTCTTATAATTAACTTTTAACTTTTTATACAAATTATTAATTATTTATTACAAACACTTTCTTATTGATAACATATTACAAAAACGTTAATTAATAAAAAAATATTTTTCAATATTATAATATTAGATACTAACAAAAATTAAATAATCAAAAACTTCAATAGTATCACATAAACTTTATTAGTACATCATATTTTCTTATTAACACTTATTAATTAATCATAACATATATTAAAAGTTTTTATTCTAAAACATATATGTAGTAAATTTAAAATTTTTAATTGTAATATATAGTTATATCTTAGTATTATTAAAATTTAATCCATATTATATTACTAATTTTTCATTAATATAATTTTAATGAATCTAATATTTAAGTAAATTATATACATATATATTAATAGTCATATTTCATTTAGTTAAGGTATATATATTTTTAATTATATATTTATAATTCATCTAAAATTTATTTTCATATAATTTTTACATAATTTGATAACTGCTATAATGGCACATATAATCTTAAAATTTTTATATTATCTATATATTATTCAATTAACATTACTTATATATTATAAATAAAAAATTAAAAAATTTCAGTTATTTTGGTCCAATCAAATTCAGTACAGTTCGATTCAATTTGGTTCAGTTATCGGTTTGGCTATACGTTAATATTTAGAACCGTATCAAAATATTTTACTGGGTTTAAAAAATATTAAAAGTCAATAATTTAATCTAATTCTAAATATTTTTCGATTTAGTTATTTGGTTCAATTCAAAACTTCTAATCTTGGTACTCAATTATAATAAAAAGAGGTGATTAGTGTGATGAAGATGGGAACAAAGAACGGATGTGGAAGACACGCATTGGAAGAAGGGTATTTTCATTATTTTTAATTAATTAATTATATTCTCTATTTTGTTTGTTTCATAGAGATTAATAAAAATTGGAAAACAAAATAGAATTTAGAGAGAGAGAGATTCGTAGCTGTTTTGTGAATTTGTAACTAGAGAGAGACAAAGGCCTAAGAAAGGCATTTTGTAAATATCAATGCAATTTATTTTCTTTTTCATATTTTCAGTATATGATCAAATTTACTGATAGATTACTGACAGAATGCCTACTACAGTTGACAATTCCATCAGTAAATGTCTTAATTGCCGTCAAAATTTTTCTGCGTATCATTTTTCTTCTGTAATTAATCACTAAACTGTCGGTAAATTTTTGGTCATTGTCCGTTAGTATATTCCATCTGTATTCCATCAGTAATATTAATTTTCCGTTAGTAAATGGTCAGTAAAGAGACGAATGTTGCTGAAATGCGTTATGTTAGTATTTTGTCAGTATTCGGTCAGTATTTAGTAACGGATTGCGTTCCATCGCTAATTTTCATTAGTAAATCGTTAGATTTTTGTACTGCATAAAATCTATGACAAACTCAACAGAAATTTTGTTCAATGAGGTTACCCTAATATTAATTTTTTTTTTAGTATAAGTCAGTACATATTAGAAATTCACATTTGTTTTGATATGAATAAAATTTTATTTAGAAGTCCATATCATTAATTTATTATTTATTGAATATTTTACTTAATGAATATGATATATTATATTGCAGATTGAATAATATATTCAAAATACCACAATTCAGAAAAATCTATATAAATAAATATTTTTTGAATAGCAATACTGCATCTGGTGATTGTAAAAAATAGAAAAATTTTTGTCGAGCAGTTTTGCTATCTGGTGATTGTAATACAATACACAAATCCTGATATCAAACTGTCGCCACGATTATTGTTGTGCTAAATTTGGTTAGAATTTTAAGAAAATAAAGAAAATTGTGGTTAAGGATGGTACTGTTTTCTCAAACATTATGGGCTCATAATTTTATTGTGTCCAGATGCTCGTGTCTTAATCACCTATTGGTGGACAAAAGCATGGTTTTTCTTCTTAATTTAATTACATTTTAAATTGGATCAAATAATGGATACATTCAGACTTAATTGACATATTATATTGATTGACCTAAAATAAATTCATGTAATTTGAAATTGCTTATATATTCAAATGAATTGGTTAAGGATGATTTCACGGCTATGCTATGGAGTTCTCTGCGTCAACACCCCTCGCTAGCCACCGTTCTTGCCATTCATTTCTCAGGCGGTTCAACTCATTACATGCTTGGCACACTCTTGGTATGAGTTACACACTAAGCTTATGGACAGGCAGCACCATAGCCAAAGAAGAAACCATCCCAGCAGGGGAACTGACATCAGCACAAGAAGAATAATAACAAGTAGGCCACGAGGTGAAAATGGCCAGCAATTCTTCTGTAATCTGGTTGACGAGCTTCGAGGCTTTCTTGAATCCATATCGTTGCCCCATAAATGATCAGAACAAGAACAAAAGAGGGGGCAAAAATCCTGTGTTCCTCAAATATAGCCTTAGATGGGTATTTGGCAATAGCCCAGCCACAGAGTGTTGTAATGAAAAAGTAAAAGTCGCTTCTGTATAATCAAAAGAACAATGTGGTTGTTTCAGAATATTAAAGACAATCAAGCTCAAAGTCTGTTAAAGAAAATGAATGGGAAAATTCCTTACAGTAAATTATATATAAGGAAAACAAACTAATAAATTAAAGAGCTTCATATTATACCTTTTCATAGCCGGAAGATGTGCAGAGCTGCAGCACTTGTGTAGATTGTGGGAAGCTATGATACTTGTATAAATAGCTATAATATTTGGATGGCCGGGTTCCAATTCTGTTTCCAAAACAGTTGTTTGATGGTAGGACCGGTGACCGGCGACTTCCACTTTAGCTTTTTTTCAAGGCATTGGAAGCCGTCGGATGGCTCCAAAAAAATTAATTTTACAAAAATATAGCTTATTTTTTACAAAACAATAATTTTATAAAAAAAAAATTCATAATGATAAAAAAATAACTTTCTTATAAAAAATTATAATTTTGTTATATTTTTTTTAAATTAGACCTTTTTTTTATAAAGTTTATAGATATATAAATTTAAAATATTATCTTAATCATTCTAACATTTTTCATTTTTAATTAGTGAAATATAATAGCTAGTTAATTAAATTATAATACTATAAATATTTTAATTAGATTTATTATTTATAACTATCTTATTAGATATAAAAAATAAAATTTTATATTTTATTTCGAAATAAAATAATATAAAAAATTGTCTATAAGATAATTTTTGTAAGAGAATTGTATTTTTTTAAAAAAATATTTTTTAATTATAAAATTATTTTCATATTACAAATCAAATTATATTTTCATAAAATTAGAAATATTTTTATAAAATTAAAATTTTTTTCTTGATTAAGTAAAATTATGGAAAAATAATTTAATTTGCAAAAAAGGCCAATGCGCGTAGAACCAGAGAACTTTTCGAACCATTGGGATTCTTTCTTTCCACATCTTTCTAAATTACCTTTTTACCCTCACCTATTTAATTTCATACCATTTTCAGCATCCGCACAAAATTCACACAAATTAAATTAAAAAAAATAAAAATTTGCCTCTCTCTCTACTCTGTGTATAAATAATAAATTGATTTGATTAATCTAAATTATAAAGCATAAAAAAATCAATGGCAGACCCAAAAAAAATCTTGTTCAATGAATTTATAATTTGATTTTATAGTCACTGAATTTTAGGTTTGGCCAGATATCAACCCTTTTCTTAAGAAAAAATCTGACTATATTAACTTAATCTTATTGTGGAATCCACTGTAAGTAAAAATAATAATAATAAACCCTTTCGTCGTAAAGCGCCAATGATGTTAAAAATTAAAGAAAAATGAAAAACAAACCCTTTCGTTGTAAAGCAACCAATGATGTTATTATTATTATTATTATTATTATTATTTACTAAATAATAATATAAGTATGTGATTTATAATAAATTTTTATTTTTAATATATTTAGTAAATTTTTGCAAAATAATAAAATATTGTGAAATAAACAATTTTTTCGAAATAATATTTAAGTGTAGTTTAATATTTATTGAAATCAAGCGGAGTAAGCGAAATAAGTACGATCCGATCAAAGAGTATAAAGGCTTAATTGGCTAAGGCCCTTTAAAGCAGGAAGCATCAAATTGCAATTCCATTGACAACGGTCTGACCATTCCCACGAGCAGAGAGATCCGAAGCAAGTAGGCTCTTTGATGGGGTTGTTCTCGAGTAAGCTGCTCTAGAAGCTCTCGAATTCGGCTCACTAACAATCACACGAAAGAGTCGACCAAGCCTTTTCTTTGTTTCCAGGAAAACCCAAACCCCCCATAATCCACCCTCCCCCACCGCCAAAACAGGTAAATTACCTTTTTACCTCACCTATTTAATTTCATTACCAGTTTCAGCATCCATACAAAATTCACAAAAATTAGATTAAAAAAAATAAAAAATTACCTCTCTCTCTACTCTCTGTATAAATAATAAATTGATTTGGTTAATCTAAATTATAAAGCATAAAAAAAAAAATCAATGGCATACCCAACAAAAATCTTGTTCAATGAGATCACTGTAATACTAAATTTTTTCTAGTGTAAATCGGTATGTATTACAAATTCACATTTATAATTGATAAAGAACAAAATTTTATTTAAAAGTATATCATTAATTTTATTATTTATTGAATATTTTACTTAATGAAGATTTATTATTTATTTAAAAGTCTTTGATGTATGTTCGGAATGATTGTAATTTGATTTTATACTCACTGAATTTTAGGGTTGTTCAAATATTAACCCTTTTCTTAAGAGAATTTTAAATTTAAGTTTTCAAACATTAATAGGAAAAATTATAAATGTAAGAAACTGAACATAACAAATTAAAACAACAAATGGGCTTAAACACTTTTATTATTAATTTATGCGACATTTGTTCAATGTTATGTTACCATTAAGGTACATAATTAATTACATGACCATATATTTATTTTATAGTTATGGTTAATATTATTAGACTTAACAATTTATTTTTCTTAATTCTAGGTAAAGAATTATTAAATGAATTAAAATTGAGATGATAATTTTTTATTTTCAATTAGCAAATCAAATTGGCATATACAATTAATTAAATCAATAATTAAACCATGCATGAAATAATTTAAAAATCATTTATTACTAAATCACGATAAAATGATTTCATTTTGAAATTACAAGTTTTTAATAAATTGAAAAATTACAAAAACAAATTGAAAACGTGAAAAATTGAAAATGGTTAAATTCAATAATCCATAAAATAAAATTGTAAATTGCAAATCTGTGAATGGGCAAAACTGTAAAGTAGCAAAACATTTCACTACCCTTTCTAAGCTGTAAGGTACGTGAATTGGCTGTGCAATCGCATTTAATGCAAAAACTACACAGAAATTCTACTTATTAATTATTAATCCTTGTTAAACAGACTTGTCACCTTATTAACTTACGCGCCTTCATTGACCGACCGGTGATGATTTTACGGCTGTTTTATGGAGTTCTCTGTGTCAACACCCCTCGCTAGCCACTGTTCTTGCCATTCATTTCTTAGGCGGTTCAACTCAGTAAATGCTTCGCACAGCTCTCGGTATGAGTTACACACCAAGCTTATGAACAGGCAGCACCATAGGCAAAGAAGTAACCATCCCACCAGGGGAACTAACATCAGCAGAAGAATAATAATAACAAGTAAGTAGGTCAGGAGGTGAAAATGGCCAGCAATTCTTCTGTAATCTGGTTGACGAGCTGCGAGGTTTTCTTCAATCCATATTGCCGCCCCATAAATGATCACAAACGAGGGTGCAAGAATCCTGTGTTCCTCAAATATAGCCTTAGATGCGTATTTTGCTAGAGCGCAGGCACAGAGTGTTGTAATGAAAAAGTAAAAGTCGCTCCTGTATAATCAAAAGAACAATGCGGTTGTTTCAGAATATTAAAGACAATCAAGCTCAAAGTCTGTTAAAGAAATGAATGGGAATAGTTCTTACAGTAAATTATATATAAGGAAAACAAATGAATAAATTAGAGAGCTTCATATTATACCTTTTCATTGCTGTAAGATGTGCAGGGCTGCAGTTCTTCTGTAGATTGTGGGGAACTATGATACTTGTATAAATAGCTATAATATTTGGATGGATCAGGCCCATCCGGGCTCCGATTCTGTTTCCAAACATTAATCTGATGGTAGGACCAATCGGCGACTGTCGACTTTTAGCCTTTTTCAAAATGTAGTCGGATGACTCAAAAGTGCGTGGTTGCTACAAAAATATAGCTTATTTTTTATAAAACAATAATTTTATAAAAAAATAATTTCATAATGATAAAAAAATAATTTTTATAAAAAATTATAATCTTCTTATTTTTTTTTAATTAGACTTTTTTTATAAAATTTATAGATATATAAGTTTAAAATATTATTTTAATCATTCTAACATTTTTTTTAATTAGTGAAATATAATAACAGTCTAATTAAATTATAATAATATAAATATTTTAATTAAATTTATTATTTATAACTATCCTATTAGCCATAAAAAATAAAATTTTGTATTTTATGTCAAAACAAAATAATATAAAAAGTTGCCTATACGATTTTTTTTATTGGAGAATTGCGATTATTTTAAAAAAATATTTTTTTAATTACAAAATTATTTTCATATTACGAATCAAATTATATTTTCATAAAATTAGAAATATTTTCGTAAAATTAAAATTTTTTTCTTAATTAAGTAAAATTATGAAAAAATAATTTAATTTGCAAAAAAATGTGAATAAAATTATGATTTTTCATAAAAAATACTATTTAAAAATAAAACAATAATAGAAAATACCTTATTACATTATATTAATTTTTGGGACTAAAAAAAAAAAGAGAAAAGTGAATTTTCTTTTTTTATTTTGGGATTAGAATTATGGTTAAAAAAAGAAAGAGATAAATTTCTTAAATTGAGAGGATAAAGAGAGCAGAAAATAAAAGATCAGAAAATAATTTTTTAAGTGAAAACTAATGAAGGTGTAAAAACAGAAAAAAATTATTAATATAATTATTTTATTTTAGTTATAAATGTAATATTTTTTTAATGCTTATTTTGATTAATTTCCTTATAAATTGGAATAAAATTGATAAAATTAAAAGTTTCAACATAGTTGAAAAAAAAATCTTAAAATTTTGAATTTTTTAAATAAATAGGCCATCCAATAACATATTTCCGCTTGGCAAAGGTTAAAGGCAGTCCAATTATATTTTGACTGGTACCGTCGTAAACGCCTAATAAGTCCAAGTTTCATCATTTTCCATTCCACCGAGATTCTGCGCCCCGGTGTTCTCACTCGAAGGAGTTTCCGGGAAAAGAGTAAGATTTGCCAAGGGGACAGTGTCAGCTTTACATACGTGAGGGAGAAAATTTTAAATGGGTGTAAGCTTCGCTGCTCGGAAACGCACAGTCAACAAAGTTCATTGTGAAGAAATTAATTTTGATATGAATAAAATTATATCATTAATTTTATTATTTATTGAATATTTTACTTAATGAATATGATATATTATATTGCAGATAGAATAATATATTCAAAAAGACCACAATTCGGAAAATTCTTTATAAATAAACATTTTTTGAATAACAATACTGCATGATTGATGTTTATTATTTTTTCTAATATTCTAATTAATAGATAATAATATTTTTAATAAATTAAGTTCTTTAAAGTAACTATACACTTGAAAAATGATATATTTTTAAGATATTTAATAAAATAAATATAACGAATATTAAGAGTAACAATGACACTCCAATTTATATATAAATATTAAATATATTTCTTAAATAATTTATGTGAAAAATATTTTTTTTATTGAATAGAAAAGTTGATTATTCAAAATCTAAGAAATGTAGTTGATTTCAATATTAACTAAAATTTACATATTTTGTCTTAATTTATGTAAAATAATACTTTTATTGAATTTAGAAAACATAGTATTGATTTTTTCGATAATTTTTAAATTATTGTAATAAAGTTTGCATATTACTGGGATCATGGTGGGAGAATTCTTTAATGGGACCGATGAGGGAACAATTATATAGTTCTTAATTTACTCTATTTCTAATGTGAAATTTAAGGATGCAAATAAGCCGAGCTAAGTTGAGTTTTAGTTTGCTGGAGCTCTGTTTTTTTTTTTTTTTTTTGAGCTCAACATCGAGCTGGAACTTGAATTTGATCTTAAAAAATAGGTGTTTAAACTCAGATCATTTCAAATTCAAACTTGAATCGAGTTTGAATCAAACTTAGTAATTGTGTTTAAGTTAACATAAAGCAAGAACATCTAATTAATAAAAAAAAATTTAATTATAAAATTGAACATTACATGCTTCAACAAAATTAGGAGTACAAATATTTTAATCAAATTGAAATACCAAAAAGATAATAAGAATGTTAAAATATATTTTTTAGAGTGCTAAATTATTAGGCTGATAATAATAATAATAATAATAAGGGTGGTATGTTGGGGTGTGCAAAATTTGAACCTAACCAACTTTTCGAACTGAATCAAACTAAAATTATGTATTTAGTTTGGTTATTAGATAGTCGTTAGGAGGTTTGGTTTGAGATTTTGAAAAATTTTAGTTTTCAATTTTCGGTTATGTTTTAGAAATTTAAAAACCGAACGGATAGAAGAACTGAAATTATACATTTAAATATATTTTTAATACTTTGAATATCATTTCTATTTTATATTTTTATATTTATATAGTATATATTATTTTACAAATAATTATTTTATATTTTATACATTATTTATATATAAGAATTAAAATCGAATTAAAAAACTGATTTTCAACTGAACCAATCCAAAATTTGAAATTCACTTTAAAGGAATCTTATTCGGTTATGTTCAATTTGAAATTTTTAAAAATTTCTGTTTTTTAATTTTTTTTTTAATTGAACCGAATTGGACATATTGATGCATCCTCTTCGTCGTATGCGAGGAAGCACAGGACAATGGACCAATGAAAGGCGCAATGAAAGTTAAAAAAAACAAAAAAGGGAGATGTGAACATAAGAATACGCGATCTAGCCATTCGCGGGAAGGACCGAGAAAATGAGCATTTGTCATACTTAAGTTAGAAGTTGAACATTTTTCATACTTAAGTTTCTATTATTATTATATTAAAATTAACATTTTTAATTCCTATATCAATTTTAAAAGAAAAAATGGGAACATTTTGAGAGATTAAAATGTTTTACAATATAATAATTCTAAAATAAAAAAAATTAATATTTTTAAAATTTCAAGTATCAAGGGTTTTGTATAAGTTTAAATGTCAAAAACTAAAATATAATAAAATTCATAATTTTTTTTCAAAAATAATAAGAGTTAAAATTTTAATTACAGTATAAAACAGTGTATTCTCCATATCAAGTCACCTTGAAGCTACTTTATATTTCAAAATCCTAAAGCCGTGTTTGGTTTGATGACTTTGATCTATTCCAAATCTACACCCAAACTCATCTCTATTTTTAAATTATGTATAATTTATTTATTTTTTATTCCTTTGATTTCAATTTTTATTCGTTTAGATTTTAGTTTATATTTTGATGTAGAAAAAAAAAAAAAAGAGAATATTTTTTCCCTGTTATATATTAGAAAAAATAATAAAGAAATTCAAAAATAAATATATTTAAAATAAAATTTATTATAGAATAAATATAAAATTTTTTTATTAAAAGTCAAGCACATTGCAATTTGCTGGCTATGAGTGTACTGTGCAGTGTGTGTGCCCCCTTATCTTCTTGTATGGTTTATGCCCAAAACCCTGCAAAAAACCCTTTTCAAGCTATGGCCATTAGCAATCTCTCTCTCTAAACTAGAACCCGTCAATTTGATAAAATAAATAAATAAAATGTCAGCTTCAAAATTCTTACTTTCTGGGAATTTACTCTTCCATTCAAATCCCCATAGAACTATCTTTCCAATCCTTGCATTTCTCTCTCCCAAACACCTCCAGTTTCACCGATACTGTTCCTCCTCCTCCGCCGCCGCCTCCGCAGCTGTTGATACTCTTACTTCCGATAACATACAAACCCTAAATTCCCTTAATCAAGACGACCACCACCCTTGGCCTGAGTGGGTGGCTTTTGTCGATCGATTGAAGACCAAAGGTTATTTCACTGCCAATATAACAAATGATGTCGCCACTACTGAGTGTGTTTACAAGGACATGAATCAATTGAAAGACCCTTGTCTTAGCTTTGCCCGTGATAGATATGACCTCTTGAAGTATGCACATTTCCTTTTTTTTTTTTTTTTTTTTCTATTAGGTGTTTGATGTAATTTTTTCTGTAAAATTTTATTTTCCAATGCCAGGTTATTGTCTGTGGCTGATATTCAAACGCTTGTGGAGAGTGGGTGCCCTAATCTTTTTCGAAAAGCAGTGAATTCGGCCAAAAGGCTGAGAGCCTATGTCCGGTTGGATGAAGGAGATGTATGTTCATTTTCTTTTATTATTTTTCATTTGCAATTCATCTATATTATCTTTGGTTTTATTAAGAAAATGGGTTTTGTCTAAAACATTGGACCATTGATGCAATGTGTGTGTGATAAAGCTGTAAATTGTTTCCCTCACATTCATGATACCCCACAAATTGGTAATTTGACTGACGTTAAGAAACAGAAAGTCTGACATAAAATACACCATATCACAGTACAGTCACAGTTTGCATAAGAGTTCAATTTGACTTTTCTTTTTTAATTTTGTTTTTCAAGCTTTTTAGTCATTTGAGTCTCCAGAAAAATTTGAGACAATTTGTTTGATTCAGGCTTTTGTTTATAAAGTTGAATAGCGTAATGCTACAAAAGATGCTGTTGTTGCCGGTCATTATAGGTAAACATTAAAGACTAGTGTGTAATCTCCCATTTACTGCAACCTAGGACAAGGGTGCTACTTCTTTTTTGTTGGTTGGTTGTCTTTTGAGTTTGAGGAAGGAATTTTGTTCCGTGACAACTAAGAATTGTGATTTATGGTCTTACTAAATACTGGCTTGCAGGTTTGTAGTACTTGCAATCTGCGTGGATCTTGTGACAGGGCTTATGTGATACTGAAGGGTAACGAAGCAGAGGCTCGTACTGTGGATATAGTGCGTCTACTACTGTTTCATGCACTAGATCCACTTGTTATTTCTGGAGAAGAAAAACCTCCTGGTGGAGAGGGTGTTGAAACAGCTGCAAGGAAGATGCTTTCTGAGTTGCTTGAATTGAGTCAGAAAACCCCTGATCCACCAATGCTGAAGCCTGCTGCCAAAGCTGTTCATCAGAAGGAACGAGAGAGTAGATTTGTCGATGACAACCCGTCTCCTTTATCTGATACATTTTCAGATGAGAAACTGTCACAGGACGTTGAAATGAAGAGAGGAGATTGGATGTGTCCCAAGTAAGTTGTACTGGAGGATAATGGAATATAGCTCTGTAATTTTCTTGTTCATGTGTATATCCGCATATTTTTGAAACTTTTCTTTTTCATGTGTATCTCTGCATATTTTTTAATGCTTTGGTAGACAAGAATCCTGTCTTTGCATATAATGGGAATGGCACCCAATGGAGGAACCGAAAAAGCTAAAGTTTCAAGCAGATAAAACCAAAATAAAACATGTTCCTTTAAGAGCTTTGTGAGGGTGAGCCTTGGTGCAGTGATAAAATTGTTCCTTTATGAGTGGAAGGTCAGGTGTTTCAGTTGTGGTAACAACCTCTTATCGGAAAAAGCAAGGGAAGCCTGCATGTGATAGATGACCTACCCCACCCCTCTCAAAGTTGAGAGCCTTATGCACTAGGGACACCCTTTAAGAGCTTTGTCAAAGTGCAACTCTTGAGAAATGCCAGTTCCTTAAACTGCTTATTTGTCTACTCAGTCAGTTTTCTATTGATCTTGTGGAATAATTTTCATGTTCTCACATGCTCGACTCAACCAGTTGTTGCATCCTTGTTGTAGAATTTTTTTACCTCCCTAGTTTTTAGCACAACTTGTGGTTGTTATGCGTAATCCCTTAGTAGAAAGTAGAAACACCCTTAGTAGAAAGTAGAAACAATTTGTCATACCCTCTCTCTAGTAACCCCTAAGGTATTTATGCTTGCATGCATTTACGAAATCATGATGGGTGCATATTTTTTGTTTTCTGAACTACTTATTGTTGATGGGCTTCTCTTCATGATTCTAAGTACATCCTCTGAAAAATTTTTCATTTTGTAACTTAGGAAACTAAATTATTTGGAATAGAGTCCATTATTTATTTCCAGTCCATCTAAGCCTAAAAATGAAAAATTGTATTTGTGCAGCATTTGTCTAAGCCTAAAAATGAAAAATTGTATTCGTGCAGCATTTGTTTTTATTGCAATTCTGGATTATTCATTGGTGCTGCTTCTGTTTCTGATAGAAAAGCATTGCATTTTTTGCTTGCAATTTATACTATATTGAGTTCGCACGTTTTTACAAGCTTATCATAAATGATAAATGGATCCATCCACAAAGAACGGTTCATCAAATCATTGCAATCTTTAAAGAATAAAGACTTTGCATGGAGCCTTGGACTCTAATGCTTTAGTTGTTAAGACCAAAGAAAAAAAAAGGGGGAAGACAGAAGTAGAAAGGCTGTAGTTTTGGATTCTTGAGAAGGAAAAGGATTCAGATCTTTACTTTTCTGGATCTACTATTCCTTTTTATCCACACCTTGGCTAGTTTATATTTTTTTAAAAATTTCTCCCTAATTGTATTGAATTACTTAACTTAAATGTTATGCTAATTTGTATGAGTTAACAATTCAAACTACTCATTGTGATCAAGTCTTAAAATGTTTGAAGCACAAGGTCACTTGTCTGTAGGGCATGAACTTGTATGAACACTAGGAGTGGAATGTAGATGTGAGCATGTGTACTGCGTCTGTTGAAAATTCCAACGGCTGATTACCAAGAGGAAGAAGATTTCAAATTGTGCATTAGGGATGGATGCATATTCATTTAAATGAGCCATACAGGCATAATGTGGAACTTTGTAAATGTTGAAATAAAATGGACAGGTATCTTCACTGCAATAGTTACACAATTAGAAAAGGGAAATGAGTGTAATTTTTACGATTGAGGCGAAATTGTTTAAATTCTTGATACAAGAACTGCTTCTTGTGTAGTGCTAAAAAGTCAGATCGCAACCATAAGGGTATTGCAACTACAAGGGTACTAAAAGGTCAGATTCAGATTGCAACTACAAGGGTACTATAAAGTTAGATTGTAACTATAAGGGTATGTTCAATTGTATAGCGTTGAGGTTAAAAAAAAAATAAAAAAAAAAAAAAAACAAAAAACAAAGGTTAGTGGTGCTGGATTCTGAAGAAAAAGATTCTGGTCTCTATCCTGTATGATCCAACTATTGCTTTTCTGGATTTATGGCTAGCATAGTAAGATCTTGGTCTAATATCTGGGATTAGTTGTAGATGTTTCTTTCAAAATTTTTGTCCATGGATGCATATAAAATATAGGAGATATTAGTTACTTTGACACATCGAATGATTGGGTACAGCTAACCAAGGAACAAGGAGAACATGGTATATTGTGGTATGGCAATTGTTGTTAAATATTTCTCTCAAAAGTCTATTTCTTGAATTTATTCTATTGGTAGAGAAAGGATGCTTTGGTGAACTCCTACATGTCTCTTTATATTTGAAGGTTAGCTTGGGATGCATCTTATGTGCCTTATTCTATTTTGGGATCAGCTTGGGATCTAGAAATTGTAGAAACTTTTTCTACTTTATTATATAAGTTAGAGATGTATGGTTTTTGATTTTGCGCTTCCAGTTTACTAGTCTTTCATGGATGCTCATGGTATCTACTCTACTACGTGTCGATTCTTAATCTATCTAGTTGGGTTCAGTTATATAGATTTCTTTCCTCAATTCACTCTATTTAGAGCTGTAGAGCATTGCAATAATATATCCATTCGGATTCATGTCCAAAATATGTTGTAGAATTTTATGCTAGCTGTCTCACCTATCACATCTACTTCTTTATCCAGGCGGCATGAATGATAACTAAAGTTATAATCCTTCATAGGCTGAAGAAATTATCGAGTGCTTCCAGATAGTGCGCTCTTCACTCATGCGGACTCTAGCTAAAATTATGGAGATTAGGTCTATGTAAATGTGAGAAAAGGTGCACTGGATAGCCTCTCCATAGGCAGAGTTGTTGATACTTTCTTTTTGATAAACTTAATAGCCATTGTCTAGGAAATGATTTATTTCTTAGCGCATATACTGCCTTGCAAAAGGTGACATGGGTTGTTCTAAGAATGTTTTTATACATCGCACTCCCTTGATATTCTTCAATCATTTGTGAATTTGCTTTTCCTAGATTAGTTGTTATCTGCATCGTTCTCCCCTAGTTGACCTCGCAGAAAAGTATGTTTTGAATTTTGGAACTTTGGTAATAATAGCTCTTGGTCTCAAACATATGCTGTGCTGAGGCAATTCATTGGTTATGATGTTAGATGGCCCAGCCACTTCCCCGCTTTGCAGTACTCAATGGGGAAATGGAGTTTTCATTTAAAAGGGGCCTTCAAGGGGGAGAGAAGTTTCCTTGATTCTTCTGATTGATGCAGGATTTGGTATCATCCAAACCCAGTCATGGTGCTTGGTGCCCAGGGGCCTGAGTTCAGGTTTATCATTGTTGTTCCCACGGACAGTGCGATTATATGTGTGTGAATCTCTTAGATTGCATCGTCGGATGTACCTTGATCCTCCTTGGGATATTTTCTGCTTTTGGCCTTAGCCTGCACTTTTTTCTGCAATTAAAATGGATAATTTCTCTAACCACTTTCTCCAATATTCATTTGTAAATGTCTGCATATTTTTATGATTGAGATCTGTGGAACTTTTTTGCTGCAGATGCAACTTTATGAACTTCTCTAGAAACATACGTTGCCTAAAATGTAAGGAAGAAGGCCCCAAAAAAGTTGGCACTATTGACTCTGAAATGAAGAAAGGAGATTGGATATGTTCCAAGTAAGTTCCCAGTGATATTGTTTGGCTCTTTAAATAATTTTGCTTCCTGTCATAGGATAATGAATGGTGTAATGATTGTTGTAAGATGGTCACGGTGGACTGGCATCTTCTGCTCATGGGATCATTGGACTCTTGCCTCGCTAGCTTCTTACATATTTTTACTCATAATCTACTAACTTAAGCCTGTGATTTTTGTACAGATGCAATTTCATGAATTTCTCTAGAAATATAAGATGCCTAAAGTGCAAAGCAGAGGGACCAAAGAGAGTTAGCATAAATGATGTAGAAATGAAGAAAGGAGATTGGAATTGCCCGCAGTAAGCTAGCTACTGTTTTTAACTTTTAATCCTGTTAAGCGTTGTGCTAGAGGCTGTTTAATGAGCAAACGGCTATATGACAAATTCCAACACATTTCATGAATTGTTCTTACATCAATAATTTGAAGAAAATTAATTTTTTTAATGGCAAGGAAATTTGTTTTAAGAACAGTTTCTATATATACATACATGCAGACAAATATTTGAAAATAATTGGCATAGCCTCTGAACCAAGACACTCTCTTTTTATGCCTGATGTCGGATAACAGCTGCTCCATACTAGACCTGTTTATGGGCTGGTCTGGGTTTGGAAAATGTCAAATTTTCCAATGGTCCTGCTTGCCCAACCCTCAATGTCCTTCATGAGTTGAGGCTCGTGGCCTGGCCCACAAATATGTCCTAGTTCATACATTGGCATTTCTTTTGTTAAGTTGTTGTTTTAAGAAATTAGCTCCATGCCTACTAACATTTGACATGAAAATTTTCTGTTTCTGCCTGTAATTATTGTGTCTGATCTCCTTGGTTTCCATGTGCAGGTGTGAATTCATGAATTTTGCAAACAAAAAGAAGTGTTTTCGTTGCGGAGAACCACGGCCCCAAAGACAGTTGAATCCTGGAGAATGGGAATGCCCATCGTGAGTCTCTCTTTCTATCCCTTTCTCCATTGAAGGGGGTACAGAGAATACATGTATTAACAAATGGCTTGGTTTCTGTTCTTGTAGGTGTGATTTTGTGAATTTCAGGAGGAATGTTCGTTGTAGAAAATGCAACAACGAGCGCCCTGATGAAGCTACATCAGAGTATGAAGAACAGATCTGGAAGAGCCCTCATTAGACAGAAAGTTAGGCAGCGCTTTTTTCTTTTTTTTTTTTTTTTTTTTCTTTTTTTTCAATCTTGGAGATGAACAGGTAGCTGAATCAATGATATAGTTACTCAATTACATGACCTATGGGTGCAGTAAATGTTTCATAACTTATTCCCTTTTTTCAGTTTTTTCTGCTATAAGTTCATTATAAACAATCACTTTAATGTTCCATTCTTGTGAACGTACTCTCCAGGTGGGGTACTCAATGAGTTAGCTACAACACTGCACGGGTCGGAGTACAACGCTTTGGCTGCAGCACTGCATGGTTCGATACGGACTGTGCTTAATCACAAACTCATGTGGCTAAGTTCGGTTTCAGCTGCATTATTAAATGTTTAAGAGCACTTCATATGAATTCACATTTTTATATTTAGTATAAATGAAAATTAATTTAAAATTTTATATTTCTAATTCAGTGAAATTGATTGTATTTGAGCTAAATTCTAATAAAAGTGAAAAAAAATTCTAAATTTAACAAGGTTTACAAGCAACTAAAATTAATAAAATTTTAGTACAAGCTAATGAGTTATATATTTAAATGAATCTTATAGTTAATCCAAATATGAAGATTTATTTACAAATAAATTTTTTAATGAAATTTACTTACAAATTAAATGAATTTCATATGTATTTATACCAAATAATATTTTTAAAGTTTAAGAAAAAGGAAAAAAGTAAATTATGTGTGGTCTGATTGGTTTGCTCATCTCTTTTTAAAAAAAATAAGAATTGATCTACTAAGTATCATAGTTTTTAAAATGAATAATTCATATACAAGTTTTTTAAAATGAGTAATTCATAACTATTTCTGAATTTGTTTTTTTTTTGTCTTTTGACATGTTAAGTAAGGGTGTTTGCTATCCAACTCAAATAGTATTTTATGAATTTAATTTTGTTTAATAATTAAAACAATTCAACTTAACTTGAAAATTTTTAAATCTTTTAAAAAACTTTTGTTTTATTAAAAAAATAAAATAAAATAATTTTATTTTTTAAAATTATTATATTATAAAGTAATATAATCTCTTTATATATTTTATTAAAGTTTTAATGTATGCACTAAAGTACTATATTTATAATTAAAAAAAATATTAATTATTATAAAATTTTAAAAAAAGTTATAATATTTTATTACTCTATAAAAGAAAAACACAAAGTGAAATCAATGTTTAAGGGAAAATATTTTAAAAAAATAAATCTAAATGCATGAAGAAAATAGAAAAAAAAAATCAATATTTTAAGGATATTCATTAAAATTATACAAAATTAAAAGGACTAAAACTTAAATAACCTATTTTCTGAAAAAATAAATAATAATAAAAAATTGGAGTTTCCGTCTCTTGAAATCCGCCAAACTTACTGTTTGCATTATCTATACGCGCCCTCTCTGTCTCTCTCTCCTTCTCTAGAACTGAGATTCTAGGGTTTTACAGAGAAAGAAACATGGCCTCTAATCCGGCTAATCTTTGGGTACTATTGGGACTTGGTCTTGCTGGGATTCTATTAATGACCAGAAAGTTGAAGAAAACGATTAAGGAAGATTTTGGTGCTTTTATCGAGAAACTTCAGCTTCTTCCTCCTCCGCAACCTGCTCCTCCAAAAGCTCCTCATCCGCTCACTGGCCTCACCTTTGCCGTCTCCGACGTGTAAGAAAAATGTGAACTTCATTGATTTATTTGACTATGCGTTTACTGCAAAATTTAAAATTTTGCTTTTTGAATCCTTAGAAAAGCATGAAAGAGCTGAATTGAGCTAAGTTTGATATTTTTTATATTTTATGAACAATATTACTACTTCTTTTATAAGGATTATAAGATTTTTTTTTTCAATATTTTGTTAAACAATGGAAACTTTTTCTTATCAACAAACACATTGGTTGCAAGGGTGGAGTTGGAGTCCTAGTTGAGTTAGAATAGAGTATTAGTGGAAAAAGGGATATTTTTTTTAATATGTTTATGTGTGCTATGTCTCTATGATCTTCATAGTCCCCTCTAAGGTGGTTCTGTTGTGGTCCAGATTTGATATTGAAGGATATGTGACTGGATTTGGTCATCCAGATTGGGCGAAGACACATGATGTAGCTTCTAGGACATCTTCTGTTGTTTCAGCACTTGTTGAAGGAGGTGCTACTTGCATTGGGAAAACTGTTGTGGATGAATTGGCTTATAGGTATGTGTTCATCTCCGTTTCTGAACACTGTTTGTGAATTGTGAATATAAGTCAGAATTATTAGCTTTATTAATACCAAATATGAGTTCATTTTTGCATTTTCTTTTATTTACTGTATGTCAGTTCTTCTGGAAATGTTTTGTTTTCAGTATTAATGGAGAAAATAAGCATTATGGTACACCTACCAATCCTGCAGCTCTGTCACGTGTACCAGGTGGTTCCTCCAGTGGAGCTGCTGTTGCTGTAGCTGCTAATCTAGTTGACTTCTCTTTAGGTGAGCTTCGTATTTGATGTTTGATAGCTTAAACAATTAGTTTTTATAACATAACTTGTTTTTCTTGTTCTGTTGTTTTATTTACACATAACACACCTATAAATTCATTAAACCTGGAGCCAAACCTTCTTTTAGGTGCTTGTATTTACCTTTGACAGCTTGACAAAATGAGTCTTGTGTATTATTTTTCTTGTTCCATTGTCTTGTTTACAGACCTGTAAATTCATTAAACCTAGATATCCAAATTCCGAATCTTTTTTTTTTTTTGGGATTTATGTGGTTCTTTGTATGCATAACTTTTGGCTGAACTTCAAGCTGCCTGTTCCAATCTGGCTCTTTGTATGCTTTTTTACTGATAGAAAACAAAACATAAAAGTGTAAGCATCACCATATTTTTATTGATCAACTTGATGAAGTTATCTATTCTTTAATGAAGACATAGTTCGATATCGAAATACTTTTTTTTTTTTCTTTCCCTCACAGTATATCCTGCCATTGAAAATGCAGTAAAAGTAAGCAATTGTTGTGTTTTTTTTTTTTTTTAATCTACCTGAACTTAAAACCATTCAATAATATGTGTTTCATACAAACATTTTATGGCAGGTCTTGACACTGTTGGTGGCGTGAGAGTACCTGCTGCATTTTGTGGTATTATAGGATTCCGACCCTCGTATGGCATTATTCCTCAGCTAGGAGTTTTACCTGTTTCGGCAAGTCTGGACACTATTGGTATGTATAGATAATAGTTTTTAATGTATCCTAGTGTACAACCATATGAATGCCCAAATGAAAGTTAGGAATCATGTTTCATTGTTTTCTTTTTTTTTAGATTTTGGTTGAGGTAACAGCGTTAAGGGATATATATCAGTATCGAATATTCTTAAATTTTATCTCTTTGAAGAAAAAACGTAATTGCTTTTTAATTTGCTTTTTATGCTTTATTCTCTTATTATGCATTGGTGAAAAATACAATACACACTTACATAGATCTATGCTGTTTTTGGTTTTAGTGTCTTTTAGAAAAAGGCAGTTCAAGTAACCTAAATATTTAGGAACTCTACATGGACATATTACAAACTTTATAAGCAGAATCACATGTTTTCAAGTCATTAATTAAATGATTTTTTATTGAATTTGTTCTCATACATGTGCATATTTATGATTGTTGACTGGTATAAATAACAAGAAAAATACATTATTTTGTAAGTCTAATTAATATTACATAATAAGAGTGTGTATATTTGGTATGGTCTGAGTTTATGGTTCGATTCGGGGATCACCCAAGAACTGGTGCTGCGCCAAACTTTTAAATCAGTTCGGTTTGGTATAGATATTTAGAAAAAGAAATGGATATTTTTGGTGTCTAGGATTTTTGGTTTGGTGATTCTGGTCAGGTCGGGATCTCTGATCTCCATGCTCATCCCTAGCACCTGTGGTGGTTATGGGCACCAGCAACCACAAATGAATTTGTTACGACTGAACATAAAAGCTAATAATATGTTGGTTGATACAAACAAACTTTTGTCCTAATGATTCTGTTTGTAACCTTGCAATCTGGGTTTGAAAGTTCCATTAGTTTATAAAAATCCAACAAGTGGTTCTATGTAATGAAGGTCAAAGTTAATTCTAGGTTAAAATTTTAACCCTTGTGTGTATTTGCATAATCTATTGAGAGAAAGCAAAATTTTCCTTGCATATACTTAATTTATTCCATAAAATGCAGAACATTTACCAGGACTCATGTTTTATGTTACGAAGTCCAAGTTCAATATAGGTTTTGAAGTAAGAATATGCATTAAATTATAAGACAGGTTAACTAAATGGATCATCACCATGATTTTTATTTTTTATATCAATTATTTGCAAATGAACCTTGTTGTTTCTGTTGGCATTTTTTTTGTCTCCCTTTGTCTATTTGTTACTTTGAAACTTGAGGATGCTTGCATTATCATCTGCTTGCTGTTCCCATTATTTTATAGTGATGACCCTCTGGAATAATTATTGCAGGATGGTTTGCTAAGGATCCAAACGTTTTGCGTCGTGTTGGACATTTGCTCTTGCAGCTGCCATTTGGAGTTCAACGAAATCCTAGGCAAATTATCATAGCTGATGATTTTTTTCAACTACTAAAGGTTCCTGTAGACAGGGTTGCACAGGTGGTGATTAAATCCACCGAAAAGCTTTTTGGAAGTATGTCTTTCTTCTGTATGTTTTGGCTATTAAGCTTTTTTTTTATCATTATTTTCTTATTTTTACTATATATAAACTTATTTTTGAAATATGGAGTTTGAATGAATTATATTCATGAAAATTTTCAGAACAAGTATTGAAGCACGAAATTCTAGAGGAGATTCTCTTTTCTAAAGTTCCAAGCTTGAAACAGTTACATGACAAGAAAAGAAATGGTGAAGTCCGATCTTCTTCAGTCGGATTGCTTGCCAATATTATGGAGCTTTTACAGAGGTGAGCTTTCTTATTTTAGGCCTGAATTCTGAATCCCTTATCGCTAGAAATTATGATTTGTTGAAGCTGATAGGTGACTATAGGTGACTATCTTGAGTTCAATTTTTTGCTTTAATGGAATTGTGTTCTATATACTGTATATATTTGTTATGGATGGGGTGGGAATGCCAGTGTCTAGGAATAGAACATTATTTGTCAGGATGACAGTGGGTCAAGTATGGGGTGGTAATGCCATTTCTTGGAATGAGAGAGGGCTGGGCAAGGAGTGATTCCTGATCTCCATTCTGCCCCCCTAATAGGGAGAGAACTTTCCCCATTCCATACCTTTAGGGATCCCATTCTCCCTTTGATTTTATTTACTTATTATTTATTTTTCTTTTCTATTTTATTTTTTTAAATTTAATCATATTGAAATATAAACAAAATATTAATATACTAGTTTTTTTGGATAATATTAAATTATTAATATTCTATTTACTAAAATGCCAATGTAATGATGTAATTGTACAAAAACCTACATGCATATTGCCAATGTGTATACTGTTCCCCATTCCTGTTGCCATCTCTAGCCAGGTTAATGCTTGCTGCACTTTTTAGGTATGGGGCAAGTTAGGGGGGCCAAATTTGGGGCTGACAGGCCGGAATGGGTATTATCTACTGATTATTTAAGCTAAAGCAAAAACACGTATGCTGATGTATAAATATAATCTGAAAGAATTCTTGTAACAAATGCCATGGATGATAGTCACTAACATTTTAAATTTGATAGAGGTGGAAACTAGAATAAAAATTAAATCAAAGTAATTCTATAAGGACATAGACTCCTAAATAGGAAAACATAAAAATTACCACCTATAAAAACCACATATCAGATATTAGTAAGGTACTTAACCTGAGAGATCTGGACACTTTTTTGCCCATTTGCAGGAAACCTAGAACTTACATTGGTATCCCTCTGGAGTCAAGAGAAAACATAGAACTGTTAAACACCTTTTGTTACTTGTGTCATAGTTCTGATGGTTTGAAGCTAAATAGAACCAAACTGGAACTTTCTACAATGTTTGCAATGTCAATGATAAAGAATGGGTGAAGTAAAATTTGAAGTATAAGTGCCTCAGTGTTACTGTTTTTATTCTCTTGGATCTGTTATACCCAAAGATGAGGGGGCTAAGGGAATATTAAGGAGAATATTACTGGCAAAACAGGAGTGGCTAAAAGGTAAAATCTTTAGACAAGCAGTGCCTTATAATGAAATGATATATATATATGATATGTGTTACTTGAACAATATTAGATGGATGTGTAGAAACACAAGAATGGACTGGATGAGAAATGACTGCATACATTGGCAATGTTCCAGAAAGATAAAATTTAGATAGTTTGGCTATGTCCAATTAGACCTGGGTATGCACTGGCGTGGATAAGTGAGAGCTTGAGTGGTGAGAGAATTGGGAGAAAAGTAGACAAAAAATGATATTGATTGAATGGTATAAAACAATTTTACATATCAAAAAATAATTTAAGGCTTGGCCCCAAACGGAGGTGGATGGACAAAAGTAATTCATACAGTGGATGACAACTAGTCTGAGATTGAAGCCTAGTGAGTTGAGTTGCTGCTTTCTATTCTCAAACTTTGTGCTTACTCTTGGTAGCTTGGAAAATCTACAGGTGACTATTACTTTAGTTTAATCTTGTCATGACTTGTAGATAAAAGTTGTTTGCCTAGTCTCATGCATGAGGTGATTAAGCATATTATAGTCCGTTTGGCACACGGATTCATAATCCATAGGATTAGTTTGAATCATAGGCTTAGTTAAACCATAGGATTATTTATCTTAACTTTATTTGGTACAAAAAATTTAATCTATAGTATTAAGTAATCATACTTTTGTAATCCCATGTTTGGTAGGATAGATTAGTAAATGGAATAAAAAGTGAGGTTATTTTAATAAATAAAATATCATAAATAATGGGATTAGTAATCCCATTGGATAGGGATTAGTAATCCCTAAAGACATGGGGGGTTAGGTATTAGATAACACTTATCCCATAGGTTAGCTAAGCTTTTGGGATTATTAAACTCAATTGAATCATATGTACCAAATGTAGTGTTATTTACTAATACTAAGGATTAGTTAAGCAATCCTGTGTACTAAATGGACTGTTAAAATCTGTTCATTGGTAACATTTGAAGTAGGATTGTAGTAGAACCATAACCTTGGGTCAATTTCTACATTAGTTGTTTTGGATCCAGGAATCAGGTCCACTTGTTCTGGGTGATTAAAAGCTATTACAAGTTAAATAGACAAATCAAATAAGTTCTTTATACCCTCTCCTGTCTGGGACAAATAATTGCCAAGAGATAGTCTTGGAATTTTATTTCTAGGTGATGGCTTTATAGTGATGTATGATGTGGGTTGTCATACAAAAAAGTTTTGACTCTTGATTTAATGATTATGTTACACACTTACAATATTTTGATGCTAATGTTGGATAATGTGTTGTCTTGGTCTTTTGACAGATATGAGTTCAGATATAATCATAAAGAATGGATTAATGTGGCAAAGCCTAATCTTGACCATAATATCTCTTCACAAATAGATGAAATCCTGGAGATATCAGATACGGAGATCGATATTTATAAATCCATTAGAAATGAAATGCGTGCAGTCATCAGCTCACTTCTGAAGGTAATATTTGTGGTTAGTTGTGGGCATTGTATTTATGACCCGCTTTTGATTTATTAGCAACATTTTAAAGTATGTAACAAAAAATAACATTAAAAATATGTTTTTTTTTTTTTTTTAATTAGGGAATGTGTCTGTCTTCATATTATCTATTTGGAAACCATTGTTTGCTCTATTATATGTTGATCCAGCATGGAATGCAACTGCATGTCAAAAGTTTAGGTTCTTATCAAATTCTTGGCCCCTTGATGCTGAATGTCTAAGTCAAGGGGAAAAGGGGAAAGACGAGAAATATTTGGATGACAGGTGTGCAAAATGGAAATAACATTAGGAATTTGCATTTTGCAAGCAATCATGTATTTTGCTTGGTGAAACATTATCTTTTCATCTTGGATAAAGAAAACATGTAAAAGTCAATGTAATTTGTATTCTAAAGACTTAGCCTCTAAGACATACTTGTTATCTTCATTATCTTTCTACAAATAAAAGAACATTCATATTATGCAGTGCATGAGGGTGAGCCCCAGTGCAATGGTTAGGTTGTACCATGGTGGTCTGGAGGTCATGGATGTAACTGTGGAAACAACCTCCCTGTGAGTAAGGCAAAGGTCTATATGCCTCATGCTCTTTATAGCCTCCAGTGGGGGAAGTCTGGTACATTGAGATTTGAGATGCCTTATATTACGAAGTGCATCCTATTCTAGTCATTTTGATGGGTTATCTGGAACTGGCATGTAGATTATGCTTGTTAAAACATGTTTTTTATTTTTTAAAAATTTTATGGAATTCAGGATGATGGAATTTTGGTGATCCCTACAACTGCTTATCTTCCTCCAAAACTTGGAGGGAAAGAAGTGCTATCGGAGGACTACCAGATTCGTTCGTTAAGTCTGTTGAGTATTGCTAGCCTATCAGGTTGTTGTCAGGTGAAGTGCCTCTGTTTCAAGCTCTTAACTTTACGCATAAAAGGAAGATTATTTTCCTAAAAATATCAGATATTTGATGTTGATGCAAACCATGGGTCTGAGTTTCCTTTAGAAATTATAGAATTATGAATGGAGTTTATTTATATTTTCCTGACACTCCAGGTCTCGATTCCACTTGGACATTATGATAAGTGTCCTGTTTCAGTCTCCTTCATAGCCAGGCATGGGGGTGATCGCTTTTTGCTGGATGCTGTACAGAACATGTATGCATCTCTACAAGAGCAAGCTGATGTGCTTGTGAAATCCAAATCATCTCCTAAATCTGAGAGTCAGGAAAGATCTGCTGAGATGGCTAAGGAAAAGGTAGACTATCTATTTCTGATGTATTTATCAAATCTGCTGATGATTTCCATCCTTATGAAAGTGTTGTTGATGAGGATGGGTTTTATGTATTGTGCACATCCTATCTGTATTTTTTTGTGATGACTGATTGATTATAACCTTGTATTGCTTACAGTAGTTGAAATTAACAATACTAAAAGTGAGTATCAAGTGTCAACAGTTTATTATGAGAGACATGTCAGCCATTTTGTTTATTTGTAATGGTAGATAATTACTTGTACTATTTTAACCTAATACGTTTTTTTTTTTTATTTTTTATTTTATTTTTTGTGATTTCTTTATAGAAAGTTTCTAATTTTGCAAGGAACTTCACTATGAAGTGTTTTATGTTTCCACTGAGTTCTAATGTAATTCAGTTTGTAGCATGAAGCTTGCACATATCAAGGGCCACTAAATATCTAGGAACCTTATTTCAGACAAACCACATTTGCTTTGACCTTTTTAATCTATTGGTGGTAAGTCCACATTTTAGTTATCAGTTCAGATTGAAGAACTACTTTTGAAATGAGATGCATTAAAGAATATACACTAACCATACTTGAATGAAATAAGCTGGTGACACTGCAGACAACGCTTATAAATTTCCTAGAGTTATGTTTTAGCTTAATTTAGGAGGCCTTTGGATTTTGGTAGCTAACAATAAGTTCATTTATCATATTGAGCGATTTATGCCTCTTTTTTTTTGTGCAAATAATCAAATTGGTTTTATGATCTTATAATGATCAATTATAAATTGCACTTCCTTTGGTGCTAGCTTTCAAATTTGGGATAAGCAAATGATATGTAGCACAGTAAGTTATTTTATTTTTCTAATTCTACGGTTTAGGGCAACCAAGCATTTAAAGATAAGCAATGGCAGAAAGCTATTGGCTATTATACTGAAGCTATCAGACTCAATAACAAGAATGCGACATATTACAGTAATAGAGCTGCAGCATATCTTGAACTGGCAAGGTATACTTATATTTGCAAAGACTAGGTCATCAGTTGATAAAATTATAAATGCTTGATGAATTGCCTTTTTGAACTTGCAGTTTCCTTCAAGCTGAGGCTGACTGTACCACAGCTATCAACCTTGATAAGAAGGTGATTTCTTGGAAAAGTCCATCTGATTATGCCATTGCTTGATGCGGCTTTGGGAATCTTGATGTGCTATTTTCTATTTAACAGTGATGTTATGTGATAATAAATAATGATTTTTGCTTTTTATTTATCATTTATGAAGTTTTCCTTGACCACTGTGATTCTTAATTTTTATCATCAGTTATCATTGGATCAAATAACAGCCATAACATATTGTAATGGTTGGCTGCTACTTTAATAGCTTTTGACCTTTCATTACTGTTACTCCCTTCATCAATGACTGCTATGTTACACAAAGGCCTTCCTCTAACCTTTAGGTTGGGGGCGGCGCGGCTGAGGGGAGAGGAAACTTTGCTATTGTTTGTGCATGTGTTGTGCTCCTTTCTCAATAATTTATGTTGAAACGTTCAGATCTCTTACGCTTTCATTGATCCCACTTAGTCATAGTTGACAAGGTGAAACTTTAGCTTACAATTGTCAAGGTTCGTCTGGTTTGGACTAGATTAGTTGATAAAGTGTGTCCTCCTGCTTGTATATTTTTGGAAAGTATTGCTTGACAACCTAGCATGTCTCATAATGCCATCACTCAATAGTTGTTTCTCACGAAAATTTGAAATTACTGCCTCACATTAGGAAAATTGTAATGGCTATCCTACATTCTCTTTTGTATCAGCAGATATGTTACATATTGGCTTATTTAACACCATGCTTAACTAATATGTATATGCAGCTTTTGTTGCATCTTCTCTGGTTTGAACCCTTGGCACCCTGCTAAAAATGGGATTATATTGCTGTTGTACAATGGATTATCTTTTAAATTGGGTTATTGTAGCATTTTTAATTTTGGATTTTCTCATTTGTTGCATTTATTTAATTTCAATCTTATTCTTTCCAATTATGCATTTGATGAAATTTTCTTATCATGAAAAAAATTACACTGATTGTTGCAACACATAGCAGTGTTTGGAATGGCTCATTCTCTTGATTCCAGAAAATGAAGATCAAGTTGTTGGATATGCCTTAATTTGCAAGAAAATGAATCGTGAAATATAATCATTTTTTGTTATAAGATTTCTTGTCGATATTGAAGTGTTCATATTTCTAGTATTGGCAAAATGTTTGATGAACTGGATGTGCTTCACCAAGTCCATCTGTAAACCTATTATTAGTTTTATTCTCATCATATTGGAGTTAAAAACTTTTCATCCAAGAGAAATCTATTCTTCTGATTATTTTTGTAGTTTCTCTTGGAATTAAATATCAAATTTGAAATTGTCTTTAGTCGTTATTACAAATTGATCTAGTTTTCACTTATAGAAGGATTGCAATCGAGGCGGAAAGTGAACTTTGGGGCAACTGTACCTTTTGCTCCTCTGTGCTTGAAAGGGCACAGGTCTAGTCTTGGAAATATCCTCAAGGATAACTTACATACAATAAAATAGAAAGTTTCTTCTAACCCTTGCCAGGCAGGGAGGCTTGTACATTGGGTACCAGTTTTTAGAAAACTTGTTTTCTGGAAGGATTTCTATCATATTTACAAGGGGATAAAGGTGACTAAAACACCAGAAATGGGGACTACCCGTGCTAATGATGGAGGCAAGAGCACTTTCTGGCCAAGTCCCATTAATTGATTATAACAATATTGTGGAAATGCTGCATGGACTGTTTACATAATAATTTGGGAGAATATGAGAATAAAATGCAAGGCCAGTTGATCAAGTATTTATTTCATGATAATCTAAGTTACTGGATGGCCAACTATATGATTTGGATCATTTGGTTTTTACCTGTGAAATAAATGAGCATGCCTTGGGTTTTCAATGTGAATTCAGTTCAGGACTTCTCTCTTACAACCATATATTTTTTGTTTTTTTTTTTTATTTTTGTCAGTTGATGAATTTGGATTGTAGAAATATAGCGCTATTGTTATTTCCTGATCATTAGCACGTTAGTTTTCTCTGTAGCATTGGGTGTTTTTCAATGTGTGGATTCAAATACAGCCCATACTTATTCAACCAGTAGAACTATTTGTGTACGTACTGTAAATGATATGATATTTTAGCTTATGGGAAGTCTTACATCTACAAAAATTTATAATGGCATATGGTTTCGTTTTTGAACACATTACTGAAAATGTTATTGTATTTCTTGTGTTTTTATATCCTAGAATGCTGGAAGGTCAATTTTGAAATTTGTATTCAAACTCGTGTAACATCATTTCTTGCTTTTCACCTTGTTCCAGAATGTAAAGGCATATCTACGAAGGGGTACAGCTAGGGAGATGCTTGGTTATTATAAGGAGGCAATTGACGGTGAGATATAACCTCCTATTTATATGCATTTTTTGCCTGTTAAATAAATTTTCTTTGTTTTATATTTTGTTATTCAATGTTGGCTGTTCTGGGCTTTGCTAAAATGGATTGGTGGAGAATGCTTGACAGTACTTGATTGCAGGTTAACTGGAAAATCAGGATACTTTAAATAGACCCATTTCTCACTGCAAATTTTTTTTTCTTAAATTGGAGTTTAAATCATGATTCATGAGACACATTATGTAGTCTTAGAACTGGAGGGGTTAAGCATGTCAAAGATTCCAAAAAGATACTCTTAAAGTTTGAATTTCTTATTATTTCTGGCCCATATAACTAAAACAGATCATGTATGAGGCCTTTTCTTGGTGAAATATCTGTATTGCCCCACAAATTAGTAAATCAGAGGAAATACGTCTAGAATATCAAAAGGCATGTTTGTGTGCATTAATCAAGTATGTTATTGCATATAGAGCTAGTGATTGATGTTTGGCATAAATGATACATCACGGCAAGCGAGACATTTGAGAGGGAGGGAGCAGTGGGGATCTTCTATGAAAACTAAGCCTTAATTTTGGCGAGAGTTTTAGGGTGGAGCAAGAGGAGGGAAAATAGGGTGAAAATTTTTAACATAAGCCTACTAAGCACTGTGTCCCAATATAGGGGAAGATAGGAAAGAACAGCAGTGGCAGTTAAAAAGCAAATTAAATATATATATATATATATATATATATATATATATATATATATATATTTTTTTTTTCTTTTTATTTAGCTGATATGGGTTTTGCAGAGTTTTTCAGAGTAACACTTCAGTGCTTGGTGGCAATGAATTTATGTTCTAAAAGAAGTATGACTGCAAATTACTTTAAAAAAAAAAAAAAAACATAGAAGATGCAAACTTCTTCTTCAACTGCTAAAATTTTCTTTTTCTACATTGAAATATATTTATTTTAAAATAATTATATATATATTTTTAAAATAATTATATGTTCAATATTTATTATATGATGCATGAATTTTTCAATTTTACAGAATGTGATGGAAGAGTATTCCTAATGCACTCTTTATATATGTCAAATTTTTTATTATAAAGAGTTGTCTCAAAAAATAAATTTCTAACAAACTATTTATCTTTAAAAATAAAGAAGAGAGTTGATTTGACTCTCTATATTTAGAGAGTCAAATATCATTCTCTATTCTAATTTTAATTAATGCAATGGAAATTTCTATGCACTTTATTTAAGGTAATTTTAGTACTATTTTTTTATTGAACAAATTTAGAAAATGAAAAATTAAAATAATTAATGTTTATGGAATAAAGTAAAATAAAGAGCAAAATATAGAAAGTCTATTGGATTTAAATAAAATTTTTTACTTTTTATCAAATAGATGCTCTCTATTAAATAAATATGCTCTTTAAAATAAAGAGCACCATTGGAGATGCTCTAACTGTTGCTCTGTAAGTATATCCAGATGGATGTGATAAAATAAAATGCATTTTAGTTTCTAAAAGAATCTAGGTTAGCATTTTTAATTTCAATTTTCAAAATTTTCTCTCTTCAAAATCTTTTGGTTTCCAAACCAGAGAAAGTCTCTTCCTCCCCATTTGTCTTCCTTTTTTCACATAATCCAAGCAAAAAGAGACTTAAAGCTTTCCCTTCCCTTTCTCTTCTTCAAATTTCCCCCCCTTGCAAAGTTTAAATTTCAGTCATATCTGATATCATCTTTTGGAGTCATAGGAGCAATGACGCTTGTTTTGCTGCAGATTTTAAATATGCCCTGATCCTTGAGCCAACTAATAAAAGAGCAGCTGTTTCTGAGGGAAGATTACGGAAGGTGTTTCAGTAGGTCATTGTAGTGAAATCGTCAGTCTAAAAATGGGAAACGATGCAAAGTATAATTTTTTTAATCAGAGCCTCATCAATCCCCTGCAGTGGACCAGCCAGTTAAAGCAATTGATGATTACTGCACGATTATCTCACACAAGAATTCCTTGAAGAGCTTTGCATGTAGAGACGGGAGAGTAATCCTTCTTTATGGAAGGTTTGAAGGGCTGAAGAGTTTTTTTTTTTTGTGCTTGATCTTACAATCAGTTTAGCATAACTAAATAATTATTACCATTATTCCGATCTGTAAGTATGGTTCAATTTTGTTTATTTTAATATTTTACATCAGGGTTGTAATATTAGTTTTGACTTGGTATTATGCTTGGGTTACAATCTTTTGTTGATTACTTAGGCTGTTATTCAGTACTTATCATATAGGTGGTGCCTGTATTGCTTTGTCAATTACTTTGTCAGAGAGCTGACGGTTAAACGAGGGAGGAAAGGACTTTTGGCAATCTTCTTGTCATGGTGTTTAGTTGCTTCGTTTATCTTGGATGATATTTTAATTTGTCAAACAGTTTGTGGTCAGAATCTTATTAAGAGTACAATTTTGAGATGAGTTCCTAAGGATTTTTAATGTAGTCAGAAGTTGTTCATGCTATGCGTGATGGATACTGTAGTGTGACTTCAGATTCTCCCAATTAGGGTTGTGGATAATAATTATAAGGTCAAGATCTCAATTGGATTGATGTCATTGTAGTAGCTGTGAGAAAGGGATTCAAATTTGATTAGGGTTAGACGACCTAACATGAGAAAAGGGATACTTAACATTATCATCTTGTGAATTTATTTGCGCATGGTTATGGAAAGTGACTTGGGAAGCTAGCCTTCTCAAGTCCTAAGGCTTGGTCGTCTTATAAAAATTGGGTTAAAAAAAAGGGGATGATCTGATGTTTGTATTATGTTGAAGTGCAGTGTTTAACACCTTTTTTAAAAAGTTAATTCAATGATTTCCGAGTTTACTTAAATGATTGAGCATTTGAGATTTAGAATCATATTATTATTATTATTATTATTATTATTTTATGATTTTATTTCAAATGTTTTAAAGCAATTCCTGTGGATTTAGATTCTCTAAAAATAAATAAATAAATAAAGCTTCAAAAAACCAGGTTGATCAAGATTTTTAATCTACTGGTATTGGTAACTGTTGAATTTGAAATGAATGAGAGTGGTTGGAAAATTCGGAATGTAAGATATTGATGATGATTAGTTATTTAGTTTAATAATAATAATAATAATAATATATCCTAACAATCCTTTTACATCCAACAGTTTGAAATGATTTAGCATAATTCATTAGCTCAAGACAAGTGTTGTTTTTGTTTTTTTTTTAAAAAACTAATTTATCCTATTTTCTACAAAATGAAAACAAGCCACTCAACCTGCCAAAAGAGAAATACACTCAAGGCTGTGGGTGAACGAAAATGTTCTTCTCTACAAAATACAACAAACAACTAATTCTAAATCAAACTAATTGGAGTCCCTTTGCCAGACTATTTATTTTATTTCGTTCGATGTTCGGTTTTGCATTATCAATGGATATGCACGGTTAGAACTTTTCTTTATCACAAGAAAGAAGAGCATGCACAATCTTTACACCAAAATTTTATATCATCTCTTGAATATGGACCAAACAAATTGTCGTATCAGATTAAAGATGCTCAATCTAATTCAAAAAGCTTATCCAATTGTTCATCTGTCCACTGTGGGACTGAAACTCTAGAAGTTGGCGGCTGTCTCCCCTTGGTTCCGTCAACACTCTCAATTTCTTGGCTGTCAAAGACATTAACTGAGCCTGCTGCAGCACTTCCACATTGGGCACCTTCCAGTATATTGCCAATACCTGCCTGACTTGAACGGTTCAGTTGATCACATACCACTATATTATTATCTCTGTCTGTTCTATCAACTACTTCTTTTGCTTCATCAGCCACGTTTTGATTTGCCAATAGGAGTTCCCTCCTCGCAATATCATTTTTGTTTTTTTCATTGTTTCCAACACCATGGGTCCTGTTTCTTTCCATCTGCTCATCATCATGTGAACTCCCTCTTCTATTAGCATTTTGTCTGAGACTACTCATGATTCCTTCAGTCCTTCCTTGTGACAAAGACAATGGCTTCTCTGGCATCCGTATTCTTTCACTGTATTCTGTAGTCACAAAGAGCATTTGAGTTGAATTTTGTAATTCTACATGAAAAATGCAACATAATTTGTTATAATTATCTCAACATTGTACTAGAAGCAGCACATGATAAAACAATTGTCCACTTCATACTGCAAAGAGGGAAAGAAACTTTTGAAGGTAACAAAAAAGGATGAGAATTCTTCTACCAGAAGCTGGAGCACCATGTTTAACTGTTGGTGCAGGACAAATTTGCGTTGGTGAAAATCTGCCTTCCTTGGAGATGACCTGCAAAATGTTATCTATATATAATAAGTGCAGGACTCTGTGTTATGTGCATATGCTGCTAGATCATCTGTGTTCGCGTCATTATCAATTCTCATTCAGTTACATGTCATAAGAACCATAGCAGTAATAGTTATCAAATTTACTAGATGCTATTTCTGAGTGTATTTGAACTACTTATAATAGCCCAAAGTGGATATAGCTTAGTTGCCCTACATTAGTTATTATTAGTCTCAAGCGTCTACCATGAAACAGAAATATAAAATCAAAGCAACATATGCATTTAGGCCAAGCTATTAATTGTATTAAGAAGGCCTTTAGTACAAAAAAAAAAAAAAAAAAAAACACAGATACAACTGAACATCTAAGTACAGTTTCACATCAGCTGAATACATAATTCATACAGTGAGAAGTCCCTAGGCATTACTACATATCCATGATAATTTGTATGTAGCTTTCAGTAATTAACAGTCTTGCATGCAACCACTCCAAGATTGTTCTGTTTACACGTTTGTCATTTACAACATAATATATTTGAAGTTATTTTTGTTGTTATACTGTGCTAATTATGGTGTAATTTGAGAAACTCTTTTAAACTTTTTCAGTAACATGTCTAAATGTGCCTGAACCACTGTAATGATTTGGATTTGGGATTTCAGTAAACTACTAACAGACCGTTTGCCATCAAAGATGTTGAACTAAGCCTTCAGTCTGGGAAAAAAGAAAAAAGTAGAGGTCATGCTCACAGGTGCAACAACTGAAATGCTAAGGCAAGATACATCACATCAACCTAAAGGTGCAAAAGGAACCACTCTAGCCTTCATGAAGTCATCACATAATGTTAACAATAAGATGCATCACTGCAGTGCTATCCATCAGCAACTGTAGGTTTTATATGTATCTATGTATCTAGCATAGTAAATGCTAAAAAAATGCGAAGATCATCAAGCACTATGTCTTCAATCTTTAATATGTTAAACAAGCTGGAAGAAGGTAAAAAAAAAAAAAAAAGGAGTAATGATCCAACATCAATTACTCAGAATGTTCTGTGTGTGATTTTCTTTGCTCATAAGTTGGCTAATTAATAACACCAGGTAGAAGATGTACCTTGACCATATTGCCAGGTGTTATATTGAGGTAGTGAACAGAGCGTGAAGGCGAAAAAACTGCTACCTAAAAAAATATCATTCTTCAGTCAATCTCCTAAAGCAACAAGGTGTTCCAATCCAATGTGAGACTTTTCGCAAATCTCAAAAACAGGTATGCCGCTATTTGGGAAAACATGATAATATTTTTTAGCATAAATTGCAAAATGTGATACCAACAAAATCTAGGCCCAGATATGAGAAATAATTTCCCCAGAAAAAGCATTGCCTCAAACCTTTTGGATTATCATCACTGTTCCAATATATATATCCTTCCCAAACCCCCCCTCAGTGAGAACTCTGCGATGAATGGTAGCATCAATTGTACCTGTTGGATCCTGAATTAGAACAAAATTCATATCAGTTTCACTGAATATCTGCATTTACACCTAAAGAAAAACAAAAGTTTTTATTTGCATTCAGTGTCAAATTCTAGTAAATCTACCTTTAGAGTTACCATCATATCACCAAGGCCATTTGGAGTGGAAGATTTAATAATGGCAACAACCTAATCAAAATTGAATATAGAATATATATTAATTAGAAAACCCATTATGCAAATAGAAATGTTCGATCATCTGATGCTAAAATATACTAAATTCATTTAATTAAAGCCAATGTAATCCATAACTAATCATACCTGAGCCACCTTGTCCATGTTACTCCTGCTCTTTATCGCACTCAAAGGAGTCCCAATTGCACCATCGTCATATGCCAAGCCTGTTTTGAACCCAAAAAAGCGAAGAAATTAATTACCATTAACACACATTAACCAAAAAACAACCCATAATGAGAAAGAAAGAGAGAACATCAAGAACCTTGGCTACGAATAAAATCCACAGCGCAGAGCCAAGGATCGTGGGTGAAGTCATCATCATCTTCAGAAACACCATTTTCTACAACCCTTCTAATGTACTCTTGAGTAGGAATTGGGTCCCCGGAAATATTTTCATCATTTTGATTGCTGCGACGGCGGAGCATGGCGGCTTGAACGCTTCCTGCAGGGCCAGGGATGAGGCGAGGAGAAGCACTGGGTGGAGGGTGAAATTGAGAGAGAAGATTTTGGGGGTTTTGAGAGGGTAGGGTTTGGGAGGATTGAGAGAGAGAGCAGCGCTGGAGAAATGGTTGGGAGGCGGCGGCGGAGGAGGTTGTGTGGTGGTTTTGGCGTTTGAGAGGGCGGAGAGAAGAGAGGTCAGAATCGTCAAGGTCTAGAGCTTCTTCCCAAGGTTCGGCCATTTCTTGGGGATTGCAAACCACTGTTGGTGCGATCAGAGAAGGATTTCAGAAAGCGCGGGAACGATTAGGTCCTCTTAAGATTTTATTTTGTTCAATTTGGTGCATGTGAATTTTATGTGTTGTCAATTAAATCCTTTTTTAACAAAATAATGCACAAAATGATTAAAATATAATATAATATAATATATTTATTTATTTATTTTCTACTATTTCAATAAAAATTTTCACTAATTTATAAAAATTATTAGTAGGAGAAAAAAAAAACAATGAAAGGTTAATCTTTCTAAAAACTTAATTGGTCCCTCAAAATTAAATTTTTATAAATAATTTTAAGTATTCAAATTATTTAATCAATTTTCATTTTATAAATATAGAAGATTAATAAAAAAAATTATTTAATTAAAAATGCTTTTATAAAAAAAATTATGTAGAAAAATTATAATATTAAAAATATTAGTGCACCTAATATTATATTTATCGAAATAATCCACAAGTTTCTAGGTCTTATTTGGGAGTTTTTCTTTATAAAAAATGAGAAGGTAATCTTTAATCCACATGATAGGAAAAGAAATAAAATGAAATGATTAATAAATATTTCTTCTTTGAAAATTTAAAGGATTAGAAGTAATATTAATTTTTAAGAGTAAAATAATATTGTTAAAAAGTTATTTTTAAATAATTAGTAAGGGAGTGTTTCCCGCTCTTATTGTCCCATTTGGCTCGAGTTTTGATTAGTCGAAACTCATGTAATTTCAAATATCATATTCTAAAAGAAAAAAAAATTATTTTTAATAATCAGTAAAGGATATTTATTATTCTCTCAATTTTAAAGGAAAAAAAATATAAATTTAAAAAATAATTAATCTCTTTATATATTTTCTTATCCAAACTAGTTAAACTCCTAAAAAAGAGAACTTTTGCTCATCTCATTTTTCTCTCTCTTCTTTTCTTTTCTTATTTCAACTTCTAAAAAGGGTCTAAAAGTCTAAAAAAAATTAGCCACATAGTAGTTTTTGTAATTTACTCTAAATAAATATTTATTGATTGACATATAATATAATAATACCTAGATCACACAAATTTAAAAAATTGGTATCTTAGTTTAATGGTAAACGCAATTATTTAGCAACAAGTGCTACATTTTAAATCTCACCAATATTAATATTTTCTTCCTAATATTTTAACGAAATAGCTTCTAAAATTAATTAATGAAAATTATGAATAGGGATGGCAATGGGGTAGGGCGGGGGCGGGGTACCATCCCCCATCCTCATCCCCATCTTAGCAAGGAATCCCCATCTCCGTCCCATCTCACATGCGGGAATTATTTACTCTCCATCCCCATCCTTGCGGGGATCTCCATCCCCACGGGGTTCCCTGTTCTCCGCTTGAAAATTTTGTTTTATTTTATCTCTTTTAAATTTTATATACTTTTAGATAGTGAAATATAATGTATAGAAATTTAAAATTTAGATTTTAATTATACTTAAACTGATTCCAATATATTTAAATTAAAACTTATTAGTATATGTACTATAAATATTAATAAGTAATATATATATATATATATATATATATATATATATATATATATATATATATATATATATATATATATATATATATATATATATATATATATATATATATATATATATAATTCATAAATGCTGAAAAATAGAATAAATTAATGTAAAAAATATTAATAAATTCAGACATACAAAGTATAAAAAGATAAATCAATCCAATATAAAATTTTTTAAAATTATCATGATGTGAAAGAATTATAAAGAATGAGTGACAAAATTAGAAACTCTAATATATATGTATAAAGCTAATCAAGTAATATATATTTTAATATTAAGAATAATTATATAAATATAATATAGGGTCCCTACGGGGATAGGGACGGGAATCCCTGTGGGGTGGGCCCCATCCCCTCCCCATCCCCACTAATGGGGAAGAAATATTCCCCATCCCCACTAATGGGGAAAAAATATTCTCCATCCCCGTCCCCATGGAGACAAAAATCGGAGAATCCTTGTCCCGTTCGGGACAAATCTCCATGGGAATGGGGATTCCCCACCCCACTGTCATCCCTAATTATAAAACTCTCTTTATACTCATTATTGTATTTATTTTTTTATAAATTTTTATATACCTTTAAGTATTTAATAAAATGATTAAAATAAATATGAAATAATTAATAAGGTATTAAATATAAAAATTTAAAGAATATTTCTTAAAAATATTTATTTCTTTATTAATAATATTTGAAAAAACTAAATGAAAAAACAAATAGAAAAAAAATTATGAAAAAATAAATTAATGAAATTTATATTAAAAAATTTATACAAATAATTTAAATTTTTTTAGATCCCAATATAAATAGTTAGAATGAGCTTTCTCTTTATTTTCCATTTTATCTAATTAAAAAAAAGCATGAAAAATATATAAAAAGAAAAGTTATCATATTTTGTAAGTATATTTTTAGAGTTAAATAAATAGACTTTTCAAAAATCAAAAAGCGACAATTAAGGCTTAGAAAAGTCAAAAGTCAGTCACCATCCAAAACCATAAACTATGCTTAGCCATTTAATCTTTCATCTATCCACCGAATCCTCCGGTCACCCTTCCCTCTTCATAACTTCACCAGAATCCCTCTACATTTTCATCTCCCTCTCAACCCATGAAAAAAAAAAATTAAATTCAAAATAAAATAAATGAATTAAAAAAAAAAAATCCTCCATTTTTCTCACTTGTTTTTTAGCCTGGGAATTATTTTTATTCTTCAACAGAAGGAGAGTAAAAAACAAGTAAGTTGATGAAGTTTCTTCTTTTCAATTTCTATATTATAGCATTAATGATTCAAAACAAATGTGTGCATAATTTGAAGCATTCTTTAGTAGACCGTAATGAAATATATATAGTCAAATGCATTTTTAGTGTAATATTTATATTAAAAATACATTTGATTGTATTATATTATATTTTATTATGGTCTATTAGACTTATTTTGAATGTGATAATAAATATATGTACATCATGCACATACATCATGCACATATAATGGTGGAATATCTACATCATGGTTGAGTGTCTCTCCTCCTAATGCAGGAAATCAAAGAGTTAAAATCATAAGAACATCCGAGTTTTTAATTAGGAGGGAAAAATCAAAGGGTAACTGTGTACATACACAGTTTTTTTGGAATTAAACCAGTAGGACAATGGGTGAGTGCTCGCGTTATGGTCGAGTAACGTGGCATTTTATCAATAACTCGATGATCGAGTACTTATGTCGTATTTCAAGAAAGCAGAGGTTCAAATTCCTTTTTTTTTTTTTAAATATCATTTAGCAGGATTTTTAAATAAGTTTAATTATTTATTTGATGGATTGTAAATAATAAATAATAATAAAAAAAAATTGTAGGTCAACTAAATTAATAAAAAGGAAGGGAGGGGGATCACCAAAGAATAAGAAGAAGATGTCAGAACCAGGATCGCCAGAAAAGAAAATGCCAGCATCATCGTCTTCGTCCACATTGATGGAAAGCCTTATGGGTTTGCTTAGAATTCGAGTCAAACACGGTGTCAACCTTGCCGTTCGTGATGTTCGCAGCAGCGATCCTTATGTTGTAGTAAAGATGGGCAAACAGGTCTCTCTGTTTCCCTTCCTCTCAAATCATTGGCTAATTTACCTTTTTAATGTATTTTAAAATAATAATTCTAGATTTAGGGGAATTTAAAAATTATTTCCATTTTTTAGTGATTTTTTGTGAAAAAGTACAACAATTTATTAAAATTTTTTGCAAAAAATACATTTTCCACTAAAATTTTTGGTGAAATTAAGAAAATATTCACAAAAAATAATTTTCATTAAAAAAATGACAGATTTGGTGCATTCCGCTTTTTTTTTTTTTAAAGTAGCGGAATGCACTAAATCCACCATTTTTATTTTAATAGAAATTGTTTTTTTGAATATTTTTCCATTTCCGCCACTTTTTACCATAAAAAAGTTTTTTCCGCCAAAAATTTTAGTGAATTGTTATAATTTTTAACTTTTCCACAAAAACCACACTAAATTAGGAATAACTTTTAAATTCACCTAAATTTGAAATTATTATTTTAAAATACATTAAAAAGGTGAATTGCCCCAAATCATTTTAGTTACATATATATGTAATTTTGTTTTGCTTTCATTGGCATAACTTGTTCATTCTTAACCCATTTTGAGTTTGTGGGATTTGAATATGAAACATTTTAATGGAGTTATAAGCTCTTATTGCTGGAATAATGTCTCTAACACACTTTTAATCATTTCTTATACTCTTTTTTTTTTTTATATTAAACCATAGAGCCAGTTATCAAGAAAGCACTTAAACATCTCAGTCAGACTGATACTGCTGTAGCTTTAACATCATTCAACCCACATTAAAATCATATCTTATACTTGTATTTATATGAACATTTGATGCAGAAACTGAAGACTCGGGTAATAAAAAAGGATGTCAATCCAGAGTGGGATGAGGATTTGACCCTTTCCGTTATGGATCCTAATATGCCAGTCAAGCTGGTATATATATATATATATACATCTTCCTAATTCTATATATCTACTGAATTAATAATGCATAGCTAATTACAAAATTTTATGTTTAATCTATATGATTAATTGCAGACTGTGTATGATCATGACACATTTAGCAAAGATGACAAAATGGGAGATGCAGACATTGATATCAAATCATACATAGAGGCCTTAAGGATGAATTTAGCAGGTCTACCAAGTGGCACCATTATCACAAGGATACAACCGAGTAGGCAAAATTGCTTGGCTGAAGAATCTTGTATCACTTATACTGATGGCAAAGTGATTCAAGATATCTGCCTCAGATTAAGAAATGTGGAATGTGGTGAAGTTGAAATCCAACTTCAATGGATTGATCTTCCTGGTTCCAAGGGTTTATAAAGAACTATGAATTTTTCCTTTTATCTGCTTTTCGTTGTTGCATATGATGAGTATACTGGGTCTGGTTTCAAGCTTTTGAATCAGAGCCTTACTGTGAATTTCCTATATATTAGAGTTGGTTTGTTCATAGATGTGAATTGCAAGCCAACCTTACATGCATTTTGTATTGTCTATTTGTATTAGGATTTGTAACTCATCATTATATAGTATTTGCCAATTTTGGGTTCTTGTTCATTCTTTTGAATATTAATTAAAAGTTCAATTTGCTGGAAATTTCTCAAGTTCTTACATGAATATATGTGTGTGTGAATTCCCATTGCTATATGAGTGCTTTCTATGCACATCTTCTTAATTTGGTTCATGTAATAAAAATATATATATATAACTATAGAAGAGAGATTTTATTGTTGTATATAATTGCTTTTTAGGATATGTTTAGTTCATCGAATAGCTAAAAAATAGAATAGTTATTTCATATGAAATAGTTATTGTAAGGTTTGATTAAAGTTTCAGATAAAAAATATTAATTCTATATAATAGCAATTTCATAATTTTTATAAAATACATATTACGCAAATTAAAAAATTAATATTTTTTAAAATATGGAATAAAATATTTTTATTTTTACCCTTAAAAAATATTGGTAAATTCAAGCTCATCACTATTACCTTGTTTTTTTTTCAGATTTTCATTTTCATTTTTTATTTTTTAAATTTTAAAAAAATTTATTTATTATGCATTTAAATTATTTCTTGGATAAAATTTAATAAAATTATATTTAATTTTAATATTAATAGTGAAATTAATTTATAAGGATCGTTTATGTGAATAGAATAGCTATTTTATGCCATGAACTAAATTATGAAATTTAAATAATTATTTTATTTCTACTTTATTCTATTTTTTGCATATTTCATACTCAAAGGTATATATTAGCAAGGTTTGTACTTAAATATGTGAATAAAATAAAATATTTTCTTATATACATAAGATGAAAAAAATATTTCTCTATATGTGTTATTTTGTCCTAGCTGACAGTAATTAAAAATTTATAGTCACAAAATCGCTATTCAGAGTGGTGATCTTGTGACTATATGGTGAGGATGTATATAAAAATTGAAGGAAATATTTTTTCAACTCATATATATAAGGAAATATTTAATTTTATTCACATATTTAGGTGCAAACCGCTATGTGGACAAGTGATATAAGTCCATGTAGGTTCTCTAACTTGAATGAAACTAAATTGCCCAAATATGAACTTTGGTGAACTGAAAAAGACTAGATGCATGTCCTCATTGTTGTGCTTTATGGTATAGTGATGCATAGAAGCATTTTAAATCAACCGTTCAGAAATTAATTAGCATGAATCATCATAATCAATTTCTATAAATATTCTTAATTAGTGAAGTTATCACTACAAGGCTTTCAGGGTTGCACCCTTCAGCAATACGACTTCAACCCTCTTGTCCTAACTCTTTGGCAGAGTGACACTTTTAGGAGGGAATACAGCTTCAAACCAAACCTAATTAAAGGCTAGCAAGCCTGAATAACAACGAGAGTTGCCACTCGAGTTACACCGAGACACTAGTCTAGACTATGAATTAGCATTCAATTGATTCTATTCAAATTGAATAGAAATATTGAATAAATTGAACTTAAATTTTTAAAGAATTAAATCAAACCGATTTATGAAACTAATCAAATTGATATATTTTTACAAGGTTAGCCGAACGGATATATTTCGATTCAATTAATTTGATTTTTTCAATAAATATAGCCCAAGCTATATAGTACTATGCTAGGAAGATTATATTTTTTTCTCTATAGATTCGATGCTATTGTATTTTTCTGTATATGCTTTGCTATCCTATAGAGTTGAAATAGTCAGACTGTTTTTTTTAATCTTTATTTAATCATCACAACTTATAGCTAGAATATAAAACTCAAATGGTTCAACTTTTTTAGATTTTTTAAACATAAATCGAACTGAAATAAATATGCCAAATTATGTTAAAGTCGAACTGAACAAAATTAAGAAAATAACCAAATCAAATAAATCGAATTAAATTCAGTTCGATTTAGTCTTCTATTTTCTTAGTTTTTTGCTCACCCCTAATTTAGACTATGATTCTGAGGAATTCTTAAAAAAGACTCAATTAACTGTCTCAAACTAATGGAAAACAGTGATTTTGAAAATTGATACGAATAAAAGTTGATACAATTAGATTTTACATAGTAGCTTAGATAACTAGTCTACCAGTTAATAATATATAAACAGGAGAAAGATAAGAGTTGTGAACTCTCCGAGACTATCCTAATGAGAAGGCTCCAATGCTCAAGTTAGAAAGTTGAGAAAGTTTGTAGAGAAAATAATATGAAAGTTATATAAAAAAATATCTTCATATAAGAGAGAATGAGGACTCTCTATAAACATATATCCTTAAGTTCAAGCAGATCATTTTTTGTCCATATCAAAGGTGTTAGGCAGCCCCGAATTCACCTAGATACCACATCCATCCTCCACATTAGTGCATTATGCCTTTTAATTAGTGCATTATGCCTTTAAAGCTAATATTAAGATTGAATTTAGAACCATGCAAATCAATCCAAAATATAGGCCCAAATCTATCCAATTGCCATCTCTAGCTAACAGAAACATCACCAAGTGGATTTCAATTTTTAGAGAGTTTTTCCAACTTAATTTTATATTGTCTAGATATTGATCTTGATATATCTTTGTATTATATGATATAAAATCAATTTAATTATCTTCACATGGTTGACTCACAAGATTTTCTTTAAAAAAAAAAATTTGTGCAAAGCAATCCTGAAGGTAAATCAAAGTATAATTTATTTATATATTCAATTTTTGACAGAAAACAGCCATTTTCCTTGTCAAATTTTCTCACAGAAAATGAAAGTCGATCAGAAATTTAAGGTTGAAATTAAGATCATGGAAATGAGTGTGTAGCATTTGTGAGGATACAAAAGAAAGCAAAAAAAAATAAAAATCCTAAGAATGTTAGGCGATGGTTGCTGTCTCGAAGCCCACCAAAGCAGACAAGGGAAAGAGAAAATTTCTGAATTTTGAAACAGCAATTGAGGAGCATCTTGACCAGTTTATACAATTTGGGTGTGCAAGTTTTTCATGTGGGCTATAGATGAGACAAGTGAGCACGCCTTTAATCCAGTTGTTCATTACTTTAGACCTTAAGTACTAATTAAAAATTTCCCTCATTCTTTAATTTAGTATGGGGAAGTTTGACTATAAGGGAATAATAACGTTTAATTCCATGATAGATATCTAGAGTATAATTTTTTTTATCAAAAGGAAGGCTATTGCCTAAGAAATTATACCACATACTATCTTTCATAAGGTACACCACAAATATCATGAAGTAGAAAACCACTTATTCGATGTAGAGAATAATTAAGAAAATGAATATCTGTTGATAAAGAGCTTTCGAAGTGAGTAAGTCAGTCACCACAAAAATTAACTTCTCTATAAACATGAGAGAATTTCCCATGAATTGTTAACTTCTAAATTATTTTGAAATGCTATTTTAAATATTAAATTAAGTCCCGTTTGAAATTGAGTTTAATTTGAAAAAAAAATGCTTTTTAACAAAATTTTTTATATTTTTTTTAAAACTAAACACACTATAAAATGGATCTTGATAAGGGACATATTTATAAACTCGACACCGTATTTTAACTCAAAATTTTAAGAGATTAAGATTATAAGTCCTTATTTAAATGTCTCTGTTTAATATCGTATCTTTTCAATAAAAATTCCACACATTTAAAATCATAATAAGGGTATATCAAATGCTTTTTATTATATGTTATTCTATTTCATTTATAAATATTATTGAAAATTTTTAAACATATAGGAATTGTTGAAGTTTGAATTTGATGTCTTTTCATTACAAATATAGATTAGACTACTGAGTTACTAGGCTAATGATATAAAGGGTGATATAATGCTAAAGATAATTTGTTAGGTAACTATATCTATTGGTTTTCTATCATGGAAGATATTACATCAAGATGTTAACACTCAATTGATAATTTGGGTATGCAGAACAATGATTACATGTTAAGGATGTTTTTTTAAAAAAAATAAAATAAAACAAAAGGAAAATAAAAAGTCTTTAATCCATTGGCTCAATAATTTGCTGACAATCACATAATGCATAATTGCATATACATATTGCTTGGAGTGTGGTGCAATGTCTAACCCCATACTATTGGGAGCCAAGTCAGCCACCTCCTCTAGAGGCTGAAGCTATTCCTTTTACTGCTTCTTATTCAATCCGGCACTCAAAGCTAACTGATGATGCTAAAGCAATATCAACTGTCCCAAATCAAAACCTTGATAAATAGGAACATAAGGTCATGTTTGGGAGTGGCAAAAGATCACAACTCAATTTTACAAAATGGAGTGAGAATCACTGAGTGTGATTATAATATCTTTTTTTTTTATATATTTTTATCTCATTCAATTGATGTATGCATTTAGTATAAGTAATATTTAACCCTAATGTCTCGTCAACAAATATACTATTCAAAACCTTGATAAATAGGAACATAAGGTCATGTTTGGGAGTGGCAAAAGATCACAACTCAATTTTACAAAATAGAGTGAAAGTTAGTGAGCGCGATTATAATATCTTTTTGTTTTTATGTATTTTTATTTCGTTTAATTGATGTATGCATTCAGTACAAGTAAGATTTAATCCTAATATCTCGTCAACGAATGTACTATTACTATGCTAGGCCAACAATATGAGTATATTTGAATATTAATGAATGCATTTTGTGTGAAATTAATGTCAATTTTTTTAAAGAAATTCTTTATTGCAGTGTTATTCTCGCTAACTTCGGATAGGAAAGTACATATTCTCCCTTTTATTTGCTATTTATTATTATTATTATGAGTTCAACTTTTATACCCAACACAATTATACAATTAGAATTCCACATAGGTTAATAATTTAACAATTTAAAACATTAAAGATTTTATATTTAAATTACAAATTTAATTTATGTTTTTATCCATTCAAAAATTTTCAAAAATATAAATGCCTAATGAATAAATTTGAGACTAAGAACTCATTTGATTCACGAAATAACAGAAAAAATATAAAATAATTATTCCATGAACTATTTTTTTCATTAAGAACTATTTTTTATTAATTTATAAGATTTTCATTTCCTATATATTTCAAGATTATTTACTATATATAATAAATTATCACAAATTTATAATTCCAATCAAAAACTTGAAATTATAAGTTTCTTATTTTATGAAATAATTATTTAATTTCATATAAATCTGAATATCAAATCTATAAAATAGCTATCTTATACAAAATAACCAAATAATTATTTCATTTTCATCCTATTTTACATTATTTCATAAATCAAACTAATTTTAATTAATTAGAACATTTAACCTCTAATTAATTAATTCTATACATATGTCCTATTACACTCTCTCTCCTTAATGAAAAGGAAAGAAGGATATTATATATATGAGCTTCTTTGAGATTAAGATTGAAATTATTTTTTTCAAGAAAATATCATTGAAATTATTTTTTCAAGAAAATATCATTGAAATTATTTTTTCAAGAAAATATCATTTTAAATATAAGAAAAATTATACGATTCTATTTTCAATTAAAATATCAAAATCTCAAATTGACCATTTAACATATGCGTAATTATCAATTTAGTATTTAATTTTTGATTTTTATTAATTTAGCCATTAATTTTGATTAATATTATTACGAAATTCACAAAGTTGAAGAATTAAATTGATTCCAACCAAAATTTAGGGAGTAAACTGAAAATATGGTTAAAAACTAAAGTTCAATATATAATTGACCCTTTTGATATTCTATTAATTATAAAATAATATTATTTTTCTTTTATTTTTTAATTTGGGAAGGACTAAAACAAATTTTAAATTAGAGTAAGTTTGGCATAATTTGGACAATGCCAAATCATATTTTATTTATTTTAAAAATTAAAGCATAAGAGCAATACAAGGAAATAAAAAAAATTAAATGTATAATTGTTATAAAATAAAGGGGGAAGCAAAGTGAGAAAATTTAAAAAATAGTCATAATTGAAATAGATCTTCAAGTTCATGTATATTATTCATCAAAGTAATACCTATTTATATAGATACAAAAGCTACTTCTTCTTCCAAGTGCAAGATAATCCCAAGGGGCTGTGAATTTTTTTTTTCTATTAATTGGGGTTTTCCTTTCACCACTACCATAGAGATGGTGTATGGAATTCATAACTACTCCTCTTATTAGAGGACGCTTACCTAACTAACGTTTAAATCTGACTCTAAAAATAGAGATAGAGATAGAGTATTAACAAGTATTATCTCTATAAAAGCTTCATCTTTATCAAATTAATTATATAGATTTTTCTCCATTAACTTAAGGATAAAGTTATAAATTAGGCCGTAGTACTATAATCAATATAGCACAAATAAATTTGATAATTTATTACGAGAGAAAGTAATAACAAAAAGAGCTCATGCTCTTTAGGAATACAACAATTTTTTATTCTCAATGAAACTTTGATCTAACACTAAAATCAAATATAAAATCTTAGAAAGTTTAAGATTTAATCCCTGCTCATACTGAATTTGAATTTTATTTATTAAATAGAGACTTTAGTCCAATACTAAAATTAAAACTGAAATCTCAGCAGGTCTCAAATTCAATCTCTGTCTATATCGGTTTTGAGTTTTATTTGTAATATTTGATACAATTGTTAAGTTAATACTTAAAAATTTTATATTCTTTTAACATTAATCCAATATTGTATTTAATTGATGTATATATTATCTTATGATTAAAAAAAAAAAAAGACAATAGAGTCTTGTTAGGTTTTTATTTTATTATTGTAAAAGCACAATGACAATATGCTAATTCAAAAAAAAGATGTTATAAAAAGCACCAAACATAGACCAAGAATGAAAGTGAAAGATGTCAAGAAAAGGTAATGAGTATGTAACTAAAAAGAATAAGGAGATGAAGAAAAGAGGGAGAGAAAAAGGAAGAGAAACTTTGGGATGTGACAATTGTCTCCCAATATTCCAAAGAGGTCTATATCAAATCAAAACCCCATCTTGTAGTGGAGGGACCCCTTTGCACTATCTTCTACATCTACATATATACATTCTAAAAAGCATTTTTGCCCTCCAAAGTATCATCTTAATAGAGACATTTGCTTTCAAAAAGTATTATCTTAATTTGAGATTACAACAATTTGTTTACCTCTTTAATTAATCTTTAGAATCAAAGCTAAATGACAAAACTAATTGTCACTAACAATAAGCCAAAACCCACTAAATCACTTAAAACCTAATACTCACAATCAATTGGTAGCCAACATTTCTTTTCCCTTTTATATGTATATATATATATATATATATATATTGCTTACCTTGATGCCCTAAATCTCTTGATTACAATTTAATAATATAAAAAAGAAAATGAAATCAAAGGAAAGCTGAAAAGAAAGATTATAATTTTTTCACTTTCAAAATTTAATATTCAAACTTTGCATGTCAAAAAAAAAAAAAAAAAAAAAAAACAAATTTAATGTGAAAATGCATTACTTTTTCTTCCTCCTTTTCTATTGCATTGCTAGCACAAATTCTTGAAATAGGGATTTAAAAGAAAAACTAAGTTAACTAGGAACCTTTTTTTTTTTTTTTTTTACTTAATAATTTGACTAGAAATTAACATTGATTATACAACTTTTACTAGGAAAAGAAGACATTTTGGAAGAAAAGATTCTTCATGGATGTGCTTCTCTTTCTCTCTATCCTTGGAAACTAGATTTTTAGATTCACTTCTAGCTAGCTCCATTAATTAAGGCTTCCATGGATTCCAAGTATCTTGATGACTTTAGCCACTTTCACAACCCCAATAAAATGTAGTACACAAGTGTTATGGGCAATGCAATTAGCATCCCAAATATGACTCTGCAAATTCAGAAAGCAATAATAAAAGAATAGATAAGCCGTGTGTAAATATTATAAGATATAAGATAAAAGAATAAAGAAAAAAAAACAAAAGAAAAAGAAAACAAAAGTATAATAGATATGGTGTGTTTGGTAGTATGGAAAATTATGTACTTACGCTGTGCTAAGAATATCAGGGTGTACATTGTATTCCTTGGCAAAGACAAAGGGGACAATGCCTTGGGGTAGAGCTGCCTGTTTTTTTTTTTTTTTGGATTTGAAAATCAAAATCCAAACACAAACAGAAAAAAGCAGAAAAACATGTTATTAGTAATAATAGTTACGTATGTTTGTTGTTGATTAATAACCCCCAAACAAGTCCTTCCTCATAGCTGGATTTATAATTATTGACCTCACCATTCTTTTCTTCATTTGGCCCTCATTGTCTTTTTTTTATCCAAATTATTTTTTCCTATTTGAGAAAGTATGATGTTAAAACAAATTATTTTATTTTATTTTTTGAATATTAAAAAAAAAGTTACATTAATAAGATTCGATTTTATCCTTTTTTTTTTTTTTTTTTTTGTAAATTTAACTCTGGCTTGAACTTGAACTCAAGATTCCAGTTCCGAAAAAACATTTTAGTACTACTGGATCAAAAATTTATCCTTTTTTTTTGTAAATTTAACTCTAGTTAGAACTCGAGCTCAAGATCCCAATTTTGAAAAAACATTCTAGTACTACTAAATCCAAAATTTATTGGTATATTATATATATATATATATGGAATAAATAAAGATGAGATTTTGTTTTGTTCATTTGGAAATATTGCAGTTGACAGACCAACCCAGGAGTTCTGCAACCTTCAAAAAGATTCAATGTTTTTGCAGTAAAGAGCCAAAGGTAAAAATAAATTCAACTGACAAATTAAAACTATTTAGAATAAAAAAATCTTATCTAGAGATGACAACAATTATATTTTATTTTATAAAAAAAAATATATTTTTTTTTTTTTTTGGGTGGGGGGGGGAGCTTTTTCTAGTTAAGCAGGATTGGTTGTGTCAGAAGGAAACAGAGAAGAGAGAAGGAAAGCAATTGGACCTGTACAATAGCAACGTGTAAGAGCGTTCCTCTAAGCCCAACAGCAATAGAAGCAGCTGCCATGACAGCTGGTCCTGTAAGGAATCTCACAGCCATAGCAAAAGCTGCAATGGAATTTCCACATGCTATGATCCTCGGTTGCAAAGCCATGAACAGACCTATCATCACATCAAAAAAAAAAAAAAAAAGAAAAGCAAAGTTCAAGAGCATGCCCATTGTAACCACCGCTATCACTACTGTTTGTAATTTGCCAGTAATACAGTATAAATTAAGATATATATATATATATATATATAATTCTTTTCTTTTCTTTTGAAAGACCTTTCATCATCACTTCCACTACTACTGCACTACCCATCAGCATAATCTTAGCTAAAAAGTGAAAGACAAACCCAACAGCCAACAGGCCAGCAGCACCATTATCATCCCCATACTGTTGTTGTTCTTTTCTTTTTTCTTTTTTTACTTTGCTTTAATTGCATTTGTTACAAACATTAATAATGAAAAGTAAAGGTTTCTCTTAGAAAAAAAGGATTCATTTAATTTGTTGGTTTATTTGGTTCTCCGTGTTCGAATTGAATTCAAACTCAAACTCGAACTTTTCAGATAAAAATTTCACAAAAGTTTCAATTCTTAAAATGACTTAAGTCCCACTCAACCAAAGTTTATTGATAAAAAAGATTCATTATAATTTAATCAAAGAAAAAAAAAAGTGTTGTATACTGACCAAGACTGAACATGGCCATGCCAAGCCCTGCATCTGACAGAATAGAAATGGACTTTGCTATAATGGCAGGCATTTCTACATGCCACCTACAATAATTAGAAAAAAAAAAAAAAAAGAAAATTAAAATTAAAAGGAAACCCAAAAATCAAAACAGATTGTATAGACAAAATAGACTTGAATTGAAGTAACATATGCAGGAGAGGATCTTAATGGATTTTTACTCTGCAGAAAGAGACAGAAAAATAAGTACTGTATTTATAATACCTGAATGAAACTAGAGACCAAGTAAGACCAATTAAGCTTGAGTAAGTGTTTGGGTTTCTAATGAGTTTCCTCCAAACCATGATGAGTATTAGCCTTGTCATCACACTTGTTGGAGGCATAGTTTTGGGTTTTCCATCACCCATAACTTTCTCTCCTTGGTGGTGGTTCATTTCCCTTTCAAGTCCTCTGTTGCCAAAGCTGAAATCCTCTCTCTCCATATATTCCTCTTGTTGATGATGATTCTCTCTATTTCCCTCTACTAAAAATCCAAAACCCACAAATAAATTAAAGAAAATTATCTAATTAAGATTAAAAGTAAACTACTAGCCAATCATTTGGGATTGGCTAGTATTTCTGCAACTGCAAGTAATTGCAGGGGTGAAGAACATAATCTGAATAAATAAGCACTTTTTTGTTTCTAATGAAAATAAAGTATGAAACTAAATATAGAGAAAATTTTTACCTTTTCCTGGAGATACAGCCAATCTAACATCTTTCTGCTCATGAGCACCATAATCATGGCTGCCAAATACATCTGAAACAGGAGAAGCACTAGAACTCCAAACAAACATATGGAGATCTCTACCACCACCATCTTCACCTTTCTGCTGAGCTTGACCATTAGGCTTCTTTGCACCAACATTATTATTACCAGCAACACCCTTAGACCCAGTTGGCGAAAACATACCCGGGTTTGGTGCTGGATAATGGGTTGCACCACCACCACCGGCCGCCGTTGCATGGTAATGAAACCTTGGCTTGTTGCCACCCTGTCCACCACCATCTTCTTCATAATTTGATGGCCTAGGCGTGGGTCCTCGCGATGCTGATAAGCCATAGACATCAGAAGCACCAAAATTAGAGTTCCTCCCAGCAGCCATCATAGAGTAAAAATCGGTATGATTAAAACTAGACCCTCTTGGAGTTGGGTTTCTTGATGATTGTAAAGAGTAAATTTCTGCATTGGTTAGATTTGATGGTCTAGGAGTTGTGGAGGATAATCCTTGAGACCTTCTTGAGAAAATATCTGATCTTGAAGCATTAGATTTTCTTACAGTAACATGTAACTTTCCATCTTCTTTAATCTCTGCTTCAGTTTCCAGAGGTTGCCTACCATCAAGTGACATAATATCAGAATCAACATGGATTGAGACAATAGAACCAGCAGTGTCTGGAAATTGCTCAGAAATGAGCAATTTAGCACCTCTATATTCAAACATAAAAAGCATCAAGGTGTACCAAATAATGCATTGTAGAACAACAATTTGCACCATTAAACTACCAGAGTATTCACCATACATTCCTTTAAGCAAAGGAATGCCCATAACAAGAGTGTTTGGTAAAGTAGAAAGTGAAAATAGTGTAATAGTCCATTCCAAACAACCCCTTCTGCTTAATTTAGTCCAGATTGCTAATACTACAAGAACTATGACTTTTTGTAGAGTATCAGCAGCTATGAAACGAAAGTTCATAGCATATGGATCATTAGTAGATATGAAGTGAAAAGAAAGAAGAGGGACTGCAAAAAGCGCAACAAATCGATTGATTCCAGAACACTGATCAGGACTGAAGATTTTCCACCATTTCACTGACCCATAAGCCAGAATCATAGCCACATACAGTGGCACCATTGCAGTCATTACATGGTAAAAATCACTTAATGTGATCATCTTTAGATATATGTTAGCAAACTATATATCTTTTTGAATCAATCAAACACAAAGGTTACAAGTGCTTAGATTTTAAATGAAGATCAAACAAGTTTGGAATGGATCAAAGAGAGAAGCAAGAAAGTTCAGATGATGGTAGTGATGGTGGTGGTAGTAGTGATGATGATAATAAGAATGGGAAAGCATGTGGGTTTTGGGGAAAGTGAGAGTAATAAACAGAGTAATAGAGAGGAATTTTTTTCTTTTTGCACTATACAAAATACAGCTTTGCTTTGAAAATTGCGAGCAAGCTTGCACACTTGCAGTCTCCAAAGCACAGGGCTAGCTTTGGTTTCTTTTTTTATTTTTTTTTCCTTTTTGTTTTGAGTTGTGTTTGGATTTGAGATAAAGAGGGTAGTATTTGTAAATTTACAGTATTTAATAACTTGGGGAGCTGGTGTGTGGTGTGGTGGCTCTATCTTCTATGAAGTAACATGACATGGTAGTACAAAGTGTAGCAGAAAAAGCATTTTGGTTGGAAGGTGAAGCATGTTGTCTATGTAGATATGATCCTTTTAAGCATTGCAAAGGCCTCTCTCTTCCTTCTTTTTCATTCCCTTTATTCTAGGATTCGCTCTTGCCTTGCCTCCAAGCCCTCAAATATTAATATGTGAGATAGTTGAAACTATTAGGATTTATTTAATTAGGGCAAATTCATATTCTAACAGAGGAATATCTTTTTCATTTTGTAGAAAAATAGAAATTTTAATTATAATAATTTCACTCATGCTTTTAACAATTTCTATTACAGGAAATAAATAAATTATTTAATATGTTTATACTCAACTCTAAGAATTAGCTTAATTAATGAGAGTTTGCTCATCTTCTTATCAATAAAAATTCGATTCTTAAGGGTAGTATCTATGTGATAATTTCTTAATACATAAATTAAAAATGTTTTATTTTATTATTCTTTTAAAGAAAAATTGTACCGTTAGTGTCTATATTTTTTAAAATATTATATTTAGTATCTGAACTTTTATTTATCCAATCAGCTATTCAACTACAAAAATCATTTTATTTCAATATTTTTATCCATTTTTCAGTCACTAAAGCGTTGACTATGCAAAAACGGAGCCCACTTACACTAAGCAAACATCCACGTCATCGTCCATGTGTTACCCTGAAGTTAAAATGATGATAATACCCTTTCCTCTCTCCTCTTTACCCTTCCCTTTACTCCTCCTTTCTCATATGCCTTACCATATGTCTCAACCTCTAAATACAAACTTAAGCCCAAACCCAATCCCACCACTACCTCCGACACCATAAGCTAAACAATCACCAAATCAATGGAAAACTAAAAGTTGCTTACACTAACTAAAAATAAAAGATTTGGAGATTATCAAACTCCTGGGGTAGCACTGTGAAGCATACCCTAAGACAATGATCGAGAATTGGTTGAATCAATGCTTAGGCATGAGATTAATTGAGCTAAAGAGACTACAAAGTGCAAGGGAAGCAAAGATTAGAGAGCACATAATTAAGGAATTGGCCTAAAACTCAAAACCCATCAATCAAAATTCAAAATTTCTTGAAAAAAAATTGAAACAAGCATTAAAAAGGGTTTCAAAGGGATTGCCTTGAAAGTGAATGAGAGGAGCAAGAGAAAAGAGGAGAAGATATGGCAATCCATCATTGTGCGTAGATCTCAAGGCCACTTGCCATTGCCCTATTTTCTCTTGAAGCTAAGTATTGCCATTCGAGCCAAGAAATTCACCAATAGGTCCACCAAGGTTATTGCTCCTTTATCCCCATTTGCTATCCAAGTGGAAGTGAAACGGTGATCTATACTCTCATGTTAGCAAGAATAGCCCTTTAGAAGTAGAGGTAAGCAAAACTAAACATAAATCGAAAAAAAAATAATTGCTAAATCAGTCAAATCTTGTACTAAACTAGTCGCCAAATGACAAGTTGGTGACTAAAGTTGCAATTGATTAGCTAAAACCTAGAGTCACTAAATTTAGTGATTAAAAAGTATAGTCGCTAAAATATAATTTCTTTTTTTGGAAAAAGAATCAAAATAATTAGAGACTATTTAGCTCCCCACCACTAGGCCCATTAACTCAATTACAATCATTTACATCCACACCATAACCAAAAGAACTAAGTTCCTATAGATTCAAGTAAATTTATAAATTGTATGTTTATTTAATTTATTTATTTTGTTAATATAACTATATATATGTCTTTATATTTTTACATAAATTAAAAGATCGATAAAATAAATAAATATTACAAACCAAATCTAGGTAGGAAAATAAATAATAAAAATCATCACAAGCCCAACTAGCTAACAAAGCACTTTGATCCTTAAATAAGGAATATAGTTATAGACAAGTCTCTAAAAATTACAAAAAGATTTAAAAATTACAAAATCCTTTCATGCGAGCCATCTTATTCCTTGCAAAATCACTGATCTATAACTTTCTATATGTATTGTTTGATTTCCATTGAGTCTTTCCATTTCCTAAACACACAAGAAGTCTATAATTAAATAAAAAAAAAGGAAAAACATGAGAAATTAAACATAAAATTTAGGAAATTAAACTGAAGATTTTCAAGAACAAAAAGAATCACGAAATTATTAAATCCAGCTTCAACCCGGACTAACCTATCCAAATCGATCTGCTTGACCTAGCCAAAATATCGATCTAACATCCTCCGGCCACCACAGAAGCTATTAACACCAAGTTTCTGCAAAATAGTAGCCAACACAAAATTCAAAGCCACAAATCACTTATTAAACAAACAAAAACATGATTTAAACCCTAAAATCCTTGCATGTCAAATTCAAACCCATATCACGAAGAAGCAAAGAAGAAAATATAGACCCAAATACTAACTCAAGCTAATTAAGAAATAAACCATAATAACAAATATTTATAGCTAAAATCATTAAGAACCAAAGAGACAATAAAGAAGAAAATGAAAGAAGGCAGAAAATGAAAATAAAACTAAGCTAAAAAAAAGGAAGAAGAAGACTTAGCTTTAGCCTTTCTATTGTTATCGCCATTGTTGGAGGTGGTCAAGTGCTAAAAAAGCCTCCTCTCTTCACAGCACTGGTCTGTCCCTCTCCCTCTCTATCTCTCTCTCTTTCTAAAAAGTTCTTTAAGCTTAAAATCGAATAAAAAATTAGTTAAGGATATGCTTATATGTAGATTAAATGAATTAAAGAAAGAGGATAGTAAAACGGTGTAGTTTTAAGGGCACAAGCAAATCTAGCTAAAATTCAATAATTCAACAACTAAATTTATTAGTTGTTAAATTTAGCGACTAGCATATTTAATTGCTAAAATATTGATGTACGAGTATATAATTCCTTGCATGAAACTATAGTTGCTATTTTGCAACTACTTAACTTTTAGTTGTTAATGACGACTAATTGTTGCTAAATTTGACACCATTTTTTGATGCAAATTTATAGTGACTATTTAGTAACTATTTAGTTGTTAATCAATATTTTTTTACTAGTAGTCGCTTTTCAGTCTCAAATTGGCGACTAATTAGAGGTAGTCACTAATTTTAGTAGCTAAATTCAATTTTCTAGTAGTGTGAATTAAATTGGTAAATATAAATATTTCTTAAGTGTTATATGCTTTCAAAGGACATAGTTTTGTCATAAAAAAAAAAAAAATGGGGAGATTGTGGTCCTCATGTGCATTTTGATGATGCCAAATTAAACTAAGTTAATTTATATACTTTCACTTGACCCTTTGTTCTAATTGTTTTGCCCTTAAGCAGGAAGTAATGATCATTACTATTTAGTAACCCTCATTACTTTATCCTTAAATTGATCAAATTTGGATAGAGGCAAAATTCACCTTGTTTATTGATTAGTAATGCTCATTACAAATTCTTCACCATTGGTAGTAACACCCATTACCAATTTTTCACCATTGCTTTTGTTTTGGGAATTTTAAACACAAGGAAAACTCACGTTCATTACCTAAAATTCACCAATATTATAGTGCAAAGTAATGTCTATTATCAAGGGATTAATGATTATTACTTGTCATTATCAACAAAATCTACAAAAATTTTACAGCCATTAATTGATGATGTAAGCACAAAAAACGTCTATTTCTTATCAGAATAACTATATTTTTGTACATGAAATCAAGGACTATAAAAGGAAGATGTTTCTAAGTGGAGAAGAAGAGATTCCAAGATATTCAAGTGCTTACAACTCAAATCCTTAAGCTTCAACTTCATACTTCATTTTTTGAACACCTTGTGCTATAAACTTATAAATTTTATGTTCATATATAAAAGCTATTGAGTTTAACTTCAATTTTTGTATTAGCTTCTATGTGAGTTTTGAGAGACTAAAAGTGTCTTGTATTTCTTTGAAAGGCGAAATCTAGTGTAAGTGCAAATCTTGAATCAACTAGTATTTTGTAAGCGTTAAGCACAATTCCGCAAAATTAGTGAAACCCTAAGTACAATTCTGCAAACTTAGTGAAACTCTAAGTTGTGAACTCAAGAAAAGTGGACATAGGAAAGGAGCTTACTCCGAACCACAAAAAAAAAAAAAAAAAAAAAAAAAAAAAAAAAAAAGAAAAACCAAGTATTCTCATCTTAATCTCTTCTATTAATTGCTATTGAATATACTTACAGTGTTTGCATCTAGAATTGAAAGTTGCTTTAAAGTATCTATATTTCTTATTCACCCTTCCCGTCGATGAATTTCCATATAAGGTCTAACAACTTCCAAGAATCTCAATACCCGCCACAAAGAAAGAATTAGGGGAGAGAGGTAAGCAAGACTTCTATTATTGGTGAAAAAAGAAGTAAGTGGATTTTTATTTTTTTTTTAACATGTAGCACATATTTATAATACTACTCAACACATAAGTAAATTTAGGTCATTTTTATCTGAATTTGAGTTAATAATAACATTGCAATAATAAATTAGTAAAATTTAAAGCATAAGATAGAAATATAAAAATACAAAAATTCAAAGAAAATTTATACTGAAACCTTTTATATTATATTTTTTTAAAAAAGAGAGAGAATAATTGATAGATTCTTAACTTTAACATCTTTGTAAATTAGCTTAAAAATTTAAACTTAAATAATAGATATTAACATTCTGCATAAAAATATTAATATTTTGGAAAATTCTTTATTTCATGGAGCATGACATTACAGAAGTATATGAATTACTACAATTGAGAATTATAAAAGAGTTTCAATTATAAAAATTGTCATCCAAACTAACATGTTAAATATCTCAATTTTTAGTAACTTATATGTTATATTTTTCATTTAATTTAATTGTTTCATATTCATTGCCCTAAAATCCTTTTTTAAATCTAAACATGTATATATATAAATTTTTTTTTAGTGGATGCTAAATCAATTCAAATTTAAATTCAAAGCTATAAAAATTATATATATATATATATATATATATATGTGTGTGTGTGCGCGCGCGCATGCGAGAAATTATTTAACATTTAAAATAAATAACAATATAAAAAATCTTATAACAAGTTGAAACTTTCAATTTTAATAACTGAGTTTCAAGGTTGGATTTGACAGTTACAGTTAACTATTGGCAACTAATGGCAAGTCAATTATAATTTTAAACCACCAATTACCACATTTTAAATGGTGACTCCCAATTGTTCATCCAGATGAGGCTAAATCTTTAAATTTTTATAATTCTATATTGAGCTCTTTTTTTTTTTTACAAAATAACTTTTTATATTAAAATTTCTTGTTATGAGTAATTTATTAATGAAAGTTTAAAACAATTAAAATTAGTGAAACTACCCAAAAAAAAAAAAAAAAAAGAAAGGAAGGAAGAAAACTACCATAAACTTTTCAGTTTCAACTTTCAAGTTTCATCTATTAAGTATCGAATTTTTTGGAAAAAGAAAATTGCAAGCTTCTAGTAATTAGTAAATTAGTGTTGAGAAATTTTTATGAATTTTATTTACGTACTATAAAAAAACCTCAGTATGAAAAATTGAAAAAAAAATTCTAAGACTGTGTAAAAAAAATAATAGAATAAATGTTCAAAGACTCAATAGATGAAATATAAAAAGTATAGGAAACTATATGTATATTGTTTCACATGTAAATTGGAGTATGTTCTTTTAAAGGGTATATATAGGAGATTATGTTCTTTTACTTTTATTCAAACTATTGGATTAGTAGAGATGGTAAAATTCAATTGAACCAATGGGAAATTTGTTCCGCTCAGAATTTGATCAGAAATTTTCATCTTGTTTATAGTAATGAGATAGAGATGGGATTGAATCTCTCCATCCGCTTTGATTCCCACCTCGATTATATATATATATATATATATATATATATATTGTTTTCTTTTGAAATTATATTATTACATTATTATTTTTAAATATTTATTAATAATATATAAGACTTAATATAAATATGTAAAATATTTTATCAAAATATATAAATTATAAAGTTTTAACATTAATAAAATAATATAAATATAAATGGAGATCTTGTCCCAAACCCAATATACCCTGCTCTGCCTTTGCTCATGGGATCAGGATTAGAATTTCAAACTTATCCCTATGCCATTGCCATTCCTATACTTGAACCAACTTTTTTTATAAGTCAAGGCATGTTCATTACCTGAGATTTTTAGAAAAGTAGCAAATTTCTCTTCAGTCATGATCAAAAGAAAGGTCACAGTCATAACTCATTCTTCACGGCCATGACTTCAAACGGCTAACAAGGGCAAGAAGACACAAAGACTACGCTCGTGAAGTATTCCTCACACCAGTTACTGTACCCGTACGTGAAGAAATCATTACGGCCATGAAGGTTTTGAATCCATGAGCGAGAATGCCTTCACAGTCTTGACTAATAGAAATTTGCATAAAATCTTGTAGTTTTTGCACAGACGACATAAGTGAAAAACACATCACTTTCAGAGACTAAATAACTATATAATTTTTTAAGATGAAGTTAAAGGGTATAGGTGAATTAAGAAGAAAGAACAACTAATCGGAGAGAAAATGTAGAAAATTAAAAGTTAATCCTTGAAATCATTTGATACAATGTTTTTTCATTTTAAAAGAACACCTTTACTCAAACTCTTACTCAAGTTCACATTAGAAATCCTTGTGTTTTGTATTCTTATAATCTGTCTTTGAAGAAATTCTTAAGTAGATTTAGTCTACCATATCATCTATAAATTCAATTAATTATGCGTTGTTATGTTGTATTATTTATTAAACATATTGTTAGTATTGGTTGATTTTTAATTATGGATAATTAATAGTAATAAATAACCAACTAATATAAATATTGAATCTAATAAATGACTATACATGTCAATATATAATTGATTGAGTTTACAGATGACGTGGTAGACTAAATATACTTTAAAAATTTTGCTCAAATTGATACTTTTGAGAGGAGTGGATATATAATAAGATATTAATTTTGAATCGCCATAAAATTGGCTAAGTTTCCTCCTTCCATCTCCCTTTTTTTTTTCAATTTGTTTGGGAGAAATTATTTTTAAGTAAAATTTCTCAAATCTCCTATTCACCAATCGGAGGTTTGCCATATAGGATTTTGCACAAATCTTCTATGCTCGCCTTCCAATCTTTTTGGATCTCCTTATTCTACGATCTCCATAAATTGTAGAAGAACCTATTTAAGGTCCACACGTTAAAAGTAGATATCCCCATTCTACAACTTCCATAGGTCATAGAAGGATCCATAGGTTAAATAAGTGGGTTATTTTTCCCTATTTTTAGGACGAGTTGAATCTTAACCTTATCCATAAAGGCATATTTGATTCCATAATTATATTGTTGAATATGAATACTAGATAATGACTTACAAGGTATAATTCATATTGGACTAAAATCTAGCCTATTTGAATATGAAATTTTGATATCATATTAATACTTATGAATCGATTTAACATCATTATTAGTCTAAACGATGCTTATTTAAATATAAAACTCTAATATCATATTAATATCCATTGGACTATACCATACTAATATCACCATCAATTTAAATCTAACTCGTTTTAAATAGAGCCCATTTGAATATAAAACTCTGATATCATACTAATATGAATTGGTATGTGTAATAGGCAAATATGGTAATTCATTTACATAAAATTAATTAACTTATGCATATTAAGTTCAACATTCACCTAATTATGTCTTTTATATATCTTTCTATTTATTCAATTTTAGACAAAATTTTCAACATATCCTACAATATTATTTCAATTTATTTGATTTTTCATGAATTAAAATAAAAAATTTTATTAAACGATAGGATATGATAATAAACATAATAAATAATATATTTCATCTGTCTCAAAAAGATTGTTCACTTTCTTTTTTCAGATAGTTTAAAAAAATATTATTAATTAATTATCAACTCATAAATTTCATTATATTTTTTCACTTATATTTTTACTTATACTTATTTTTTACTACCTTTTTTCATTAATTTTAAGAATAAATAAGTACTATATCTTTTTAATTAATAAGGATAAAATGAACAAATACATATATTTATTTTTAAAATGGGTTGCATCTTGAAATATTTAAAAAAAATAGTAGATAATTTTTTTGAGACGGATAGAGTAATAAATAATATAATATAGTATAATAGATAACATTTAAATAATGTCACCAATTTAACATTCAATACTTAAATATTATAATGCTCAAATTATTATTGGCTAGCTAATTATAGTAAGAATTCTAGTAATTGAAATTTAATTTAATTTAATTTAAACATTACTATATGAGTGGAGAATAAATAAAAAGAGTTGGTTTTGTTAGTCTACTATTTCCAATGAATTTATATATGGGTGCGTGCGTTATGTTTTATTCTTTCAATTTTAACCCTTTTAAAAAATATTTTATAAAAATAAGAAGATATTGTTATAGAAATGAGGAGACACAATATTCTAGCACTTCCTAATTCAGTGGTAGAGAAATTACATCATTTAATTTTATGGGAACAAGTGAATGACTCCATGCCCTTAAAAATAAGGGCACTAAAATTGGAGAGTGGAGAGTATAGGACAAAAGTATATGTCAGGTGAAGATTATTGATATTTGATACCTTCACATGGACCCTAATTTATCCCCTTCCCAGCCTAAAATTTTAAGGTGCATTTAGTATACTGTAAAGTAATATAATATAATATAATAAAATAAATTTTTAATATAAATTTATATTAAAAATATATTTAATTATATTATATTGCATGTCATTACGTTTTACCAAACAGTGCTTTAGTATTTTTGCTTACTTGATTGCTCAAATCCATTGTATTTAGGGGTTAAATAGAAATTAAAGGTTGGATACTTAGGGTTTTAGCAAATGTTCTAATTTTGTGACCAAGCTTATCTTTTGTTTTTTTTGGAACATTATGTATTTGTTATTGTTGCTCTTGTAGCATAATTGGGGATAAATAAATTACCACTATCTCATCCTTTTAGCAAACTAAAATAAATAAATATTTATATCTTCAATAACAAAATTAGAGTGATCATTATTCTATTAATAAAACCACTATATAATTGTTCAAATTGAGTTTTTTTTTAATTTTATTGATTAATCATTTATATGATTATTCTTTTTCAAGTAATTAGTTTATTATGTTAATCAATTTCTATGGATATGCATATAGATATGTTACTGTTGGTATTATTTTTGGTTCTCCTAATAGAATTTTCTATTTTTTTTTAGGATTATGATTTATTGATTCTTTTTCATGGAAGTATTATATATTCTTTTGGATTATTTAATATTTCAAAGTTTAAATATTTTTTACTTATGCACTTAGTCTTGATATTCAAGCAATTAAGTTTGCTGAAAAGTATAAGCCTCAATTTGTGATTCAGAATAACTATCAAGGACAGCACATTTCATATCCAAAGTATTGGTTTATTTAATTTTTTTTAACACAATTAAATATATATATATAATTAACTTAATATTTTGATACTTGTTGTTGCATGTTTTTATATTTTTTAAGTTTAAATCAAAATAATACTTTTCTTTTAATATGATAGAAAGATTCTTACCAAAAGAAAAAAAAAACCATGCTATTGGCAGGCAACCAAATTTATCTTTACTTAATTCTGCTGAATCATCCAAGTAATTAAACTGTCCATTCATGCTCAATGGATGAGGAGTCATTGTTCAAGTTGGAAGGATATTAGTCATACTATACATTTTTCCTTCATACAATCATAACTTTGGCTTTAACATCCATGCATGGTGACGTCAATGATAAAGACAATAGATGATCCATATATTTTCAAAAAGAATGATGGACTCTTCTACAGGAGTTTGGTCTTTACATGGTTTCTTGGATTTGCAACAAGGAACAAATAGTGTCAAAGTCTATCACTTGAATTTTTAGGGTTTTTAAGGAAGAAAATGATCAACATTGAAAGAATATTTTAGTGAGAAAAAAATGTAAGAAATTATAGAGAGAATTTGAACATATATTGATAATTAAGAATGTTAGTTTATACTCCCAATTGCAATTCGTTGGATCAATTTGAGGGGCATGTACCCTTATCATAGAGGAGGATGAAGTTATATATTACCAGAAGAGACATATCAAAAATTAGCAATGTCAGACTCATTTTATCATACTGATTGTTATATAAAAAGAGCACTGACACTACCATATGGTGTGTCATCATGGATTGTGACAGAGTACTTCTTACTTAATAATCAAGATAAATTTATCCTGATGCGTTTGAATGGCTAACTGGAGAGTAAAGAGGATTGTAAGGCTCGACCTCTTAATGCCGTTCGAGGCTTTGCTAGTGTAAGGCGATGGATCAAGCTCACGACCTTTATCAAGGAAGAGCTAGAGCTCAAAAGTATTTTATATGAATAACAGCTTTGATCCTAAGCTAGAGGATGCTATCCATGAGCTACAGCTTCTTTGGGCATTTGTTATTACAATCCAAGCCTATAAGGCTCATTTACCAACGTTAAACCTAAGAGGTACGTAAGAATACCCAACCTTTTACCTTCATACTTATTCTTCGTCTGCAATTTTATTTTATTTTTCTTATTCTTCTTTTCTTTTTACAATATAACAATATGATTCAATTAAATAAATAATATTAAATTTATGCATACCAAAATTAAAAAATTTATATGAAAGAGAAAAATGTTTTCCCTTCCTAACTCGATAATTAACCATATATAATTGAATAATATAGTATGGTATGACTTGAATATATATAGCATCTTCACATTTAGATTTTCTTAATTATGATTTAATGACGTATTTTGTGCTTAATACTTTATTTAGTAAATATGCAAAAAAAAAATATTATATTATTTTATTTGAAAATCTTTCTCTATTTATTTATTTTCAAAATGAACCGAATATATAAATCAAGAGTATGTTAACGTTATTTTAATTTCTTGGAAATAAATGAGAATGAAAATAAATATCTACTTTTATAATAAATGGAAATATTGATAAATTATTAGAGTGGAGATAATCTTATTGTGGGCCAATGCTTTTCTTTCTTTTAACAGATAACCTTCTTAAACCCAAGACCGTAAACGGGCCATTTTCTTCTTCTTTTTTTTTTTTTTTTTTTTTTTTTTTTTTTATAAAAAAAAGCCTTTTCTTATCATTATTCATATTGTCACGTGCTTCTCACATGATAAAAAAAATTGGGCAATAATAGCCCTATAATTCCACTTCAAAGGTGAAAAAAATGGACAATAGCCCTAATTCAATTGAATTCAACCTAGCAAGGAGTCTAGAATTAATTGTGGGGCATTATTGTTTGTGCCTTCCAATTTTTTGACCAAATTCGACTTATTCATAAATCGAGTTTGAGTTTCGAAAATGTCAATTTTCTCAATGATAAAGTCCATCTTTAATAATTTAAAACTTGATAAGAAGAATATTTGATAAGTTCATTCAGTACTTAAGTACTTTAAATTGTTTGGTAATACTAGTTTTAAAAGTTTTAATTAAGTTGAAAATCACTTAAAATATTAAATCAAACATTTTAACTTAAAATTTATACTAAATAAAAATAAAAGATTAAATTTTTAAATATTTTAAAATATAAAAATTATATCATTTATTTTATTCAACACTTAATTTTTATTTTCAGCAAAAAATAGCTAATTAATCAATTAATTATATTTAATTAAATTAAATTGAATTTTAATTTAAATATTTTATTGACAAATCAAATAATTTTAAAAGAAAAATAAAATAATTAAGTAATTATTTATAATTATGGACCATATTTTATGGCACATAAAATCTTTTAAATGTTACTCTTTTCATTTTAAAATATTTGTCCTTTTTTTATCATTTTAAAATTTTAAAAATATATTTAGTTTTTTTAACTTTACCCTCCATTTATTATCACACTAAATATTTCCATTACTTGTTTTTTTTTTCTTTACATCAAAATTAATAAAGAGTATTTTAGCCTTTTTATTTTAAAATTATAATAATTTTTTAATTTTTTAATATATATTTTAAAATTTTAAACGATAAATATTTTAAAATAGAGACATTACGGCATTAGAAAAGAAAAATTAGAAATGGGTTAAATGGCATTATTTAAACATTGCACGCACTTGTATGGAAGAAGCAAATTTGTTTAGGAGAAGGATACAAAAGCTACGTATAAAGAGCCATATTATATGTAAAAAACAAAGCACTAAATTTTGCAAAAGAAAAAGCCAAACAAAAATCAAAATCCTCACTCTTGTCTTTATCGATAGAGCCTTTTGATGTCTCCCACTAACTTGTGTTTGGTCGGCCATTTCCTTGACAATTCCTTGTGGATTTCTCACGTTTATAGAGGGAAAGGCTACTCATTTAATTTTATACTTTAAACGACTCAATTGAAATGCTATTTGAATCTCACTTTTATCTAATTTTATAATTCTCAAGTGATTTGTTAATTTTTTTAATTAAAAAATCTAATTAATTTGATAATTTAAAATAATTAATTATTAAATTAACGATTTAAAGAGTTCAATTATAAATCTGATAAGAAATTCATATGTACGTATATAAACTAAAACATGAATGTCGAGATAATTTATTTAATATTATTTTTTAAATAAAAAGATATCGATATTATTTATTTTATATATTTTTATTTTATTAAATTAATTTATACATTTAATATAATGAAATTTATACATTTAATATAAATAAAAAATTTTCTTCTCTCGTATCTATAATTTTCAAATAAAAAAGTTTTTTTTTTTTTTTCATCTCTTCTCTTTCTTCGTCCACTCTTTTGTTTCTTTCTTTTATTGTTTTTTATAAACCTTTCCAAATAGACATGCACGTGAAAAGTGAATTAATTTTTATCACATCATAACCTTTTAGTGAAAAATTATTATTATTTTCATAAATAGACCAAAATGGGCTAGAAAATAATGGTATACGTTATTCTCTATTGATAACAATTATTAAATAATAAAAAATTAATTAATTGATAATTTTTTCTCTTTAATTATAAGTTCAACTTATGTACATAATGAATGAGAAATTTAAATCTCACTTCTAGTCTTTACGAGTTTGTTTAGTATACAGAATTACTTAATTAAACTGTATTATAAATGAATAAGAGCATTTTTAATAGTACTTTTTATTTTAAAGAGTAAATTTTATTTAACAAAAAGTATCTAGTTAATAAATAGTATAAAATTTTATTTAAATTTAATAAAATTTATATTTTGCTCTTTATTATATTTTATCCTGCAAACATTAATTATTTTAATTTTTTATTCTTTAAGTTTGTCCAATAGAAAAATTATGACTAAAATTATCTTAAATAAAATGCAAAGAAATCTGTATTGCACTAATTAAAGTTAAGAATAGAGAATGATATTGGCTTTCTAGATGTAAAGAATCAAACCAACTTTATTTTTATTTTTTTTAAAAAAAAGTCTATTTGAGTTTTATTTTTTGAGACAACTATTTATAATAAAAAATTTAATATGTATAAAGAGTGCATTGGGGATGTTTTAACGTTATGTTTAATACATATGATTTAGATTAAACTTAATAATTCTAAAATTTAGCTAATACATGAGATCGATGTTATTCATAAAATTTTATTGAGATTACTAATTTTATTATTTATGAAATTTTAATTTTTAAAATCGCCTCACTTTTTGAGTTTATGTATATTTCAGTATTATACAAATATTTCAGTATAACTATGAAATTAATTCTCATTACCTAGCAGACCTATTACAATAAAACAATAAAAATCCAATTAATTGCTATTATTGAGAATTTGATTTATTTATATTCTGAATTTTTAATTTTTTATTGGCTGCTCATCTTTATTTTTTTTTTTATTTACATTTTGTGCTTTTGAATTCGAGATGGCTGTGCGGTAGAATTTAAAAAAGAAAAAAAATTAAAATAATATAAATACATTAAATAGAGCATAAATATTTGAATGGACCCATAGGAAAAAAAAAAAAAGAAAAAGCCAAAGAAAATAAAATATTAATAAATCATAAAAATACTTTAATGTTTTTTAAAAAATAAGTTTATCATTTTAGACTATTTAGCAATCAATTTTATATTTAATCTCTATTTTTTTTACTATTAAAAAAATAATTTAATATGGTTGAAATTCGAATAACAATTTTTAAAAATTCAATCCAACAAGGATTTGTATGTATATTTCAGTATGATGAAGTTACACACACATATATATATATATAGTTACAAATTAACAGTAGCAGTTTGTATATAATTACTGATTGGACGGGATCAAGATGAAAGGAGATGGGCCGGATCTTTTCTACTAGACTTGGAGTAAGAGGCCTGCGAAAAATAGAAAAAGGATCACAGAGGAACCAGGCATTTTGCCTGGCCAAGACTTTCTGATGATCAAGTCAGTGCAAAATTCAGAGTATTCTTTTAATAAGAAAAATGAGGTGAGAGAGTGTAGAGTTCCATCTACCTGGACTTAAGTTTTTTCTTCCCCTTTTGTATGGTTTTGGGTAAAGTAGATCTGACACCTCTTCCTGAAAAGGGATGTCCCCTTTCATTCGACCATGCTAGTTGATGAGAGTTGGTGCAATGATGACAGGCGCACGTCTTTTGTCCTATTTTTGGAGGTGTTCAGTGAGGAAAGTGTCAGTACAAGGTGTGGACTACCTAAGAACTTGTCCTCTTGCCAGGCGATTGGACACATTCTTGGCAAGCTTCGGTTATTGCTTGTTCAGCAAGTCATTTGACAATAAAAAAATACTAGCTTTGTCAGAAAGCTTTTGGACTTGGCATACTTGAGAGCTCGGTCAGTGGGTTTCGCTCTTCTTTTTATGGTCTCTGAGAATTACATAATGGGTTTTGAATAAAGGGGAGTCCAATTATTACTTAAGAACCATTTTTATCCCTCATCAATTACAATAAAAAAAACTGAAAGATTTTTTTTGGAGACAAATTGAAAGTATAATTAGATGAGAAACTAATATCTCATCATATATGAATTAGCAAACTAATGCTGTTAATAATCATGTGATAATTATTAATATAAAAAAATAATTAATATCCAAGAGCAACAATCAATACAAAGTGAGAGAGAAAAAAAATAAGAAGACGCTTTGAGAAAAGAAAAAAAAAAAAAAGGGAAATATAAAATTTATTTATAGCGTAAAGGGAGTAATTTAATTATTTAATAATTTATCATTTATTGATCTACCCTATCAAATATAAAAATTACAAAAATAAAATTACTTATGACTATAAATTAAAATTTCCATACCAAATAAAGTTTAAGATAGACAATCTTATGATTTAACTAAAACTAAAATTAATCTTAATCCAAAGCTTAAAACTAATTCTAAAGATTACGAATCGTAAACTAAGTAGGTTGTAATAGTATTTGATATGAGAGAATATTAAAAATATTTTTGGAAAATAAAAATAGTTAACATAAATGAGTTGGTACTCAAAATTTCATCAAATAAAATGCATTCTCTATTTAGTTTAACTAGTAATATACCTACGTGATGTGCGGGTTGTTTCTATTAGTACAAATTGGACTTAGCAGAATTGTGATCATAATTTTAATTAAATTGTGATACTAATCCGATTGGTATGGAGAGAGAGAGAAAGAGAATCTGTGCTATACCATCCAAAAAAAAAAAACCTAAAAACAGAAATTAAATCAAAATAAAAAATAATAATGCAAAAAAATAAAAAATTACACATCAGCTTTATACTCATATATCAAAAATAAGTATACATGTCAAAAAAGATTATTATATGTCAAAAATAAGTACGTTTATCAAAAATATATAAATATATATATATATATATATATATATATAGTAATTATTGTTGATAATTGATTGCTAATTATTAATAATTATTACTTGATAAATGTTAGTTGTTTAATTATTGAGACATAAAATGACTATAAAAATATAATTATTTTTACATATGCACATATATATTATTTTCAATTTTTAAAGTGTTATGAAATAAAAAAAATATTAATTAAAAAATTATACTTAATTTTTTACATACATTATATGTAAGTTGTCTATATACATATATACATATAAATTATTTTCAATTTTTTAATGAATTAATATATACATATTGTGTGGAAGTTGGCTATGATATATGATTGGCAAAAGTAGTCAAAATTTAATCAAAAGCTATCATTGGTTTTAATTAAGGTGACTTCGACCCATCATGAAATATCAAAATATCTAAGGCATATGCACAATCGAATGTAAAACTTGATTTATTTCGAATCATTATTATATATTTATATTGGATTTAAAAAAGAAGGTCAAAGGCAGATTTTAAATCATTATGTACTTACATGCATGGATTTTGCATATTAAAATCTCATATCATTACTCCTAATGAATGAAAAATGCATACTAAAAATCTAAAATAATTATGAAGTCAAAAATTACAATTTTAATTCAAAGAGCTAACTAGGTTCCCATTATAATATTAATAATAACAATTATTTAATCCTTAATCATGCTTATTACTGAAATAATAACAATTATTCATGCTTAATATTGAGGATTTTTTTTTTTTTTCAGAGAAAGCATGCTCATTGAGGATTGCTTATTATGCTTGTTGAGGCTAATGTTGTTTTTAGTTTACATCTTGACATAAGGCAAATAATGTGTTTCTTTCTTTCTGCATACCCTTATTTTTTATTTTCCATATTCAAACAGTTCAGTTCACACACAGTAAGAGATCAAAATTCGGTTTTATACACATCAGTTCATAAGTGTTGTAATTATAAAATATCATATTTTTAAGAAAATAAAATAAGAAGCATAAGAACAATATATTTTAATTGTAAATTTTCTAATTCTGATATAAATGATTTGTTTTCTATTGAGTTGAAAATAGATAGGTTAAAGCTCTATTTAGACAAGTGTTTGGAAGTTAACATTTGATATTTGAGTTTCCAATAATAAATTTAAAATTTGGATTAGTATTTCACAATTGAATAATTAACTAATTAAAATTATAACTGAAATACTGAAAATAAATTTCTAATTGTTAATGTTCAACTTTAATCGCCAATTGTTAGAGCATTCCTAACAAGCTTTTAAATCTTTATCATTCTCCATGTTAGGGAGTATGCCAAAAATTACCTCTTTCAAAAATCTCTTAAATATCTCTCATTCTCTAAAATTTTTTAAAAGCCATAATCTCTGTCCTCAAATTTAAGGAGAGAGAAAATGGCTCTTAAGAATTTTTTTATTATTTCTCTCTTATTTTTTCTTCCAATATTGTAATATTTTTTTTTTCATTTATTTCATTTTAAATTATTATTATTATTAATCAAAAAATTATTATTATTATTAAATTAATATATTATTATTAAAATATTAAATAAATTTTATATAGAGTAAAAGAAATGATATAATAAGAATAAGAATAATAATAATGATAATAATAATATCTTGTTATAATATTTTTAAAAAGATTATATTTTTTAACTACAAAAATATTATGTAAAGGAAATGATTTTTATCAAAAGAAATGGAATTATACATTTATTTAAAAAAATGAAATAGGGAGTGAAATAAAGAGCGTTGTTGGAGTATGCGCAGTTTTCGAGACAAATTAAAATAAGGAGTTGAATTGTTTATAATATAATATAGAATAAAATAAAAAGTATTGTTGGAGATGTTCTTAGCCGCTACCTAACAACAATGGCAATTCTGTAATATTCTCTATTTGACTCTATGATTTCAGTTATAATACATAGTGCATAATTCATTTTCATATATATTATATCATTTATTCATAGATGACTATATGATTTCTGCTGTTTTATTTTCTTTAAATTTTTTGTACTTCAAAAAAATCTTTATTATTATTATTATTATTTTGCTTGATTAGTGTCTAGTTTGGATCATAGCCCAATCTTTAACTTAATTTAGAGATTTTTGCAAAGTTTGGCCTTTATTGTAATTTAGTGGCTAGTTCTGCCAGATATAAAGTCTGAATTCAAGTTGGAATTATTGAAGTAACTTGGGTTCTAATAGTTCTTGAAAAATTCTACTACTGAGGATATAAAATCTATAATTGTTATACATGTCTGATTATTGCAAAAGAACATAATTGTTTCTCTATTTATATATTTAATTGCATAATCCACTAATCAAACACATAGAATGCTGAACTTATGGTATGTCTGGTAGACTATAATAAAATGTAATGTAATGTAATGTAATGCATTTTTAATCTAAATATTATATTAGAAATGCATTTGATTAATGTTTTTTATTCCCATAATTTAAAACCCTGCTTCTTAGTATAGAGTAATCTATATATGTTTCAAGTGGTAAAATGAATTTGGTATCTGCATATTTACAGGAGAAATGACCTCATGTTGGGGAACCATGACTAGGAGAGTTAGGAAAGTAGAAAAGGAAACGACATTCATGAAGAATGGAAGAACATTACTAGAGAAGCTAATTGCCTCTTGTGGTGGTAAATGTAATCCTATCTATATCTTTCTTGCTGAGGAGCTCAGGAGAGCAACTAACGACTGTGATCCGCCGAAAATTATAACTCGCGATTCGGGTTATAAGCTGTACAAAGGCTTTTTGCAACAAAGACCTGTTTCCGTCAAGAAGTGTGAGGACAAATCTGAACAATATGAATATTGTTTCAATGACATTGTAGTTGCCTCTCAAATGAGTGTCCCTAAAAATTTTCTGAAGCTATTGGGTTGTTGCTTGGAGACTCAAAGTCCTATTCTTGTTTTTGAATCAGTCGAGGATGGGACACTTGCTGATCGTATTTATGGTCCTAACAAAAGGAATTTTCAGCCTTTGCTATGGATACATAGATTAAAAATAACAATGGACATAGCTAATGCAGTTGCATATCTTCATGCTGCAATTTCTAAGCCTATTGTTTTTACTTCTAGAAATATCAAACCCTTGAATATCTTTCTAGATGAATGTCATGTTGCCAAACTGTCTGATTTTTCGCTGGCAGTGTCGATTCCTGAAGGTGAATCACATGTAAAAAATTAGTATGGAAGGGGCATGGGGAATCATTGCACCTGAGTACACTGTTACAGATTGTTTCAATGAGAAGCAGGATGTTTATAACTTGGTGTATTTCTGCTAACGCTATTGACTGGAGAAATGGCGGTTGATGCATCACGTAGTGAAATTGATGAGGAATATGCTTTAGTTGATCATGTAAAGAAGTATATTGAAAATAACAGGTGTAATGAAATTGTTGATTCATAATTATGGAACAGAGATCATCTTGTCCCAGAAAAGTTCAGGAATTGCAAGTTTTTAAAGTGGTTTCACTTAACTCTGTTTGGAAAAAAAAAATGGGGGTAAGATAAGGTAAGATTTTATAAAATAAATGAAGGTAAGGTAGAATTTTTAATTTACTTTGTTTGGAAAGAATGGATGGTAAATAAAGATTTTAGGAGATAAGGTATAAAATCTTATTTGATTCAAAAGTATTAGAAATGAGGGTTTAATATTTAAGTTATAAATTTTAATCTTTCAAAAACTTTATTTCCTAAATCCACCGATTTGGTGGATTGAGATTTGAAAGATTTTGAAGGTTTTAAAAAACCTCCAAAAACTTTACTTCTTAATTAGTAAACCTTATAAACCTCCGAAAACTTCAATCCAAACAGAGTGTTAGTTGCATCTCCAAACCAGAAGAAGATAGGCCTACTATGGTTGATGCAGCAGAAGAGGTAAGAAAATTATGTAGGTCTGCAATTTCCCCTCGTTAGCTCACCTGCAATAGTTAAGATTGATCATTTACCTAATACATAATTGATAATATACAGCAATGTGTCACTCTTCAATGTATGCCATACTTCCATGAATAATTTTTGAGTAAAGGTCAACGTTGTCATAGCAAGAATTGGCAAGGTAAGAGTTAGCATTGTTTTAGCATCAAAATAGACTAAACAATGTCATCATTAGCACTCTACTAATGAGTTTTAATTTAGTGATACTCAAATTTTTTTTAGAGTAGATTACGTTATAAGTTTGAATTTCAGTCGAAATTAAATTTATTAAAAAAAAAATCAAAATAATATTAACACTTTCACAAACCATTTATTAAACTTTATTTTTTTGACTTATACTTGATAGCATCTTAATAATTTTTATTTTCGACTAGTTTTGTGTAATTCTAATTGATTTTCTCATTTTTTTTATATGTAAGAAAATAGTCATTCTTCTTTGAGAAGTTGCATTTAGTTTTATGGTGTTACGAGAAGTCTTTTCCTATGTTTCAATGCTGTTTCCTTATTGCATCATTCTGCTAATTACTCTTGGAAACCCTCCTAGAAGGGATATTAGATTGTTGAAGAGCTGAGAACTTCTCAGACTCAAAAAAAAAAAAAAAAAAAAAAAAAAGGCTCAAAGTCTAATGGGCTGGTTGTTTTATTTTATTTATTTATTATTATTATTTTTTTTTTTGTGACGAATAGTCCAATGGGTTGGTTCATTGTAGAGAGTAAGAACAAGAAAAAGTAAAACGAAACTGCGGCAATTTGGGCCTTCATTGTTCATTTCGTCATGGTTGAGGTTAGACCAATTGACTGGTTCGAGTCAACTCAGACCTAATGCGGCGTTGGGTGGGACCCGGATCCGATGGATTGCTGGTCTTTTTATCCGGGTTGGGTCTAAGTCAATCTGACCGGGTATCCCTTGCCCCTAACTGGATTGACCCAATGGGTTCAAAGCAAAAATAAAAAAAAATCCAGCCAATTTTGGACCTTACCCAGCTGGGATTGGTGGTTTCAGCCATAAAATTTTAAACCCAAAAATTCGTTGGAACCCTGCTGGAACCGATTAGAGTCAAACCGATGGGTCATCCAGCAACCAATTGCACCGTTGGGTTGGACTAAAAGACAGGAGTTCAACGGAGAGCGATAAAGATGGGATGATAATAAAATATAGAAATATTATCTCAACTTTTATTTTTTTGAGAATAAATATTTTCTAAAATTTAAAATTATACATATGTTTGGTATAATATGTAATTGTGGTAATTTATCAACTTCTAGTAAAAAATAGTATATAGATTTATAAATATTTTTATTTTATTCATGTTATTTTTAGATAGATGGGTGAGTAATTTAAAAAGAGAGAAAAATAGTTAATCCGGTGTGGTCTGATTGATATTTTTATTTCTTTTAAATAAGTGAGAAGTAGAAAGTTTTAAATTCAAGTCTCCTATACCACAAATAGTCGTCATCAATTTAGTGAGAAATTTTAAAAAAAGTAGACTAACTCCTATTGTATACGTTACTATATTTTTATAGGATATTTTCTCATTCTTATAGGATATTTCCTCTTTCTTTCTCTCTCTATATATATATATATAAAGAGAGATGTGAGATTTAGATTGCATAGAAAATTATTTTGTTTAATGAAATAAAAAAAAAAAAAGGTTTGTACTAACGCAATGTCCACATCAATATTTTGGAAATGAAATTATCGGAATTTTATGAAAATGATTTTAATTGAAATGGTGATGAGTGCTTTATTAGCAGAAGTGGACAGGTTCGAAGGGCTAGGCTTCCTCTTGAATGTTCTTCGGCCTGCATGACAAAGAAGACGTGTCAGAGGGCTGAGCCTAGTGCTCGGCAAAGAGACTAATGCTTAAATTAATTATGATGACTTAGGATTCTTAGCAAGAAGATAGTCTTCCTAGAATCAGAGAATAGTTTTAATAAAAAAGAGATGAAAAATTGAAGAGAGCCAACTACTTGAAATAGAGTTCTTTTTTTTTAATGTATTTTTTATAGTTATTTTGTTTTAAAATAAAATAATATATTTTATTTACGAAAAATAATTTTTTTTTTATGAAAAATTATAATTTTATTTATGTTTTTTTGTAAAATAAATTATTTTTTCACAATTCTACTTAATTGCAAAAAAAAATTTTAATTTTACAAATATAATTTATTTTATACAAATTAACAATTTTAAGAGAAAAATAATTTTGTAATTATGAAAAAATGTATTCTTTTAAAAAAAATCATAATTTTCTTATAAACTTCATTATATAGATAAATATTTAGATTACTTTATTTTAAAATAAAGTATAAAATTTTATTTTTTATTACTAATAGAATAGTAATAAATAATAAATACAATTAAAACATTTAAAGTATTGTAATTAAATTAACATGGTATTATATTTCATTAATTAAAAATGAGAAATGTTAGAATGATAAATGTAGTATTTTAAATTTATATATCTATAAACTTTATAAAATAATAGTTTAATTTACGAAAAAAAATGAAAAGTTATGATTTTTTGTAGGTAAGCTATTTTTTCAAAATTACAAAATTATTTTTCTTTTTATAAAGTTATTATTTTGCAAAAAATAATTTAATATTTTCCTAAAATTGAAGGTTTTTTCGCAAGTAAAAAGAATTATGAAATAATAATTTAATTTATGAAAAAATATAAATAAAATTATAATTTTTTGTAAAGAAATTATTTTTTTCACAAACAAAATAGATTACTTTATTTTTAAACAAAATAACCATAAAAAATACTTTTTTTTTTTTATATATGACTAGGACTTAGTAGATGATGAGCACATTCTCCAATATTATGTTTGGTTGCATAGAGAGAACAATATGGAATAAGATAAAACAATACAAAATAAACCTGGATAAATATCTACATTGTCTTGTATTTGGTGTGACTGGGACTGGATTATAATTTTGTCTTATTTTATATTTTTGCTATAATGGAACAAAATTTAATATTATGTGAAAATAATCTCAACACCTTATCTAGTTATTTATTTTGTTGAAATATTATTATAGATATAATATATTTATATAGGAAAAAGAAATAAAATATTAAATTTTCAAACAAAATAAAATTATCTATAAGTAATTACACAAAATCAAATTACAACAATTATTAAAAATTTCTCATGTTTATTTTCAAACATGAGAAATTATATTTATTAAGGGTCACTCGGAAATAAATCTTTTGTTAATTGAGTACTAAAGAAAAAGAAATAAAACATTAAATTTTCAAACAAAATAAAATTATAAATTTTTTTATTAATTGAGACCTGAGGGAAAAAATAAAATTTTGAATTTTGAAACAAAATAAAATTATTTATTGAGAGTAATTCAGGAATAAATAAATTTTTCATTAATTGATACGTAAGGAAAAAAAAGAAATAAAATATTAATTTTTCAAACAAAATAAAATTATGTCTATTGAGGCTATTTTGGAAATAAATTTTTTATTATTTGAGTCATAAGGAAATAAAAAATAAAATATTAAATTTTCAAATAAAATAAAATTATGTTCATCGAAAATAATTTGAGAATAAATCTTTTATTAATTGATTTTTAAGAATTAAATAAGTGAGTCTTTTATAAAATAGAAAGACTGAAAAAAAAGACGAAATTAGACTAAAAAAAATTATTTTTATCGAGTCCTATTCATATATAAAAACATATAAAATATTAAATAAGTTAAATTTATTTAATTTTATCTGGTCTTACCATGTGAAACAAACGCAAGTATCATGATGCATGGTCTGATTCTGATAGAACAAGTGCCAAATTCTACTGGGCGTATGAGAGTATGGTATGTGTACCTAATCGTGTTTGAGCAGGTGAGCCCATGTGTGATCGTGAGAGGTTTGCCGCCTATGGGCAGGCTTTTCCTTGGCAGCCCCTTCCTTGAGTGCTTAACAAGTGACTGGTGCTACAGTTCATGTGGCCTTCAAACGAAGATGCGTGAGTGAAGGTGAGGGGACAAGAGTGATGAGCTTCGATTACTTTAGGAATGGCAACGAGAAGGGATGGTTTTTGAGATTTCCATCCTCGTCTTATGAAGGGTTAGAGTAAAAGCGAAGCAAAGTAAATTAAATTAGGGATAAAAACTGAGATTTCTATTTATAATTTTTTATAATTTTATTAATGTTAAAACTTTATATATATATATATATATATATATATATATATATATATATATATATATATATATATATATATATATATATATTAATTTTATGCAATCGAAGTTGGGCAGGGCAGCATGAATCAATCCCATCTCCATTCCATTACCATAGATGAAGTGGAGATTTTTCATCAAGTTCGGAGTGGGACTGAGTTTCTTATCAGAGCGGATTAGGTTTTGTCATCTTTAAATTTCTAGCTTGAGAATGCTCCAATTATGGGTTTTTAATGATGGGCTTGTGGTCCTTGGATCTTGTTAATGGGCTAGTTGGGTCAAGCCCAGCTCCAACTTGGGCTACTTTATCCCTTATCAAAGAGAAATATAAATTGAATTTTTCCGTAAACAAACTCGATATCTCTCAATTTTAGAGACAATTCCGATAATATGAATTAAATGATATTTGCATTAATTAATTTCTCAAACTGAAATTATCACTCTTTCATTTATATTTCTAATTTATTTTTACATTATTTTTAAAAAATTATTATGTTATACAGTGTTATATTTATGTATTGTTTTATCTTAACAATCAATGAATTTATTTTCTCATCTTAAGGAATTTATCAACATTTCAAATTATTTATTACTAAATTTTTAATTGCAGCTCCAATTATCGTATTTGTCAAATATTTTCAAATTTTAATCCAAACTCCAATTGTTGGCTCTAATCATTCAACTAAATATGCAATTACAGTTCTATGATTTCACATTTATTTTATAGTTTGTTTCTTTATTTTTCATTCAATGAATACAAACATGATTTTGAAAATTTATAATCTTTGGTTAGTATATTTGTCTTTGTTTTTGTTTTTGTTCTTTGCTTTTGTTTTTTCTTCTATGGAAAGTTATTATTCTTTTTTCATGGAAGCCTTACTCTTTATATATTAGGGTTATTATCCTTCTAAAAGATTTATAATAAAAATTTTAAGGGAGATGGATGGTGAGAAAATACTTTTCAAAATTTTTAGTCCTTTATTTTTTTTAGACTATCCATTTTTAGTCTTTTATATGTGTAAAAATTACAGACGTGTCGTAAGTATGAAATAAATGTTTAATTTATAGATCTAGTATGGTTTATTTTTTGGTGCAAACAAAAATGATGAATAAAAAAATTTTAAATTTTACAATTAAATTCATTTAAAAATATAAAAATTGACTTCTAATTTAACATGGAGCGTACTTAATATTATTATATTAAGCAGTTACGTTGTTGTATTGAATTAATTGCTCTATCAATATAATTATATTTCTATTCATGGAAATTATTACTCTTCAAATGGAATCCAAATACATGGTTTAGGTTTTGTAAAATTTGTTATTTTATTTTGGTATTGATTGTTTATTTTATTTTTTAAGTATGAGAATTGTCTCTTATTATAAAAAAAAAAAATACTTTTTAAATATTTTTGTTATTTAAAAAAGTCATTTTGGGTCAACATATTTTTTTTTTTAAAAAAAATGAGTGGTTATATAATTTATTTTCTTTTTTAAAAATACAGACAAATAAAAATAAATTCAGAGGCTGAGAATGTGGTTGTTGGAGTTGCGGACCCTTGAGAACAAGAGTCATGAGGGGTGTTATGCAATTGTTGGAGATGTTATTATTGCGATTGCTAGAAAAGACACAGCTGAATCTTTTTCTCTTGATACGTGTTTGGCGGTGCAATATTTAACCTTTGCAAATGAGCCACCCACAATTCAATTTTATTTTTTTATTTTTTTTTAATACATAGAAGTTTTTTTAAATGTATTACTAATTCAATTCTTTTTTTTAATCTATTAAATATTTTCTACTAAGTTTATGCATCAATCGCAATTAAAATATTTTTTAAATGAGTTTAAGAGCGTAAATTTATGTGTTTAATCTATATATTCAATAATTATTTTCTATATATTAATCTCAAAAATCAAACTCAAATATTTCACTAAATTCAATGTTGATAATATAATTGACATTTTTATTTATTATTTGTGCCATTCAAACACAATGAACAATACAAAAATTTCCAATTTTTTATATGGGTTTTGCAATATTCACCACAGAAAATTATGGAAACCAAAATTTGTAGACTTTTTAATCACTCAATAATATTGACCAAAAAAAACAAAAGAGAAAATTTTTCTCATAAATTAAATACTTTTCAAATTTCAATTGTAAAAATAAATATTATTAAAATTCAAAATTCAAAGCCTAAATTTGGTCCTGTAGTAGAGTCCCATGCGTTACGGCAAATAATTAGTAATGTCTTAGTAAATGTATACATGTTAGAGATGTCTCTGTCTTAAGTCTTAACTATAAATCAATTCAATTTAAATATTATTTATTTTTAAGTTCCACCTTTGTCTGGCCAACAGCTGACAATTTTTGTTGTATTAAAATATTAGTATAATATTAAAATGATAATAGAAAATTATGTTATATATTATAATAAATTTTAATTATATGCAAATAATGATATAACATTACACATAAAATATATTAATGAAATAACTACACATTTTAATTAATTTGTATTTAATTATTTGAGTGAATATAAATATTAAAATATCTAAAATCAAAATAATAATGTATATATTTTTTTATATATTTTTAAGACCTAATTTACATATACTTTTAATGTACTTTTATTTTAGACAATATTTTACAATATTTTTTTATTTAACGTAAAGAAAAAAATGTTATTTTTTAATATGAAAATAATATTATTGACATTTGACTTCATACATTTGATTACAAGGTAATTCTACATAACCTAACATTTTTATCTCAGTTTATTAACTTAATTGATGTGATATCATTATATTGAAAAATATTTTATATAATACACTTTTCAAAAAATAAATATTACAAATAAAATAATGGCATATTAATTAGATTAAAAAGTTTAGTACAAAAGTATTGGGTTATATAACATTTTCTATTTACTTATCCTGTCTTGTCTAAAGAGTTAATTAGAGTGGTAAGCAGTGTTTGGTAAAATTAAAAATTATATACTGAAAATTTAAGTATTGAATTTTAAGTACTGAATAAAAAAATATATAATTTTTAAATAGTAAAGATATTTAAAAATTTAACCGTTTATAATATTCGATATAAATTTTAAATTAAAAATTTTAATTTATTTTATAAATAAATTTTAATTTAATTTAAATAATCAAAATTTAATTATTAAATAAATAATTAAGCGTTGAAAATTTTAATTTTAAAATACGAAAACATCACCTTATTTTCTCTTACCAAAGCCAAAAAGTCAAAGCACCTTTTGTAGATAAAGGTTAAAAAGAATCCTTAATATCAAAGTTTTTTTCGTGAATTATATTAATCTCAAATATATACTCCTAAAAATAAAAAGTATAGTTTGTATAAATATTCTTATTATATGAGAAGAGTTATAAACTAATCCTACTAGAATAGACATGTATTGAATAATAGTAAATATTTAGCTTTTAATTATGATAATTTTGTCATTTTGATTATTCAAGTGAATGTGTGAATTTAAATTTTATTATCATTTAATAATATGTCTCGTTATAATATGATTAATTAATCTATAACTAAGATGATATATTAAATTCATATAAAAAAAATTTCCTTTTATTAATTTATTTATTTTAAAATTTAAGATACATACCATCAATAAAATAAAAGAAAAATCAATTTATCAATTAAATTAATATGATCTCAAGCAAATTGTTATTTCATTGGATGTGAGCCAGCGTTTTGCACTAATTTTGATCAAAATTTTTATTTAAATTGAAATTTCTTAAAATATTTTAACATATACGTGAACCATTATTATTTTTTATTAAATTTAAATACTATTTTTATATAATTTTAAATATTAATATAAAGACAATATATAAGTTAAGTTTATTATATATTATGAGCCAAATGAAAAAACATTATATAGTTGATCTGTATTTTTTTTTTTTTTTGAAAAAATAAAGATTGAAATGTTATTACTTGTCCATGAACAAAGTATTCAGAGTACAAGAATGAGACAATGACCCCACTATTATAGATTAGACATAAAATTAATTGCGCGAGCTACATAATATGCAACATTATTTGCTGATCGTTCAACAAACCTAATATCATAAGAACCTAAATCCTTTAGAAGACATTTGCAATATGACAAAAAGAGATCAAAAATACATATCTGTCATCATTCTCACCTCAAATTACTTGCATCAAGACCAATGAATCGCTTTCTATAACCACTTGCTGCATATGCTTTACTCTTAAACCAACTCAATATGCTTTCCTGAAGCTTAAAGCCTCAGCTAGTTTTGGATTAACAATGCCAGGTATCCCTGGTTTCCTTGAAGCAATGCAATCACCATTTGCATCAAAACAACACAGCCTAAGCCACAATAACCATCTACAACAAAAATGGAAGTATTGACATTGCACTTTAGCCATCCTGTATATATTGGTTGCCAGCACTGTTAGACAAAATATTCACCTGAGCAGCTCTCCATTGGAATAAAAAAGAGCTAACAAAGCTAATGTAAAGTTGGCCTGGGTGGAAGGGACTCTGGTCGCTTAAGTAAAAGTATCATATTCGAGCTTATGAATGCAAAAAATTGTCTTGGGGGAGGTCCCCGCTTCAGCATCTGACAACATCTTGAAAGAGATTAGTCTTAGGTAAAACTTGAAAATACTCTTAGGATACCAAAAAAAAAAAAAAAAAAAGCTAACATAAGATAAGAGATGAGAGGGAGAATCTTGGTTATGATTCCATACCACACCATTGGTGAGACCATAAACCCTATAAGATCATGCATAAAAGGGCAGCATCATTAACATGACCATTCAGGAAAACAGAAACAAACAGTTGAGAAAATGACTTGAAATTGGGAATTATCTATGAGCCATTAATTTTTATTATATGTTCCCACATACAATTAAATATTAAGAATATTTAGAATCAATCAAATTTTGCTAGTAATCATGAATCCAACTTTAAATTCTATTATATTTTTAATAATCAAAATATTATTAATAATTGTACATTTATTAATGTGAAAATATTATTATAAATGTATTTATAAATAAAAGTATTTATTTATATTGGATTTATTGAATTAGTAGTCTATTATCTTTATTTATACAGTGATTTATTGTTGAATCACAAAAATTTATTCTTTTAATTATGGAAAATAATATTCATGAGAAATTATAAAGTTATATGTGCTAAAATATTATAGTAGCTAATTGTATATTCATTTTTTTTTTCATCTTTATTTATGATGTAAAATGTTATAATAAATATATCATTACAAATCATATTAAAGTAAGAAAAAAAATTAAGTGTAAGAATTTTTTTAGTGATAAAGATCATTATAATTTGACAAAAAAATCCTTATAAATAATAAAATGATTTCTGTTATTTACATTTAAATAAGAAAATTAAGCAGATGAGATTATTGTATTAAGAGTTTTTTTTTTAAATAACAAGAGTCTTTTATTAATAATGATTAATAAATATAATTTAAAATGTTGAAATAAACTTGATTGTATTCAAAAATATATATAAAAAAAATTATTATAAAAATGAGCTTTTTCTCTTATCAATTTTACAGAGCATGTTGGTAGAACAATTATATATAACATTTTGTATTCGTTTAGCATATCGATAAGAAACATATTTCACTCATAAATGTACGATAGTTGATGAAAAAAAATATAATAATATATTTTTTTTGGCCAAATTGTAATATAATAATATAATTAATGACAAAATTGTAATTATGTACTAAGTATCACACTTTGTATTTTTTATATATAGGCAATAGATATTATATTATAATAAAAAAGCTACAAAAATAATTAAATAAATTAAATAATAAAAATTAGGAATTTATGACCAATCAATTTTTTTATTATATGTTATCACACAATTAAATATTAAGAATATTCAGAATCAATCAAATTTTACTTGTAATCTTAAGATTCGTGTCTTGCTGATACGAATATAATATAATTATATTAAGAATATAATATAATTACTATTTTTGCAATTAATCAAAATGCAATTGGGTGGATGTGTTGGCAATATAAAAAAAAAAATAGACAGAAATTTCCTGCCAACTGGGGAGCAGGAGATTCCTGCTGCGTTACACATGTCTTTGTGTAATTGGTAGAAATACATATATAATTACTTTATTGCTCACAACTAGATTCAAAATATTGTAATTTAAAAAAAACTGAGACTTAACTTAATAATAAATTTATATTTTTCTGAACAATAGATTCATAATTAATTATTTCTCCTATATTAAAAAAAAAGTGTAGATTTTATGATTTTGTGGCAAAACACTCGAGGCAGCATCTCTAATTTGTTATTTAAGGAAATTTTTTTATTTTTCTCCTCTAAATTTTTTTAATATATTTTCACATATGCATATAATATAGTTTATATTTCACATAAAAAATAATATATAAATTAAAATATATATATATATATACCTCTAATGAAAAGGAATTTTGCTCGAATTAATTTCAATTTCTATTTTTATTAGGTTATATTACGTATAAATGTCTATGAAAATAGAAATATAGAATTTCCATGAAATTATGAAGACAGCATCATCAAAATCGGGGGTACGATTTGCCTTGACTTGAATGGAAGGAAGAAGAAAAGTATGATATACCATCCAACAAACCAGTGCCATTATTCTTTTCTTTTTTATTTCCTCTGTTTGATGGTAACAGCCAAAATATGTTGAGTCAGCCACGATAGTCAAGCAAAACGACAAAAAACAAACTTCAAGAACCGTCGTTTTATTAAGCTACCAAACAAAAACAAGTCTGTAATCACTGTCCAAAATAATAGTAGTAGTGTAGTCTATTGATTGACGGAGGTAAGGGCCCAATTACAAGTAGACACGTGGTGAATGACCATAGGATCACGTGATAACCATCGCATCTACTCAGTAATCAGCGTACTCGCAATTGTCAGATTCTGTTTTATGCTTTGGCCGTTCGCTGCTTCGCCGAAAGTTGCTTTTTCCAATTTTGGTCAGGGCTCCTTCTGTTTCGCTGGAAAAATATTCTCCGTATTTTCTGATATTTATAATGATTTAAAAAATATTTTTTATTAATAAAAATTAAGTTACGTATGAAGAAAATAATCTTTCCTGTAAAAAATAAAAAGTTATTTCCTAAATTTTGATAAATTTATTATAATAAAAAAATATATATATAAATATAAATTTATTAATTCGTCAATTACTGATATTCATTATCTAAAACTATTAATGCTTACTGTCAGCATCTGGCGATCATTGACAATCATCACAAGTCATTGATGATCATTAAATTTATCATTTTTATTTATTTATTTCTCATATTCAATAATAAAATTTTAAAAATATGAAATCTTATAAGTTTAAATATGTTGATAATCTTATAAATTAAAATTTTTAATTTTTTAATTAATTTTTGATATTGTAACCAAACAACTAAAAAGTAACTCTTTTAAAATATTTTTCTCAAAAAAACATTTTCATTGAAAATATTTTTCAAAAATAATTTTTTTTACTAAACAAACAAAGCCTAAATTACAAAAAGCCTCTTGATATTTGATAAAAATTTATATCTAAATCCTAATTAAAAAAAAAAAGTTAAATAGTCATTAATTAAACTTTTTAAAATTAAAATTTTTATTTTTAGCCCTTATTTAAAATATCACATTTTTACGTTCTAAGCTTTTTAACTTGTGTCTTGTCGGCAATGTCTTAGTTTAGTTGGTTAAAATTGAGACACGTCACCTTTTGGTCCTAAATTCAAATTCATGTGGATAATATTTAATAATTTGTGTTTGATTGATACTTTATTTTATATAAACATTAGGATGCTGTCCACTTGTAAGTTGATTGCTTGGTTAAAAAAATGATGTTAATATAGAATTTTATGCTTGGCAAAAAAAGAAAAAAATTCATTTTGCCTTCAATGTTAATATATACAAACTATTATGCTTCTAAAAAAAAATCATTTATGTATTCAATATTACTCCGTTTGATTCATAAATTTATAATCTTTAGAATCAATTTGAATTTTAAACTTAGTTAAACCTAAGATTACTTATCATAAATATTGTTTAGTACAAAAATTTCAATCTATAATATTAATTAATACTACTTCTGTAATTATATATTTAGTGAAATAAATTAATAAATAAAATAAAAAATAGGCTATTTTAAAAAATAAAATATTATAAATGATGTGATTAGTACTTTCTCTAGATAGGTATTACTATTAAAGATATAGGGGTTATGTTTTAGATAACACTTATTGTATGAGTTAGTTAAATCTTTAGAATTACTAAATCCAACTTGAATCATATACATCAAAATAATATTATTTACTTATACTGCAACTTAATTAAGTAATATTGTGTATCAAATGGACTGTAAATTTAAATGGAGAAGATTTATTTTGGTCCATTAAGCAATCAATGAATTAACAAAAATGATAATTGACTTTTCATATTGATATATTTTTTTATATATAAAAAGTTTAACTCTGAAAAGTTTAAAATTTTGTTAGATTAAAATGTGAATATCATTTAATATAGTTATAGAAAGAAAAACAAGGATATATAAGTATACATTTTAATTAGTTATTTTATTTTAAACTAATTAAGTAAAAATTATAGTTCTTTCTCAATATCAAAGGGGTTTTATAATTTACCAATTATACTTTAATGTTGAATAAAAGAGAGGATTCAAGGGATCTTTTGCTATATTAGGGGCAATGGTTCATCTTAGCCTCCATCCAATCCCTTTAATTCCATTTTTTTTTTTTCAGTTTTGAGAAGAGAAATCGATCATAGATCTATTACCTAAAAAAATATATACTTAACGCTATATTGTGCTCTATAATTTTTTTTATAAATTAAGATTTATGACTTCATTCAGAAATAAGTTGCACATGGATAAAAGTTGAATCAATATTCTTTTAGTTGTCTGAAGTGTATAATAATTAAAGAATCACTTATAAGTTAAAATGGAATTTATTGATTTTTTTTAATCATTGGAAATGAAAATTTAAACCAATCAAAAAATGTTTTATCATTAAATTATTCTTATGAGTGTCAATTTATTGGTTTTTATTTACTATTTCAAAATTAGATATTCTAATCCTTTATTTCCATATACATTCAAGAGTTCCCCCAACTTTGAATCATATGTCCATTTTAAGGAGTGAGGAGGCAAACATGGAAATATGCAATTGTGAGGTAATAAATTATCCATGTGGAAATTATGATAGTGTAATTAAAAATACATATATAGTAATTTTTTAATTTAGTCATTAAGGTAAAAAAAAATCTAATTAATAATGGAGGGGGTGCATTAATATAGTGTTTATGTACGCTTATAAATTAATAAAATATAGTAATAATATTATATCATGGTATACTGAGGTATTGTCTAGTGGCAAGTGCATATTCCTTTGGTCAATAAATCCAGAATCGATTTCTCCTCCTTAACACTAAAAAAAAAATTATAATTTTTTTTCTAACATTGAGAAAGAAAATTCGAATTTAAGTTTTAACATAAAATTATACCTTATGTGCATTAACATTATCATTTAGAAAGGGAAGAAACTAATTAAATCATCAATTGTTTGGTATAACACACTTCAAGCAATATTGGAAGAATGCAAAAGAATGCACTGCCTAGTTTTGCTCTCTGTCTCCTACAATACTTTTTCTTTTCCCCCTTTCTTTCAACTATTATTTTACTAAAGAGTGCATATAAAATTATGAATGTACTAGTTTTGTTTTTTGTTTTTTTTTTTTTTAAACAATGATGATACTATTCATTAATAATTTAATATCAATAGACATGTTTTCACACACAAATAAAGACATGGGCCATTAAATTTAATGAATGGTGCCCAACAAATTTGTTAGACTAAAATGTGAATATCATTTAATATTGTTATAGAAAGAAAACAAGGATATATAAGTATACATTTTAATTAGTTCTTTTATTTTATTTTATTTTAAACTAATTAAGTAAAAATTTTAGTTTTTTTATCAATATCAAAGAGGCTTTATAATTTACCAATTATACTTTAATTTTGATTAAAAGAGAGGATTCAAGGGATCTTTTACTATATTAGGGGCAGTGGTCCATCTCAACTTCCATCGAACCAATCCCTTTAATTCCATTATTTTTTTTTTCAATTTTGAAAAGATAAATCGATTATAGATCTATTACTTAAAAAAATATGTATTTTACGCTTAATTATGCTGGATGTTTTTTAAATTTGCTAAATATAATGGCAAACTTCATTTAAAATCTCTTTTCCCATTACATTAAAAAAATAGAAAATTAATTAATTTAGATTGAAGTGAATATTCACCTATAATCTTTAATTAAATTAAAAAATTTAATTAAAAAATAATATTACAAACATAACATACCGTCTTAGTAATTCATGTTACTAGTAATCCAAAATTATTTACATTTCTTTGTTCTCGAGGATATATGGATTTTAATTTTTATTTTTTTCTAAGAGATATGTAAACTTTTTTTTTAAAAAATAAATATAATTTTTTAAATAAATGATTTTTTTTTCATGCCCTGGCTCTAGAAGTTATATTTCATCACATTTTAGTGTTTAATATTTAAAAAAAAACACACTTTTAATCTCTAAATTTTTATTTTATGAAATATTTTATTCTATTAAAAATCTTTTATATAAATTTTTATAATATAAAAGAAGGGTAAAATTGGATTTGTGCAACTATAATTTCTCTCTATAAATAAAACCCCACGCATACCGAAGTCTGAAAAACTGAGGAAGAGAGAGCTAGCGTCATCGTTCGTTGTTGTGGCATTGCAGATTGTGTGATGCAGCAGAGAGGGAAGGCCTACAACCGCAGATCCAGGAGCTTTTCTAGATCACGCCTTGCCATTGAAGGGTTTTAACCCCATTTTTTTTCTCTCATTTCCTTTCCTATTCCCCTTAATTTCAAATTCTCGAGCTTTGCTCCCTTTCATTTCCTTGAAAAACTTTTCTGTGTTCAACAATGGCTGCCCATGGTAAAGATATTATCTTTTTTGGCTTTTTGTTTCTGGTTTTTGTTTAAAAATGAAAAAGAAATGGAATGGAGATCTGGGTTGTAAACGGATTGTGAGTTTCAAATGTTTTAGATTAATCATTTCCATTTCTGATTTTTGTTTGTTCGTTTGGTAGTTGAAGAGCGTGAGATTCAAAAGAATTACTGGACTGAACACTCGGTTGATTTAACTGTCGAGGCAATGATGCTTGACTCTAAAGCCTCTGATCTTGACAAAGAAGAACGTCCTGAGGTACCCCTCCGTCTCTTTATCTATAAACTGGACTAGTGTCTATTGTAAAAAGCCTGTATAATTGTGCTGTTTATGAGCTTAAAAAGTAGGTTTTGTTGGGATTTTATGCAGGTGCTTTCTCTGCTCCCATCATACGAAGGAAAATCTGTTTTGGAATTTGGAGCTGGTATTGGTCGTTTTACTGGAGAATTAGCACAGAAAGCTGGACAGCTTGTTGCTGTGGACTTCATTGAGAGTGTGATAAAGAAGGTGATTTTCATCTTCAGTTCGAAATATGATTTTGTTTATGCTCGTCAAACGGAAAGTAGAATCATATCTAAAGATTTTTCCTTTCTGCAGAATGAAACCATTAATGGACATCACAAGAATGTCAAGTTTATGTGTGCTGATGTGACTTCCCAAGACTTGAAATTTTCAGAAGAATCGGTGGATTTGATATTCTCAAATTGGCTTCTTATGTATCTCTCAGATAAAGAGGTAATGATTCTTGTGTTTTACTTGGCTGATAGCTAACTATAATTTAGAGGTTCATTCTCCTTGAGCGTTAGAATTGGCATTTACCTCTGCAGCCTGTTTTCCCTGTTGTCTTTAGATTCTTGTATTTGCTGCTGGACTGGTTCGGTTAGCATTATTATTAATCATGCTTATTTTTATGTGTAAATGATTTACTGATAGCTCATAAGGTTTCTTGTCTTTGTTCTTTGATTCTTCCAGCCTTTGTTGTTACAAGTTCAATGGTGTTTTTTTTTTTTTTTTTTCCTTTTTTAATTTACTGTAAAAACTGATGGCAGGTAGAGAATCTGGTGGAAAGGATGGTGAAATGGTTAAAGGTCGGTGGGTACATTTTCTTTAGAGAGTCTTGTTTCCATCAATCTGGAGATAGCAAGCGAAAATATAACCCGACCCACTACCGAGAGCCCAGATTCTACACAAAGGTTTGCCTTGTGTTCCTAATATTTTTTTTCTAAAGCTTTTTGTTGATTGAATATATGTGATCTAGTTACATCTCTGCTGTCAAAAACAGTGAGTCAGTGACTGTGCTTCTATCTGTCAAGAACAGTGACTATAAGGGAACCAAGAATGTTGAAAGACCAGATTAAATTGATGATTTGACTTCAAATTTTTATGTATTGAAGAGAAAAATAATATTATAAAGAAAAAAGTGGCATAAATAAAAAGATCTCTTCATTATAATTTGATGACTCGTAGAATAAATACTTAGGATCTGTGATGCACATGCTTTGAAAGGATAGGCGTCTATTTTTTCCTGAGAACAAATTTATGCAGTCAACATTTGTTCCTGATTTATATTGTATTACAGGTCTTTAAAGAGTGTCATATGCGTGATGATTCTGGAAATTCTTATGAACTCTCTCTTATTGGCTGCAAATGCATTGGAGCTTATGTGAGAAACAAGAAGAATCAAAATCAGGTAATATAAGTTGATCTATTTAATTTTATTTCTTTGAATCTGATATGAATTGTTTTACTGACTATGCACAATAATGCTTTGCATGTTACAGATTTGTTGGATATGGCAGAAAGTGCGTTCACAAGATGATAAGGGGTTCCAGCGGTTCTTGGACAATGTTCAGTATAAATGTAGTGGCATCCTACGCTACGAGCGTGTCTTTGGACAAGGTTTTGTTAGCACAGGAGGAATTGGTACGTAACATTGTCCTTTTCTTAATTTCCTCCTGTTGGAAAAAAAAATTAGTTACCTTTTTTTCACCATTGCTTCAAGTTCCTAACCTTAGAAATAAAGGATAAGCACAGACATAAACATGAATGTTTGGAAGGAAATAAGGAATGATTATTTGTGTGAAACTTCTTATGGATCCACAATTCCATCATCTTATTTTATATTTGCACAAAAACACAAACTCTGTATCCAAGGGTGACATGTGTATATATATACATATACATGTGTATATATGTACATATACGTATGTGTATATATATACATATACATATGTGTATATATACATATACCTATGTGTATATATAGACATATACGTATGTGTATATATAGACATATGTCTACATATGTGTATTTATACACATATGTACATATATATATATATATATATACATATGTACATATGTATACATATGTGTGTATATATATATATATATAAGTTTTGTTTGATGTTCTTACTGTTTATTAAAGTGTTTATATTTATAGATCTTAGATACCAACAAAAATATAATTTTAGAATGTATGCTTTGACAACAATACATAATTGCTTATATACACATGTGAACTATTGAGTATGTACATATTGCTGATGTATAAATATATGTGTGATGTCAATCTCTTATTCCTACTTTGCATTTTTTTTAAACATATTTTTCCTTCTGTATAGAAACAACAAAAGAATTTGTCGCAAAGCTGGATCTTAAGCCTGGGCAGAAAGTCCTAGACGTTGGATGTGGAATTGGGGGAGGAGATTTTTACATGGCTGAGAACTTTGATGTGGAAGTTGTTGGCATTGACCTCTCCATCAATATGATTTCTTTTGCTCTTGAACGTGCCATCGGACTCAAATATGCCTTGGAGTTTGAAGTTGCTGATTGCACAAAGAAGACATATCCTGACCACACATTTGATGTTATATACAGCCGTGACACAATGCTGCACATTCAAGTAAGACTTTTCTAATGCTTTAATGTAGGTTTTTCTCTTTTAGTTTCTTAAGTATTATCTGTAGGTCATTTGAGTTCTACTAGAGTTTTGCCTTTATTAGTGGTGCATGATCCTTCTGTTGCTAGGACAGTTGCCAGTCAAAATGATGGGTCAGCTCTGCTGTTAACCTCTTTATATTCAAAACTACGCATAAACAAAGCATAAACTTATGCAGAACCCTTTTATTTTCCGTGTGATAGGCTTATTACAATTAGCTATTTGTGCATTAATTCATCACCAGGCAGTTGTCAATTTGACTTTATTCAGATCTGAGTTTAATTTTACATCCTGACATGTGTAACTTTTTGCCTCTGCTATATTTCAGGACAAACCTGCATTGTTTAGATCATTTTTCAAGTGGTTGAAGCCTGGTGGTAAAGTTCTCATTAGTGATTACTGCAAAAGTGCTGGATCTCCATCGCCTGAATTTGCTGATTACATTAAACAGAGGGGATATGATCTTCATGATGTAAAAGCGTATGGCCAGGTATATTTTCACCAGTGATAACTTGTTATTGCCTACCATTTCTTTTCGTGGTTGTTCAGATCACAATCCTGAAATGCCAATTGTCTTATTCCATTCTGTACAATATTCAGATGCTTAGGGATGCTGGTTTTGATGATGTCATTGCAGAGGACAGAAGTGATCAGGTTTTTCTCAAACCTGTTATTTCTCTTAAAGATGTCAAAATATAAACTGTGTTAGCATTGCAGTCTAAAACTTGTTACTTGCTGCAGTTCAATCAAGTTCTGCAACGGGAATTAGATGCTATTGAGAAGCAGAAGAATGAATTTATCCATGATTTTTCTGAAGTGCGTTTTGCTTTCATTTTATGGTTTTATCTTCTTTGGCTGGTTTATCTTTAACTGTAGACTCATTCTTTGTGTGCTTCTCTTGTTTATCATCTATATCCAGGAAGACTACAATGACATAGTTGGTGGATGGAAGGCAAAGTTGGTCAGGAGTTCATCTGGTGAGCAGCGCTGGGGTTTATTTATTGCAAAGAAAAATTAACTCATCATATGCCTGGTTTATAAAGCATTGAATAAACGTTCTGAAAAATGAACCACCCTTGGTGATTGTATGATTCCAGGCCATGGCTGATGATTGAATTAAGTTATTGTAGCATTTTTCATTTAATAAATAAAATACCCTTTCCTTTGGATAAGATATTGTCAGAGTTGGCTTGCGTGGGGTTGAATGTGATTGGGTTCAATCCCTGTTAAGTTTACAATTATGGTTATTGAGAAACTGAGTGCATCCAGTAAAGATGAAAATAGTGAGAAGACATTGTTATTATATGTTAAAATTGTTCAGAAGTAGCTGTTAACTGTGATTTGTACAATTCTCATTATTGCATACACACAAACTTTACACTGATTTTAGGAGTGTTCATGGGTTAGGTCAGGTTGGTTTTTCTTTAAACTGACCCGACCTGAGGAAAGTTTAGTTGAGTTGGATCTATTTATTTTAACTTAATTTTGTGCAAGTTTTTCTCTAATATGATCCAACCTGAATGAATATTTTCTATGAGATATTAATAACCCAACCCGACTCGATGAATTTAAACTGAAATCCGAATACTCAGGTTGGATCGGTCATTCTTGATCACTCCTGTAGATTTTAAATTCTACACTTTATCTGCTACTGTTGTCTAGGTGGTTTCTAATGTTGCTATCTGTACAAATTGAGATGTAAATCCACTTAATATCTCTTTTTATCATGTTAATGTGCGAATGCTCTGATAATTCCTCTAAGCAGGTGCAGTTCATCTGAGAGTAGAGAAATAAAAGCTTCTCAAAAGGTCTTGTTTTGTTATTTTAATTGAAAACATTAAGAGGGCAATAGTTTTCATTTACAATCAGCACAGAGCTAAAAATAGTTAAAGAGGGTTCTTGAAAAATATAAATGGAAAATAGCAAAATACCTTAAGAATTTTGTAGCACTTATATTCATAAAAAACCAGAAGGGAAACATAAATGTTAGTATGTTACTGCTTTTATCATTGATATATACACATACAACACTCGATATATGTGCAAATATTTTTTTTTTCCTTTTATGAAAATATATGCACAATTTTAAAGAAATGATAGTGGATAGGATCATTTCAAGATATCAATCACATCCTTCCTAGATCTGACCACCACTGGTGAAGCTGAAAGGCTACTATGCAGCTTTTGCTTATGTGAAGCTAGGACATTGTCTTTCTTCTTGTTCTCTTCAGCCTCTTTGGAATCATTGGGTATCGAGGTTCCAAATATTTGCACCATCAAGCTTCCGCCTATGATAAAGAAATTAGCAGATTAGATTAGTATTCTTTGCCATTTAGTACACTCTGTACATATAAAATAGTGCGGTGACCTCTCACATTCATGTAAAACCCATAAAACTAAATGTCGAGACAGGTACCACATGATGCGGTATTTTTCATGTGCATTGAGTATATTTCTTGTTTGGGGCTGATTTCAAGACTTTAACATATTCTACTTAACAAAAACCTTTCGTCCTGTTAAAGATTTGTAGACAGTAGTTCTGTTAAATATTCAAGAAACTAAAATACTTTGCCATGGCAATATTGAAACACCTTACCAAGCACAAGTGCAGCACCAACCCAGCCAGCTGTTCCCCACCTTTCACCAAGAAGAAACCAAGCAAAACCAGCACCCCAGAGTGGTTCCAGCCCATAAATTATGGCTGTTTCAGTTGCTGAAACATCACGCATAGCAGCAATCTGCAGGAATAATTGCGGAGGTCATGAGGAACTAATCAAAATGAACCACAAGGTCTCAAGACATGAGTAATTTTAATTTTTGAGTAGTGGTGTCTTTTTATATCTAGAAAGATTGGAATCATCAAAGATAAGACTTCACTGAAAGATCACATAACCTATTTCCTGTAACCTATTTCCTGCACTATGCTCCACAGCATGAAGGGATCGAATGGCTTCATGATTTTTGAAACAAGCTATTTCTTACAGCTCTCGAAGATATATCCTAGAACATTTTAAGCACTTATAAATCATCTTTCACATAGCAGAAGAGAAGCCCAGAAAAAGGGAACTTAGACTGTCAAAGTGCCTTATACTTTCTAAGACAACCCTTGTTTTTAATTTAATACAGAAGGGTAAATTGTCATTAGTGAGATAAAAGGCTTTGCTATGATGGGTTGAGGAGTGTTATGGCTGACAACACCTTTGCAATCAATTAAAAAAGGAAAAAACAAATCATATAATTAACAATATTTGCTGCTACATACTATGGCAAGAACTAAGAAAGACATGCCAGAGGCAATTATAGTGGTATTAGAATGAGAAATTCTTAGGTAGACTTTGTTTAGCACATTAATTGTAAACTAATCCTATCAGGATGAAACACACCGTCAGATTTAAATTTTCATATGGATAGTTAAAATCACAAATTCACTTTGATTGAGCCATTATAAATGACAATTGCTATACAACATTTTAAATAAGTGTATTGGGAATAAATGGAAGAGTACCTCTACCCATAGGCATAATCCAGTTGAGAATGCACCAGTATAAAGAGCAGGTATCCATGGAAATGCAACAATCCAATCCCACATCAGTGCCCATTTCCATGATGATAGGTCATTCTCTTCCCATCCGCCAATTATGACCCAAATTGTAGATAATATTGCAACAACACATACCTATGGCCAAACCATGTAATCTATCAACAACTTGTAGATTGAAAACCTTAATGTCCATATTCAATCAGGCTCATCATACCTCATATCCAAGAAGTGCCAAGAAGTTCTCTTTCTTTGTACTTCTTGAAAAATGTTCAGTTCGAAGCATATGAATTCCAAAGAATATTGCACTCAAAAAGTTTAAAAGATCACCAACCTGAAAAATGACATGCTCTAATAAACCATTGACATGATCACTTGAGGGGGGTGGGAGAAAGTAGTGATTTATTCTTACATTTGGAGGAGATCCACTGCATTCCAGCATAGCAACTCCTACAGCGGACATGAGAACTCCAAACCAAGTACGAGCGGGTATTATTGCTCCTAACATGCCATCAAGCAATGGTACCACAATAACCTGAATAAGAGAGAGATTCATTCATATAGAAGGGAAACTACCTAAAAAGATGATTTCTTGAGTCTTAAACCAAATGGCATGATCAATAATGATTCATATGCCTGAACTCAACTAGATTAGGAGCATGGCTTAGCTGACAGGGTGATAAGTAAACTTAAAATCTATGGAGACCATGCCTGCTTCTAGATGTTGAGAGTTGTTCTATAAGGGAGAATACGTTGTGTGCCTAGCCAAGAGATTGTAGTGGCATAAAAACTGTTTATAGTAGGCGTTAGTTTTTCTTTTGTTATTGGGCTAGTATTTTCAGTAATCGAGCGTCTGCCTTGCTGTTTCGTGACTACAGATTCAAATTTCGGTATTCCCCTCCATTTGAAAAATTTCAAATGTATGGAAAAAGAGAGCAATATTTCATCCATAAAAGATGCAGAGCGCACCGTGAACATAGAAATGAATGATGCACGGCCAGCATCAGAAGTAAGCAGACCAAGTGCCTCAATGAGGTATCCTAAACTGACCCACAATCCCAACTCAATCCCTGCATTGCGGGTCTGAACATCAGCTCTTGCTTGAAACACAAATGGCAAAAATGGGATGGCAGACATCACAAACCGCATGGCTGAGAAGGCTGCAGGGTCCATCATTGCTTCAACTGCCTTCACAACTGGTATGTTACTTGCTGAAATTTCAAACCAATATCATTCTTAACAATGCTTTCAAATTTAGACATTTCACATTTCAAACACTAGATGAAATTTGCAAACATTCAAGAAAATCAATTCCATACTAAAAAACAATTTTGGAATTTTATTTCCCAATTAGAGCTAATGACATTGAAGTGACATTTAAAAAAGACAAATTCCAATTGTAATCACTTTTAAAAGCATCAATAGTGCCAATAAATTTGAATTATTGGTAAAAATATATATATATATATAACTTGGATCATGTCCTTATTATTTTTATTTTTTTTCTCAATTGATTCCTTCAAAAATAATTAAAAAAAAAATTTAAGGAAACATACCATAGACAATGGTGATGACATTAAGCAAGAGAATACTCCTGAACTTGTCAGAAGCAAACAAAATCTCCCTCCACAAAGGCTGCTTCTTTTTCACATTCTTTGAATTGATCTCCTCCTCCTTGTCAATTGCAACAATGGGTTCATTTGAATCCACAACCGAGAAAGACCCATCAAAGGATTTTGCAATTTTTGATGATTTCTTCTTGTCAGCCAAGTGTTTGATGAAAGTCGAACCAGAAGTAGAACAAGAGGAACATGAAGAAGATGAGGAGGGGTCAATTGAGAAAGTAATTAAACGGGACCTTTTATAGTTTTGTGTGTGATGAATGGTGGACAAGAAGAGAAAATAGCTAGAAATAGTAAAAACAGAGTCTTTTTTAGCTGTTGTAGCAGAAATTCTCCATGTTGGTGCAGATGGGAATGCCATGATTGAGCTATATAAGCAAGAAGAACTCAACTAGCAGCCATAGCTAAGCAATATTTTTTATGGGTCTAAATTTTTGAATACTCATATAAAAAGTTTTCATTTTTGGTTGTAAATTATTGTGGAAAAGAGATGGAAAAGATGCAATTTTTAATAAAGAAAAAAAAAAAAAGATTGGAAATTTTGGGACCATGGAATGGAAGAAGGGAAAGGGACAAAAAAATTAAAGATGATATGATATTTTTTTTTTTGGGAGTGATCCAATTAGGACTCAAATACAACGTGATCAATCACATGTGTCACATTTCTCAAATGCATATTATGAATTTTGCAAATAACCTATTATGCACCTTCTTCTTTTTTTTTTTTTTTTTTTTTTTTTTTTTTTTTTAATTTTCTACATCACATTTAAAAAATTAATCAATAAAAAATATTTTTCTAGTTAACGTAAGATTCTTTCTCTTTTTAAAATGAGAAGTTATTTCTCAATTTTAACAAATTTATTATAATAAAAATATGTATATAAATATAAATTTATTAATCCCTATTGGAAAATATCAATAATTATTGCTAATTTTTGATGACCATCGATAATCATTATTGGTCATTAGTGATCACTAAATTTACTATTTTATATGTTTTTTCTCATATTTGATAATAAAATTTTAAAAATATGAAATTTTTATAAATTTTAAATATGTTTACGTATTTTTCTTTATTTAATTAATTTTTAATATTGTAATATATTTATAGTCATATTATAAATTAAAATTTTTAATATTTTTAACTAATTTTAATATCGTGACAGAGATATAATTTTTTAAAAAAAAATTTCGAAAAATATTTTTCTTAAAAAATATTTTTTTAAAAAATAAATTATTTACTGCAAAACAAATTGAGCCTAACATTCAAATTTTTTTGTGGCTAGTCAACCAAACACATGAAATGATGCATCATATACAATATTATATATGGTGTCTGTGCATATTCATTGATAAAAGATTAACCCTTTATTTTGCAGCCTTCTTCTCCATTCTTCATCCCTCTTTAACACGCACAAAATTCATCAGGAGGAACCGTTGGTCATCCTTTATATGTCAATGACTCCAATTCATGGGTAAAATTAGAAGGCTCTTGCTGGTGCCACAATCATCATCGCCTTCTTCTCTTCTCAATTAAGTGTGTCAACTATGATGGATGAATTCATAGCAGTCTCTATTAATTAGAAACAACAATACTAGCAATAATTATATAGCAAGCATTGAGGATGAAGAAAAAGAGAGGTGAAGAGCAAAGGCTGAAGAGTGCAAAGAAAGAGATCTTCCTCCGATCAACATGAAGAGGTCATCGCAATAAGAGATGCTCTATTGTTGAGAAGTATTGCTCAGAAGACATTGTCTTTCTTATCACGATTCGATTCTAATAGCACATGACTTATATTAAGTTACGAGAAAGATAAAGACTTTCAAAACTCATAGTAAGTCTAATTCATCCGTATACATATTAAACTAGAACAAACAAGTCAAACCCATCATGGATGCCCATCCACCCAATTACCAACATCTCCTAATGAGAATGGAATTATTTCCTTAAATAGTAAATTAGTACGAGTTGTAACTAGAATCCAAGAACAAACCATAACTAGTAAAACATTATTTCACTTGGAATTAATCAAAAAGCAACTGGAAAGTTTCTCAAGAGACATTCCAACAGTAAAAAGTTTGAAATATCTTTCAAAAGCTATAAAAATACAGCCTTTAAGCATCCATATTCATCATCACAACAACATTCATTGTAGAAAAATTTCAATCTACTGATTTATTTACTACTGCTCGAAACATTTGCAGCAGCAAACTAGCAGAACTCTTTCAATTCTCTGCATCCTCCTCTTCCTCATACTCAATATCTTCATTAGTGGTAGTATCCTGATATTGTTGATACTCCGCGACAAGATCATTCATATTGCTTTCTGCTTCTGTAAACTCCATTTCATCCATTCCTTCTCCAGTATACCAATGCAAAAATGCTTTTCTTCTAAACATTGCGTTAAACTGCTCACTAACTCTTCTAAACATTTCTTGTATAGAAGTTGAATTTCCAATAAAAGTTGAAGCCATTGTAAGACCTGTTGGTGGAATATCACAAACACTAGACTTGACATTATTCGGAATCCATTCTACAAAGTAGGAAGAATTTTTATTTTGCACATTTATTATTTGTTCTTCAACTTCTTTTGTGCTCATTTTGCCTCTAAACATTGCTGATGCTGTTAGGTAACGCCCGTGGCGCGGATCAGCTGCGCACATCATGTTCTTAGCATCCCACATTTGTTGTGTTAGCTCAGGGACTGTAAGTGCACGGTATTGCTGCAATCCTCGAGAGGTGAGGGGAGCAAATCCTACCATAAAGAAGTGAAGTCTTGGAAACGGTATTAAGTTTACAGCTAATTTTCGCAGGTCTGAGTTTAGTTGACCCGGAAAGCGCAAGCAACATGTTACGCCACTCATTGTTGCTGAAATTAGATGATTCAAGTCTCCAACTGTGAAGGGAAAAGAGAAATTAAAAGATAATAGCTAATTGAAGGTGAGAATTGTTGTATTGAAGTTACATTATAATATAACTAAATACTTACAGCTTGGGGTATTGAGCTTGAGAGTCCTGAAGCAAATATCATAGAGTGCTTCATTATCAAGAACCATACATTCATCAGCACTTTCAACCAACTGATGAACAGAAAGTGTAGCATTGTAAGGTTCTACCACTGTATCTGATACCTTTGGAGATGGGAATACAGAGAATGTAAGCATCATTCGATCTGGGTATTCTTCTCTTATTTTTGAAATTAGCAGTGTTCCCATACCAGACCCAGTCCCACCTCCTAGGGAATGACATACTTGAAATCCTGCATTCATTTTTAAACATGTTAATCATGCTTTAAAAGAGAAAAAAAATTAATGTTATATGACTACCAGAAAAGGGTAGGAATATTTCAGGCTATATGATCAATTTTACAGTAGATTGTTAGGATTCAAATCCTTGATTTGTCTTCCGCATTTTGAGACAACACCGATTTTGTTTGATAAATAGTTTGGGATCCGTTTGGGATTGAATTTCTCGAAAACACTTTTCAGCAAAAATTTTTTTATATATATTTTTTAAAATTATTTTTAAGTAGAAGTAAGTAAATTAATATTTTTTCAGAAGTATATTTAAAAAATCACTTTATAAAAAAATAATAAAAATCAATCCATTAAATAAAAAAATTCTAAAAACACTTTTTTTAATCCTTATAGCAATCCCAAACACACTCTTAATATGAGATGTTTAGTTTAGTAATTTCAATGTTTCGAATAGCTTTCAAAATCCAACTGACTATAATTGAAACACTATTAAAATTATATATATATATACATAAAATGAAAGAAATAAATCAAACCTTGCAGACAATCACAATTCTCTGCTTCCTTCCTCACAACATCGAGTACTGAATCAATAAGCTCAGCCCCTTCAGTATAGTGGCCTTTGGCCCAATTGTTACCGGCCCCAGACTGCCCAAAAACAAAGTTATCGGGCCTAAATATTTGCCCATAAGGCCCGGTCCGGATACTGTCCATTGTGCCTGGCTCAAGGTCCATAAGCACAGCCCGTGGCACATAACGACCATTGTTAGCTTCATTATAATATACATTCACTCTCTCTAGCTGTAATTCCGAATCTCCGGTGTACCGGCCGGTAGGATCAATCTCATGTTCATCACAAACAACTTCCCAAAATTTTGATCCAATTTGATTCCCACATTGCCCTCCTTGAATGTGAAGAATTTCGCGCATATTGGTCTAAGGGGTGTTTTCAGCTGGAGGGTAAAATGGGAATTGCGGTAGATTTTCAACTTCTATTCGTGTTTTTTTGGAGATGAGGCTACCTTTGAAGGGTATTTATATATGTTTGGAGATAATAATAATAATAAAAAAAAGATCAAATTGGATTATAAGTTTTTTGGATTTTGATCCAACGGTGGAGAATTGTCCGTCTAGTGAGAGATGAGTAAAGTGTCTGTTAGTAAGTGGGATTTTATTAGGTCAATACAAGTTGCCATTTGTAGCTAATGCCATGAATAGGGCTGCCGGCTTAGCGGCCTTCTTTTTTATGATTGTATATCTATTTTATTAACACTCATTTTTGGTTCTGTAATCTCCATTTTTAGCTTAGAGAAGCAGTGTAATCCACTTGAATGGGGTCAATATAATTTAACTCAATCTCTACTCGATTCGATTTGATTACAAAATTTAACATTAAAAATTCATCTCGAGTTCAGTGGAGTTCTTATTTTAAAATTTAAATTCAATTAAAGAGATATTTGAAATACTCAAATTCAATTTGATTGGACTACAAATTATCATATATAATATGAAATATTTTTAAAATTATATAAAATTTTAGTTCTCAACTAGGCTGGAACTGAGCATTGTAATGTTCAAATTCAACTTAATTCAATTACTCGAGCTCGATCAATTAAAAATAAATTAAATACAAATATTATATAAGTCAAATTTGAATAGCTCACAGATAATTTAATATTTATCTCTTAGTTTAGATCAGAATATGTATATATGCAAAAATTAAAGATCAATACTTAATATACTCTATAGAAAGAAATTTGTGTTTTTCATTAACACTTTGTGATGGATATGCGCTCTTTATATAACTTAAATTAACGATATCAAACACTTGACAAATGATTCTCCAACAAAAAGGGAGGTGACTATATACAATACACCTAGTTTTTCTGATCAAATCTCCACTTAATTTCAAATAATAACTCTTCCTAAATCCTATATTTTTATTTTTAAAGCAAATTCTATTTTATTACTTGCTTTATTAGAAGCTCATACTATTAAATTTGATATTTCTAATGTAAATTTTTGTGTAAATAGCTTACTTTTGGGTACTTATTACGGATAAATTATTATACAAACCAAAAGTGTGATGTCTCTAAAAATATAAATTATAAATTAATTGATCTCATAATATAATTTCTTAGCAATAAAAAGTTGCTAAAATAAAAATGATTTAAAAGATTAAAATAAATATTTTATATATTAGATTTAGAATATAAAGTATATATAATTTGAACCATTTTTTCTTTTTTCTTTTTTATCATTTTATTTATTTTAAGTTAAAATACAATATTTGCATCTAATTTTTTTTTATTTTTTAATTTCTCACTTATAAATTTAACTATTAAATTAAAAAACTCGAGAGTGAAATTAAACTGATTAATTATTTAAACTTGTTTTATATATATATATATATTTGACATTGATACTTTTGACTTATTCATTATTATTTGCATTGAACAAATCGGAAAAATTGAGTCGACAATTGACAAAGATGTTTTAATTTATAGTTCCTTTTTTCTTGGTTTGGTTGGGTTAGGGTGAGGAAAGAGGAGATCTGTCTTTTAACTTTTTCTTTTCCTATTCCTTAAATTTTTCAAGTGCTATTTCAGGTTCCAATACGATGAATTTGCAATAAAATCGATCAATTATTGATATCTGGATATGCCATGGGCTGTATTTGTTATTGGGGCCTCGTACAGATTCGCTGGTGGGATGGTCTGCAGGAGATAAAGACAAATAACGTGAGGGCCAAGCCGATCCCCTAACACTCAAGTCAATTTTTAATTAAAAATGTGACCGGAGTTTAGAAAATTTCCCTTTGCCAGCCAAATATGACTAATAAGGGAAGGAGATAAAGAGTATGTAGAGTTATCTACCTTTCATGGTGAAAATACCTTGCCTTTTATAGTCATCTGCATGGCGACTTGTAGAAGGTTGGCATAGATCCCTAGAATAATGAGATAAGGTAAGTGCAGGTTGTAGAGTGAGCCTTCCATGTCATGAAAACTAAGCGCCGGGTGCGTGTTTAGGCATGAATCCAAACATAGTGTTCTGGCGAGGAATACTTTAGTCTAGCAAGTGGCAGCTCTCTACGCCGACTCTCATTAAATGCTGAATGATCCTTGCTACGGTAGCTTTCCATGAGATCCTAAGCTTAGCGCTGATGGGGTATGTAGCTGGGCATGGTCCATCCCATGTATCAAGTCCAAAGGATATCCTCCTCCATTTTGGGCCTCTCCCTGCTCTGAGGCCCACTTAGAAATAAGTCAATTTTATTCCTTACAAAAAATAATGGAATATAACAATTAAATAAAAATTTACTAAAATAATGACTTAATTAAAAAAAAAATTATTGCATATTTTTTAATATTTAGTTATATTTCATTTAACATACAATTACACCATGTTTGGTTTAAAAAATTGGTAAGGAATAGAATAAATATTTTGCATGAAATATTTATTTCTAATTCCAGGTAAAATTTTTGTAATTCGCGTTGATTGTATTAAAAATTAAAAAAGATTGTGTCTGACAAGGATGTAAACCAAAAATGTTAAATCCATGTGCGATTTATTTGACTAATTATGTCAAATGTCAAATTCAATAGAATATAATCTACTTATTAAACAAGTTAAATGAGTCAAATTGTACGATCTTTTAAAAAAAATATTTTAAAAAATAAAAAACATAATTAAGTTAACCATATAAAAAATTGAATGATAGATCTAGTAGTCTCTCATTCTCTTTTTCTTTCTAGTTTTTCCTTAAGCTTTATTTCTTTAATTAGTGTTGATTTTCTCTTTTGATCGGTAGTGATTTCAACATCTTCTATTAGGTTTGATATGGTTAGCATCATCTATATTGTTGTTGCCACATCAACTATAGACTCTACTCATTTATTCTCTGCTTACGCATCATTAACTACTGTCGCTTGATGCTCATTTGGCTCGATTTTGTTCTCAGTCTCCTTGCTTTTGCTATTGTCTCCTTATTTTTATTTTTACCATATACTTATGGATAATTTGCTGTTGCTATGTGATACTTTCATTTTATTATTTTATATTATATTGTATTTTATTTTTTATGTTTAGATTATATTTTATTTTTTATGTTATTTTATATTATCTTGTTGGAAGTTTTGTTATATTTTCCCTTAGTAGAAGTTATTTTTTTGTTATAAATCCAGTGATATATCTATACACTATTGCCTTTCGAATGCTTGCAAAAAAGACAGTGACTTGTCACATTATTCTACTATTATAGTCGCAATTTTTCAAGACTAACTATATAGTAGTTAAATATTATGTTGAATATTTGCGCTCTGCGAATCAATTTGCTCTTATTATATTAGTTGATTTTATATCAGATAATTTTTTATTGAAATTTGTATTTAGCCACTCACAATTAATAAATTTTAAATTTATATTAAAAAAGTTAACAATATAAAAAAGAAAGAATAACAATATGTAACACATTCAGTTTAAAAAAATGTAAGAAATTATAAATTTTCAAATATAAATTAAATAAGTTATAAAAAAAATATTTTTATGTTATGATATATTATAAGATTTGATTGATGTCTTTCCATATACATGAATATTCTAGTTTCCATATTAGTATTGATTGTATTTTCCTTATTGGAAAAATTTTCTATTTCTTGTATTTTCCTTATTGGAAAAGATTCCTATTTCTTTCTCTTCTGTACTCTATATAAAGAGCTTAATACTATTGAATGGAACAACTATAAAACCATTCTCTTCTCTATATTCTTTGTTCATGTTCTTCTCCATTTTATTTATAACACGTTATCAGCACGAATCGTTTTACAATATTGTTCATAATTTTGGATAGCTTGTGGTTTGCTACAACCCAGCTAAGGCAAAAAATTTGAAGAAATAAAATTCAAGATTTATGGTAAACAATTTTTGTCTAATTAATTACTATTATTATTAATATTTATGTATCAAATACATTTTTTTTAAGAAAAAAAAACTAAATCATTTTTTTTTTTAAGAAATCGTTTGAACATATTGGGCTAATTAATTTGAAGAAATCATTTTTTTTATTCTCTCTTACAATCATTTATTTCAAATCGTTTTTTTTAGATTTATAAAGATTTGATATACTATTTAATGATTAATTAATTAAATTCTAGTTCCTGAAGAACTAGCATTATATTTTAAATACTAGTTCCTGAAGAACTAGTATTATTTATAGTTTCTAAAGAACTAATTAAATAAATAACTAATATATGAGTTTCTAGAGAATTAGTATTATATTTTAAATTCTAGTTCCTGAAGAACTAGTATTATTTATAATTCCTGAAAAACTAATTAAATAAATAACTAAGCTATGAGTTCTTGAAGAACTAATAATAATTACAGTTCCTGAAAAACTGGTATTCCTTATAATTCTTGAAGAATTGGTATTCTTTACAGTTTTTGAAAAACTGATATTCTCTACAGTTCCTGAAGAACTGATATTCTATATAATTCCTGAAAAACTAATTAAAGTAAACAAATTCATTAAAGAATCATTAAATGTTCCTGAAGAACTAAATACATTATCTACAAGTCTTTAAAAGACTAATTTTATTATGATTTTATATTAGACAATGTTAATTGATGGGCCTCGACATCATGAGTAAGAATTATTTATACTAGTATCACTCCTTCGGGTAATCAAATAAATAAAATAAAAATTCTTGAAAAATTGATATTTTATGTTCTTGAATAACTAATAAATTTGATTTAAACTACACGCATTGAATAAATTGGATATCAATAAAGTATCTACGTATGGCCATAATATTAAAGTAAATCTTTTTGCTTTGATTTTTCTGTTTTTGGTATTTCATTGTTGTTTATATGTATTGGAATGATGGCCTATTTGATTTACCAACCAAATTGCAACTTTTAATTGGTTATCAATTATAACAACACATTTTATGCATAGTTTTAAAGTCATGGTTTATAATTTTTTTTGGCATAAAATCCGACCCTAAATTATTCATTTATTGATTGATTGACTTGCTTTATGGGAAAATGGTGATCTTGTATTCATATTAATAGGTTTACTTGATTCATTAAATTGAGATTGATTCTACTAGTGTATATATTATTACATATCCTTCGGTCTTAGCATCTCAACTCAAAATTTATTTTATGGACAATACATGTCTCATACATATATATATATATATATATATATATATATATATATATATATATATATATATATATATATATATATATATATATATATATATATATATATATATATATATATATATATATATATATATATATTTATTTATTTATATATATTTGTTAGTTGAATAGCCTACAAGAAAGTTGTGTGTTTTATATATATTTTGAATTTACTTATGTCAATGTGTATTAGATGTGAAAACAATTAGAGATTTAAATGTGAGATGAGATTAATATAAATTATATAAGTAACATGGTTTTGTTAATTTATGAATTGATGAATTTATTTCCGGATTGCATATATTGTTGGATTTATGTTGTTATAGAGAAGCATAATTAGTACTTACCTTTCCTTGGTAGGATAAATTATGAATTTAATGTTTGTTAAAATTAATATTAATTTATTTTCTGATTGGTCTATTTAGATATATTTTAAATATATGCAAATTAAGTTATTTAAATAAAGTGAAGTATAGTGAATTAAAGTTTGGTTGATAATTTTTATATGCTCTTGAATTTAATGGAAATAATTTTTGACGTGAGTTGTTGATAATGAAATGCATTTAGATGCTAGCAAAAGCAAAAACTATTATCTACTTAAATCTCATTTAAGTGAGGATTTAAAGGTTGAATATCTTACTATTAATGATTTTTATATTTTCTAGAAGAGTTTCAAAGATAGATATAATCACTTGAAATATGTGGTACTACCATAAACTCAATATGATTGGTTAAATCTACACCTACAACACTTTAAGTCTATTTGAGAATATAATTTAACCATGTTTAAAATTACTTCACAGCTGAAATTGTGTGGTAATAAAGTTAGATGCTCCTGTAGTAGCAATATAAAAAGTGAAAATTTACAAATATTATTTTTCTAATGGTTGTAAAGAATAATTGTTAATAAGAAATCATCAAACAATGTCCACTAGTACAACTGTATTCCCTGAAGTGAATATTATAAATCATTTGGTAGATAATGAGAATTCTAAAAGAATAATTGCTAATGAGAAATCATCAAATAATGTCCACTAGTACAACTGTATTCCCTGAAGTGAATACTATAAATCATTTGGTAAATCATGAGATTCTGAAAGAGGAACCGCCCATATAGAGGACACAACTCAATTCAATATTGATGATTTTATGTAAACTCCTTGAAGGAGTAATTTGCAAGAATTTTATAAGTTGTGTATTATAATGAGTTATTTAATTACTGTTTTATCCCTAGTATACATGTACAATATATTGCGTTGAACCTGCAGTTCAAGCATTGAACTTATAGTTCAATAATTAAACCTTGAAAGTTTGGCATGAATGCCATTATGTACATCATATATACTCTTCCTTGAAACTTGTATAAGGACATGAGTCATAAATTTTTTTTTCTGTGCCATGAATATATTAAATTTATCTCAATGTGCGATAATGGGTCCACAAAGAGATTATGAATTTATTTTGATGAGGCATATTTTTCGATATTAGGGGAGGAAAAGCACCTGCAGTGCTAAAGAATGTCAAAAAATTTATTAGAAGGAAAACTCTTTAAATAATTTTGGTCCATGTACAAATTAAAGTGAACCAGAAGTTCACAAAATAATACAGTTGCAATAAATTGCAACTTAACTGCCAAATGCATTTATAGATGCTAAAAGAGTGAAAAAGTCTCATATTATAACTGCTAATACCCTAGCAAGGGTTGTGATTCCAATTGCAAATAGAAAATCAATCAATCTCACTACACGCTAGAAGTGTGGATAGTAAATTGGAACTAAAGATAAAAATCCGTGGAAAAGAAAAGCAGCGCCATTCATAAAATCTCCTGAAGAGAAATCTCCTGAAGAGGAAGATCTTAGTCAAAGAGATATAGCTAATTATGAGACACAGACTGAGACAACGGAACAATTAGATCCTCCATATATGGCTTCTGGAGTTGATGATCATATAAATGAAAACTATAAGATCTCAATTATTTTGTGATATAAGAAAGAGTTGATAGAAATTTAATTATCGTCGACGATAAATTTGTCTCAACAGTAGCTTTTGCTGTTACAAGAGAAAATATGAATCCATAATTTATAAGTATAACTGAATATTAGCATAAACATGATTGATCATCATGGAATGAGGCAATTAAAGTAGAGCTAGACTCGTTCTATCATTGATTATGAGAAAAATAATTCTCTTATTATGGAAATGATCATGTCTGATACTTAATTAATATGGCAGTTAATGAAAGGCATATTGTACGCCCTATGAAAGTAATAAGAGTTCCAGAAGGACTAAGTATATCATAAATGAATACACATTAAACATGTGACATATATTTCATCAAATTGCAAAAATCTATGTATGGATTAAAACAATATAGACATGTGGTATGATTGTTTTGAGTAAATTCTTATTGAAAGAAAGATATGTGAATAATACACTATGTCCATTTGTATTCATAAAAAACCATAAAATAGTATATGTTATTATTGCAGTATAAGTTGATTTAAATATCAATGTGACTCCTAATGAACTCAAATAAGTATGTACCTGTTTAAAAAGTGAGTTTGAGATTAAAAATTTAAAGAAAATGAAATTTTGTATCGGCCTGCAGACCGATTATTAAGGAGTCCTAATACACCAGTATACTTATGTGGAAAAGATATTTAAGCAATTTTTACATTGATAAATCTTCTCCCTCAAGCACACCAATAGGTGGTCCGCTCACTAGAAGTGAAGAGAGACCCTTTTAGACTTAAAAAAGACAATAAGAGTTGTTTGGTTTTGAAGTACCATATATAAGTGCTATAGGGCACTATTGTGTTTTGCAAATTGCATCAGGTCTGATATTACATTTGCAAGAAAAATTCCTAGTTAGGTATAGCTTTGCACCTACAAAGACATATTAAAATGGTGTAAAAAGTTATCTTCAATATACTATTAATATTATAATTCACATTTGAAATTGGTCTATATGCGAATATCGGTTATTTGCTTAGTCTATATGATGGTAGATTTTAGACTAGCTATGTATTCACTTATAGTGGTACTGCAATTTTATAAAAATTTTTATGGTCTTGAAATACCTCACTAAAAGATACTCCCATTGTATTTTGAGAATAATGCAATTTGTATTGCACAAATTAAAGGTGGTTATATTAAAGGTAACGAAGTAGACATAAACTTCATCCAAATTCTTGTATATACATTAGCTCCAGAAGAGATATCCACCAAATTCACTTGAGTGACAATTTAATAGACTTATGTACTAAGTTTTTACCTAATGTGGTATTTAAACGGCATTATTTCATCAATTAGTATACGCTGTGTTAAAATCTGTCATCATCAGGGGGAGCGAATTAGTATATGATTGTACTCTTTTTCCTTAGTCAAGTTTTTATCCCATAGGGTTTTCTTGGACAAAGGTTTTAATGAGGCAATCTGTGCAATGAAAAAAAATAGCGCATGAAATATACTCTTTTCCTTAGATATGTTTTTCTCCACTGGGTTTTCTAATAAGGTTTTTAACGAGTTATATTCATAGCGCAAGTAATATTCTAAGAGAGTACTACAAATAAATTATTATATGAGGATATTACTTAAACATCATTAAGTATACGATTTGACAACTTGGCAGATTTGTTTACAAAGGCACTCCTTACAATCACATTTGAAAAGTTAGTCAATAAAATTAGCATGCGTCAGCTAAGAGATATTTGATAGAAATCATATTTTCATGAGGGGGAGATTTTAATGCACTGTACTCTTTTTTTCTTAGCCTAGGTTTTGTCCCATTGGGTTTTCCTAGTAAGGTTTTTAACGAGACAGTGTTATGGCGCAAATCCCTACAAGAATAATGTACTCTTTTTCCTTTACTAAGATTTTTTTTCCCACAGGGTTTTTCCTTAGTAAGGTTTTAACGAGACATATTCTTTGTAAAAGACATCAAGGGGGAGTGTTATGGTATATTATAAGATTTGATTGATGTCTTTCCATATACATGAATATTCTAGTTTCCATATTAGTATTGATTGTATTTTCCTTATTGGAAAAACTTCCTATTTCTTGTATTTTCCTGATTGGAAAAGTTTCATATTTCTTTCTCTTTTGTACTCTATATAAAGGGCTTAATACTATTGAATGGAACAACTATAAAACCATTCTCTTCTCTATATTTTTTATTCATGTTCTTCTTCATTTTATTTATAACATTTTAGAGTAATTTTGACTTGTATATACATACAAGTGAAAAAGGACATAACTATAAAAAAATTAATATTTTTGAAGTAGGGGATACATAGGCATAAATGCTGAGTGAGTTTAGAGAACATGGAAAGAAAGTAGCAAGTATAATAATTAAGCAATAATTATATAAATAGGAAAATCCAAAGAGGACAAAGGGCATCACAGCAAGTTGAATTGAATGGAATCATTCCATCATAATGACCAAGAGGATTTTGGATCGTATCTTTAAGGGTAAGTACTGTATGAGAGGAAGCCTAGCTCCACCACAGATGATGATGGATTTGGACATGATTATAATCACATGTACACATACATCCTATAAATAAATTATTTTTTTATTATTTTTAATTTTAATTTTAGAGAGAGAGAGAGAGCAAAGCCAATATTATCATCGGAAAGGGAAGGGAAGATTCCAAAATGAGACACAGTAATTGTGATAGCACGTAAAAGTGTAACATCATTCTAGCTAGCATTACTCAACACACACATGTTTGCACAATAAAAGGACAATCAAAACCATAAACATATGTAAGACTCTTACATATATGGCCACACCTAGCAAACAAACACAACAACAAACATATATATTTAAAAATTTTTTTTTTTTTTTTTACAAAATTTAACTCTAATCATAATTCCAATTCAACAACTTTTAACCTCACATACCACTCTAATATCATTAAAACAAAAGTTGTTTCAGATTTAGTAATAATATTAGTTACTATGAGAATGAGACACTATTAAATGATATAAAATTAGTTTACAACTTTTCTTTATATTAGGTGTATAGATTTATCTCATATATCAAACTAACGAATAACAAGATATTTTAGCAAATATATTGTTTATCTATTTTTTCTCCAATGAGAAAACACCAATATATATTTTTTTATTCTATATGTTAAGAATTAATCCCATATCGAAAAAATATACTAAAAATATATGAATATATAATAATTTGGATTTAACTACTTAATTGGTTAAATTTAACTTTTTATCAATTGTTAACCCAAATTCATTAAACCCAATTTATTTGTGGGCTTAACCTATATCCATTTAAGTTATCTCTACCCTTTCAATTCAATTTCTATCATGGTGTCGGAGCAAGTCTATTTCGGTTCAACCCTTTCAATTCAATTTCTATCATGGTATCGGAGTAAGTCTGTTCCGATTCAATTTTCACTTGGTATCCGTCTGGATATCCAGTCCTAATGGTACAGAGCTTGGTATTGCCGCTGCATTTAAATTTAAATTTCAGAGGAAGAAATTCAATTTCAAATATTAGGTCTAACTTTTTAGTAATGATTAATCCAAACTCATTAAATCCAATTCATTTGTGAATTTAATGTACAACTATTCAAATCATTTTTACCCTTTCAATTTAATTTTTATCATTATATATTTATATAGTATAAATAAATTAATTTAAAATTTTCTCTATTTTGATAAGATTGTAAATTTCGATAAGAATAAATTAAGATAAATAGGAAAAAAAAAAGGCAGAAGAAGGGTAAAAAGGGAATGAAGAAAAATAAGAGAAGTCCGTACAGTGAAATCAGATATGGTAGAGAAGAGTAGACAAAGAAAGGCGCAGAGAGAGGAGAGGGGCAGTTCGGATTGAGAATAAGTGTGAAAAACACGAGACATAGAGAGAACAATAAATGAGAGGTGTGTGATGAGGCTTATGATAACCCTCATCATCGTCACGTCGTTTTTCATTTCCCTACTCCCAATATCTCTCCCTCCTCCCAGAATTCCACGCTTCTTCTTTTGTCTTCTCTTTCTCTCTCTCTCTCTCTCCCCCAAAACTACTTTCAACTTTGTTTGTCAGTTTTGTGGTCAAATCTCATATCACACTAATTTTTTTTACATTCATGATATATATGCACTTACACATTTTGTCCCTTATCTTCATAATGTGTGATTACCATTTAAAATTATGAATGAGAGATTCCACATTATCATGAAAGTAGGTGGCACGTACTGAGTATTATTAGGTTTAAATTCGTACTAGGGTAAAAATCATGCTCGTATTAATTTAAAATTTATGATATAATTAGATATTATTTTTTTTAAATTTTAAATTTCTTATAATATATTATCAAAACAGTTTAATATTTTGATTCAGTTTAGTCTTTCTGAATCCCACGCTCAATTTTAAAAGTAAGTATATTATTTTTACAATATATCTAATAATTTCTCTCTTTATATATATATTAAGTTATCACATTGTATTTTATCCATATTATTATTTAAAATTCAGTCTTTTAGTTAAATATTATGATAAATTAAGTTTTCATTTCATATTTCAATATTAATTGAATGTTTACCTTTTTTTTTTCCTAGTCACAGGTATTTTAGAGTCAATTTATGCTCATAGAGAATATATTTTAAATTCCAAAAACTTGAAAAGTGGTACCACTACATTCCATGAAAATAAGAAAAGAGGAATACTCTCTCTCTCTCTCTCTAACTTTTTTATGTTTCATAATAAACCAACACATGCACCATTTTTCTTTCTCTATATATCTATCTCGTTTGCAGACGTACAGTGATAAATCTCCATCTCTTTAATTTAAAGCCCTCAAAACTCAAATACTACTCCACAACAACACCATCTCAGCTCAGCTAACCCATTCCAAAACTAGAACGCTCTTTATTACCATCAACGTATACTACATATAAACTACATCTATTACCTTTCTTATAAAGCTAGGCACTTCCATTTTTTCTATACTCTCCTCCTCTTGCATTCTATTCCTGTTCTTGTATAACCCAACACCCATTTTTTTCTTTCAGCCTCTCTGAGGAAACCTATTTATTTACTCCTGTTCTTGTGTTTATTGTCTACTTCAGAAACCCATTTTCATTCTCAAGTAAACCAAACAAACCCACTTTTGTGTTTAAGTTTTTAATCACTATATCATATCAAAATGTGGATGATGGGTTACAATGATGGTGGTGATTTTAATCCGCCTGATTCTTTCAATGGAAGAAAATTTAGGCCTCTCATTCCAAGGACTCCACCAGTAACCTCTACAAACAACAACACTTCAAACTCCAGCCCTCCAAGACTTAGAAGTCTTCATGGCCCCGATTTCTTTACACTGAATCAACATTTGGGTATGCATTTTATTCTATTTTTTTGGTTATTTAGACTTCCACTGATATATACTCAAACTCACAAGTTTAGTAGTATTGAGTCAAAATGTGTTGATAGACATTCATGTTTTGTTTTTGCAGCGAGTATGGCTGATCAAAGCAAAAGAGATTTCCAAACACAACCAGTTGTAGTTAGCTCAAGATGGAATCCAACACCAGAACAGTTAAGAACCTTGGAAGATTTATATCGAGGTGGAACAAGAACTCCATCTGCTGAGCAAATTCAACATATAACCGCACAGCTTAGAAGATATGGAAAGATTGAAGGCAAGAATGTGTTTTACTGGTTTCAAAATCACAAGGCAAGAGAAAGGCAAAAAAGACGTCGTCAAATGGAATCTGCAGGCACTGAATATGAGCAGCAGCAGCAGCAGCAGCGTGACATAGAAATTTTTGAAAGGAAAGAATCAGGTAATGAGAAAAAGATAAAAATGTTTGATATGTATGGCCCTTTTTGAATTGCACTTAGTTGTTAGTTAGAGATGTTTTTGATGGGTTACTTTTTAGCATTCCAATTGTTGGTTTTTTGTTTTTAGAGAGAGAGAGAGAGAGAGAGAGAAAGAAAAATGTTAAAAGAAAGTTGTATTCTTTTTGTTTTTCTTTTTGTCTACAGGGGCAAATAGGACAAGTTATGAAGGTGAACAGACAAAGAACTGGGCTCCCTCTCCAAACTGCAGTACACTACTAGAGGTCTAGTCTTTTATCTTCCTTTGTCTTTCTATTCAGTCTTCATACAAGGACCAATTTTGCTTTTAATCCCACAAAAAAGGAACATAACAATTAGCAATTAATTTGATAATTACCTTATCATTACACTTTCTTTTTTCTTTTCTTATACTATATAATATATTTAGAATTAATTAAAGTGAACCATATATTTATATTTATATATTGAGAGAAGAAGAAGAAGAAGAGGGAACAAAGAACTTTGTATGTTGGGAAATGAAAAGGGTTTAAAAGCTGCATTCCTTCCTTTCTGTCGGGGCTGCTCTTATGTTATCAAACTAGCTGGTTTCTTTTTGGGTCTTGTGCTTATTGTATAGCATATATGTGATAATCTGATGGCATTTAGACCTTATTGTTTGGGCACCCATTTGAGTTTTCTTTCTTTTTTTTAGAAGATAGATTAGGGGCGCTACTCATCTTATCAAAAATATAATATTATAACCTTAAAACAATTTAACTTTTGATAGTTAACAAGAATTGACAAAAAAAAAAAAAATTGACAAAAAAAAATAACAATAATAATAATCCAGCTGGTGAGCAACAATGCCTAGGACCAATCTGTCTCAGGTTTGATTCCCATATAATATGGGAGAGTTGATGGATTATATTATGTATAATATCTTCTGAAAAAAAGATAGTTAACAAGGAAGAGGGGTTCTAAATGGAATTAGAAATTTATTAATGTGTTGGATGCTGATGAATTTATTAAAATTTCAGGACTCTATTTCAATACAAAGGGAAGCAGCAAAAGCAGCTGGAGGAGTGGCAGAATATAGATCATCATCATCACCAGATGGATGGATACAATCTGATCATGAAATAGAATTACAACAAAGAAGGAACTTTTTTATGGCAAGGAATGACACATGGCAGATGATGCAATTATCTTCTCCATCTCCCACCCACCTCATAAACACTACCTCTAGTACTATTACTAGTACTATAACTAGTAATACTACAACTACTACAATACTTGCATCACAGCCAACAACAAAAACAAAAGCAACCACAACAGCACATACAAGACCAGCAACAACAATAAGAACAATGGACCCAAAACTCATTAAAACTGCCCATGACCTTAATATTTTCATTGCCCCTTTCAGAGAAAATAATGGCCATGGCTTTATTAACCACTTTAGCAATGGTGTCATCAATGAAGAAGATGATATTGGATGTGGGGATTCTCAAACACTTCAACTCTTTCCTCTTCGTAGTAGCGGTTGTGGTGGTGGTGGTGTTGATGGCAATGGCAATGGAAACATTAATTATAAAGATACAGAAACATCAGCAGCAGTTGCAGCAGCCATGCATGCTAACTTTAGTACTCCTTATCAGTTTTTTGAGTTCCTTCCACTGAAGAACTAATAACCCACTAAAGTTTTTTTTTTTTTTTTTTTTGCATTACTTTTTTGGAAATGTGCTACTATTTATGTAAAATGATGGGTTAATGGGTTATGGAATTTTGTATTTTTGTTGGAAATTGGGAATTTTTCTTTCTTTTTCTTTTTGTGGGTAATTATTATTATGATGTTACATTTCATGGAATTGGTGCAATGGTCTGTGAATGTGGGGGTATGAAATTAAGAAGAGGTATTGCCCTAAAATGCAATTGGACCATGTTGGTTGAACCAATGAAAAAACAACATTTAAGAGGTACCTATTTCACAGAGGTTAAACGTTGACAGGATAGGCCTTGTTTCGGTAATTAATTACTGAAATAAGAGAGAGATGTTTATTAGAAGAAGGAGAAAAGAAAATAGTTTGTGTTCTCCAACGAAGAGATCTAAAATAGAAGTAGAAAGTGAAAGTTTGATAATGAAATTACTATGAATTTAGGTTAGAGAGAGTTCTTATGTTTCTTTCATTCTTTGTTACATATTTGGGATATTACATATGTAAACTATATTGTAACAATGTCACAAATTTCCATCTTTAATTAAATTTTTCTCTGCAACTTTTTGAAAATCATAGGCCTTCATTTATATATTTTAAGGGATAAAAAAAACTTAAAATATTTTATCTAAATGTACTCATATATATTAAAAATTCTTGTTCTTTCATCAATTATAATATATGAGATGGCCAATGTGATATGGATCTCAATATATTGTTATTATATATTAAGATTTATTTGGTTTTTATTTATTTGATACAGCTGAACATTTAATATAATAAATTATAGATTAATCACAAAAATAAACATAAACTTTATCTTTTTATTTTTTTAAATTATATCACCAACTTTGATTTTTATGAATTATATGAACAAATTACTTTAAATGTTACAATATTGATGAGATTAAAATTTACCTAATAATTTAGGTGAGAGGTCAGAGTTAGGAGCTTCCCAGGGCTATCCCGACGAGGATACTTCAACACCTAAGTTAGAGAGTTTCGATAATTTGTAAATAAGTAATGAATAAAAGTTATAGAGAAATATTTTTATATAGGAGAGAATAGGAACTTATCTATAGGTACATGTTCTTAAGTCCAATCAGTATATTTTTTGTTCTTATCAAATATTTGCTTTCTCTTGTGATATGATATCTATCTATGTGTAGGTTAACCTTATTAGAGATAATCGATAATAAAAGAAGACGATAAAAGAGAGGGAGATGAACTTGAGAAATCTGTTGGCATAGTGGACAGGATTATTTCGCTTTGATTCCAACTTAGAATAGGACTGTGGATATGAAAATCAAATGCCACATGAGATAAGGATTACAACAATAAGTTATGATAACAATATTATCTATTATCTCCAATAAAGCTTAATAAAATAATTAAAAAAAAAAAGCCACATCAGAAAAAACAAAAAAAAAAACTTATGTACTCTTTTTTCTTTCATATTCCTTCTCCTTTAACAGTTAGGGTTGCTTTCTAGAAATGGCCGACTTCCTTGTTAGAAATGAATGAATTTCCAGAAATTCCTTATTGATTGTTCAATTTTTTCTTTCAGCATTTCGCTTATGATTTTATCTTCTTGATCCCTTGAATGCCTATATTGTCATGAATAAAAGGGAAAAAGAGATGGAATAAAAATTGTTCCCATCTACATCATTAGGTTAAATTCAATAAATTATTAATTAAAATTTATTTTCTTATATTTTGCTATCCCATTATATATATATATATATATATATATATATATATATATATATATATATATATATATATATATATATATATAAATCTCAAGATTATACAAAATGCAAGAAAATATTTGTCATTATCGAACAACATAGAAAAAATTCATAATCACTATTATTGAGTATAAATTTTTTTCGACAACGATAAACTTAAAAAGTACTTGATTAGGACATCTCAACCAGACTAATACCTCCGAAATGTCCACAACATATGATTAATTGATTATATTTCAATTTTGTTTTCATTTTTGACTGTATTTCAATTAGTGTTAAAGCATATAAGATTAGTATAGTACTTCTATATATAAATACAGTTGAAAGTACACAACATAAATAGATAATTGTATAATAATATGGCCAAGGCTATGAAAGAAAGAAAAACAAGCTAAGCCCAGCTAAGAGTACTTCTAATTGGAAGAAGTTGCAATGAATGCTTTTTAACCCTCCCCGAAAGGCCGAAACAAATATAATTAATAATATGTACATATAGGCATATCTTTTCAAAAGATCACGGTCGGTTCCTCGGCAATACGCATTGTCTCTCTCTTTTTCTCTTCTCTGTACTGCATGTATGACTATATATATGTATATGAATTTTCTCTCTCTTTCTTTCTTTCTCTAGCTGCAGCTAAGCAGAGAGGCAGCAGCAGCAGAAAGCAGAGAAGGCAGCAGCCACAGCTAATATATCTCTCTCTTTCTTTGAAATCAAAACACTCTATAGAGAGAGAGAGTTTCTTGGTTTCTTTCTTTCATGCATGCTGTTTGCTGCCGCTAAAGACTTTTTCACTCTCATGCACCTTGAAATTAGGGATACATGATACTTCTATTCTCTTTTTATAATATGGATTTTTCTAATGAATATCCTCGAAAATATATTAGGTAAATCATATTAAAATATAATATAATATAATTAATTTATATTAAAAAATATTTAATTATATTATATTACATATTATTATTATTATTTATCAAACGATATCTAAAAATACAGATTAATAGTAGTTTTTCAAATAAAATGTAATTATAAAAAATTTATTTCAAAACGGATTGAATGTGAAAAAATAAAAATTTTAATAGAATTGTATTTTATTATAATTATTTGATATGTCATTTGTCTGAATTTTTATTTTTTTAATATGCTGACATTCGTTAGAAAAATAATTATAATATTAATATCAAAAAGGCAAGTCAAATGCAAACGTAACAGATTCTATTATTGTTGGGTCAAAAAGGTGTATCTATATATAATCTATATATAATATAATAGATCCTTTTTTCAGTTCTCAAAGTATTTAACCCAAGACTAATTCTTTGAAAAACTGCCAAGTATAGAGCAGAAATCTCTCTTAAACTAATTTTTTTATATTTATAAGATTTAAATTTAAAATTTTATTTAAATGATACAACGCTATTCTCACTGGCCAATCGGTAATTGGTTATAATATAATAGATCCTTTAATTAGCTGCAAAGTATCACTAAAAATATGAGTTTGTCTCATCATATTGTACACCGGAAAGATAGATGTTGATCAGGCTTGATCAGTATGAAGAAGGAATGGGCTGGATCTTCTCTTCTTAGACCTGGGCCGGATGCCTGAGCCTGATGCCTGCGAAGGAGAAGAAAAAGGATCAGAAAGGAGCCAGGCCTTTTGCCTGGCTTTAACCCTCCAACGATCAAGTTAGTCCTTTCTTCAAAGTATTTTAGTGAAAGAAAAGGGATGAGAGAATGTAGAGTTTCAACTACCTGTGCTTAGGCTTTTCTTTCCCTTTTGTATGATTTATGGGTTAGGTACGTCTGACACCTTTCTTTTGAGGAAGGACATCCTCTGTCATTCGACCATACTAGTTCGTGAAAGTTGGTAGCAGGCACATATCTCCTATCCCATCCCTAGGGATGTCTGGTAATGGGGGTGTCAGGGCATGGTGCAGATTATCTAAGGACTGATCCTCCTGCTGGATAACTGAACATGTCATCAGAGGGCTTCGACCCTTACTTGCTCGGCAAGTCATCCGGCTGGCGAAGGAGGGGAGTAGCATCTAGTCCGAAGGCCTTTGGACTTGGATCGTTCGAGAGTCCGGCCAATGGGCCATGTTTCCTTTTATCATAGTCTCTGAAGGCTTTGCAATGGGCTTGGGCTATAGGAGGGTCCAAGCCTCTCTTGAGAGTCACTTTCATCCCTCATCAGGGGCCCCCCTGTTTTATTAAGGAGAGAGCGAAGAGTTGAACCTTAGTAAAACAGCTTCGTACCCTTGTATCCTTATCTTCTGAGGTCTTTCGATCGAAGAGAATTGCTTCCGCTTTGAATGGCGAAGAGGTCCTTTCATTTCCTTGTCTTAGGAGAGGCTTTCGTTTTGCTGGGGGGCTTCGTCCGATCTAGGCAATCACTTCATCTTCTCGAAGGATAGCCTTCGTTTGATCGAAGGGATCAGAGGTGCTAGGAACCGTCAGCACTCTAGACAGTCTTCGTAGGGTAGATGGAAGGTCACACAGCCATTGAATGCATGCACAACTGACAAGGATAAGTATTGAATGCCAAGACGCGCATTGAATGCACGTCTCCTCGTTTTCCCCATTCTTCCACGTGTCGCAGCAGACGGTTAAGTTTTTCATGGATTTTAAATTTTGAACGTCCATTTAATACCCCCACTTATTGCTGTGGTGGTTACCGAGGATGCTCTTAGTATATATATTCCTTTGCCTTCCCATATCTAGAACTTCTTGCTTATTCTCTCGAATCTCCTATTTTTCGTAGTTTTCCCATATCTGTTCTTTGGCATTTGCTTCCCTTTCTTCTTTCGTTCCAATGGCCCCCAGAAAAGAAAACATTCCCCGTAGGGACCAAGTGAGCTCCTCCCATTACCAAAAGATACTGGAGGAGGAATGGGGGGAGATAGCCCCTATTGCAAAAATATCTGAATTTTTGGCCTTCGGCCAGAATTTAGAAGGCAGCACTCAGTTCATATTCCACCAGGCTGAGGCTCACGAGAGGGTTTACTCCAGCGACCCCAAAGCTGTTCTGCCTAAAGACAACCAGCACTACATTATTTTCTACCACCAGCTGGAAGCTGGTCTTCTTTTTCCTCCTACGAAGTTCAAAGTTGAATGCTTCAACTACTTCGGAGTAAATCCAATGATGCTGACCCCGAACTCCATAAGGGACATGCACGTCTTCGAAGTTCTCTACTTCGCACACGGCATTCATCCTTCTGCTCGCCTGTTTCAATGCTTTTACAGGATCCAGAGTGCGCAGAGGTCACTGGGGGTTTACATGACTTCTGCCAGGCCTCGCTGGAGCCTTTTCTTTGGTAAAGAGAACAAAGTGAAGGACTGGAGAGGCAAGTTCGGGTTGATAGAGGTCACTGACGGCCTCGGCGATAAATCCCCTGGATTTGGTTTCCCCGGCCATTTCCTGCGTCCCACTGAAGGCCTTACTGAGTGGCCTGAGAGGCTGTCCACTGAGGAGAAATCAAACCTCAGGACCTTGGTCCATCAGGGTTATACTTATAACTCTGAAAAGATGATGGCCTCCTTCTATGCGGAGGACGAGCATGGCCTTCCAACTCCTAGACTTTTGCTGAAAGATATAAGAGGTAACTCTGCTCCTCACTCCTCACTTGCTATAGGTTTAATTGACTGTGGAGTATTGATCTTGTTGTTGCTGTGTTTGTTGTTTCGATTGCAGTGGAGGCCAAGGATCCTGCACATTATTAGGATATCATGAAGGAGACAGAAGGGGTTTCTTCAAGACCCTTCAGCGAAGATGCTGAGCTTCCCATTCTTGACCTCAAGACGGGGAAGTTTCATTTGCGCTCCTCCTCCGCCCTGCAGTCTTCATCGGCGAAGCTTCGTAAGGATAAGCCGACGAAGCCTGTCTCCGCTGGATCCGGTTCAGCTGTTGGATCAGAAAGGGCCCAGGTGAGTGTGGCCAGTGTGAAGTCCATTCGAATAATTCAAAGGCGACTTGTTAATGCTTCTGATCGCTCTGTTCCTGTTATGTAGAGAGGTACACCTCCGCTTCAAGCTGCACCCATTACTGCAAGGCCTGCTCCTCAGAAGGGCATCTCAATCTCAAGGCTTTCTGAGGCTTCCATTCCTCCGCCTCCACCTCCTCCAGCGGGTGATAAAGGGAAGGGAGCGTCCGTACCTCGTCCGCCCAAGCTGAAAGTAAAAGGGCCCCCATCCCCAATGTTCTTGACCTAATTGCTCACTCTTCTCGGGGGGCGGAGAAACTGGCGGACTTGGAGAAGGCTCTGACAGACGTTACTGATGCTGAATTTGAGGCCCGTCTGAAAAACCTAGTGGATGACTTGACTGCCCCTGTGGCTGAAGCTAGGGCAGGTAACTTTTCTTCTCCCCCATCACCTTCATCATATAAAGACGATCGCGTTATCCGAGGGACATATCTGAGATGGTCGAAGGAGGTCATACCAGGGAGATCTCCTAGTGCCAAAGAGGTCGAAGCCTGGGAGAAGTATATTGAGGAGCAAAGGATTTCATATCCTGACTTTGCGACCCTCAGGAGGCTTTATCCTTCCCCAGTTAATACTGCGGCCGAAGGGGAGGCCTTCATTTCAAGAAGCAGAGGCAACTTCTTGCCTTCTTATTATCATTTACTTCTTCTTGTGTCTTTATCTGCTGATTTGAATGTGTGAATGCTTTTGCTCTTGTACTTTGCAATTTTTATGGGCGAAGCGGATGCCCCTGCTCAAGAGCCTTTCCTGGAGGCTTCGTTCGCACCTGTCATGGTTTCTTCTGGAGCCAGCGAACCATTTTCTTCAACTGCTGTTCCGCTGGCGGCTGATCAGGGGACTGCTGTTGCTGCACCCGACGAAGCATTTTCTTCAGTTGCTGCTTCGTCTAGGGTCATGCTAGGGGCTATTGTTACTGTCAAAGGTGTCTCCTCTCTTCGTCTCCCTAAGAGGAAATTAACAATGGGGGAGTTCCTTCGTCGCAAGAGGCCACTGGCGGTAACTTCAACCACCCCCGTTCCGGAGGCCCGCTCTTCTTCAGAGACTCCTTCACCTGGGACGGATGTAGGAGTGTCAGCTCCTCTACAGGGGACAATAAAGGAGGCTTCTTTGCCAAGCAAGAGGCCGCGAATCGGAGAGCCAGCGGAGATTGTAGTAGTGGATTCACCTCCGCTCGGAGGAGTCGAGGCATCTGTTAGTCCTCCTTCTTCCATTGCTCCCACCACCACAGTCTTGGCCCTTGTGCCCTTCCTGCGTCTGGCCCCTAGGCCTCTTTTTGGGTCTGTGGAGGATACTCTTGCCAGGCAAGAGACTCTGCTAGAGAAGGTAAATTCATTGCTCACTTAAGTTGTGACCGTTTAGCACATTGCCTAATCATTGTTGTTTGTTGCAGGCGCTTCTGGATTCTAAAATTTTGAAAACTGATTTCGGTCTTCTGAGGGATCATTATGAAGACGCCCGGCAGGAGGCGGAGGACAGGTTGGGATTATGTTCCCGTCTGGAGGAAGAACTGGCTTCTGTGAAGGCAAAGACTGAGGAGGCCATGGAACAATCCAGGGCCAATGAAAAGGCTCGTTCGAAGGCCGAAGGAGAGGTTAGCGCCTTAACTGCAGCAGTGGCATCAAAGGACAAAGCCATTGGCGATCTCAGCGTGCAACTGGACAAGTTGAAGAGTGCTAATAAAGAGCTTGCCCGAGAGGCCAAAGAGGTTCTTATCTTCGAGAACTCCTGAAGAAGACTCAACAGGAACTTCGAGTCTCAGAATTTGGATACACACAAGCCACCACTCGGGCCCAAGTTGCACTTGAGAAGGCTAACAAGGCCGAAAAAGGTCGGCGAAGGGCTGTGAGGGATTTTATGCAGTCTAAGAGTTTCGATGACATCATCACATACCACACCTATAAGGTAGCAGCCGAGTATTATAACAATGCTCTCCGTGACGCAGCGGAGCATTTTTCTGATGTGCTGCAAGTGGTATCTGAATTGGATGCTGCTGAAGAACCTTTGGTGCCAGACCTTTCAGAGTTCCAAGATCCCATTCCTAAGGGGGATGAAGGCATCTTACGACCTGAAGACTTCCCAGCTTAGGATAAAGATGGACCCGCTTCGTCTCCCATTCCCGAAGTTTCTAGCGGGGGCGAAGGGGATGCAGATGAAGGACCTCCTTCTGGGACGGGTCTTGCCTCAACCGAACCTCTATTTGTCATTCAGCCAGATCCTTCGAATGACCAGCCTCTGCCATCTTCTGCAATTGTGGTTCCTCCCGGCGATCCTCCGCCTTAGACATTTTTTACATTCTTTTGTACTTCATTCTTTTGTAATTCTTTTGTATTTCATTCTTTTGTAATTCTTTTGTATTCTTTTGTAAATAAATGTAATACATTTACTTCCATGAATAATACAGTTATTATGCTTCTGCTTTTGCATATGCTTTACTTGTAATCCAACAAGCCTTTGTGCAATGCCTTAGCGAAGTTTCCGTTCCAACAGGAGTTCAAGCACTTTCACCTTCTCCTCCCATTAGACCTTCTTAGCTTCGTGCCTAGATTTACTAGGACTTAGGCTCTTCCTTAGGAAAGTTCTTCCGGCTCTTGGCGAGGCTTCGTGCCTAGATTTACTAGGTCTTAGGCTTTCCCTTAGGAAAGTTCTTCCCGCTCTTGGCGAGGCTTCGTGTCTAGATTTACTAGGGCTTAGGCTTCCCTTTAGGAAAGTTCTTCCCGCTCTTAGCGAGGCTTTGTGCCTAGATTTACTAGGGCTTAGGCTTCCCCTTAGGAAAGTTCTTCCCGCTCTTGGCGAGGCTTCGTGCCTAGATTTACTAGGGCTTAGGCTTCCCCTTAGGAAAGTTCTTCCCGCTCTTGGCGAGGCTTCGTGCCTAGATTTACTAGGGCTTAGGCTTCCCCTTAGGAAAGTTCTTCCCGCTCTTGGCGAGGCTTCGTTAGTGCGAATGGAGACAATTTGAGGCAAACAACGTTTCTGTTATTGTTATTAATAATACATTTTGAGGTACTGGATGTTCCATGTATGAGAAATTTCCACTCCCTTTAGGGTTACAAGTTTGTAAGTGCTAGGACTTAGGACTCTTTTTACTTGGAAAGGTCCTTCCCACGTGGGTGCAAGCTTGCCTGTGCCTTCACGTTTGCCTGTAGCCTCTAAGAATCTCATTACTAGATCCCCTTCGCCGAACACTCTGTGCTTTACTTTCTTGTTGAAATGATTAGCAGCTCTTTGCTTGTAATTAGCCATTCGAATGCTGGCCAATTCCCTGAGTTCCTCTAGGAGATCGAGATCGATTCTTCTGGCTTGATCATTGTGTCTGTCTTCGCAATAATTGATCCTTCCACTAGGGAGGCCTATATCCACTGGAATTACTGCTTCTGTGCCATAGGTCAGGCTGAATGGAGTCTTTCCGGTGGGTTGCCTAGGAGTAGTTCTGTATGCCCATAGGACATGGTGTAGTTCGTCTGCCCAGCTTCGACCATATCCTTCCAATCTCCGCTTCAGGCCTTGTAGAATAGTCTGATTTGTTACCTCCGTCTGGCCATTTGTTTGAGGATGGGCTACTGATGAGAAATGTTGTTTGATCTAAAGCCCTGAACAAAAGGACCTGACTTTAGCATTATCGAACTGTTTGCCATTGTCGCTAATGAGCTGATAGGGAATGCCGAATCTGCACACTATGTTTCGCCATAAGAAGTTGATCACCTTTTCTGCAGTGATAGTGGCTAAAGGTTCGGCTTCCACCCACTTGGTGAAGTACTCCACTGCTACTAGGAGAAACTTTCTCTGACCTGATGCTGCGGGGAAGGGTCCGACTATGTCTACCCCCCACTTAGCGAAGGGCCATGCACTGGAAATAGGGACCTGCTCTGCTGCTGGAATATGTTTTCCACTATCAAATTTTTGGCAGGAGGGGCACTTTTTAACAAATGCCACGGCTTCATCTTTCTTCCTCGGTCAGTAGTACCCTTGCCTAATCGCCTTAGCTGCCAGCGCTTTTCTGCCTATGTGCATTCCACAGGATTCTTCGTGTATCTCCCGAAGGACGTACTCGGCTTCATTGGGCCTTACGCATCTCAGCTAGGGCAATGAATAAGCTCTTTTATATAAGGTTCTGTTGTTCAAGGAGAAATGAGCACTTCTTCGCTTGACCTTTTTGGCTTCTTGGGCATCTTCAGGCAGTTCTCCCTTCTCCAAGTAAGACTTGATGGGGCCTATCCAGCATGGCTCTTTTTCGATCTTCATAACTTCATCTCCTTCGGCGATGCTCGAGGAGGCCAAGGTGCCCAAATAGATTTTTTGAGGGAGTTCGACTGGACGAGAGGCGGCCAATTTGCTGAGACTATCTGCTTTGCAATTCCTTTCTCTGGGGATCTTTTGAAAGAATAGCCTGACTCCTCTGTCCTTCATTCTCTGAACTAACTCTTTCATTTTTTGCAAATACTTGGCCATGGCCGGCTCCTTTGCCTCAAATTCTCCTTCTATTTGCCCGATCACCAATTGCGAATCACTATACACCGTGAGTTGTTCTACGTGAAGGCAATCAGCGAAGAGCAATCCCTGGATCACTGCTTCATATTCTGCCGTGTTATTGGTGGCTTCAAAATTCAGTCCCAAAGCATACTCCAGTGAAAATCCTTGAGCACTTCTAAGTATGATGCCCACACCATTTCCTTCTTTGCTGCTAGCACCATCTACAAAGAGTTCCCACTGAAGGTCTGGTAGCGTTATTGATGAGTGTCTTTCCACAGGGGTTCGGTCTTCTCCCCCCTCTTTGGTGCCAAAGGAGCATTCAGAAATAAAGTCCACCACTACTTGAGCTTTAATTGCTGACCTGACCCTGTATTGCAAACCGTGCTAACCTAATTCCACAGACCAACATAACATTCTTCCTGACGTTTTCAGTCTATGAAGTACCTTCTGTAAGGGTTGATCTGTCACAACCACTCCTTGGTGTGATTGTAAGTATATTTTATACTTTCGGCAAGAGAGCACTAAAGCATAGGCCAGCTTTTCTATCGGAGAGTAATTCAACTCTGCCCCTTGTAGGACTTTGCTGAAGTAATAAATGGGCTTCTGGACCTTTCCTTCCTCCCTGATCAGCACCGAACTGATCGCTTGGTCTGAAGCGGATAAGTAGATTAGTACTTCTTCACCCAGCAAAGGCCTACTCAGAATGTGCTTCGAGCTTAGGAAGGCCTTGAGCTCTTCAAATGCCCTCTGGCACTCCTCTGTCCATTCGAACATCTCCGACTTTCTCAACTTCTTAAAGAAAGGGAGATACCTCTCAGCAGATTTAGACATGAACCTGTTCAATGCGGCGATTTGCCCTATCAGCCTCTGAACATCCTTCACGCTCCTCGGAGGTTCCATGTCTAAGATGGCCTTCACCTTGTCAGGATTGGGCTCAATTCTCCTTTCGCTCACCATGCAGCCTAAGAACTTGCCTCCTTGGATGAAGAATGCACACTTCTCCGGGTTAAGCTTCATCCCATACTCTTCCATTATTGCCAATACTTCGGCCAAGTCACGGACATGGTCCTCAAAGTTTTTGCTTTTCATGATCATGTCGTCTACGTATGCTTCCAAGTTTCTACCTAATTGATCTTTAAACATTCTATTAATTAGGCGTTGATACGTGGCTCTGGCATTTTTCAAGCCAAAGGGCATAGACATATAGTAATATGTACCCTTCTCTGTTATGAATGAAGTCTTTTCCTCATCCTCTGGGTGCATTCTAATCTGATGATATCCTTACTTAGCGTCTAAGGATGACAAAAATCCATACCCAACCGTCGAATCCACCAATTTATCAATCATGGGCAATGGAAAAGAGTCTTTTGGGCAAGCTTTATTCAAATTCGTGAAGTCTACGCACATCCGAAAGGTCCCATTCGCCTTCTTGACTAGCACCACGTTCGCTAGCCATTCCGGATATTGCACTTTCCTGATAAATTTTGCCTCTAGGAGCTTGTCTATTTCCCGATCAATGACTGCTTGCCGCTCTGATCCGAAGCATCTCTTTTTCTGCTTGACTGGTCTGCAGGTGGGATCTACGTTCAATTGGTGCATTATCACTTCGGGTTTTACCCCTCCCATTTTTGCCGAAGACCAGGCAAAACTGTGGACATGCTCCTTCAGGAACTGGTGAGTGAACGACTTCTGCTCACTTTCTAATGAAGAGTTGACCATCAAGAACTCTTCGGGCTTTCTTCCAACCGTTACCTTTTCCAGCTTATCCACAGGCTCGGTTCTTTTCTCAGGAGTAACAGTTTCAACTGCAGCTACCTCCTCTGCAGCGACTTCGTCCTTTCTTATCTTTTTATTTCTCTTCCTTTCTGCTTCTTTGTCCTGACTGCCATAGACATGAAACACTTCGCCATTGGGCTTTAGGATCGTCATCCTCAAGTGTCTGATATTTATCGAAGCGTCCAGGTCATATAGCAATGGCCTGCCCATCAAGACGTTATATGCCAAATGTGTCCTGATGATAACAAATGTGGCCATGGTAGTAACATTTTCGAGGGCGGTGCCAACTGTGAAGGGTAGTTTTGTCACTCCAATCGATGGGACCTCCGTTCCATCCAAAGTGCGAACTGGATTTCCCACTTCTTCCAGATCTCCCTCCTTGAGACCCATCTTTAAATATGCTTCCCTCGTTATCAGGTTGACCGAACTTCCTTCGTCAACTAGGATCCTTTTAACTATATAATTGGCTATAATCGCTTGAATCACCAATGGATCAGCGTGAGGGGTGCGAAGGGTACTTCCATCTGGCCTCTCTAGTCAATTTCCCCCTCTTCCACAATAAATGTATTCAGGCCTTTTGCTCCGCTTTCCCAAGGCCTTCGCACGATTTTTGCTTTCACTAGCTTCGCCTGGCCCTCCTGTAATACAATGAATGGTCCCTGCCGAACCATCATTTACTCTTCCCGAGTGTCTTTCTTTATCTTCGCTAGGGTCAGCTCTGCCTGATTCTTCTCTTCTTATGAATTTCCTCAAGTAGCCCTGTTTGATTAACATTTCGATCTCCTCTATCAACTGCCTATAATCATTGGTATTATGACCATGAGTATCATGAATGAGGCAGTATTTGTTCTGATCTCTTTTTTCTGGAGGAGCAACCATTGGTTTGGGGCGAGCCCATATATTTTGCTCTTTGAAAGTTGCGAAGACTTCGGCTGGACTGGCATTGAGGGGGATGAATTTGCTGGGGTTGAAACTGGATCGTGATTGGTTATTTCTTCCCCTCCTTCGTCCGCTAGTCGGCCTCTCATCTCGCTTTTCTTCCGCCTTCTTCTCTCGCTTTGCCTTTGGCTCTTCCCTAGGAATGATCTCCATTCCTCTCCGTTTTGCCATCTGGTTGAAGGCTAGAGCGTCATCTTGCAGTACATACTTTTGGGCCAATGCCATTGCATCCTCCAGGGTACGAGGAGCATGATGGCAAAGGGCTTTGAGAAAATCTGTGTGAGAGGTTCCATTCTGCAGCGCTTCCACTGCTCGAGCTTGGTCCAAGTGCGTCACTTTCAACGCTTCTCGATTGAATCGAGCCATGTAATCCCTTAAGGACTCATTCTCCCTTTGCACCACCGTTTCCAAATACTGAGTTTTTCGCTCCACCGGAATACTAGAAGCGAATCGGTGCATAAAGGATCTGGCCAGCTCCATGAAAGAACGGATACTTCCCTCTTCTAAGCTATCAAACCATCTCGTTGCAACTCCTTTCAAGGATCCCCTAAACGCTCTACATAGAGCCTCATCATCCGCCGTCTGTAATTCTACTGCATGCTTGTAGTCCATGACATGGACCCTGGGATCGGTTTTCCCATTATACTTTTTCAACACCGACGGTTTAAACTTGCTAGGCATAACGTATTCCCTGATGGATCTGGTAAAGGGAGACTTCAGGGTGAGCTTTAGGGTGGTATCCATGGTTTTCCTGTCATAACCTTGATTCATCTCTCTAAAAACTTATTCACCGCATCTCTCACCTCCTCTTCCTTCTTTCTACGGCTGTTGCCACTAACTGGTGATCTTCTGCTTTGAACCCTCGAGGGGTGACTAGTAACAGAATATTTCCATCTATCCTGTTCTCTTCCTCTTGAGCTTTCTCTTTTTCCGTACTTTGGTTCTTTGTACTCATACTTCCCCTTATTCCTTTCTTTGCCCCGTTCCGTATTATTTGCATGAAAATTTTTTCCATGCAAAAACTTACGTTCACTGTCTGGGAGCGAAGCTTGCGTACTCCCTTCTTCTTCGGTCGAACTCTCCTCTCCTCCACGATGCTCTTCCGTCCTCCCTTCCACATTTCCATCCAAGTGGACCAGTTGTTCTTCATTAACCCCTGGGGAAGGCCAAACCCCTGGGGCTCCCTGGGATTGCTTCTCATACTCCAGGGTTCGAGCAACATTCCTTCTCGGGGTAGCTTCTGGAACAGCGACAAGGGTCTATGCCTGGGGAGTCTGTTATTGGGAGCTCCTTACAAAAGCAGCTATAGTATTAATAAACTACAATGCAGGAGCTAAGTCTAGATTTGGAAGGCTCAGAGGGGTTTGGCTAGACCCAACTGTGTTTTGTTGAGAGATAAGGAGCTGGAGGGACGTGTTTAGGTCAATGGGAGTTGCTAGAGGAGGATCAGTAGGTGTTGGAAGGGAATGTCTAGGATTTGAGGGAGTTGAAGATTGGGGATCATCATGGTTCGTCACTATGGTAATCTTCTTTCACAGGCAAATGAAAGTAAAATGCAAAATTGAGAGAAAAATCAGCTCGCGTTCCCACAGACGGCGTCAATTTGATCAGGCTTGATAAGTATGAAAAAGGAATGGGCTGGATCTTCTCTTCTTGGACCTGGGCCGGATGCCTGAGCCTGATGCCTGCGAAGGAGAAGAAAAAGGATCAGAGAGGAGCTAGGCCTTTTGCCTGGCTTTAACCCTCCGACGATCAAGTTAGTCCTTTCTTCAGAGTATTTTAGTGAAAGAAAAGGGATGAGAGAATGCAGAGTTTCAACTACCTGTGCTTAGGCTTTTCTTTCCCTTTTGTATGATTTCTGGGTTAGGTACGTCTGACACCTTTCTTTTGAGGAAGGACATCCTCTGTCATTCGACAATGCTGGTTGGTGAAAGTTGGTAGCAGGCGCATGTCCCCTGTCACATCCCTAGGGATGTCTGGTAATGGGGGTGTCAGGGCATGGTGCAAATTATCTAAGGACTGATCCTCCTGCTGGATAACTGGACATGTCATCAGAGGGCTTCGGCCCTTACTTGCTCGGCAAGTCATCCGGCTGGCGAAGGAGGGGAGTAACATCTAGTCCGAAGGCCTTTGGACTTGGATTGTTCGAGGATCCGGCCAATGGGCCCTGTTTCTGTTTATCATAGTCTTTAAAGGTTTTGCAATGGGCTTGGGCTACAGGAGAGTCCAAGCCTCTCTTGAGAGTCACTTTCATCCCTTATCAGATGTGATTTAGTGGCAACAGATTCCGAGTATTAGTCTTGTTATTGGGAGGGAAAACAAATACTTTATTTGTAATTAACATAGTTGTATATCGCTTTCTTTTTTTTTTTTTTTTTTTAGTGTCATAAATTCAAACTTTAATAACCTCTCAACAATTTCAAATTAACAAAAAAGTTTGTCTTTTTCTTTTTTTTATTTTTGTACTAGATGGGATAATACCTCACAAAAATATAATAGATTACACAACAGAAGTCAGTCTTTCCTTTTAATTAAGGGCAGAATCATGAATTTTAATTATCTCTAGCTAGACTATAAATTTTAATTCTCTTTCCATAAAATTGTTATATGTAGTTTGATTAAATTTCACCAAAAATTAATAGAATTTACAAACAACTTTTAAATTTAACAAGTGAATATAATACAAATCAATAAAATTAATGAATTCAAAGTATAAGTTAATTAAATTTCATTTTCAATTATTCTAAATACTGTATATTTTTTTTTCTATATACCATATTTACATATAAAATATTATTTATATAAAAATTATATTCTTATAATCACAATTCAAAAAGACTTATTATATATTTAAGTAAAATTTTCGTGTATTAGCACTCAAAGAGAGCTGAGTGTATACTATTTAAAATTTTCATGAATTTGTACTACTAAAATTTATAAATTTTTAACTTTATTTTGAGCCAAATTTGTAAAAAAAAAATTATAACAAAAAAATTGGAACAGCAAATCAAAGGTGTAGATCTAAGTATGAAATCAAAAATAGTTTATATTCAAAAAACAAATTCAACACTAATGGATTGCTTTTAAAAGTAGCTTTTAATTAGAGAGAGAAAAAGAGATGAGAAAAGAGAGAGAGAGAGTTGACAAGATTTGAGAAGAATGAGAAAACTTACAGTAAAGCACACTGATTAATACCAAATTTTTTTTTTCCAAAAATGCCCCAAGGGTAAAGTAGAGTTAGAGACCAAACAGCCAAATAAATTTTTTTTCCCTATATTACCCCCGGCTATAGTACACCCTAACCCCCTAAATATTTCTACCCTTGCTTTTAATATCTCTCACAAAATTGCTAACAATTATGATTTGAGACACTCGAATTTAAAATTTACCACTTCTCACATTTTTTACAATTTTGTCTCTTAATAGATATCAAACACCATTAAGTGAACATAGATATAGTACATAAAAGTTTAATCATTATGGCATGTTTAATTTAGCTGTGTAGATGATAGCTGAAAATACTATCATTTAATAAAATTTTACTAGTTGTTGCTGTTGAAAAATTGGAATGATGAAGTATATAATTTATTTTTAATATATTATTATATGTATATATTGTTATTTTTATGTGTAACATCAATGACAAGAATAATGAAATTAGTAATTGGAAAGTTACAACTAATTATTTGATTATATAACTATATTCTAAGTGCTATACATTACATATTTTGTCTTTGAATATACAATAAGCAATCCTAAAATAATAGTTGAGAACTCAAATACTAACTTCAATTATTCATTCAAACAAATGAGTGTTATATGTAGAGGCGGATCTTTACTGAGATATGAGGGGTTATGGCCCTCAAAATTTGAAAATTTTAATAAATATTTCATAAATTTAAAATATTTTTAAAAATTTTAGTTATATTTTTAATATTTGAACATCTAAAATTGAAAATATTTGTTATACTATAATAAGATATTTTTTATTTAACCCATAAAAACAAAATTCAAGTTCTACCACTTATTACAAGAATCGATTAATCTAATCAAGCACTAGCCGATAAGTCGGTCTGATTATTATAATAATAAAACAAATACTAAATCTTTTTGATTAATTAATGATATTAAATTCTTGTCTTAAGTATCGTAGTAATACCAATTTACTAATTTATTAGTCTCAAAAAAAATTCTAATTTATAACTACATTTCTTGCCCAAAGCCTTAAAGATAGAATTTCTTCTTTTTTGAAAAAAAAAAAAAAAAGCATTGGAAGACTTCTAATTTAGTTTTATTATCTAATAAAAATATATAACCACTCAAAGGCTAACAATAAAAACATTACTGATTATTGTATATATTATCCAGTACTGATTGTCGACATAAATTATAGACAAAAAAAAAAAAAAAAAGTACTAGTATTCTAAGTGCCAAATGCATATATTTTTTATTTTTATAGAACACATCTACAAGATGATAAGAATTTGTAGTATTATTAATCTCTTTATACTTGTGCAGAGAAAATCTGGAATAATTGAATCCACTCATCAATCATAGATATATTGATTAAAATGATGGATTATAAAAGAGAACAGTTATTCTTATTATGTAATTCACACTGTTGAAATCCATTTTAATTTCCTATGAATATATGAGGAAAATGAAAAAACGGATAGTAAATTGTGTGGTATAAATTAATAAATTTTTTTAATAAAAATAATGATTTGAATATTCCCTAACATAGCTTTTTTTTTTTTTTTTGGGAAATGTGTAAATACACAAACAAGAATCTATAAGAGATATATATACACATCAATATTATAACAATTTTAAAAAGATATGCTAATTTTATATCTTAAAAAAAAAAAAGATAAAAGAAAATGAAATATGAGGTAAGCAAAATTCAATTTTAGTATTGAATCCTTGGAAGGATTAGTCTCTATCATTTTGAAAATTAGTTTAAAAGGACAAAAAGAAGAACAGAAATGAAATGTGCATATCAATGTATGAAATTTGAAGCCAAGAGAAAGTAATAACTAATATATTATTATAATATATACAGAATTGCAAGACAATAATAAATTTGTTCTTTCTTTCTATTAGGCACAAAGATGTGACAGGTGATTAGGGTTTATTGTGCATGGAAACAATGGAATGAAGAATGTGGAAATGGCAGAAAGAGAGAGAGAGAGAGAGAGAGAGAGAGCTAATAAAAGGCCTAAAGGGTACAGTCTGCCATAGAAATTGACAACTCCTAAGACTAATAGACATATGTAGACAAGCAGGTGGACCAGAAAGTTTCTTTCTTCCAGTTGAAGCCATCATGTGAAAATTTTCTTTCTTCTTATTCCCCTAATTTAATTTTGAGCTCTCATGTGACTTACTTGTATTCTATTCTATTTATCTATCTCCATTATCATGACCTCATCATGTGTTGTGTTCTCTCTCTCTCTCCCATTCTCTGTGTAACTCCAAACCCTAAAAACTTTAACATCTTTAATTGGTTAATATGTAGTTGTCCTTTTCAACAGTCTATTGTATATATGGAATTTTATCTAAATTACTATATATCAGAATTCAGAAGCCCTTGAAATATAACATTTCCAAAAGTATAATAAATTATATAAGTGATTGCTTGCTCTATACTTTTATAATCCCATTCCTTCAATTTCTTTTATTCAATCAAATATTTAAAAAAATAAATAATTTCTTTTTCAATTTCGACTCTAGTTTCAGAGTTTGAATCAAATTAATCCTTAAATATAATAAAATCATATATGATTAGATTTTCATGCTGCCTCTGAACTTATATCTAAATCAAATCTTGCTAATTTAACTTAAATTTTTATTACTTAATTTTATTATAACATTCCATCAATATCTTTTCACTTGCAAAAATAATTGCTGTAATTGAATAAAATGGAACAATTAGATTTGATTTTCAAAACTATGATAAAATAACATATTTTAATCTCTAAAATATATAACTTTTAAATTAGATTTAACTTTAATTCTTAGATTTTTAAACTTAATTGCATTATAGTCCCTAAATTGTTAAATTTTAAAACACTTTAATCCCTCAAAGTTTTGTATTTTTTCACTAATTACAGTATAAAATGACTAAATTTGAGGTTTTTTCTAATTAACTAATTTGAAAGATTATTTAATTGCAATTTTAGATTAAACATATTTTATCAATAGTTAATTAAAAGGTCAAAAAATTGTAATATCGTATTATCAATTTAAATATTATTTAGATCAAATGAATGAAAAATTCATTTTATTTTAAAATGAATTTTCATATTTAGTATCCTAATTAATTATTAAATGTAGAATAGATTTGCAAATTAAGTAATTCTAGTCAAGTTAAATTTGTAATTTTACTAGTTTACAAATTTTATCAAATATGATAAATCTTAACAAATTTGATAAAATTTGATTTAAACATAATCAATTCCATGAGATTAGCAAATTAAATAAAATTTTAAGTAAATTTTATTTGTATGAAATAAGCTCTTAATTTGTAAATTCTATTAAAGTCAATTAAACTCTTTAATATTGGGAATTTAATTAATTATAATTTACCCCATAAAATATGTTAATTAATATGTTACTCATTTCATTAAATCCAAATATATTTTAGTCTAATTACACTTGCTTTTGATTAGCAAAACTTTTTCTTTTTTTTTTTTTTTTTAATTAGCAAACCTTTAGCTAATGTGAGTTTTTCGTTTTAGAGAAACTAAGACACCGTTTGTTTCGCGAAAAATAACTTTTTTTTGTAAAAAAATATTTTTCCAATAAAGTGATTGAATTATTATTTTTGAAATTTTTATATTATAAAATTTTTAATTGTATAAAATAAGAATTTCTCATTGTATAAAATGGATTCATTTTTCACTGCCATACCCGATTATGGCCCAATTCGACCCTCCAATACCATCCATGGCCCATGGAATTGAAGCCAAAATGGGCTACAGGGCCCAAAGCATATGTACAACATTTCATCGCCATTGTGTCATGGCAACATATGTCAAATGGTTTTATATAAAACTTACATTCAAAACATCTAAATTTTATTAATTTTATTTTAATTTATAATTATAATTAGAATTATATTCATTAATAAAAAATTAAAATAATATTATATTTATAACTCTAACAAAATAATTATATATTTTTTTTCTCTCTAAACCATGATTTTTGCTTAGCAATTTTCTTTGTTGTAGGTTTGGTTTGGAGCCCATCTCTTATAATTAATGATAGGAAAAAAGTACTTAATAAAAAAATAAAAAAAGCAAAATATTCAACAAAGTGAACCTTTCCTTTGATAATTAAACAACAAATAATGATGTCCAATCATGCAAAATCTGACCATTTCCTTTTCCGTATTATTTAATCGTTTTGAGTTGTTTAATAAGCTACGTTTTAAAAGTTTTAATTTAATTAAAAATTATTTTAAATGATAAATCAAAATTTTTAACTTAAAATATAAACTAATTATAATAAATAATTAAATTTTTAAATATTTTTAAAATTTAAAAATTATATTACTTATTTATTCAGTATTTAATTTTTAATTTTATTAAACACCGTTTATATCTTGCTTGTAATTTAGTTGTACATACTAGGAGACAAGTAGGAGTTTTGGCTCTTAACTCATTCGAAAATTTAATTATTCATATATAATTATTTTTTTCAATTAATTAGTTCTTCCAAATTTTTAATTGGTTCCAAGAATTAAATTTTTATAAATAATTTCAAATATTATAACTACCTAATTAATTTTTATCCTATAAATGTGAAAGATTAATAAAAAATTATTTAATTAAAAATATACTTTTATGAAAAAATTATCATTGATTATTATTATTTGAAATAAAAACTACTTGAAATTATTTTTTAAAAAAAAAAAAAAAAAAGAATTTCTTTTGTTTTACTTTATTGGCTTCCAAGTTGTCATGGTAACTGCTCGAATGATTTTCCATTCAAATGAATCCCATAGAGTAACTTATCAAAAAAAGAGAAAAAAACGAAAGTTTGCAGAGTGGGCTCAGTTTCACCTTTTATATGTTATATAATGCGTGTTTCCGTTACCAAAACAATAATAATGCTCTCAACGGCTTAGATCTAGCTATGGCCCATCAAAGGACTACTATTCCAAATAGAATCTCTTTTGGCGGTGGGATTATATATATATATATATATATATATATATATATATATATATTAAGTTGAACTCTCTTCATTATAAAAAAAGCGGCTAATAAGTATAAATTATTATTTTTAAAATAATAATAATTTTATTATAAGTTTCTAAAAAAACTCATATTAATTACAGTATAAATGTGAAAAATATCTCTCATACTTGAAAAATAAAAAGGTAAATTAGCCATTTTATTATTTTTTTATTAGGTTGTTAAATGGTCACTTATTTATAAATAAAATTTATTTTTTAATAACCACTTTTTTTAGAATGAAAAAAGTATATTGTATTTTAAAATTTAGACTGTCCGACTAGTTCAATCGATAAAATTAGAAATTGGTTTACAAATTAGTCCAAATCACTTATAAATTTGATAAATTTCATAATTGGCGTTCACAATATATAATGCCTTGTAATTTGATATAGAATAGTTATTATCTTATTTATTAATATATTATATTTATTTTTTACATATAAATAATAAATATACGATATTATTTAAAATTTCGATTCAATTCAATTTTAATTAAATTTTTCATCTATAATTCTATGCATTTATTGGTTTAAAGATTGGGTCAATTTTAGAACATAGGTTTTATATATATATTTGGTAATGCTATTAAGAGTGTGCAAACATTTGGTCCAGTTTAAAACCAAACTAAACAAAAAATAATAATAATAAATAACTAAACAATATATATTTATAAATTAAATCAAACTAAACTAAAAAATTCAATTTTATTTTATTTTATTCAGTTGGTCGTTTGATCGGCTTCCTTTTTTTATAATTTTATATTAAAATTTCATTAATTATATATATTTAATACCTAAAAAATTTGTGCTGCATATATATATATATATATATATATATATATATATATATATATATATATATATATATATATATATATATATATATATATTCCGCCGGTTCAATTGCAATCAAGTTTTTAGGTAAAAACCAAATCAAACTGAAGTTTAAAAAACCAAATCAAACCAATTAGTTCAATTTGATTTTTCGATTTCAGTTCAATTTTGCCCACTCCAATTAATTTCCATAAAATATGATAAAATAAAAATCAAACAATTCACAAAAAAAAAAATTAATCATATAGTAAATTAAAATATTTATTTCATTTATTATATACTTTATTACATATAATTAATCTATCGGTATTTTTAAATTCACTACCAAAATTATTGACAAATAAACTATGATACTTGTCTCTATAAGCTGTAAAAGTCATCTCTATAATCTAAGAAAATATTATTTCATCTTTATATATATATATATATATATATGTTTTGTCCCCATATCTTTCCTTCTTATAGGATTAGAGATAATTTCTTCATCTAATTTATTAAATTGTAAAGACAAAATAAATTTTGATTCACTATAACAATTTAATTTAATCTATTTATATTATTAATTATTACTTAATGTTAATATTAACATCAGAATTATTATCTTATTTTGTTAATATATTGCAATATTTAAAAACTAAAAAAATTTAATTGAATGATATTTAAGATTTGGAAGGTTAATCTCTTATATATATATATATGGAGAGAGAGAGAGAGAGAGAGAGAGAGGAGAGTGTAATTATTGCTCATATTTGAGCAATGTGAGATTTTTATTGTTTTGTTATTTATGAAGACAATTATTTATCACCATAAACTAATTCTTATGTTATATTAGATAAAATATATATATATATTTTAATAATTATTAATATTAATATAATTAAGTCTTGTATATATATTTAAATTATATAAAGACATTAACATTTGTTTGTCATTATAAATTTGTTTTAAATGATTAAAGAGACAATAAATTTAATTTTTTATTATAGTTTCTCTTTAGATTAACTTATTGTAGTAGTGTTTATTATTCAATTAATAGTTTGATAATTAAATCCATATTTTTATATTATATAAAATCTCATAAATTTAAATTTTAACACTTTTTTTTATATTATGTGGTGTTTAATAACACCGTTTAATACTTAAAATTAAAATTTTTAAAACTTAATTATTTTAATTTTATTTAGTAATTACGTCTTAAAAATCTAAGTTAAGTCAAATATTAATTATATATATCAATTACATTTATCAAGTTACAATACCAAACAAATTATATAATTCATATCATATATAAAATACATCATTAGAAATTGTTAATACAACGGTCATCTGACATAAGATTGCTGATGTGATGCCCGCATGAATTTTATAATTATATGCCATGTTAATGTCACGTCAATATATGCCACGTGAATGCCACATCAATAATTTTTTATGTCTCATGAATGTCATCACAATATCCTTTGAAGCCATTGGCCATCTCCAATATATCATCAAAACACTAACTTTGGTGCCAAAAACCCTCAAAATCCACTCCAACATGGTAGCATTTCTTGCACATAATTTAATTGATTGACCTTTAGGGATGATTCTAAATAGTGAAGTTTAAATAAATTAAATTAATAAAATTAATATGAAATTAAAAAAAAATAAATTATATAATGGTATTATTGAAATATATACGAGGGTTAATAACTTTTAGGATTATTAAATTATTTTACTTCTTGCACTATATTTGATACAGTGAATAGTAGTACACTAAATTTGGAGCACCACTATTCACTGCATTAAATGCATTAAATATAGTGCAACAAATATCAAGATTTTTTTTTTGAATAATTTTTATTTTAAATTGTTAGATGAAATATATATTAAATGCAAAATTTAAGATATATATATATTAATTTTTTAATTTAAATTTAACATATGTTAGAATATAAATTAAAATTTATCTATAATTTATTTTAAATATAAGTTTTTTTCCTATGTATTTTGATAATAAAATGTTAAATATATGGGACAAAATGATTAAATAATTTTTTAAAACAACACATTCAAACATTAAAATTTCACAATTCTCAAATTAAAAATACATCATAGATTAAAAAAGAAAAATACTGACATAAAGCTTAAAAAAACATAACATAGAGGTTAAAAAGATATTTAGACTATATTTGGTTTACGAAATAAAATGCACAAAAAATAAAATAATTATTCTTGGAGAATAGCATATGATAGCAATAAAATAATTATTTCAATTTCATACTTTGGTTTATAGTATAAAATAATTATTCTATTCACATAAATGATTATAATATCCTTATAAATTAATTTCACTATTAATAATAAATTAAATATAATTTTACCAAATTTTATATAAGAAATAATTTAAATGTATAATAAATAAAATTTTTATTTGACTTAAAATTTAAAAAATTAAAAAAAAATCTGAAAATTAAAAAAAAACAAAGAAATACTAGTGAATTTGATATTGCCAATATTTTTTAAGAGTAAAAATGGAAATATTATATTCTATAGCCTACAGCATACCAATTCTTTAATTTTTTGTAAAATGTATATTCCATGAAAATTGTAGAATTGTTATTTCATAGAATTAATATTATTATCTAAAATTTGAATTGAAGTTTAAAATAACTATTCTATATGAAATAGATATTTTATTTATTGACTATTTTTTTTTCAGTTTTCCAAGGTATCATCAAGTTTAGTTTAGGACTAATCCTCCGAGGTACTATCGGGCGCAGAACTGAGACCTCTCTCAAGTTAGTTTTTTACATCCACAAGCCTCAAACCTGAGATTTTCCTTAATTGATCCAACGCTCTTCCCGCTAGACCAATTGGTGATTGATATTCCTTAACTATTTCATGAACCAAACATAATCTTACATCATATAAATTATGTAATTAAATATTTTTAATATTAATTACTATATGATAAAAAAGAAGAAAATTAATTTAAATTTTTAAAATTAAAAGAAAAAAGAAAAAAGATAATATTTTAAAGAATTTTTTTTTTGCATGGTGAATTGGAAATAAAAAAGTAATTGATGTAAAAGTTACATTATTTTTGTGTGAAAATTACACTAAATATAAAATTTTAGGTCGAAGATGGCCTAACAATATTAAAATTGTAAACTCCCACTCCATGTTTAGATAGAGAACAAATAAAAGAGGAAAGAAAATAAGAGGAAAATAAAAGAGAAAAATGAATTTTTTTTTATTTGAAAATAGAGAAAAATAAAAAGGTGAAGTAAAATAAATTTTATTTGAAAAATAAAATTTATTTTTCATTTTTCATTTTTCATCCAATATAACAAAATGAAAAAAAATAAAATTTATTTTCACTTTTTTTTTTCTCTTTGGAAAAGTTTCCAGTCAAAATATAAAATATCAAAATATAAAATATTAATAGTTAAAATCTCAAAACTTAATTGTCAAAATTGTTATAAATTTCGAAGTAAAAAATGATTGCAATTACAAGATGCTTTTTTTTTTTTTTTTATTTTCCCCAAAACAATATTCTATTTTCTGTCAAAAAATTAAAAATAAAAAAGTTAAAAAGAAGAAAAAGCAGAAACAAGAAGAAGAAGAAGAAGAAGAAGAAGAAGCTCTTTAGCACTTCAATGAAAAAAGAGCTAAAAATGACAAAATAGAAAAATATCAAATTTTCGTAATAAAAGTCCAACATAGCATGAAAAGAGTAATGCTTTACAGAGAGAGAGACAGAGAGATGGGTTACAAGGCGCAGCTAACAGAGGCTTGAGTGCATGAGGGATTCCACTCAGGGCATACGCATGTGAAGGCTCTTTTTTGTGGGATTCTACTTTTTCTCTGACATCTTTGAAAAATGTGCATTTTGTCTTTCATCTCTTTCCCAATTCCAAAACACACACATATTCACATTTCACACATACAAAGAACAAATGTTTTAAATATATTCATTATTTTTAAAAAAATTAAAAAAAAATTTACTTACCCTATTCACCATTGATTATTTGAGACTTTAAAAGTAATTCAAATTCATTATAAAATGTAAATTTAAATATAATATAATGATAAACACGTACAACTATTAAATAATAGATTTAGATTCGATTATAAATGAAAATAATTTGCATAAATTAAATATAAACCAATCCAATTAAGTATAGTACTATAATATTTAAAACACAGTAAATTTTCGCATGAATTATTAATACTTATCACATCCTATTTGTAGAATATAAAAAAATCCTTAAGATATGGATAAATATAAAGCTATCGAAATCCCATAAATACAAAAATATAAATATGCAAATTAAATTTTTCTTATAACATCATATTCATAAGGAATATTAATTTTTCAATTATTCACAAACCCATAATATATATTCATTCCATTTCACTTTAAGTGCCATTTTAAAAAAAAAATTCATATTTCATTTCAAGTGTCGTTTTCATAAATCTTATATAGTATTAATTAAAAAATTTTAAATTTACTATTATTTATTAAATCCTCTAATTTTAACTAATTTACTCATTATCTTTTTTAATATTATTGAAAAACAGTAATTAAGTAAATGACTATAAATTTTTTATAAAATTTATAGTCATTTATCATTATTTTGATTTATGTATTATGTTTTTATACAATATTTGAAATAGAACGGAGAGAATAATTAATATATAAATTTTAGGATAAGTTATTAATACTATCCTTAGGTTCGCCTTGTTAGTACATACTCTTTGATTTGCAATTATAAAATTTTGTTGACTACTCTCAACATTTTGTTTACATTTATGAATTTTAATACAAAATACAAAAATTTTGTTTATTCCTTTTTGAAAGAATAAAATAAATTTTATTTTTTTAAAAATTTATTTTCATAAATGAACCATTCAATTGGGACCACATTTCAACCTACTAGTAAAAAAAAAAAAAAAATCTGTGGCAGTATGACAGCAAATCCACCAACTTAATTTACTCTTGACCCTTTCTCTTGTGTTCTATAAAAACCCTGCTACACCCAACCTGTTAAAATGAACTCTTTCTTCTTTGTTTGTCCTCATCTCCATTTTTGTGGTCGTCATTAACTTTCTCTCTGTCTCTCAGTCCTAGCTTTACAGCTATGGCGATAATGCTGAGATCTCTGCTTACTCTCTTGCTCTTCACTCTCATTATTTCCCACATTACAGGTACTTCTTTTCCTCATAGCAAGATCTAAAATTTCATTTCTATAATGCTTTTTTTTTAATGGTATCAGAGCAACTAATTTTTTTTTTATTATTATTATTTTTTATACAATAGAGGTATCATCAACAACAATAACACTATACAACAAGTGCAGCCATCCCGTATGGCCAGGCATTCAACCAAGTGCAGGAAAGCCTCTTCTAGCTCGTGGTGGTTTTAAGCTTCCACCCAACAAGGCTTACTCTCTGAAACTTCCACCACTTTGGTCTGGCCGCTTCTGGGGTCGTCATGGCTGCTTATTCGACGCTTCTGGCCGTGGCCGCTGTGCTACTGGAGATTGTGGTGGTTCTCTTTACTGCAATGGTTTAGGAGGAACTCCACCAGCTACATTAGCAGAAATCACTTTGGGAAATGACCAAGATTTCTATGATGTGAGTCTTGTAGATGGATATAATCTTGCAATTTCAATTACCCCATTTAAAGGATCAGGGAAATGTAGTTATGCAGGGTGTGTTAGTGACCTAAACTTGATGTGCCCAGTTGGGTTACAAGTTAGGTCTAAGGACAATAGGAGAGTTTTGGCCTGCAAGAGTGCATGTTTTGCCTTTAACTCTCCAAGGTATTGCTGCACAGGGAGCTTTGGCAACCCACAATCTTGCAAGCCAACAGCTTATTCAAGGATTTTTAAGGCAGCTTGTCCTAAAGCTTATTCCTATGCCTATGATGATCCTACAAGCATTGCCACTTGCACTCGTGGTAGCTATTTGGTCACTTTTTGCCCTCATCACCGCTAATTAGCATTCAGATTATAGTTGGGGTTTGCGGTTTTAAGTAATTAATTAATTAATCTGGTGTTATATTTACTTGGATCTTCAGCTTTGTAGTAGAAAGTTGATCTTAATTATAGAGTATTATTATTATTATTATTATTATTATTATATGATGTATTATGGTTTGATTTGATATGGTAAAATGTTGAATCATTGTCTTATGGAAATTAATTAGGATGTTTTTACAAGTGAAATTGTTTATTAAAAAGATTCTCTGTGAGCTGAAAAGGGTCAATGACACTGATTGATGTGACAAATGTGCACGTGATCATCATCAAAAATTCTCTCTCTCTAAAAGCTTTTATAAGCATATAGAGTAAAAAGTTCTCTCTCTCTCTCTCTCCCCCTCTCTTAGATTTTCATGTATATACAGTCAATAGAGTGGTTGAGCTTTGGTTAAACATGAAGACACATGACCACATGGGCATCGGGTGACTACACTAGCAAGGAACAAACAGTTCTGGAAATTTTTATTTAGAAAAAGTATCTATTGATGGCTTTTTCTTATAATCTTTTAAATTAAAATTAAATATTAATTTTATTTAAATGAAGTAGTTTACAACACTCAAATATCATAATTAGTACAGATGTAAGTCTACTTTGTTTGAGTATCTAATTGCTAGGGAAAGCACTCTTTGCTTTTAAAAAAAAAAAAAGCAAGGGAAAGGAAAAGAAATTGAATAAGGAAAAATGAATAGAGAGGAAAAAACATGGAAAAAAAATAATGGAGGGAAATGCTATATGAAATTTAAAGAATTTCAGATTTCTCACTTTTAATTGTTTTTTATTCTATTTTCCTTTTCCCTTTTCTTTTTAGCATCTATAACAGCCTCATTGGACCTCTTTGGATAGGGTAAGCTTTAATTATAGAGTTATTTTTATATTTTTAATAGTTACCATTTTTTTAATTACCCTTCTTCCGCTCCTTTCTCCAAGAAGAGAAAAGTTAATAGAATTACACTTTCCTTTTCTTTTCTTTCATGTCCTTACCCTTTTCCTACCCCATTCAAACATGCTGTAAAAAAGTTATAATTTTGCTTCTTCTTTATTTATTTCCTTCAAAACAAAAATTATTTGAGCCTAACAAATTTCACAATCAAAACTACGAAAAGCTTAATCAGGAATTGGATGTGTGTACAAATATAATGAAACAAGCAAAATCGAAATAATAATTATTCAATTAGCCTCTCTGGAAAAGGAAATTAATCACTAATGACAATTTATGAAGGATATGAGATTAAAACAAGTGGTGTTCAGCTCATCCTCTTAATGCTATCCTCCTTTCCTTTTAGATTGAAAAAAAAGAAAAAGGAGAGCGAGCTTCTATATGCATACAATCATCACATTTGTGAAGAGAGTACGCAACTGTGACATATTAACAGTACTGTTTTCATACAATCAATCAGTGGAGGGAACACTTCAGATAATATTTGGTACAAGGGAATGCTTGAAACTCTTAGAAATCTTAAAATTTTAAATTCTTTAAAAAAATGTTGCATCAATTAGTTGAACTCCAGTTTTATTAAATAAAATATATTCTAATTCAACTTGCTAAATGACAATTGAAGTTAAAATCATTTAATCCATTGATTTTTTTTTTAAATTACTATTTAAGTTTGAAATAAAATTTTTGGAAATGTTCTAATATTACCTTGTACCAAACATTGTCTTAACATTCACCTCCTAGTTAACTGTTAAAAGTGACAATTTTCCTTTAAAAAACAGTAAGATAAAAACAATTAAAACACACCTTCAATTTATTTGAAGCCAATACTAACCTTAAATTGAACGCTGATAATGTATCTTGAATATTTTGCTGAAAGGTTCTTTGAACCCGAAGACTTTTCTTGTATACTTGAAAGAAGACGCCTGAAACTCTGCTAATGGAGAAATGTTGACATTCTTCATGGGTTCGACCCAGTTTGGATTTGGAGGCCTACAAAATGAATTGATCTAACTATAATTCAAAAATTAATCTGTACCATGTCCTTACATTTTTCTCATGAAATAAACAAAAGCATTTGGATTTACAATTAATGAAACCTTAGAGAAGAAACTTGTATGTGAAATTGACAATATAGGAAGCAAAAGCAAAATAATAACGAAACGAAGGACTCCATAATCAGAAGAGCCAAACATCTACAACATTCAATCTATTCCATCAACGCAGCATTTTAAAGAAATGCAAGATAAACTAACAAGCTCTATCTTTACCATTTCACCCATTTTGAAAAATGTATACTTCTTTTTAAAGGCCAGGTTCAAGTTACATAAAATTGCTATTATTACAAGATGAACTAGTATTCCAATTTTTTTTTTCTTTGCAGTGCCTGAAACCGATCAAATTCATAGACAAGAATCAATTAGTATTAAAAAGGACTGACAAAGAGTTAAATGTTTAGGACCCAATAACAGTTTAGTAGCTTTAGATGCCACAAATTGAAGTTCTATGGCTACCTGTACCATTCACAATTGCTGTCATTATCACTAAAAGTACTTCCGTTAGTGACGATAGCATACACAAGAACCAACTATACTAACACAATTCAAATAAATTCCTGTATTTCCACCTAATTCTTTGTTAGCATTGACTGCCAATCAAAACATCCAAAGAAATATGGAAACTAAAAGTTATATCTATTGCAGAAAAGACACTATTAACAAAAAGAGCATATAAGAGTGAAGATAAATAAATATCTTATATTTAGAAAAATTGACTCATTAGAAGAATCCACATAGATAGCGATAAAATTCTATACACTTTCCCCCTCCCTCTAGCTCTTATATTTCCCAATTTCTTCTCTCATCATTTTCTCACAAACCAAAACACTTGCATTTGGTTTGAAGATTTCAGATCTTAACATTTAACCATTCAAGCCTTGACAATAAATTATTATAACATTGTTGTTAATTCATCAAGAAGACAAGACAACTTCTAGATGGTCTAAATTTTATTCTAATACTAATAGTTATGGTGGCAGGTTAATCTAGAGATGAATTAAAGCTATTGCACATACATGCAAACTATAAAATATCAACATAATTAAAGACCACAAAAAGTGAAAGTTAGAGAGAAAGAGTCCTTGATCAAGCTGCTTCAATTATTCTACATGTTATCCTTGCATGAACTAGGAAGTTCATAGTTCTTGTTGGGTGACCTATTAAAGGATTTTGTGATAACTAACCACATAAAACAAAAGAAAAAGGTAAATAATATAAGCTGAGATGGAAATTATTGAACCCCAAAATTCCAAACTGAAAAAGAGAAAAAATATAAGTAATAATGACTATAACACAAAATTAGGCAGAAAACAAACCTGATCTTCAATTGTTTGAAATGAGAAACTCAGAATATTGGAACTGAAATTGAACACAAAAGCCTATTATCTGCAATTGTTTTATAGATAACAAGAAAATAAAATTAGCAAGCAAACTAAGTTTTCAGAAGGAATGTCTATTAAATTCCTATGATCAGATTTATTAGATCCAAAGTATGTTCTAACCTGGCAACTTATTAAGACTCACCATATAAAATCGTAATTCAGAAACTCTAAACCCTACCTACACCCAACACACATATACAATATTACATTAGACTGACTAACTATCCTCTTTTACCCCAAGAGAACTAATTTATTTGAAAATTTCACCCCCATTTTTTTTTTTTTTTTTTTGGGTGGGGGGGGGTGGGTATTATCATTGTAGGTCGTCCCATTGAGTTCTTAATAATCATAGTATTTTATTCATAAAAATGACAAAACAGATTCCCTTTATCTGATATTTCAAATATTTCCATTACACATTTTTAGAGTTGTAACTACAATTGGAGTGAAATAACCCAGTACCAGTAGAATTTATGGTGTTAAGAAATATTATTGCAATTTCAACTGCATACCATAGCCAACTTTGATAATTAGGGGTTGCCACAGGTTTCCATCATCCCAAAATGCTTTCTCTGCCAATTATATGTGGACCAGAAGCATTGAATTGATTAATCAAAAGAACACACCCAGTAGCCCAAAAGGAATCAAAAGAAAAGGATGTCTACAATAATAAACTAAAACAAAACAAAACTGGACTCACAACCATTCAAATTCAACAAGCAACTCCCAGTCAAATGGTGAAAATCAACCGAAAGCAACCAAAAGAGGCAAAGAACAATTCTTCATATTTATATCTAAGCAAGTTCAGTTTGTGCTTTATTCATGAACTTACACTTATGAGACTCTAGAAGAATGTTACCTCTATCAATCAGATAAAACAAATATTAATGTGCCTTTACTGTATAGGATCATCAATAAAAAGGGTGTTCTAGGAAACAACTTTCCCCACTGAACTTTGAAGAGAATCTACAACTCTTTTGGAGAACTTAAAAGACTTTTTCAGGTCGCCAAAAATAAACAAACAAAACTACAAAAAGCATACTGTATCAATGATTTGACAATATGGAACCCGTGATTGACAATATGAAAAATGGATAATTACTTCCAGAAACTGATTTTATCAGTAAGGAACTTTTCTTTTGCCATGTTCTTTTCAAAAGGTATGACATATATAAAAAATAAAAATAAATCTTATTAGCAAGTTCATCAGAAAATATGGAATTGCATTCTTAATAGGAAAAAGCACTCTACAATTATTATAGATTTTAGCTTGAGCAAGTTCTACTTTACATATTCAAACTTCTATTTGAACAACCTATGCCAGTATTATTAGGTATATCCCTTATATTTTGGGACGTGCACAATGTTTCTGTTTCTCAACCAGATTATGCTACTAATTCACATCCTAGAAAACTTCAGCTCATTTTGAAAAAGATATTATGGCCTATTGCAACCACCTAAAATGATCAATTCATTGCAAACAGGAAAGCCACATACTGATGCAACTTGAACATCAAATATGTGTTCATAATTTCCATGAGATTTTATCATGAAAAAATCTAGGATAATCAAGAATTTTACGGATAATTTTATTTATGCTTTGAAACTTAGCTCTCCAAATGTGGTAAACAAGAGAATGCTAAGCTAACTTTAACAGTACAATGAGAAAAGCCCTGAAATGGAAGAAAATAAAACAAGGTTGAAAAACACAGAAAAAGAAAGATGCACTAAGCAGGGAAAAAAAATGGCAAGCGTCAGACAAATGATGTTTCAATGCCTAACTATTATACATGAAAAGAAAATAGACTGGGATTTGAATATTTAGATACACCACATCTGATAATGTATCTATAACTATAAATATAGCACAGACACAAGAAGCAGCAAACAAGACCTAGATAAGCTTATAAAATTTTCATGTATATACCATTAAAGCTATTGAACTATTTAGAGAATCTGCTAATATGATTTACTATTATTTCAATCACATACCTCCATGACAGAATTTTAGACCAACTAGTGAAGTTGAAATTGATACGTTGCTTCTATCCATTGATTAACCGAGTAAAATCTGATACTTAAATGCTCTTGATAGGCACTCTATCTAGTAAAAACATGAGAATAGTAGGTTTCAATTTCAGGACTGATGATTGGTTGATACTGTCATTTTTCTTAACAAATTCATGATGGCACCAACTGTGACTGTTACATTTTGGCCATGACAGCTGCCAGCGGTTTAGAACCTTGGTACATGCAGTCTGGTTGTATATGGGGTTTGTCATTCCTTCACATGATTTAAGCAGAGCTGAATATCTATTTTCTGGCATATAGTTTGAAACAGGATTACTCTATTCCCTTCTCTGGAAAAGCTCCTCTACAAAATTCCACTTCCAAGTCCATGAATTTTCTAACTTTTCCATCTCCTACAAGCCTCCTGAAGACTACCAAGTTGAATTCTTGTACTAAATCATCTCTTTACATTGCCATGTAACTTGTCAAGAATCCGCCAAGTTACAGCATCAGGGGCCAAACCATTCTTTCGCATTTCTTTTACAATTTGGTAAGCTTCTCTCTTCATGCCTAACTTGCAAGCACCATCAATCACAATATTGTAGCTAATGATATTTGGACTAACCCCAGAATCCACCAGTTCATACAAGAAATGGCAAGCTTCATTCAAATTGCCTGAGCGACAAAGCCCTTTGAGAATGGAAGCATAAACAAAATCATCATGAATTTTTGAGGGCCAAATAACTTCATCCCAGAATTTCTTAGCGTTGTCAATTTGACCAGAATCACATAGTCCATCAACTATTATCGTGTAAGTTTTACTGTCAGCTGCTACACCATCTGCCAACATTCTACTAAAAACCATCATAGCCTCATCTGCTAATTTGAGTTTAAACAAACCACGAAGAACTGCATTATATGTTACAACACCAGGACTAATGCCATTTTTGAGCATTACTTGATTCAATAGATTGAGAGCATCTTCACTTTTTCCAACATTTAACAAACCATCTATGATGGTAGTGAAGGTCACAGCATCAGGGGGACAAAATTTTCCCACCATCATATCATTTAGAACCTTCAAAGCTTCTTCAATTCTCCCCATCTTGCAAAGTCCATTAATAACTGTGTTGAGAGTGATCACATCAGGCTGACACTCAGTTTGAAGCATAGAAACAAGCACATTTAAGAGCTCAGTTGCATTTTTCATAAGACAAAGTGCTCTCAAATATATATTGTAAATTCTAGTTCTATCCACCCCCTCCTTATTCAACATTGATTGAAGAACTCTCCTTGCCTTGTAGAGATCCATTTCTCGGCAAAGAGCTTCCACTAAAACCTTATAAGTATATTCAGATGGCAAGTAACGAAATTCAATCCCTTCTTCAAACAACTGATAAGCCCTCATGCAACCTCCCTCCTTGCAAAGCCCATGTATAATAGAATTATATGACACTAAGCTTGGAGTAAACCCTCTCTTTCTCATTATATAAACAATTCTTGAAGCACCATGGTTCCTTCCAGCTCTACAAAGCGAATCAACCATATGCCCATAAGCAAACTCCCCATCCACACTCTTCCCTTGTGGCATATTCTCTGCAATATTAAAAATCTCACTGAAAAACCCTTCTCTACACAAAGAATCAATGAGATTTCCAAAAGCAGCACTATTCACTGACCGGTCGTCTTCATCCTTCATTGTCTCCCAAAGGTTATACATCAATTCCTTTGCACGTTCAGAATCCCGCTTCCTTATAACCCCACGAATCAACACACTATAAGTGAGAGAATTAGGTACCACCCCATATTCACACATATCATCAAAAATCTTATATGCAGCAGTCACTTCACCGACTTGACAGTACCCACCAATCAAAGTAGTATAAGTAACAATATTTGGGCAATGCCCTCTACTAATCATATCAAACAACAACCTATGTGCTACATTGGGCTGCAGAATCTCGCAATACTGATAAATCAAACGGTTATAATTAATCAAAGAAGGTACAAACTCTGTCTTAACATCAAACAAATGATAAATGGCATGAAATGTGGCTTGTGGGCATTGGGAATCAAGCAAGCGAGCAATAAGGACATTACAAGTTCGCTCATCAGGGATACAATGTGAGGAAATGGAGAGGACAAACCGATAGTGGGCTTCCTGGAAGCGATTGGCTTCACAAAGTGCATGGATTATGCTGCTGAGATTGAGGGAATCGGGGCGGTAGCCACAGAGACGGAGATGATCAAGAAGGGCAAGAGCTTCATCAACTTTGTGGTGTTGGGTACAAAGGTCATGAATCTTTCTGGCCCAGTAAGATCTGTTGGTAATGGAGATGACTTGGTCTTTGTCTTGCTCTTGGTGTACTGGCTCATGGTTTAGTAGCTGGTAAGTGGAGAAGAATGAAAGAGGTAGAGTAATGGATTTGAAGGATTTGGTTCCCGAGAGTGGTAAGCATTGTTTAGGTGCATTCTTTTGTGTGATAGAAAATAACATTTTCATTTCACAAAACAACTGCCTTCCATCAATATGTTACCCGAATTTCCAATGCCAGTAGTAATATACATCTTGCTTGCATGCAAAGGAATCTAGCACCACTGTCAGTTCCCCCACAAATTGTGTCTTCAATGTCTCGTGCTGCATCAGACATGCCCAAATACAAAATGAGAATTAAACACCAGAGATGGTGTCTTAATGTTGGATAGATGCTCAACACTTATGCAACAGAACAACAGAGATAAACACCAGAGATACTGTTACTATTAATGACTAAATAATATGAATAAAGCAGTTCAACAAAAAAATAAAATTGTTGACACTATTTTTATTATTATTATTATTATTATTATTATTAAAACAATACTCATTAAGAAAATAATACTTGATTTAAGGCTAATAAATTCCTCAAGTACTTTGAATAAGCAAGATTATTACTATTGTTTGCTATTTTTTTTTCTCATAAAAAAAATGAAAATTTTGAGGAATTTATGTGAAAAAATATTCCAACAGGAGCTTTGCATTATGAGATAAATACTACCAGGCACCCCTCTGATTAGCTTCAGATGGTTATGATCATATTCTTTTATATCTATCAAGAATCTCTTCAATAATCTACAATAAACAACTTCTACACATTAGTAAGTCACCTATCCATGTTCTAGGTATGTAATTTGTTCATTCAAAAGTCTACTTTCCAGGTAATATGCAAATAAAAAGAGTGAGAAACAATAATTGAATAGCCAATAGCCAATAGAAGCAAGATTTGACTAACAATACTATTTGATATAGCATTTTGAAAGAAACAGTCAGCATAACTTCATAATAGTCTTGATATTGTATAAAGTTGCTGTTTAAAATTAGGGGAAATAAATTAACAAAAACATATATTGTTACGCTTAAACTCAGCCTTTGAATTCTCTTTTTGATTATTTATCCTATGGTTAATCCTATAAACCAATACACGATTTCGATCAGCTAGAGCAAACCACAGTTCATATTAGAGAATGAGTTGCTTATTCAAAATACAAATGCCATAAGTTTCAGCTAAAACAAAACGAAAATTCAAATCAATTAGGGATTCAGATTATTATGCAAACTAAAAATTACAGTGATTAATTAGAGATGGTAGAAAGAAAGAACAACAAAGCAAATAAATAAATAAAAGGAAACGAAAATCCAAAAAGCAGAAATGAAATGGGACCTGAACAGAGTTCACGCAGATGATTTCAATGTTAAGCTGCAAGGCGGCTCTTCCCGGATTCAGTGGGACCAGCAATCACAACAACCTCTTTCTTGCTGACAAACAGAACGGAGAATGTAGTGCTGGCGGCAGATAGGGAGGAGCGGCAGAGGCGGGGAAGTGGTAGTGGAGAGGAGAAGAGGAAGAAGAAATCGAAGGGAGAGAAGATTACAGTAAGGGGTTTTTACTTGAGTAAAATAAAAAAATTACCGCATATAACTATGCCTTTTTTTTTTTTTTTTTTTTAACAGGTGACCGGTCAAATATTACTTGCAAGTGTATGGTCGACAGTATGAGTGTCGACCCCACACAAGCCACAGTTTCTCGCCGGTGTAGCCTGGCCTTGTGTCTGCATGCACAGGGAGAGGCTACCCTGCTACACTTGCCAGTGTAGCCTGCATGCTGCTAGAAAAATATAACAATAAAAAGATTAAATTAAATATAGAAATCAGCTATAAATAACTAACACAAAATCAGTAATATGAAAAATTTTATTTAGATTTAAGATGTAAAAATTTATTTTTTTAAAAATGATATTTACACCCTCTTTTAAATAAGATTATTATAAATTTAATGTAAATAATTTTAGTGAATATGATAAATTTTTAGAAATTTTATATTAAGTAAACAATAAAGAATTTTTAATATGAATTAAAGAATATTTAATTAAATCACTCATATAATTAATGGCAATAAGAAAATTGAAAATCTTCTCTTTTTTTGAATTTAATTTCAATATCTATTTATAAATGTTTTTATAAAAAATATTTTTTTTAGAAAAAATATGATTTTTTAAAAATATATAATTTTTTTAAAAAACGCAATATTTAAGGACACAATTTTTAAAAAAGACATACTATTTACACTATTATTTTTATTTGGACGAATTTCCAAAACACATAGCTACACTGGCAAGCAGCTTTGGCAAGGTCGTGTAACTAGCGACCTTGTGTCTATGTATACAACCCATAATTTTGATACAGAGAGAGGTATAGAAATTTTGATAAGGAGGAGGTAGAGGGGAAGAGAGAAAGAAAGGTATAAGAGCTTCTTTTTTTTTTTTTTTTTTTCAGAAATTAATAGTAAATTTGTCTACAAATTAAAATATTGAAAGAAATATCAAACTCCTTAAGGTAAATATATTAATTTTTGTGAAGTTAAATATATATATATATATATATATATATATATATATATATATATATATATATATATATATGTGTGTGTGTGTGTGTGTGTTTGTATGTTTGCGTGTGTGTATAAATTTTTATGTATAATTTATGAATGTATAATGTTTGTGTACTGATAAAATTAGTAAAAATATATGTATATGTGTAGGAAATTAGAAAAACGATTTATATATAAGTTAAATTTATGTATATATATTTCTGTATGTATTATTAAAATTATTTTGTGAGTTTAGATTTTATTTTTAGAAAGGTTAGAATTTTATTGTTGTCTTAATTAAAAATAAAAAATATAAATTTTTAACGGTTTTATTATTTTTTTTATCTTATAAGGATATATAATATTATTGACTAAAAAATAATTAAAAAAATCATGTCAGGAGTATAAATTTATTTGAGTTAAGATAGATTTCACATAGATTATTTTCTATTTCACATGTACTCATTTAACTAATATTTATTCTTTTATGCAATATATAATTTATTATGTGTCTATAAATATAGTAATTTGATATTATATTTAGTTTAGTAGTCATATATATATATATATATATATATATATATATATATATATATATATATATATATATATATATATATATATATATATATATATATATATATATATATATATATATATAAGTTATTTGTAAGAATTTAAAAAAATAATACGATTAAAAAATAATTGTATAGATTGTTAATTTTGTTGTATTAATGTTGTGTAATAAAATACGTGGAATGTAAAGATGGTTTATTTATTGCTTAATTATGTATCATTTTTATTAATTAATTTTTTAGAGTATATTTATTGTTTAATTATATATTATTTTTATTAATTAATTTTTTAGAGTGTAGATGGATGATCCACATAAAAGTTTAATTCATGCTTATAAAGAAAAAAAGGAATTTTTTTTTTTTTTGTCAAATTAGAAAAGAAGGAATTTTATGAATATAAAATAAACCCTTAACATAATTTGAATATGCATATTGGAGTTATAAGGCACATGACTGATTTGAATTATACCTTATACAAAAATGGACTTTAAATCATTTCACCGCAGCAATAAGGATTACATTTGATCAAATCTACACATGAAAACTAGAATTCCATAAATGAACATATTCTGATAATAAGAAATCTTCATAATTTTGGATAAGTCGCAGCTAAATTAGAATTAATATCTGAATGTCGAGTTATAAATGATTTTTGAAAAATTACCGTTTTATCACAATTTTTAAATCTTCGTAACTCATTTTAGATTTTTTCAGTTGAACTAACATCTTATCACTGTATGTGTCAAATGATGGAGGCCTGAGGCTCCCAAATCTATTGGTGGTGCAAAGTAGAAAAAAATGTTATAGATCCTAATAACTTTCCTTGGTTCGACATCTATAATATGTTAGGTAAATATAAATTTTTCAAAGAACATGAGAGGCATAGCAAAAATAGTGCACTACCAATAGATTTGGATTCTTAAGCCTTCATCGCTTGACAAGTGCAATGATAAGATGTCAGTCCAATTGGAATAATCCAATACGAGCTGCGAATATCTAAAAATTGTAATAGGATAGTAGTTCTTTTAAAATCATTCATAATCCGATACTTCACTGCTAACTCTAATTAAGTTGTAACTTGTCAAAAATTATGGGGATTTCTAATTATCAAAATATGTTCCTTTATGAATTTCTAGTCCTCAGATATAGATTTGATCAAATACACTCATAATCGCTATGGTGAAATGATTTATAGTCCATTTTTGTATAAAGTATGTATAGTTCAAATCAGCACCTACGTGTCTTATAACTCCTATGTGAGTATTCATATTATATTTAGAGTTCATTTTATATTCATAAAATTCATTATTTTCTCGATAAGTATAAATTAAATTTCTATCCGAATCATTCATCTCTACTCTAAAAAATTAATTAATAAAACTAATAAATAATTAAACAATAAATAAATCATCTTTACATCCCACATTGTTTATAACATAAAATCAATACAACAAAATCAACAGTCTCTGTAATTATTTTTTAACCATATTATATTTTTAATTCTTACAAATAACTTTTTTTTTTTATGATTACTAAACTAAATATAATATCAAATTACTATATTTATAGACACATAATAAGTTATACGTTACATTAAAAAAAAAAAAAAGAATTAGTTAAATGAGCACACGTGAAATAGACAATAATTGTGTGAAATTATCTTAAGTCAAATAAAATAGATAATATTAATTAAGATGACGATTTTTAATTCTTTAATTTTTTAATCAATAATATTATATATCCTTACAAGATCAAAAAAAAAAAAAAAAACACTGTAAAAAAATTTCTCTACATTAACATCATTTTTTTTTTTTTAATTTTTAACTAATGTAACAACAAAAGTGTAGCCTTCCTGGAAATAAAGTCTAAACTCAGATTTTTTTAATAATATGTAAGTTAACTTACATATAAAATAGTAAATTATTTATTTACAAATAAATATTAAAGTGTTAGCCAATAACGAATAGTAGGAATTAAATACTCGAACTTATTTTTAAATAAATACTCAAAATGTTTCAACTCAATTTAATCATTAATAATTAAATTTTATTTATTAATATTAAAATAACATTTGAATAAATTGGAATTAATAAATTATTTTTTAAAATTATATATTTAAAATTATATAAAATTAAGATATTTAATTTGGTTTGCAAATCAATTGAACTAAGAATTATAATAATTGATCCCATTTAACAATTCCTTTAACTACTTGACTTCAAACTCTACAAATTAATTATAATAAATTTTGTTTTCCATCGTTAATGTATATGTGTTAAGTCCTTGGCTATATGAATTATAACAAGTTAAGAGTTAAAATAAATTTACCATTTTTTACACATATTATTTTCATTCATTGAAATATTTTATTAAATTTTTAATATAAATTTTGGAGATTTAAACTTAAAAGCTAACTATTAAAATTGAGAAGTCTTTATCAAGCCTAATTAATACTTATTATTTATGATATGAATTGAGTTGTTTGAAAATAAAACTCAATAGGTAAGATAATTGAAGAAACTTTTAGCGAATAATAAATTGAAAGAAACTCTCAATGGGTAAGAAATTGAAATTTCAATCCGAATAATACCATATTAAATTTTTAATATAGATTTGAGAGAACCAACTTTAAAAACTAGCTATTAAAGTTTCGAAATCTATTTATATATTAATTATTTAATAGGTTTGTAATTAATCAACGTGGAATTATATATTTAATAATATAAATTATATTTTAACATATTATATTTTATATTTTTGATAATTATTAAAAATTATAGTCTAAATATTAATTTATTGCTTATAATATTTTCTAAAATTTCATTAATTTCACCCTTTTTTTTGTCTGACTTTAAATTCCAAATTATTATTTTTTATTTAAGTTGATTTTTCATTTTAGATTTGATTTCAATTCAATTGTTCTTTTTCCTTGAAAAAAATATTTTGATCAATTCATATTGTTGAATTTTAGACCGTACCAATCGATGCCGACTGCTACCCTCGCGAGTCGCAGCCCCTTTGGCTGAAGCCAAGCCGAAGCTTAATCCAAAGAATTTACGAAATTTATATAAAATAAATCTACCTAAGTTGTACAAATTATCACAGAGTGGCTAAATTAATAAAAGTTAAATTGAAAAAATATTTTATTATAAATAAATTAATATTTTTAAAGTTAAATTTATATAAAATTTTATTATTAATTATTTTTTAATGTTATTATATTTTTTTTATAAATTTCAATTAAAATTTACATAAATCAACACTTATTATTTTTTCAGCGGGGTTGAAACTTAATTCATATATATTTTTTTATTTTTATATTTAAAATATTTAAAATTCTTTTTCTCAGCATAAAAATTTCTTAAATATAATGATAATATTAGTTTGCACATTTCAAATGTTTTTAGAAAGCATAAATTAAATAAAAAAAAAATGATGATTGCGTGAGCTCACAACTAATTACTTTAATTTATACCTCTTAAATTTGATATAATTAATCATTTAATTCTTATTATTTTAAAATTAATATTTCTAATCCCTAAAATTTATTAGTTGCCAATATTTTTTTAAATAATTCAAATTTCATTGATCATCAATAGCTAAATAAAAATTTTAATAGACAATGATATTGGCATAGAATCAACTACTCTAATAAGCGTAAATTGATTCGCATATCGCAAATGTTTAACAGAACATTCAACTGTTATATAACTAATTTCGAAAAATTGCGACTGTAATAGTGGAATAACATGACAAACCATTATCCTCTTTATGAGTATCTAAAACACAATCATACACAGACATACTATCATACTCATAAAAAAAAAAAAAAAAAAAACTTCCAACAAGAGAATACAATATAACAAAACTTTCAATATAAGAAGATAAAATAATATAAAAAATAAAATATAATCTAATGCAAAATAATAAAAAAAAATAGTATCACCCTAACAATAATAAGTATAAATCTACCCACAATAATATGGTAAAAATAGAGATGAAAAAACAAAGACGAAAGCAAAAAGGTAAAAAAAATTAGATAAAGTGGAATAAGTAAAGAACAAATGAATGAAGCTGATAATGGATGTAACAACAATAGTATGGATAGTAGTATTCATATAAAATTTAATATAAAATATTAGAATCACTGTCAATAAAAAAAAATCAATAATAATTTAAGAAATAAAACTAAAGAAAAAAAAAAGAGAGACGGCTAGAGTTTTTTACATATTAGTTGCAGATATTTTAGTTCTTAGTTATAAAATTATGAATTACTCTTAACATGTGTTAATTTTTGACATTTTAATTTATTTAGTATTTGTATTTCCAAAATTTTAAAATACAAAAATCTTTAAATTTTCAATTATTTCATTATAAAATTCTTTAACCACCCAAAATCTTACGCTACTCATTAAAAATACTAATTTTGAAACAATAGAAATTATAATAATTTTTTTCCAGTGAAAATTATAATAATGTTACGGATAATATGAAGTAATATATATAATATAAATCTAGACATCCAGTTAGCGACGATGTTACAAAAATTGCGAATAAAATTAGATATATAACAAAAAATACTTCTAATTAAATATTGTATATCGTTAACTTTTGTTTTGGCCTCCATCGGGATTTCTTTATTGTGACTATTAATTTATTAATAATCACTAAGAATTCAAACTCACAAGTAAACTATCAAATTGAAGGAAGTTTGTGTATCTAACTATATCTTGTAAAGTCGCAGAAGTTTGAATAAATCTCTAGATAAGTAAATCTGATTAAAGAGTAAATAATTATATTCTACTTCATCATTAAAAAGTTGGAAACTCTAAATTAAAATTTAAATCTATGGATAAATTGTATATTTGCATTTTTCATGAATTTGAAAGTTAATATATGTCAAAAGGATCCAATATAATGAATTAGAAGCTCCAAATATGGAGAAATATGAGGAAAAATGGCAATGAGATAGGGAATCCTCATTCTTCATGGGATTTATCCCAAATGAAGTGAGAATTTTCCGATTTTTTATCCCATAGAAAATGGTATGGGGATATTTTTTTTTCGTTAATGGAAATGGAGCTGGAATGGAGAGTATATTCCTCACTCTACAGGGATCTCCATCTTCGTCCATGGGGACTGAATATTATGTTTACATAATTTTTATTAATATTAGCTTTATATATTATTTTTACTAATAAAATATATATTACTTAATTAGCTTCAATATTAAAATATATATATTAGAGTTTATAATTTTATTGCTCTTTATAATTCATTCATATCTTGACAATTATGAAGAATTTCATATTGAATTGATTTATCTTTTCATACTTTATAAGTTTGAATTTTTTAATATTTTTATATAAATTTATTATTATTTTTCAATTATTATTATATATATATTAATAAATTTTAATTTAAAGATATTGGAATCAATTTAAACCTAGTTAAAGTTTAAATTTTAAATTTTTATATATTATATTCCACTATTTAAAAGCATATAAAATTGAAGAGAAATATATTAAAATAAATTTTTCAAGTGGAAAATTGGAATATCTTAGAAATGAAGATGAGATTAAATAGTCTATGTATATGAGGCGGAGACGAAAATAAAAATTCCCGAAAATGAGGATGAGAGATGGTACTATCCCATTGCCATACCTATGTTGTCCCATTGCCATACCTAAATGTGAGTATGAGACTAAGAAACTAAAAACTAAACAAAAAAAAATATGAGCATGAGACTACGAAACTAAAAACTAAATAAAAATAATTATGTTTTCGTTGAAAAAAAAAAAAAGAAATTATAATAATTTACTCTAAAATATACATAAAATTACATTTAAAATATATTTTTATTTTTAAAAATTCAACTAATTCTTTTTTTCAATTTACTTTTTTTTAGCACGTTCAATTTACTTTATTTGATTCAATTTCAATTCCAAATTTTTTTCTAGAAATTTTGATTAATTTTATTTTGTTGAATTTTGAATCTAATTAATTAATAAAATGACTTTTATAATCCTTTAATTTACAATCATAATACACACTTGGCTCGCCGTTTCTTTAGCAAAAGCTAAGCAGAAAATTCAATTTCACTCCACCACACGCGCAAAGCCCACGTTTTGTCCGCAATCGCCTCGTCTCTGTCCGTTATTATTATCTCCAAAACAAATTCATCCATCTCTCAAATTCTCAACTAACACAAAACAATGGCTGTCTATCTGCAAGACATGGACGAGCTCCAGCGAGTTTTCGACCAGTTCGACACCAACCACGACGGCAAGATCTCCATCGCCGAGCTCGGTGGCGTTTTGAAAGCTATGGGTTCTACTTACACCGTTGCAGAACTCGAACGCGTGATGGATGATGTCGACACCGACAAAGATGGTTTCATCAATCTCCAGGAGTTTTCACAGCTTTGTCGATCTTCCTCTGGTGGCAACGCTGACTCTGAGTTGAAAGACGCTTTTGATATGTATGATCAGAATAAGAATGGGCTTATTTCTGTTAATGAGTTACACCAAGTGTTGAATCGTTTGGGGATGCAGTGTAATATGGACGATTGTGCGAAGATGATTACAACTGTGGATTCGGATGGAGATGGGTGTGTTAATTTTGCTGAGTTTCAGAAGATGATGGCTGCAACTGTCAACAAACCATGATTGATTTCGATCTGGTTGGGTAATTAATTTTCGATTTTGGATATTAGATCTGAAATCTGAAATTCGATAGGCTTAATCTTATGATGAATACTTGAACTACTATTACAGCTAATCTAATCTCTGAAATATATTATCAATATATTGAAATTTTAGTTATTTTCCATAATCTTGGATCATTGTTTATGTGGGTTTGATTGGGAAATGTTGGGGATTAATCAATAGTTGTGCTCGTGAATTAGATTGTATTTTAGAATCAGAAAATTCTAGGAAAGTGAAATCGATTATTTTCTTGCACTCCAAACAGAATTCAACGTAAAGATACTAGAGAAACGCAAATAATGGGGTAGAATAGTATAAATAAAGTAACAGCAAGAAAATAAATCTTCTCAGAAAAGTAATTTTGATGGAAACGGAAGGGATTTGATTGTGATAGTGATAGGGTCAAGGAGGACTACTGTTCCTTTGTCGGCCAGATGGAGATTTTTGTATACATTCCGGGAATACTGTTTTTTTTTTCTCTGATTTAATTTTGATATTTATCCGTATTTGGAGTTCTATAATCAGCATTTAATTATACATTTCCAACGTGAAGGTCGGTTTTGCTATTGAATTTGGAAAAAGAGCTGTTATTTTAAAAAATTGCGATATTTTTTAATTTTTAATAGCAATTCTGAACACATTTAAAATGTGTTTTAAGATTAATAAATCTTATGGTCAAATTTGAAGTGCATCCCTTGGACTTGTAAAAAAAACTACTCGATTCAATTGAATTTTAATCTCAAAATTAATTGAGATAAGTTATATGAATTTTTTATTTCATTCTAAATGATTTTGGTTATATCTTTCGATAATTTTAATATCATCTCTAAATTATATCGTATTATTCTTTTCCGAATTAATTTAATTTTACCATTTTTTTTTTATTTTCTTTATCACGATGTGCTCAATATTCTTAATCAATGCTTCTTTGGATCTACATTTTAGGCGCTCAAACTTTTTTAATATATATTCTCTTAACTTGTTCTCAATCGATTCAACTTTCATTTTATTTCTAATGCTTTTGTTACATATCTTATCCATTTTAATATAGTGATATTGAGATCTTAACATTATCATCTCGGAAATATTCATCTTCAATATATATTATTTCATTGTTCATTGTTATATAACATAATCGGTTGAATAGCTGTACAATAAAATTTTCCTCTCAATTTATTGAAAATCTAATTGCCACATAAAATTTTCAAGGCAAACTTCTATTTCAACCACTTCAATTTTTATTATATAATTAACGTCTTTCTCACAATCACTATCTTTTTGAATGATTGAGTTTAAATATTTAAAATAGATTTTTTAGAGCGACGTCACTCCATTTGAATTATTTAGAGCAATGTCACTCCATCTAAGTTAACTCCCTCATTATCTCTACACAAAATTAATACTATTAGCTTATTTATAAGCTAACTCAATCCAAATATTAAAATTTCAAATTTATTTATTTATTTATTTTTGAATTGAGATGATCCTCAATAGATGAGAACTGAGGTTAGAACTTCGTCTTTGTAAACGGATTGTTGGAATTTGTTTACTGCTCAAATTTAATTTGTTGTTTCTGTTCATATCAATATGTAGTAAGTAATTACATTTGTAACTAAATTTGCACTGTAACTAATGCCGGTTGGGGGAAAAAAGGGAAGAAAAAAGTAAAGATGGTTATCAATAAAGACAATTCGAAGCCAAATCATTTTGAAAATAAATCTTTGATCGATTGAGTTTGGCATCCAAGTATGACTTTTGGCAAGTCGAAAAGGAATAGGTGATTAATAACTCAATAAATTGTGCCCAAGTAAAAATATATTTAGAATTATAAAAAAAATTTAAATACTTAATTAAACTCGTAAATTACTCGAATCTAGTATTATAATATTGAAATTCAACTTGATTTATTGAATTGCTTGAAATTTTTTTCCCCCAAAGAAAATATGTTTGTTAGCATTAAAAAAATGCAAGAAGCCCCTACAACAATATAAATATACTGAAAGTTCAGCAGGATACAACACATAAATATAAGATCCAAACAACACAATAACTCATACTAGGATTTTTTTTAAACAAGGCTTTAAGCCAAACAAATCGGCCCAAAGGCCTAAAAAAAACTTAATATCTCAAAAATGTCCTTTGCCCTTATAGACTCCATAACTCTTTATCAACGCCTCTTTTAAGGACTGAAATAAGAATGAGAGTACCAATTGAAGCAAATTGAGAACATTTGAACTAATTTCAGTGTACATGCATAGAGAAGTCTCCACTATAAACTAACTTTACAACAGAGAAACTAAAGATTTACCCACTGAGCAAAGAGCATAGACTCTCTGCCCGAGCCATTTTGGCCTTGCACTGGTATGATTTTTGTCACATATCATATATCTCCTCCACAAAAATATCTCAATTCTCAAAAATTTTAGATCGAAGAAATCATGGCCTTTGCTAACAAGATCTTTTCCTATCCACCTTCCTCTATACAAACCCAGTACCACCGATGAAGGATGAAGGAGGAGGACAGGGTGGATTGAACCAGAGATTTCAACTGCGAACTCACCAACAACCACTTAGCTCCAAAAAGCAATAATCCCAAATAAATCAGGAGACGAAAAAGGTCAAAACACCCAATTATTAACATACCTAAAAGAAAAATAATGGAAATGAACAATAAGAGCCATCCCTTCGGTGGCTGGAGCCACTAGAGTGAAGTCCCAATTGGAACCTAGCAACTTGGACAAAAGCTTAAGAGAAATGAGAGAAAATAACATAGCAACCTAGACAAAAGCTTAAGAGAAAGGAGAGAGAATGACAAATTTAACTTTGTTGAATTACTTGAATTTGAGATTGACTATGTTTTAAGAGTCAAGTCTAAGTAATTTGAGTCATTTATACTCTTAGTTTAATTAATATTTAGAGTGGAATACTTAAAACATCGTAATGTAATAAAACATCATAATGTAAAACTTCATAATTTTGAAGTGTTTTTTAATTATTTCAAAAATGATGAATGTCTATCTAATTTTTATAATTTAAAAAAATAGATATACATATATATAATAAAAATCAAATAATGAGTTGTTTAGAAAATTTTTCGTTGTGTCAAGTTATTTTCATAAAAAGTAAGTTTATGTATTTTATCAAAAATTAAATTTAAATAAACTCATCTCATCATTTTTTCTATAATTTATTTTTGTAAATCTCGTGTATTTTCTTTATAGTTTATATTAATATTTAAAATTATCAAAAGTGAATATTTATATTTAATAAAATAAATATTATCAAAATTCATGATATTATCAAAATTCATGCAAAATGCAAGCCCACAACTAGTTAATTTTAGCACGTCCCAATGCTATAATTTTTTTTTTTACTTTAACTTTTTTTTTTTTTCCTTACTCCTCCATTTCTTTTTAATTGTTGTTTTTTGAAGAATTTTTTTCTAAATTTATTGTCATTTTAAAAACTAAAAAGACTTCAAAATTTTTTTTTTCCAGTTTTTTCTTTACGCTTGTTAGAATCTATTACTTTATAATTAATGCACATATTATATATTACTCTATAACTATTAAGAATAATTTAGTCATTTTATTTCTAGAACTTAGTGTAATTAGTTATTTTTTAATTTTTGTGAATAACAAAAAACGATAATTAAAAATAAATGGTGGGTGTATTACTTAACTAAAAAAATTAAACAAAGCTATAAAAATTACTTTTTTTTCCCTCTAAATTATGGTTGAAGGCAATGTTTTAAAAAGGGCCCGAACCGGTTGGTTCAACCAGTTGAACTGAGAACCGCTAGTTAATTCAATCCAATTCACTAAAAATTAAAACTTTGATTAAACTGTTTTTTGTCTAACAGTTAGCCTTTTTGATTAGATAGATATTTATTAGTGAACATATTTTATAAAAATGATAAAAAAAAAACAAAGAGAGAAATGAAGAGGTTATATCCAAGCGATCAAACCGCTTATTGAACAGGTCGGACTAATTGAACTATAAACCAATGATCTAACTATTTCAATCACCAGCCCGATTTTTCAAACATTAGTTGAAGGAAGAGAAAGGACCTATGGTTCTATGTAGCAAAATTGTAAACGATGAAAAAATTAAAAAAGAAAATTGTAGAAAGCACCGCATAGTCCCTTAAACTTAAAAAACGTCTATTTTTTTTTTCTTTATTAGAGATACTATGATAAATTTTTAGATAAATTAAGTTTATCACCTCATTAATAAACTAACCTAATAAGAATAACACACATCAAATAATATCATATTGATAATTAATTAGTAATATTATTAATTGATTTGTTTTATTTCTATTAGATTAGTTTACAAGTGATGTAATATCATTAATTGATATATATTATTTTTATTGGATTAGTATATGAATGAAGTAATAGACTCAATTTACCTAAAAATTTCTCGAGTATTATATATAATGCAAATATCTATTATACACATGAATATCAAGTTCATACATTTTACAGTCCAATATAAACAAGAAACAAAGATACTGTAATGCGGGAGATTATGCATCATGAATCAATTTTCTATATATTCTAATGAGGCATGCTGGGAGCAATTAGGATTCTAATTAAGTAAAGGTCAAAAGTAGTCTAGCAAACTTAGACTTTTTTTTTTTTTTGTCAATTAAGCCCGTGATTTAGGCATCCGTGACTTTATTCCCTAATCTCCTTTGCCTTTTATTTTTGTTTGTTGGTTATATGCTTGGCTTGTAAAAAGTACCTCGCATGTCCAATTTGTTTGGATGCTAAAAATCATTAAAATATTAAGCTTTTTGGTAGAACAATTTTCAATTTATTATGTTCTTTTATTTTTATCAATTTGATTGATAAATTATATAAATATTGTTTCAATTGTATCATATGAATTTGGAACAAAAAAATAAAAAAAAAATTATACGAACATTTTACTTGCTTAAAGATATTTTTTGAGAGAATGGAATAAAAAGATATTGAATATAAAAAAAAAAAAAAGTATAAAATAAAATGTCGACGTAAAACTCTTTAAAAAAAATTTTACTTTTTTTTCTTAAATTTTGTATTTATTTTTTTTTACAGGTTATAAACGTGATACACTTCTCTATAAAATTATAAAAATTTTATAAAAACATATTAATTTATGTAATTCACACACAAACCCTTTCGACGAGCTACATACGAGATCATATGGTTCCAATCTAATAAACCAATGCAGTCTAATAAAGACTGGTAGGAAGTTGCGATAGCAACATTTGCATATTTGATTTCCTTCCCCTCATACATGATGAGTATTGAATAGATATAGACCAATTCCGCCGAAAAAGATGTTTGCAAACATTGATGAAGTTAGTGCACTGACTTCAAATAAATATTAATGGCTATGTGGAGATTAATGAACATGTATCTTTGGCTCAATTCAATTTAATTTTAATGAAAAATAATAAAAAAATTTATTTTTGTATTTTTAAAAATAAGATGTATTATAATAAAAAAGAAAAAGAAAAAAAAACTAGAATGATATTTTCTGTCCTCTCCTCTTGTCCCCCTTATTTTCCATTAATCCCTTTTCAAACTCTTGCATAATGTCTCACTATCACATGACCATGATTCGGTTTTGAATAAGAATCGAATCAAAATCGAACTGGTTAGAACTAAATTAAAATTAACGGTAAGAATGGTTTATAGTTTAATGGTTTTAAAACTTGAATCGAACAATAATATTTTATATGCAGATGAATTATATTGAATAAATTTTATAAGTTTTATTTTGAACATGTTTTAAATTTTTATTTTAAAATTTTCAATTAATCAATTAAAATTGGATTGAATTAAGTAAAAAATAAAATTACATTGCTAATTTGACTCAAAAGTTATTTTTTTAAAACATTTAGAGTCAATGAAATTTGTACTCATAGTCTAATATGTATAGATTCACTGATAATTAATGAAAATTTTAAATTTATTTTAAAAAAATTTGAGGTCAATTTAAATTTTTATCCAAATAGAAACCATCATTTATTAATCAAATTACTATAAATTATAAAAAAATCATATTTTTTCAAACTATTAACGCTAAAATTTAATGCAAATAACTTTCATTTTCTTAAAAAAGAAAATCATTATGATTTTTATAGCCTTGTAATTATATTGATAATAAAGAATCCAAATTTAAAAAATAGCCTCTTTCTATTTTTGCCTATGCATAAAATTAAATATAGTTATTATAAAGGTAAATTATAGAGAAAAAAATATAACAAAAAGGAAAGGCTTATTGCCAAATTAAAGGCCATCCTAATTTGGTTATTAGTTAAGTGAATAAATTCATCACCAACTCATGCCTCATTAGTCATCATATCACCAACTCATCGTGACCTTCATTACATATATATATTCTATAGGATTTGATTAAAACTTTTCTTAAAAATAAATTTCGCAATAAGAAAAAAAAAATCCAAAAGTAAAGACATTAATTATAAATAAATAAACAAGATAAAGTGAGTTTATTAGAGAGATAAGACTTTTCTTTCTTTTTTTTTTTTTGATTTAGTAGTCTCGATTAATCAAGATTTGAGCCGAGTGAGACCACGAGAATGGCAAAACTCTCCCTCAAAAATTTTAAAACAGTTGCATAATCAGGATACGAACTCAATACCTCTGAATAAGCTCAAATAACCTCTCACTAATTGATCTACACGTTATTGGATATAAGACTTTTATTTTGATTTTTCTAATGAGTGCTCTAAAAATACTAATTAAGAAATAATAATTCATATAAAACTTTGGCCTATTATTTGGAATGGAATAGTATATAATGATTATAATTAAATAAAATTAATTCACTTTTTGTTTAATTTAATTACTTTTTATTGAAATCACTACAATTCTATCAATATCTCGAATTTTTTTTTCATTTTTCTCATTTTTAATTTAATTTAATTATTTTTTAAATAACTACTTCCTAATCAAATTTCTAGTGTATTCAGGATATTCCTTAAAAAAAAAACTATTTTATTTTTAACTTAATAAATAATACTATTATATATGAAAAAAAAAAGGGAGTGTTTTACACCAAAAGACATCTTAATTTAGATATTGGTTAGGGAATAAACTAATCACCAACTTAATTATAGTCAAATTCAAAAACTAAAACTTCCAACAAGTAAAGGAATATAAAATGATTAACTATGATAACTAAACATGATAATCTTAAAAGCAACCAATACAACATATAAACTAATAAAATTAATAAAATGGTAGAGTTACAATAATGTTAGAATGAATTGAGTGACAGCCCAATTAGAAAATTCCACGTAATAACTTTAGAGTCCGTTAAAATAGTGATTATTTAAAATTATTATAGATTTTTGAGTTTAAAATGTAAAATTATAAAAAAAATAAACATAATTATAAATTTCAAATACTTGATTATTTCAAATAACTACTATCTAAATAAGCACTTGCATTATTCAATCTAATCTAACACATGGAGCTACATGATTAGTCCTTTATCAACATTTGTCCTACCATAGTGAAGAAGCAAATTCTAATTTTCTTTGGCAACATCATAATAAGAGTAGACATCATGTCTTTATCTATAGCTTCACATGTTCACAATGAAAACCCACCAAAGCAAATCCCAGGAGGATTATAATTAACGCACTTAGAAAACAAATTATATATATATATATTGATTTATTTATTTATTTATGAAAAAGACTTTTTTGGAATTTATATAGTATGTGAAAACAAGACTTTTCCACCCATATGCTTCCTTTTCTGGTTTCTTGAATTTTTCAATTTCTTTAGAGACCATCTCTCTCTCTGTCTCTCTCTCTTATTTCTCTTGGGTTTTCTTTATTTCTTGAGTAATGGTGATGGCAGATTCATATGATGAAGAGTGTGATTATCTATTTAAAGCAGTTCTTATTGGGGATTCAGCTGTTGGGAAATCTAATCTTCTATCAAGATTTTCAAAAGATGAATTTAGATTAGATTCAAAGCCAACTATTGGAGTTGAATTTGCTTACAGGAATATAAGAGTTGGTGATAAGCTCATCAAAGCTCAAATATGGGACACTGCTGGCCAAGAAAGGTATGCTTATGTACACATATACTTCTTGCTTTGATCATATGATTATCTTTGTTTTGATTAGATTTTGAATATCAATATATAAATTATTTTTTTTTTGCATTAATTTTATCGATAAAATTTGAATTCTGATATTAAATTTTATAAATTAATTTTGAAGTTAGCCAAAATTGTGAAGTATTTATTTTTGTTAATAAGGTAGATTAGAATTCGACCGCGTAATCTCGACAGATTACGTGTAGCGACTTGATTATCAAAATTAATTAGTTTTTTATTTTATTTTTAGATATTTATAGAAAAGAAAATATATAATTTTTATTTGGCAAGAAGCCTACTAACTTCTTCTCTTTCTAATTTTTCTAAATTAAAATTTTTATATATAATAATAATAATAATAATATCGTAGCTCTCAATTTTTCTATAATTTATTCTTTTTTCATTATAATATATAAAAAGAAAGATTGGAGTTGTTAATAAAAATATTAAATTTTATCATTAGATAACTCATTAGGAACAAAACTTATATAGGCTATGGGATTCATTTTATTGGCATAATAAAATAAACAAACAAGAATAATGAAATTCATAACATTAAATGCTAATTTTTATTAATAAATTTTTGGTTCAATAATACTGAAATCATTTTTAGAATTATTAGGTTTTGAATTCGATTATTTTAGTTGAAACCAAATTTAAAAAAAAAAAAAATTAAATCTATTCCACCACATTTTGCTTTGAAAGATATTTAATGTAATAATATTTATTATTTAATTTAGTATTTTTAGCCAAATAAGTAATTGACACTTCTACTTTTATTCCACCAAAAATATTATAATATTTCTAGTTGTTTCCAATATATAAAAAGAATTCTTGATTTGACAGGAAACTTGAGTTTTAAGTTTGAATATTTTAAAAAATAATTATTTTATATTTAAAAATTAAATAATAATAATAATAATAATAATTTGAATATTTTAAAAAATAATTATTTTATATTTAAAAATTAAATAATAATAATAATAATAATAATAATAATAATAATAATAATAATAATAAGTCAATATATATATAATTCCAAAGAAATAATATTGTACTTGTTTTGCACTAATATTAATGATTAATTAATTGTGTCATAATTAATTGTTTCCTTTTTATTTATTAATGTAATTAATTTGTAGGGTTAGTATTTTGTAAGCCCATGCTGTATATGGGTAGCTTTACCATCTTTAGTTACGCAATATTTTTATGATATTAATACTCATGTGTGCTCTTTAATGATGTCCATTAGATTGCCTATGAGACTTCCATCTAATCTTTCATATATATATATATATATATATATTCACCATTTAATTTATTTTTTTTTACAAATTTTTATATAATTTTTAATATTTAAAAATATTAAAAATAAATATTAAGTTATTAATAAGAAATTTAATATGAAAGTTCAAGAGTTTTTTTTTTCTTTTTTCATATAATAAACTCATTTAAACAAATTAAATCAAAAAGTTAGAAAATAACAATATAAAAAATAAGTAATATGGTATATATAATGCTTTTGATACATTATAAAATAATTATTTTATTCTATTCTCCCATAATTTTTCTTTTCATTGAATATATTATGAATAATAATTTAAAATTTTATATTGATATATAATGATAAAAATATTAATGAAAAGACAGGTTAAAAATTTATTTCAATGATAATTATTATTATTATTTATATAAAATATATAATAATTTTATATTATATATATATATTTTTGTTTAATATAATATTTATATATTATTACTTTTTATAATGCATAGAAATTAAGTAAAAATAATTTTTTATAATAAATAGTGTGAAGCGCAAATTTACGAATTAATTATAAAATTAAAACTGAATTCTAAAAATTAATAAAATTTAAATTTGATTTTTACTCTTATATATAAAATTTATATAATTATTACTTCATAGGTAAAAAATTTGTCTGTTTTGTTATTAATTAAGTCTACCTTTATAATTGTGTGAGATATAATATCTCCCATGAAAAAATCTGCTGAAATTATGGTGAAAGAAATGTTCATTCCACTTAGGTAGGGACATATATATATATATATATATATATATATATATATATATATATAAAAGCATCCTTGATTAATGCTTTGATAATTAAAAAAAAAAAAAGGTAGTGAAAATGATAAAAAGTATTTTCATTAAAGAAGTTTCTTGATGAAGCTTTTTCTTCTCTTTGTCAAGGATTAGGTCCATTTTTGCTACATGCTCTTGTCACTTCACCAACAACAAATAAGGCCTAATTTTAATTTAAAAAGGGTAATATGAGTTGGAAATTTATGACTTATTTATTTATATACAATTATCTATTTTCTTTTTTATCATGGAAACATGTGAAGTGGATAATTAATTTATAACCACCTATTTTAATTTATTTTTCAATGAGAAGGGGTAATTGTCATTTACGAAAATAAATTATACAAGAATGATGGTCTTTACAAATAGAAAGATAATCATGTCAACATAGTAATTGATTTAATTTACATAGAGATAATAATAAATTTAGAATTGAAAACATAAATACTTCAATAAAATAAAAACAAACAGCTCTCATAAGAGAGAATAGAAAAATAAAAACAAAAAGAAAATACTAATAAATTTGCAAACAAAAACTACGAAAGAGTAGTGATAGAGTCAAAACATTTTTTGTATTATAATTTATATTAAGGTGTTGGAAAAATTTTTAGGTAAACTGAATCTAACACATTATTCATAAACTAAATCAATAGAAAATAATACGTCAATTAATGATGTCAAAATAAACCAGATTAATTAATAATACTATAATTTATGAGTGATTTAATATTATTAATTAATATATTATATTTTTATTGATTTAGTCTATAAATGACGCAGTAAACTCAATCTATCTATAAATTTCTCTAAAGTATTATATATAAGTTGATCAACTTTTATACATATAAAGAAAATTTTCACATAAAATAAGAGAACCAAATATAATATATACCTAACTTTTAATAATTTTACACTAAAAAAATTTGGATTTTAGATATTAGGAGGCCATGGCTCCATCCGGTCCCTCCTCCCGCCGTCAATACGAAAGAGTAAAACAATTATAGTTAATCGAAAGATTTATGAATAAAAATTTAAATTTCACATATAAAATACCCTCACTTTTCTTTCTTAACTATATATATATATATATATATATATATATATATATATATATATATATATATATATATATATATATATATATATATTTATGTAGGGATAATTTTATAAATTTGAAAGAACCAACAAAGAAATCTTTGGTAATAAAAACTCGTATCATCTAACTGTAATAGCATAGATTTTCATTGAAAAACACGAAAGGGGAGAACACTACGTCTTTTGTACTCTTTATTTTTTGGAGAAAGCCAAGATTGATTAAGTTCATCAACAAAGTAAGAAGGATAAGAAGAAATTTATGCTCTTTTTTACACCTTCCAAGTTGAAGAGCCACCTCTGTGTCAATTTTGAGAGAGATGTCAAGTGCTATTACAGAGAATTTCAATTTCAATCCTCATTTATGTTAAGATGAATTTGTGAGAAAGATAAATAGAGAATTCCATCAAGCTATAATTTTAATTAATTACTAGTTATTATTATATTCTAATATATAAATAAAACCAAACCCATATAAAGAAATTGAAAAAGAAATTTAAATTGTTTAAGTGCACTGCTCGCTTAGAGCTAGAGGTGTTTATTTTTGCCTATAAATTCCAAGAATTGATAAAAAAGAGTAGACTTGTTCATGGGTCGGACTTGAGTATGAAAAATATTTAATTTTTTAAATGGCCGATCTGCCTGACCCTTTATTTTCTTTACTAATTGTGAGCAGCGGACGGCTCATGAACAATTCTAAATAGGAGGAGAGGGGTTCTGTCAAATTTATATATATAATATTTTTGTTTAATATATAAAAAAAAGAAAGAAAAAACTTATATTCCCTCCAATGAACTATAATTTATTTGCAGGTTTAGAGCTATAACAAGTTCGTATTATCGAGGAGCACTAGGCGCATTGTTAGTATATGACATAACGCGAAGAGTAACATTCAATAATGTGAAGAAATGGCTGAAGGAACTAAGAGAATTTAGCAATTCAGATATGGTTGTTGTTCTTGTTGGAAATAAATCTGATTTAAGTAATTCAAGAGAAGTTGGTGAAGAAGAAGGCAAAAGTCTTGCAGAAATTGAAGATTTGTATTTCATGGAAACTTCTGCTTTGGAGAATATAAATGTTGAAGAAGCATTTTTAGAAATGATCACTAAAATCCATGAAATTACCAGTCAAAGAAGTTTAGAAGCTAAAATCATGAATGATGCTAGTAAAGTTACTTCTACAATCACTAATATTCCTGTTGGAAAACAAATACTGAATATTGATGAAGTGACTGCTACTAAACAATCAAGTTGTTGTTCATACTAATTAAATCATTTTATAGATTATTATGAGCAAAGTGAGAAAAGTTTTTGAATGTTTTTCTCATTTATTCTTAGATAATTAATGATTTTTCTTTTTACTTTTACGTTTTGTTTATCGGTTTTGCTAATGGGCGACAATTACTGAGAATAATTATTTCATATGAAATTTAATTAGAAAGCAGTTGTTTTAGATTAGTTACAAACAAATATCATTCTCAATGATATGTTAAAATTTTCGCTTTTCATTGTATAATGTATTTTTAAATTTATTTATTTTATTTTAATTGAATTGTGATTTTTTTAACCATGTTAGAAAAATCTTTTATTTATTTAATAGTAATTTTCCCACTAGGAAAATTGTGATTTTGGAAATTTAAAATATGAATGGAATTTGCCCTCCATCTAGTTTGTGTTCAAGAATTTTTAGTTTAACCAAATAGAACATAGTAGAATATTGATTTATTATTTTTTTTCCTGATGTAGACATTAGACACCAAATTTTTATTATTTATTAAATAAATGATTCAGTCAACTAATTAAACAATCAATCAAATCAAATTAAAATTTTATTTATTTGTTTTATTAATCAATAAAATTATAATTTCATTATTATTAATTATTTAAATTAATTCATTATTTAAATACACAATATTTAAAATAACTCTTACATAAGAATTTAATTCAATTTTATTGATAAAATAAAATTCTTTCAAATGGATTTTCCTGCTATAAAATAGCTTGAGTATGGTCATTTTGACTTGTTCCAAAAAAATCGTTTCCTAACGGGTGAGTATTGACAAACTCATCCCGCATAAGCATTTATATATATTGTTTTAATACACATAAATATATATTATATTTTTAAAATGTATTCTTTACATATATTTATTTATATTATAATTATATAGTTTAAGTTATATATATATATAAATATTCTTAAAAAAATGAATATTCGCAATCTGCTTTATCCTACCTTGTGTTATAAGTATGCCAAAACTCATCCTATATTCGATCTATAGACATCTCCAATTATCCTCTTCCAACACTATTCATCATCTCTCTAACATATTTGTTAACTTATTTCATATTGAATAAACCGTTAATGAACCGGGTTTGGACAAATTCGGATCTGACTTGATTAGGCTTGCATCTTTTACTTAAGCCCAAGTTTGATCCTGCTCGAACTTAAGTTAATTTTAGACTGTACAAACTCAAGCCATCTTTTTTAGAGAAGCCGTTAAAACTTGGCCTGGCTAAGTGATGAGAATTCATATGCCTTGAAATAATCCCATAAATACATACAAGTTAAAGATTTCAAAAATATTCTTAAAGGTTATCATTTTTATCAAGTTAGCTTACAAAAACATACAATACAACCGTTGTGCATGATTAATTGATCATTTAAAAAGAAAATAAGATTGTATGAAATTTCCTATAAATCAACTAAGAATATGTATATCATGAGTTTTGCATATGGATCTAATTATATTCAATAAAGCTTGAAGGACTTAATCAATCTACTCAAGCCCAATGTCAAGATGAAAATGTCAAATTACATTCCAATTTGCTTAGGCTTAATCTATTCAAGTGTTTATAAGGCTGTTATTCTTTATTCAAATTGAACCTTCCATATTTGGGCTTTTCAAATTCAATTTATCATATTTTATTTAATATGTTGGCTACCTATATTATGTATATAGTCTAAGAGTTATTTAAACTACTTTATTTTCATATTTTAATTAGTTTTGGACCTATTTTATATTAGGTTAAAGGCTCATCCAAATTTTATAATTTAATTAATTAGATTTCAATTTCTAGTTAGGAAATAACTTTTCTTGTATAGGAAGGGTTTCTAACTTGTTTTAGAATTCAGTTCTAACTTAGTTATTATTTAGGAATTAGTTGCTAATTAGGAATTTTCAACTCTTATATTGGAAAACTTCCTAATTCCTAGCTGATTCTAATTTAGGGTTGAGTCTCTATATAAACTCAACCATTCATGTAAAATTAGTTGAAATTATGATCAATAAAAATTCAATTTTCTTAAGAGTGTGATATTTTGGTTTTGATTGTTGCTTGAATTAAATTCATACAATTAAAGCTAATTACTTTATGCATATTTATTCAAATATTATCTTTCACGAGTTGGTACTCTGTCGCATAAATTATCATCTAAAAGTGATTATATTTTACGGTGTTCTACTACTGGTTGGATTTGGGTTGCAGACTTGGAAAAAACCAGATTTAACTTTCAAAAAAGTTGTTTCAAAAGTATAAAGATAATTGAGTCTCGAATTTAATATATTTGAAATTCGTATCACTAAACTTTATTATTTTAGGATGGACTTGGACAGGCCATGTGAGTATTTGAGCTCATAGATAGGTCTTCTATTAGGGGGTTAAAAGTGAATATTTCAAAATAATAGTGGTTAAAATGTTTATTAAGACAAATTTCAGGGCGATTTTAATAATTTACTATCCTTTCTTTATAGATTTTGCAGGCTCGTGCAGCAAATCCAACTATACACTAAGTGTGATCTTTCTTTCGTCACGGACAAATCCAAATCTTCCAAGTAGACAAAAAAAAAAAAAAAAAAAAAAAAAAAAACCGAAAAAAATCCAAAACTCGCGCGTGTATTTCACGTTAGCACTCGCATTCTATCTTCATCTCTCTTGTTGTTTCGTTTTTCTCTGCAACTAAACACCTCTCTCTCTCTCTAGTTTTTGCTGAAATGCGCCACATGTGTATGTAGCAGTGACAAATTCGAATCTTCAAAAATGGCGAATTGGATCTCGTCGAAACTCAAAGTCGCTGAGACCTTCTTTGAACAGGCAAATTTCTTCTCTTTTACATTTTTTTTAAAATTTTAATTTTGATTTTAAGTATTATTATTATTTAGTTTTTTGGGGATAATTAGGATTAAATTGTTAATTAATGGTGATTAATGGACGGGTCAGATCGATCAACAAGCAGCAGAATCGCTGAAGAAGAACGAGAGACTGTTGGGATCTGAGGATCAGAAATTCCATGTTCCGATCAAACCAGGAACAGGTGGTGGAACGGTGCCGTTGAAGGACCAGTTGAAGAAGAAAACAAGTAGTAATAATGAAACCAATAGCAATGAATATTTAGGAAAATTGAACACTGATTCTAATATTATTATTAACATTAACAATAATGCTAGTGATTATAGCAATGGCAGTGGCAATGGAGGAGGGGATAAGGAAATTGCAAATGTTCCTAAAATTTCTCCAAAACCTAGGCCTGCTACACTTACTGATAGTGATTGGACTGAGCTACTTAGTACTCCGACTCATGCTACTCCTTCATCTTCATCGAATCGCAGTAATGGGTTGTCTGCGATTCGTGGATTGAAGAAGGATGGGAGGAGACAGGGGAATTCAAGCTTAACGAATGTCAAGAGTAGTAATGGTGGAGTTAAGTCTAAGAAAAAATTGGATATTGCATTGGGAAATAAGTTAAATGGGAAACCAAGTGATGGGGAAGAATCTACATCTTCTGCTAGGTCTTCTAGTGTTGAGTTGCCGAGTGATGGTAAGGTTTTGGATGGGGAAGATCTGGATCATAAGGAAAGACAGAACAACAAGGGAAATGAAAAAAATGGTCGGTTTTTTGAATCTAAGGATTTGACTGAGGAAGATGTTTTGCAAATGGAAAACAAGAGTCGTCCTTTGGAAATGTCAGAGAAAGCTAGTGGGGTATCTGATGTGAATAAGGGAGTGGGCAATGTTTATGATAGGTTGAGAAGCACTGTGAAGGGGAAGCATCTTTCTGGTGATGCATCTAGAAGTACTGTCTCTGATGATTTGAAGAAAGGCTCTTCAACAAGTGATGGAGGGTTTGATTCAGATAGTGATTCAGCTTCGACATCTGATTCTGAGAGTGAACGAGGGAGAGAGATGAGGGAAAAGATTTTGGCAGAGAAAGCAGCAGCTAAAGCTGTGGAGGCTATCAAAGAGCGGGAGAATATGGTTGCAAGATTGGAAGGGGAGAAACAGAGCTTGGAGAAAATACTAGAAGAACGAGCAAAACAACAAGCCCAGGAGGTAGCTTTTTTTTTAGAGACTTTCTATGGTGTCATTCTAGTAATTTGTGTTCTGTTTATTGCTTCTTTAATTTATAATGTTTCATTCTGGCTTGAAAAAGTAAATATTGTGAATCTGTTGTCTCTGCTTATATGCTTGACCTTGAGCCATGTGGCAACCAAGAACCATTTTGGTAGTACTTTTACACATTTACTTGATATGGAACTGCAAATGTAGGTGCATTCTACTTGTGTTTATAAGGAAAAAGAACCTTCTACCTGTATCCGATGCCAGATTTTACTGTGTAATCTTATGACAACATTTTTTATTGAGCCATTTCCTAAGATATCTATGTGTCTTGTTCCTTTATTTGAGGAATTGAGTGTGGGGGAGGTGCAGACATTATTTGTTTATTTTAAATAGGGCATGTTGGACTCGAGTCATAAAATTAATGCAGTTAGTAGACATCAATGCTTGCTAGTAGTCACAAATACAATCACCTCTAATAGAAGGCTAAATCAAACATCATAAACTCATAGAAGAAAAGACACTCCTGAGGATGATTGTAATTGGCATGCCCTGGGATGGCCCACCTCCTGCTAGCATGCTCCAGAAAGTGCAGACTACCTTAGTATTATGACTCTGAGAATACTGGCCTGTTGCTGGCAATCATTTGGTGTGACATGAAGTGTCAATCCCTGTGGATATTTGGAATGGCACTCACCTCCAAGAGAAGACTGGCATTGATACATATAGAAGAGATTGGAATTGTTACAAATAGAAGAGACAGTTGTTTTGATATTAGGAACTCAAGGCAAACAAACTTTCATCCACAACAATGTTTGTGTTGTTTTATAAACACAATATGTTAAGTTCTTTGTGAATGAAATAATATTGTATCCATTATCTTGAATGATTTACTTGGCCCTGAAATACCTTGCGCATGGCATTTTAGCTTTTTTCATAGAACTAAACATACCAATGTATATTATCATTATTATTATTATTATTAGTTGGATATGTTGCAGTTAATATGCTTCAGCTTTTAGCATATTTCCTCATCTCATTAGCATGTGTGAATAGAAACCTGATAATAATGCATTAATATGCTTTAGCCTTTTCTGCTACACTCTCCATTTCTGGAACTCCATGCACACCTTATTGTTATGCAGCTGAAGGCACCTTTCTGTGTTTTCTGGTTTAAGTTCTGCAGCACGACACTTCTTATCTTTTATTGTAAAACAAAATTTTATCAAAATTCGTTTGTTTATTCCCAAGCACAAATTATCTAATTAATCTTATCTTTTTCCTGTATCAGGCTTCAGAGCTTCAGACAACCATGATGGAAACAATGGAAGCTGTTGATTTGGAAAAGCAGAAACATAATAATACGAGGATGGAAGCCCTTGCTCGCTTGGTTAAATTGGAGGTATATTGGCCTGTTCCATAAATCACTTTACATTTCTTTGGACTCTTTTTTTTTTTTTTATCATTTAAATCTCTTGATGGAATTAAATGCAAATATTTATTATTAATGTAGTTGTTTCTAAAGGCCAATGTGATTGCAGACTGCAAATGCTGATCTTGCAAGGTCCCTTGCTACATCACAGAAGAATCTTGAAGTGGAGGTATGGTGAATCTGATTATACTTAGGTTCATAATCTGTCGTCTTCTTTCTAAGTTCTTTTTGAAAGAATATTGCCTACTTGGTTAAATTACTTCCATATTATGGAATGACAGCAGATGCTGCATTTCTATAGAAGATAGTTTGCATTAGAACTTTTACCTAGATCTGTTACTTTTTTTTTACTTCTCACAAAGTATGTGTCCAAATAGCCCAAAGTCTCGATAATTAGATCTCAGTCGTTCATCTGAAAATCATGGATGAAGACATGTTGGTGCACTGTTTCATAATTGGGGCTGTAATTTTTAATGAAAATTTTGATTCACTCATTGTAAAATTTTATCACTCAAGGATCAATGGATCCAAATTCCTTTATTGCATCTGTTTAGAGGGGTTAGGCGACCGGTGAGGTGGGAGAGGACATGGTAAACCATGATTTTGAATCAAAAGACAGATTTCAAGAAATGACAGATATATTCACTCTATCAGTAATAGAAACTAGAAGCAATAAAAAAATAAAAAAGAGAAAGCACAGGGGAGGTTGGGGGGTGGGGGACATAATCCTTAAGACTTTTCATGGGAAAGGATTTCTGAGTTGAATGGATGAGGTTGTAGTTGCAAAGTTGTTGTGATTTGCTGATGAAATGCTTTCATAATCTTTGCTGATCTATGAAGGTGCTACTTTGTGGATGAAGACTTGCACATTCCTGGCCTCTTTTGCTATGGCCTTGATGTAGGACAGATTTAGATAATCTGTTCTACTTTGAATTTTTCAGAAAATCAAAAGGTTAAAATTGAAAATCCAGGGTTGATTTTACAAGAATTAGATCTGGACAGGGAATAAGTAAGGGGAAAAGGGAAAAAACTTCTAAGAGTCACACTTAGAAGGTTTACAAGTTACACCTAGGGTTGAATTAAGTCACACAATTTTTAGCAATAATGTAGGGTTTATTTTATTTAATCCGAAACTTGTATAATAACTTATAGAGTTGAAACTAATCCAAATCATGTTTGGATTAGAAATCCTATACTAGTTCTTCAAACTAGGAAAACAAATTAATACTAACTAGGCAATACTAAATCTACTAAAACTCCTAAATAAAGACTGCAGAAAATAACAATGATAAAAAACCCTACTGTTCCAGCAATTCTGGAAATTACAGAAATACCCTTTGGGTATTAAAATTGTAAATATTAGACCAAAATTCAAAATTTCTTGGTCCTTTGAATTTTATTTTTCTTGATGTTGTCCTTGTCTGCATCATTCTCCCCTTGTTGGAGAATACTCGACCTCAAGTTTTGAAATATTTAAGTAACAAAAATAGTAATGCCTTGGGCTGCTGTTCTTGTTGGTTGATTATTGGTGACAATTGAAATATTTGAAACCTTCTTTTGGGCTCATCTATGAACTGATTGGGATTAATAAACTCCGTCTTCTCATCATCAGCAATAGGCAATAAAAATTCAGCATCTTGAAAAACAAAGTCAAGCTCCCCTATTCCTTCTAATCGCTTTGCACCACTTTGAACCATACCTATTGTTACATCTAAAAACGCTTGCGGGGATTGAAGAGCTTCAGTCTCTTCATCTTTGACTTGTTCTAGATGCGATTCTAGGAGTGGATTTTGCGGTTCAAGGATATGAGGATTGAACTTCTGATTGCCTGCCTCTTTTGCATGTTGGTAAGCATCATGAAAAGCATTTTCTGGTTGTTGCCTTTTGTAATTCTTCCTTTGTTTGAATGTCTTGGACGTGCGGATATTGGAACGGGTTTTGAGGTTTGATGCTTTGTGGTTGCAGGATTTGACTTTCTGTCCTTTTTCCATGTTGATCATAGAGTTGAATGGGCTCTTTTAATAGCTGCAATTGCTGTTCCACCCCTTTTGCTTGTTGAGGAAGTGTCTCTAGATGTTTAATAGGCTTTACCACTTGCTGTTTTGAACTTCTTGCATGTGAATCTAGCTTTGGAACTTCCAGTTGCATGCATTGAAGTTTTTCCTCGTCGTATTGTAAATTTGCAAAACTTTCTAGTTGCTGGTTCTGTACTTTTGGCTTTCCTGCTAATAGATTTCTTGCTCCTTCACCAGCACTAAGCATAGTTTGCAGATTAGATCTTCGATTTGGTTTTGGTACAACTTGTAGGTTTTGGTCAACTTGTGGACATTGTTCTCCAACAATTTTGGATGCAACTTGTAGACTTAGGGCTGGTTTTTGTAAAAAGATTCGACTACTAATGGTTTTGGAAGTCTGATTGCTAGGATTTGAAGAGATCCTTCTACGCAACTCATCCATCATAGCCTCTATTCGATCAAACTTTGAACTCATCTTATCATTCAATTGATCAAAATTCGATTCACGCTCTTGATGAAAAGAATTATGCTTTTCAAATTGCTTCAAGTGATTAGCCATTGGCATGCAACTATACGCTGAATTATATACCTTTTCACACAGCCTTTTGCGATAATATGGTGGCAAAAAATTTTCTTGAAGCATTATTTTCATCTCTTGCCATCTATTAATTTGTAGTTGCCTTCCTATTTGTATATCATACTCAACACTATACCACAATAATTTTGCAGATCCCATCAAAGTGGACCTTGCAAATCTTACCTTTCTTGCTTCCTTGAAGTTGTAGTGATCGAAATAAGATTCAAGAAAATCAATCCAATCACAAAATTTTATAGGATTACCTCCTTCGAAACATGAATCGAATATCCCCATTGTTGATGAAATTCAAAACATCAAACTTCTAAGATCTCAGGACTCTGATACCAAATTGATGTAGGACAGATTTAGATAATCTGTTTTACTTTGAAGTTTTTTGAAATTAAAGAGTTAAAATTGAAAATTCTAAGGGTGATTTTATAGGAACCAGATCTGGACAGGGAATAAGTAAGGGGAAAAAGGGAAAAAAACTTCTAAGAGTCACACTTAGCAAGTCTAGGAGTCACACCTAGGGTCGAATTGAGTCGCACAATTCTTAGCAATAATGCAGGGTTTATTTTATTGAATCTGAAACTTGTATAATAATGGTTACAGGCCTAAGTATTTATAGAGTTGAAATTAATCCAAATCATGTTTGGATTAGGAATCCTACACTAGTTTTTCAAACTAGGAAAACAAATTAATACTAACTAGGAAATACTAAACCTACTAAAACTCCTAAATAAAGACTGCAGAAAATAACAATAATAAAAAACCTTACTGTTCCAGCAATTCTGGAAATTACAGAAATACCCTTTTGGGTATTAAAATCGTAAATATTAGACCAAAATTCAAAATTTCTTGGTCCTTTGAATTTTATTTTTCTTGATGTTTTCCTTGTCTGCATCAGGCCTTTTGGTTGAACACATACACGAGTAACATGAATTCTTGCGTGTGTTTGTTAGCATATGTGTGTGTATGCATGTGTATGTACTCTATGTACAGTAAGCTTATTTATTCGTGCATTTCTTGTGGATCAGATTAATAGGGTTGCAGAACTTCGACAGCAATTTGAGTTAAAAGAAGTGGCTCAAGAAGGTGTGCTATCCTGGATTTGGATCTTTGTTTTTTGAATGAATGTGGAAATGAAACTTTTTCTTTTACCTAGTTATAGCAGATGATAGTGTGTGCATTTCCAAAAGAACTTGAATAAGGTGTGTTTATGTTCTTGAGCCACCTATTTTTTCACTATGAAGGACAACAATACAACCACATTGCAAAGTCTAGCCTTTTCCCTTTAGATGGGACTTAGGAGCATAGGAACCAAAATACAGAACACCCCCCATAATTAAAAAAGTGCCCCAGGCCAATCCCTGTGGCCCACCACCTATCTGCTAATGGACATGAATGAATCTTGGATTAGCTATCCTAGGGAATGTCACATTTGGAAGGTTTGCCCCTCTATGGGAAATCCCCTTGCGCCCCTCCCTTCCAAAACTCTCACCTAGTCCTTGAAGTACAGTATCATCTCCCAGTATGAGCCAAAAACTGAAAACTTTAGTGTAAGCTTGCTTTGACAGGGTACAAATATTTAAATTTGATATTTTTACATACCTCTTTGGACCTATTACCAATACAATCATCATTGAATATAGCTGTCATAGTGGAATAGCCTTTCCGTTTGCTGGGGTAGGGGTAAGGCATCCCCTGATCTTTTTTGATATCACAACTATTGCTTCACTGGGAAATAAAGAATTTGACCTCGTCTGCCTGCCACAAAGAATGGAATTTATAGGCTAATAGGTTTTTGCTATTAGATGACAGTAGGTATAAGAGTTTGATGTTGGTAAGGCCCAAAGCACTTTGAATAATGCTAATTATGTTCTGCTTTCTCTAGCCACTGAGTAAGAAGCAGCGGATGACTATCAGATTCATCTTTACCACATATTGCATCAGCTCTAATTAATTTCTTCACAGATTTTCGCTTCAAAATATTGGAAAGCAGCTGTCTGCACAAAAAGAATCTCTTGCAGAAACTCCAGTTGCCGTGCACTTTTCCATGTAAATGTGGTTTGAATAGCCACATAAGAATCTAAGGTGTTAGGTTCACTAATTATGAGATCACAGCCAGAGTAAGTTTTGAGATTAAGGAGGTGCTTGATTTGAAGATGTCTGAATCATGTCAGAATGGTTCTTGCTTATAATTTCCTCTGCCGGCTTTCATATTTTGAGAAGAGTATAGAGATTTCTGATGGAGAAATTTCTAGTGAGCAAATAACTAAAACTCGTTAGAGAACTTTTTCCTTCCTCCTTTGCCTCCATCAATTTCTTTTTACCTATTTTTTTTCTTTTTAAAGGGCTTAGAACTGAACAACCAAATAAAAAAAAGCTTGCACATCTAGATGTAAATGATATATACTGGTAATCTGGTACTAATGATTTTGACTTGAAAATTGACCCCATGCTGGCAGCGACTAACAGATAGTCATACCATAAATGAATGACATTCATAGATTACTTTGGTGATATGCATCATGATTAAGGTGCATTTCAGATTATGATGAAATCTATCTTGTCTCATACAGCTCGTCTTATGAGTCTCTTAAACTTGGTTTCTTCTTGTAGAACTCAGAAGAAAGATATTCAAGACTCACCAAACTGGGCCATATCTAAATCAAGTGAGTTATGCTTTTCCTGTGACCCTGTTGGTGCATAAACAGGGGCAAAAAGGGTGTTATAGTCCTCATAGGGGCTGTATGCTTTATCTTGCTCAGTTAACGCTGTCATTAGCCAACATTTCTTTGTTGGCCATGTTGGGATGATCTTTACTTTTGATTTGAAATTTTGTAGGCAGCAGCTTCTAAAGGTGTTGAATTTGAAAGGGAGATACTTGAAGCAGAGTACTCATTTTTAACTGACAAAATTGGAAGATTGGAAGATAAGGTTAGCTTTCTTGCTTTCTATGCGTTCCACATTTCTCTGTTACCAGCTTGCTGCAAAAAGATTTGCGAGGTCAATATATTGTACAACTTGCAATATCTACTTGGTTGCTTGAAGATTTACATATTTGAGAATGTCTATGGAAGTGTCTTGGTTAATTTGTCCTTGTATTTGGGGATAAATGATTTGAACTCAGATATCTGTGTAGATTGCTTGTGTATGTACGAGTCTTAGATTTGTAAAATGGAGAGTTCATTATCCCAAAGTACTTTAGGTCATGCAACAGGATATGGCTCTGGCTTTGGATGAATATTTAGAGCTCATATGCCTGGCTTAATATTAGACCAGAGGGGGGGAAACCAGAAAGGGAATTTGCTGTGCTCATTTCTTGGAGATTTTGAGATGTGAATGTGTGATGATTGTTTTTAGTTAACTAAATAAAAGTTAGTTTCTGGGTTCATGTCCTGATTAAGCCAGTTTGTGGGTTGGGTCGTGGGCTTCAATTTTTGAAGAAAATTGCAGGGCTGACAGACTGAGCCTTTGTAAAATTTCACATCCAAGCCCATGCCCAGCTTATGAACAGGTCTAATCCTGATATCTTTTATAGATAGACCCTGCTAGACAATTGTAACTATTAATCACGAGAAGTTTCTTTCCCCAATACCTGCATTGCAGAAACTATGATAATTATTTCATTGATAACTGTTGAATAATTAATTTATCTGGAGCATGTGTAAGTGATTTTCTTTTTTACATTAGGCAAATCCAGTGGATGTGTTCTCAATTAGTGTTACTTATGTCTGAGGTTACTTGATCTGTTTCAGGCAAAGAAGCTGACAGCAAATATTGAAATGACAAGGAAGGATATAGAAGATCCAACTGAAGTAGAAATTGAGCTCAAGCGAAGGCTGGCGCAGTTGACTGACCATTTAATTCAGAAACAAGCCCAGGTTTGTGATTCCAACATCTTTTGCGATGTTGGTGAATTTTAGTAACCAAATGTTCCAACTTCAATATTTCTTTGCAACACAAGGCAAATATGGCAGGGCAAGAATTGATTCATGTCCTATAGATTATTAGCTGCCATGGGTTATTAGAAGTGCATGAGATAAATTTGCGATACCTTTACGTCTCATGAACCACACTTGTTTTGGGATTTCAAGACAAATTAGAAGAAATATTTTTTTTGTGCAAATGCTAAAAGTTTTGTTAATACCTATTGGCCAGGTTGAGGCACTTTCTTCGGAGAAGGCAACCCTTTTGTTCAGAATCGAGGTACATTTCTTCAGCTTCAGATTCATCAGTGTCACCAAAATATAAAATTAAAAACAAAAAAAAACACTAATTGATTATTTTGCCATAATGGATCTACAGGCAGTTTCAAACTTGCTGGACGAAAACAGGTCGATTTCAAGGGATCTGGAATCAGGAACATGGGAGAACCCTGATTCAAAGTTGAGGCCTCTATTTGAGGACAAAATTCGTTCAGGACGGAAACACTTGGGATCATTGCTTCGGCAGTTGGATGTGATTTTCACGGCCGGTGCAGTGTTTGTGAGGAGAAATCCAGCTGCAAAATTATGGTCTTTGGTTTACCTGGTGTGCCTGCACTTTTGGGTCATTTACATTCTATTTTCACATTCAGAGGCCACAGATGGGGGTGGATCCGGTGCTGTTATTTCCTTGGAAAACTTCAACAACTCCAGTGTATAATTTATGCTTATTTTTTTCTTTTTCATTTTCTTTATATATATATATATATAGATTTAAATTCCCTTTTGCCCCAGCTTTTAGAGGTGTGCATAATTCCAGGGGTGTAATTTGTGCATTTTTCCCCTAACGACTAATAAGACACCATGGGTAGGCTTGTAACGATTTACATGTCAATGAGAGTAAGTAATGTAATCAAATTCAAAATTATTTTATTATTATGAAAAGATGATTTTTTTTTTTTTTTTTTTAACCAAGTAGTGCTCCAAAAGTCATGTCATGAATCATGGGGTAAGACTGGAAAGATCCATTATGGATTCAAAAAGTAATTTGTAGCAATACAAATTATAGGGCCAGCTATTTTAAATTATGTTATTAAGTTAACCAAATTCAATAAAGTCATGTTTGGTACGCCATAATTAATGAAGTCATAGAATTACATTATAAGTTGAATTATTTTATTTAATTGTGTAAAATTTTTTTGAATGCAGTGTAATAAGCATTATGTTATTAATCTTCCATGCTGGCTTAATAGCCATTATTTTATAAAGGCATGTATTGCCCAATATATTTTCTCATTTGGTATTTCCTATTTTTTCTACAACAATTTTTTTTTTTTGCTGCAATAATTTTTTAATGATATTTTTCTTTTTTCTTACAATAGACATTTTTGCATGGCCTTCTTTTTTCACAATTAATTTTTATGAATTGTTTTTTCTTAATTTTTAGAACAATTTTTTATGAATTGGTTTCCTGTTATTTTACAAGAAAAAAAAAATTTAATAATATTTTTTTACAGCAATTTTTTAATAGCCTAATTTATTTTACAACAAAATTTTAGTTACCCTTTTTTTAGTACATAATACTTACCCCTTTTTTATCATGTTAATATCAGTATAATTAATTAATTTAAATAAGTATAATTTTAAAAAAAATCAATATCTTATTTTGATAATTACAAATTAAATTATTTTAATTATTACATTACATAATTATTTTATTACACTTTCAAACAAATTAATATAATGTTAATTACTTTATATTACATTCTCATCAAATTACATTTTTCATTTCATTATATCATTCACTACAATACATCATATCAAATGTTGCCTAAGAAAATACATATTGTCTAAACTGAATAAAAATACTTTGCATTTTGAAGATAAAATTAGCATAGGACACTAGCTCATTATTCAGTGGTATTAAAGTCGTCTGAAATCTCGAGCTTAACCCCTTGATCGGAGCCAAATTTATCAAAATAAAATAAATTTACAACTATTACATAAGATCTATAATAATGCAACTATTAAAAAATAGGAGTGCAAATACTTAGTCCGACAAATCAAGTCAACTGTGTAGGAACATCTTCAACTCCAAAGAATCACAAGTTCTACCTCATCTTCAATTCACTGTTGATTCCTCCCCCGCCTGTTCTATACCTTACACAAGTGGTGAATGCCTTAGAAACATTGCAAATTGTAATCCATATGAAATAAGTTAGAAATCCATTGTCCAAAAATTTGTACATTACATTTACAGCATTAGCAACATAACTTTTTCTTTTTCTTGAGCATTAGGCGACGGAAAAATCAAACTTGGATCTATCGCCCATATCATATATACACATACCTCTAAACTATGTTTCGGTGTTCAGTAACGTAACTTTTCATTTTGCTTAAAGTTTACGATATATCAAGGGTCTATTGAGAACATTTCAAATGAATATGCATTTGAATGTTTTAAGTGAAAAATCATAAACATCAGTAATAATGTCAAATTAAAATTACTTATTCAGATCAAATATTCATCTATCCAAAAAGACCTTGAGGTGTACAACTGCTATGGCCTATTGCAAAAGCAATTCCATTATAATGCTGCTGGCTTTATCTAGGTTTCAGTACTGACATAGCTGCCATTTCTGAAGATCAAATGCAGTAAAAAAAATTTGCAAGGGCAAGCAGATGCTTTATGGTCGTCTAGTGAAGCAGAGTTGCGATTTCTCAAATTTTTTTTTTTACTTGAGAAACATTTATGCATATCTATGAACATGATTTATTATTAAAGTACTATAATCAAAATGCATATGCAAAAGAAGCTGAAGCAGAGATGCACGTGACTTGTAATATGGAGAATCAGTGAAGCAAATAGGATCAAATCAATGAAATATAAAAAATGAAAACTACGAGCAGTCAAAATTATCCAACCAAAAGAAAAAGGGAAGAGCTGAGACTTGCACATTATAGATAGATATTTAAAAGTTTCTTTGACTGTTCCATGCTCACTATTTTAAATGTTTTCCCATGAGAATATCCCATGAGAATATAGTAAGTTTACATGAACAACAAACACAGGTTAATACACATGCTATGATAATATATAAGTTTATGATATGCATAGAAGTCTCACCATGTACCCTCGTGCGAAAGATTGCGACTATAGAAAGGAAATTCAAAGAGGAAAATTGTTTTCAACCATGATGGCAAGCTCCCGTACACTACAGGGGGCAGCGGAATGAGAGGGCTGAAACAGGAAATTTTATGTTCAGCTAGTTTGTTCTCCAAATTTTATTCAAAATGAAATTGAGCAGAAGTGAAGACACTCAACCTAGTTGTCCTCTTATACACCTGGTATGCAGCCACACTACCAAATTTCCTGTCAGCAGATTCCTGTTCTCATCCATGGTTACATTTTAGCCATTTTTAATTAGAGACAGTGGTGAACTTAGAACAGTGAAATTTGTACAGGAAAAGCAAACCTCAAGCAATGGTATGCCACTGACGAAAAGAAGTAACAGTGTGAGAAAGATTGGCCCAAGGATTACAAGCCACTCAGCACCTTCCAGCACAGGTGCAGAAGCCACAAAAATTCCCCACCAGAGAAAAATCTGTCAACAAACTTCAAAATGGTTATTTTAAAAACGTGAAATGGAGAAAGATCGAATGTAGCTTTATGTTTAATGCACAAGAAAGAGATCCAGGTAAACTCCAACACTTGAAAGTAAACTTCAGGCCACTTACTGAAAGAAGAGAGAAATTTTACTATCAGCAAAGTAGCCCTAAATCAAAACATTTAAGGTTCATATCTAGATGTATTGCTTATTTGTCCAAATCAAACAGCTAATATACACTATCCTTCCATTAAATTAAGCTAAAAGAAATGAGCAGCCAGAACCTGTAATGGCTGTCCGGTGTCATTAATTTTACCATCTAGCAATAATATAGTGAGTAAAAGATGCGTCCATTGATGGCTACAAAGTCTATGCTTCCTAATGCAACCGATAAGCATAGTTAATTATTCATGATATGATAAAAAATAAAAAAAAAAAAAAAAAAAAAAACGGTTAAGAATTGAAATGAAAATTTCAGGGCAAACCTCCCCAAAATAGTTAGGATGACGAGAGTATTTCCATAGTCCAACATTGCACCATTTCCCTCTATTTTCTGGAGAGTTCTTGAATGTCAGTTTTTGCTGATCAGCTGCAGCTTCAATTGAAACCCCGACAGACCACATAATCCATCCAATTATATCCTCAGCCTGAATAGACGGATTTCTGTCGCTTGCATTAACCACCGTTACAGGTAAACTTACTGTCCAAACCCATACAGCCTGCAGAGTAGAAAAGTGGAACAATAAGGGATTAATTACATTTCAAAAGTCAAATTACATCCATATTGAACATCAATTCACAGTTAGTTTATTTAAAGAGAAACGGAGAATGCTCAAAAACCTGAAATATCCAGAAAATTGCTAATTTCCCCAAATTAGATCGCATCTCATCAAAGCGTCTATCTTCACCCCATTGCAAAATTCTGTTTAGAACATTCCATAAATAAAATCATGAACAAAATTCTCTAATTTTTTTTGTATTTGAAATTTTATTTTACCCTATAAAGAAATACATAATCTATGCGTACATTCACACTCATACACGCCAGTAAATTTGCATATACATTTTATGATTCTCAGTGGGGACACTTCAATGTTATTCTTCTGGCTCCTCAAGGTTGAGTAAACAATCAACTGCCTGGTATGGGGAAAAAAAAATCTCTGACCAATAACTGTTGATGAACCAATCCAATAAATATTCACAAAGTTCTTTTGAGATTACATGGCAAGTATCATGGTATTTAGAGGTAGGGACTGTTCTTTTTTACTAGTGAGAATAGTTTTCCATAACTGCTTTACCTTCAGGTTTCTAAAAGGCTATTTTTCATAGACAATTACCGAATGCAATGATCTAACAAGTTTCAATTTCCAAATATGAAACATGTATAGATTTTCTTTCTTTCTTTAACATCTTGTACTTTTTTGGGGCATGTTATTAGACATAATTGGTCATTATATTTGAGGCATTTTATGCTTTTCAAATCACAATTGCAGGCAACCTTCAAACGGTACCTCAGATCCCTAAATTGCTATCTTGATAATCCTGAGCAAGACAAACCTTTACAAAAAAAAAAAAAAAAAAAGGCACAAACACAACCTCACAAAGACATCAGAGAAACTCGTAACTGAATTTGTTGGGATGTTAGCAATCTATTGACTACAAGACTCACATGACTAATAAACCAACAAGTAGCCCCAATACAACTTGTAATTTGTAAATCAAACACACAACAACTCATGAAACAATCAGAAATTCTAAGAATTGATTTTCATCATCAAGTAGAAGTGCAGATTTAGACTGAAAAAAGTCCACATGAAATGCCACACAACTAATACCTCATCAATAGGAACAATCCCAGGCGAAGACCCCATATTACCACAAGTAAGCTCAAGATTACCTGAAAATAGAACAATAAAAATCATAAATAGGGAAATTGAGCAAAACAAGAGAAATATTAGAATCTAAATATGACTAACTTCATTCCAATCAGACCTTGTAATAAACATAAGTCCAAATCTTCCATTTTTTGTACTTTTATAGGTTTTCATTGTTGGCTTTTTTCATCTTCATATGCTCAACTAGTGTACTTTAGTCGCAGCCCCTATTAATTAACGTCTTCTGAATGCCATTTCTAACATCCATAAGAAGAAGAGTGCCAGCGAGGGGGTGGGGAGCAATTTAGAACATAAATCAAATTTATAAAATGTAGAATGACAATTGAATGTGAATGTGATTGCTTCCTTTAAGAATATATTGAAAAGAGAGAAAGAAAAAACAATCTTAGGCATTAAACTCTCCAAGAAAAGATCAAATGTACCCAATTGAATCCAATCGACATAGAAAGACTAAAAAGCCTTCTTCACAACATAATAATCATTAATATTTAAGGCTGAAATAAAAAGAACTTGATATAAAAAGCCTGAAAAAAAACCCAGTATTTTATGCAATCCAGTTCTAAAATTTAACCAAAAAAGGAAATGGCAGACAAATTTTATGCTGTTTATGATATAGACAAGGACAATGGAGTTTGAGACTTTATGACAATAAAAGTTGAGTCAAGCGTCAACTACTAGGAGATAACAAATCCAACTCATCTGAACCCCAAAATGCAATAGCCTATTATTAAACCCCAGAAGAACAATCTAAAAACATCGTTGGAAGAGAGAGCTGAGTAGAAAGACATTTACCTGCCTGAAATGCCATGACCCTTTCAAAACCAGAGTCAACACAGCGAGTATAACAAAATTGGTACTTCCTGATATAAAATACAGAACAGAATTATTCTATGTAAATTACATTATTAATTGAATGAATAATAATAAATTTGTTAATCAAAATCCTGCAATTTCTCAACAACCCATTAATTGATTTCTTAGCAACAAATCAATCAATAGAAAAGTTGAGAATTGAAGTCTAGAAAATCATACTTAAAATAACAAAGCAAAAAGGTGGAGTCTTGAGAGATTTTTACCAGCGAAGTCAGTGACTTTATCAAACTTGAGAAGAGCAGTGACTATAAAAAACAGGAACTGATACCCCACCTACAAAAACAACCAAAAAATAAGCAACAAGAAAAGAATATTTGAAACTTATTAGAGAAACAGAGAGAGAGAGAGAGAGAGTTACAGTGACGATAGCAGTGAGAGCTAGAAAATGGGAGTCAATAACGGTTCCCATTCTTGGAGAAGATATTAAGAATATATTGTGTTGTGGTTTTTATATGGTGGTTGGCTAAAGGAGAAAGAAAGAAAAAGCCGTACATTTTAACTTGCAAGGTTCATGAGAAATTATGACTCGGTGTGCGGCTGGGAGTTGGACAACAACACCAACGGCAATTGGACTGACAACTTAAAAGGTTACGTACAGTAATATAATTTTTCATATAAATATTTTATTACAAATAATTTTAATTATATTATATTATATTTTATTATAATTTATTTAAAATAAAAATTATATCGTTGTTTAATAATATTTATTTTAAAAATTTAATTAAATTAAAAATTTATTTAAAGTAATAATTTAAAATTTTTAATTAATGATATTATCAAACGCTTAAATATATTAAGTGATTATTTTTAAATAATTTTATAATTAAAAATTTGGAGTTCACAACCACTTGAAATTTATATTTTGAATACTATAATATGTATATATATAATAGGTATCTTCGGAAAGAGCACTGACCCAGACCGATTACCCGGACGATTCTCCAATATCAGGCGTTTGTTTAGCGAGTCGAGGTGCGAGTTGAATCACTTCTTCCATATTAGACGATATCAGATTGGAGCCATCAAAATCTGTACCATACGATACGTAACGGAAGATATTTAGAATCCTAATTCTGAGATGAAGATCTGTATTTGACGATTGATTATGCAGGTATTAATTTGTGTTTATATATATATTTTTTGTGCATGAATTTAGGTTTCTAGAAAATAATTTCTATTTGTTAGGATTTGAAATATGAAATCTGATTCTATTTATTTTCCAAAAAATTATTTCGGTGATGTAATTTGGATTTTTTTAGATGATTTTTTTATGCTTTGTTCTTTTTAAAAATGGTATAATTTGAATCCAAGATCATAGCTTTACATCTTTAATTTGATGAGCTTCCCATTTTTTAAGTTGATTTAGCTGTTTAGATTGAAAGGGTATGTTGTGTTTCAGTCATGAATATCTATCTTTAGTAGCAATACAAAGTTATGGTTTGAATTTTGGAGATTTTAGCTGTAAAGAGTAATCTAACAACCAATGAGCCTTTGGTTTAGCTTATTATTATTATTATTATTATTTTGGTGAATTTGGCTCCCCTAGGAGATGAGTCGTTTAGTGTTACTGGAGTTGTCTCCTAGGTTGAATGTCTCAAGTTCGAGTTAGAGCCAAATTAAAAAAAAAAAAAAAAAAAAAAAAAAAAAAAAAAGAGAGAGAGTAAGCTAAGATTGATTGCATTATATTTTCTGTATTTTGTAGGGCAGTCTTTGATCTTGTGCTCTTTAGCGTTGCAAAAGAATGTGGAAGAACAACCATTGTAAGTGGGTGTTATCTAAGGTTAGAAGCTACTCAAGAATAACTCCCCCACCACCTGCCTATGCTCATCCAGTCATTAGAGTCTCCAACAATGTTGCTCAATTGGGTTCTCCAAAAGATGGACCAAAGCCTAGGCAGCTTTTATCCTTGCCCCCATTCCCCGGCCTCCCTTTGCCTGGAAAGAACTCAGATGCATCCCATGTCACCGCCATTAGCTGGGTCAAATATTATTTTGTTGAAATCCTTGACTCTGTGATTCAATCACATTTTAACAAGGGCCTAGTGAGTATACAATCTATGGCACAGGGAGGACAAATGTCTATGAGAAAGGTACAATTATTTATATATATCAATTATGCTAATTTTTTTTCTCTTTCTTTTATATATTTCTTTCTGTTTCTCTGTGAAATTATGTGATGCTGTGTGGGTTTAATGTTCTACAACACAGATTTCCTACAGATTAAGCCTAGTGAGGTTATGGAAGCAGGCATAAGAGTTCATATGCCTGTATCGGTAGCTGAGACTAAGATTTCCAAGAGGTTTGACACGATACCAAGTGGAACTCTATATCCAAACGCTGATGAGATTGATTATTTACAAAGACTTGTCAAGTACAAGGCATGCCTTAATTTCACTTCTATTTCCTATTTCTCTAGGGAAATTCGGATATGCTAGTTTGTGCTTGGTGGGTGCCATATGGCAAAATTTTTTTGTTGCATTTCTAGTCTTCTTGCCACATATTGCTAATCTTTGCTACTTGGTATTCCATTCTTAGGACTCGGCTATCATTGTTCTAAACAAGCCCCCAAGATTGCCAATCAAGGTTCAAATTTGGAATGGCATTGTTTCTTCTAATTGATTTTTGTGTTTGCAAATTTTGTTGCCTGTTGATTTATTCTTGTTTATTAATTTTGTTAGGGGAATCTTCCTGTTCACAATAGCATGGATGCATTGGCAGCTGCAGCTTTGACTTATGATTATGATGAGGGGCCTAAGTTGGTGAGCTTCTAGCAAGTGACTTGCACAATTGGTGGTCTTCATGTTCGTATGTGAAGTAGTTGTTATGTAAATATGAAAGTTGCTATTTTGAATTATCTCTCTTCTTCTATTTTATTTTTTTCAAATTTAAATTAGTGTTTTTGTTATTTTATAAATCTCCCAACTATGATATAATTCTCATATAAATGCTTTTAACAGGTACAGCGCCTTGACAGAGAGAGCAGTGGTCTCCTCTTAATGGGGCGAACAACAGAAAGCATTGATCTACTTCAGTGGTTGTTTAGTGACCAAAAGAAATCAAGTTCCTGGTATAAGGTATTTCTGTTACCAGTCTTGTTATTTAACATGAGGAGTCAGTGTTCTGTTAAATTACAATAGCATAAATGGATATGGCATCCGCATTCTGGTGAACTATGATGTGTTGGGCAATCTTAGGTTTGGAATGATGCATGTGAAGCAACATATCAACGGTACTGGGCATTGGTTATAGGCTCTCCCAAGGAAAAGGAAGGCTTGATTCGAGCTCCACTCTCAAAGGTTCTCTCTCTCTCTCTCTCTCACTCTCTCTCAATCCTTGTGAAGCAACAAATGTTATCTTCAGAAACATCTGTAAGGACGATCAGGTTTTCTTTACCAACTGTTGCATATTGTAGGTGCTCCTGAATGATGGGAAGACTGAGAGAATTGTCTTGGCTCAGCATTCAGGTATCGAAGCTTCTCAAGAAGCTTTAACTGAATATCGAGTGTTAGGTCCTAGAATAAATGGATGCTCATGGGTTGAGCTACGTCCACTCACCAGGCGAAAGCATCAGGTATTAGTATCCCTATTTATTTGATGTAGTTGGCACTATTAAATTGAACATAACTGCTGATTATTTGTTCAAGTGATGGGCCAAGTACAAATGAAACTATGACTTCTACATTAAAGATTCAATTGACAATATAATGAATGGAATTGGTATAGATCTCAATCTCAAATATTCCTGGAGTGGATAATGGTTAGATATGGAAACAATTCACTTCTCTAGAGTGCGGGATGATGGGTTTGGGAGGAACATAATAATGAAGGAAACATGAGAGCTATAGACGTCAAAAGGGACAGAAAGGCATAATTGGCTATTGCCCCATATGCAACAAATTTAGGATTTACTTATGGTGGGGTTACCCATGTCTTTATAACCTAATTGCAGGGACAAGTACTTTCAGTTCTCCTATATATCAAGAAGTGCTTATGCTCATGTCAAATCCTTGTCTCCATGTTGTATGTGATGGGCTTCATTTGCAAGGATGACTTGCTAGTCAAGATGGCTGTTTCTGCTACATTTTAGATCTATATTGTAGATGCTAAATCTAGGTTACTGGTTGATTCCCTTTTTCTTCAATTGGCAGGATTTTTTTGATTCTTTGAATTCCTTCTAAATGTTAAGATGACTTGAATCCATATCTGATTTTGTTTGTTCAATATTTTTCATAAAGCTTCGCGTGCATTGTGCTGAAGCTCTGGGGACACCCATTGTCGGTGATTACAAGTATGGTTGGTTTGTGCACCAGAGATGGAAGCAAATGCCTCAAGTTGATATTGAGCCGTTTTCTGGGAAACCATACAAGTTGCGAAGGCCAGAAGGTCTAGATGTTCAAAAGGGAAGTGTCTTGTCAAAGGTCCCCTTGTTACATCTCCATTGTAGGGAACTTGTACTTCCAAATATTGCAAAATTCCTTGAAGTTTTAAATAACAAGCCGGAAAACCCCCACTCTGCACTTGCTGCAAAGCCAGATCTTCTTCGCTTTGTGTCATCCATGCCAAACCACATGAAAATTAGTTGGAATCTGATGTCTTCCTATCTGGTATAAGGATGCCAGAAAACTGGCTTGGTTAGTTTTGTAGAGCTTGACCTATACAGTGATGTAGTCTTATTTATGTTTGTGCCTATATATTTTTTTAATTTTGTTATGCGAATTCTCGCTAGGAATTTTCTATCCTATCTTGTTTTAGTGAAAGAGTTTTTCTATCTAACCATACAAACTTGTGAATGATAGTTGACTCTGTAAAAAAACTAAACTTTTCTGCTAATTTCTTTTCTTTTTTGGTCATCAGGCCTATTATTTTTACCAGGTTTTGATATTTGAGAATGCACCGTCTATGAGCAGTAAATTGGCTTGCCATGACATCTAGTCGTGGGGTTCTTTCTGGGGGAATGGGTGAGGGTAAGAAAATGTTATCAGGAGGATCTGAAATTGCGAAGGGATGAGCAGAGGCAGAACTACTTGCTTATGGATTAATTTACAGCATTTCCCATTTGTATACACCATGATTCTGCATATGCAAGCAAATCGAAACAAGTGGTTTAAAAATTAGACCGCATTACTGATAAACTTTTAGCTCAATAGTATGAAATTTAATGATTTGATTACGTGTTGTCTAAACACAGTCTGAAATTAAAAAGGAAAGAAAAAGACTTCATATTTTAGAACAAACTCTAGTATATTTTTTGCTCAAAGTTAAGAAAAAAAAATCAAGCTGGTGCAATGGAAACTTTGTCAACCTCAACAATATACGCGAGAGTGGCAAATGGTGGAATTTGCACACCAGAACCTAAATCTGCACCATTCTCTCCAAACCCTAAATTAGAAGGGACTATAACTTTCCTTTTCCCTCCAGCCTTCATAGATCTCAATACATATTCTATTCCTTCACATATTCCCTTGCTATAAGGTCTTGACCCCATTACTAGAGCCAAAGGCTTCTTGTCCCGAAATGTATCAACAAACACCTGTCCATTCTCTTCAATTTCTCCCTTCAGATCAATCACCACCAAATCCCCTGGCCTTGGAGAAGCACCACCACCAACTCTCAACTCAATGTACCTGTTTCAAAATGCATAGTAAGAAACAATAAATATTTGGGTAGTCTCAAAAGACACCCAAATGATAAAAATTTTCAATATATTTAATAGATCTCCAATTAATATTTTGAATCTCCATCTCGAATTCCAGACGTAGGCAGTATAGTTAAAAGCGAAATGCGTACTCAATGCGATATGATTTTCTATTGCCTTGAAGTATATATATATATATATATATATATATATATATATATATATATATATATATATATATATATATATATATATATATATTTCCTGGCTACACAATTGAAAAGGGAATATATCATATTAAGGAGAATGAGAAAATGTACCTTATGGCATTAGGCAATACTACCTCTTCTTCCTTCTCAACATCCCTGTAGACCAATGAATCTGGTTAGCAGCAGCATCTTTTGTATCATCAAATCATGAGATATTACGTTACATTTTATTAGGACATACTAAACATAGCATAATTGTTTCAGAAAGTAAAATGATGAGATAGAAAACCAGAGTTAGAATTGTGACCTTGTATTTGCTTCTTGTTGGGAGACTTCAAGGCGGGTCTTAATCTGTTCAGAAACAACACCAAATGCAAGAAAGGCAGCCCAAGCAAGGCCCGCACCGATGCCGAAACGCCGTGTTAAGGTGGAAGCTATCCAGTCAGTGGTATCAACTTTGGTGGTTTTAGTAGTAGTTTTTTCTTTTTCTTGCACTTTGACTGAGATTGGTGTTGGCTGCTCAGATGAACTTGTACTTCGCTGTGCTGATTGTGATGGCTGTGAGGGTGGAGTTGGTGGGGAAGGAGGAGGCGGTGTTTGTGACGAGGATGATGACATGTGGTTAGTTCTTGCTAATGGGTGAGAGAGAAATGGTGGAGAGCCAAAGAAAGTAGCCATCTTTTTGGGGTATGATGATAGTTTCTTGATTTAGATATTAAGATGTGAGATTGGAAGAAAATTATGTAGTAGCAGTTGGTCCCCTACCTTATCCATTTATGTGATCAGATTTAAAATGGTGGGTCTTTCCCCTTCCTACTTTTTCTTAAGCTTTTTTATGGGGCTGTTTGGCTGCAAGGAAATCCTTAACCGGTATTTTTACAAGAGACACAGACCAGCAGTTAACAAGGAAGAGAGGGCGCAGTTAGGAGAGTCAGTGAAGGGCAGCTTGGTATCAACCAAGTGTCCCAAAGAGGGACTCGGGCATGTGCTTTCTGGCACATGAAAACTAACGGCAGAAAATGTTCCTTTACCCCTGAACATTCCTTTTTTTTTTAATCTATTCCACTAAGTTCAATGGCCAGTGTTTGTCTAAGACCACTAGTCACCTGAAGTTCAATTCTTGGTATTTCCCTGTTTTAAAAAATTTCCAGCTTACACAAAAGACAACAAAAAAAGGATATCTATTATAAGAATTCATAGCCTTGCTTTTCGAAAACTAAAGAATGCATAGCCTAATGAACACTGATATTTTTTAAGAATGGGGGGTATAGGGTAAAGGTAAATAATATGCTATCATGCAATGTGGCTACCACAATAGAGCTTAAGTGCCCTAGACCTGCTATTTTAGGACACTCAAAGGGCAAGAAACATTGACTTGCATCAATTTTGACAACCTGTGACTCCGTTCACTCAACTATGATCAAGAGCACAGAGTGAATTTCCCCGCAGGAATGATTAATAAGGTTCATATTGGGAGATATTCCCTTCCCTTCATCAGTTTCCTTGAGCGAAAACATTGGCATCATTTTTTGATCTTGCCCAGCTTGAGCGTAAATCTACTGCATTGCTCCTCATAGCAGCAAAAGTTTTTCCAATTCCTCCTTCAGTTTGAAATTGCTTGGTAACAAACTGTGGGCACAAAAAACATAACATTGATTACAACAATTTCAAATGGATTTTTTTTTTTACAAACAAATACACCTTGAGGATGGCTGCACAAGAATACAAAACAAGAAAAGGGGAACCATAGAAAAAAGAATCACAATCATCTCAAATTGGAGTGTATGCTGGGTCATGATCTTCGATCAATCTCTCATACTCTTGTTCCAAACAGTCCACAATTTTCCTCTATATTTTGGCATTGCGATGTGCATTCTTGTCCCAGACAGTCCATATTTTGCCTCCATATTTTAGCAATCCGATGAACTAAGGTTTCTGTTCTGTTGATAACTTGTTCTGTTAGCCTGCCTGCTCTTCTGCTTCTAGTGACAGCTGACCTCTCTCTCGTCCACCTCTTGAAGATGCAATTGGTCGCGGCACATGTGCCCCAGTTATAGGCTTCTGTAATGGTTTCAATGCAGCCATGATCTCGGCAAATGTTGGCCTCAATTTTGGATCCCTGCAATTTAAAGAGGCCAAAATAGTCAATTCTATATCAACCTGCCCATCTAAACATAAGATGCAATTAACACATCCTACGAATGGAGTATGCAAAGTACAACACAAAATAAACTCCATATAGTATAGCTAAAGCATGTAAGCAACCACAATCTTATGCGATATGCATTCTGCTAATTGTATCCATTCTTTCATGCACAAAAGAAAAAATGAACAAGTTCTTTTGCAGCTGTGCGGAATTTGAAGATCCTATGCTACATACTGTTCTTGATGTGTCAGATTTTCAACTTTTTTCTTTCTAGAAAACAAAAGAAGAAAAGAATTTAATGTTTAAGTTTGAAAGGGAAGGAAAGAGTTCATCAACAAAAGAAGAGAGAAGAAAGGGTGGCAGGCTCCACGCTTTTAGGGTCCTAACACTAGTAGAAACAAGCCAGATCACCTGCAAGGTACAAAAATATAACCCATTGGTAACAGTTAATAAACAAACATGAGGGAAAAAAGAGGTAAGAAGAGTAAACAGATTCTAGAGAATGAATGGTACCTAGAACTGGCACTAACAGAGCATATATCCAGCTTACACATGGAGAATTTTGAAGAGCACATATCCAGCTTACACATATAGAATTTTGAACTACCACTATATGTTTGTGAGGAGCCAGTTGTAATGCTCAGACTGTGAAGTGGCTCTAATAGATCATAATAATAAAAGGTCAAGCTCTAACCTAAATTGTTGTTTCAATATTCAAGCCAAACTGAACTGGAAAAGGCATATGAACTAACAACTATAATACATCAGCTACAGAAAAATGCATTTTCACCTGGGTATTGAATAACTTCCTCATCATGTGATACCATGAATTAAGAGTAGAGATCAAGCTGATTTCATCTAACGTAATTCCTCACAGCGCATATTGGTCTAGTTTGAGGACATTACCTAGACAAAAGCAATGCCAAGTCTAATGAACAAGTCAGGATTATCTGGACTTGCTCTCTTGTATAATTGTAGAAAATATAGCGCATAACATCTTGTGACACGTGCTTTAACTTTTTCTCTTCTTTTTCTTTGTTAGCTGGTGCAAATTATCTTGAAAATTTCCCTGAACCAAGTGGAATGGAAGAAACAGATCCATATAGCCTAACTAGTTTGGGATCAAAACTTGTTTTAGTTAAACTGTCATGATAAATTGATTGAACTTGGAGGAAATAACAACCCTTGTTGCAGTCAATATAAAAGGTAGGGTTCAAAATGAAAAAATGTTTATTGCACTAAGAAAGCATAGACAAGAGGCAAGCATACGATCATCATATCGTTTTGCATGTGTATGTACAGTAATACTTATCTTAACCCATCTACAAAGGCAAAACTATCATAATTCTAATTCACCTCCACAGTTCAAAGAGATGAAAACTTGAATAGCTTGATTCGATAAGTTCAAACAAATCCGATGGATTTATGTTTAGGTTTCAGGCATTGATTTCAGAGCTTCGTTGCTAAGAAGGTAATCAGCTATTAATCTCAATCAAATTTCCACTGGATACACATTGCAATTTTAAATATTTCACCTGTATCAGCATTTTGGGAAAGAAGACGAAAGAACTAATAAAGTCTAAAAGATTCGATGAAGTTCATAGGATAATGACAGGGTGATGAACAGACCATGTAGAAATTTGGTGAGTTTTCTGTAAGTTAAAATATGCAGAGAAAGACAGTTTGCAGGATATGAATCCCAAAACAAAGAGAAAAGCAAAGTAAAATAAAACAAACAAACAAAACCCTATAAACTCAGAAAAGGAAACCCCACAAGTATTTGCTACTGTTCTGTTAAGAAATGATAGCTATAGCATCTAGTGTAGTAGATAATGATTCTCATATAAAGTAAGGCAACCACAACCAGTCATATTTGGCAAAAGCTACAGTATCGAAATTTAAAATAAAAATGTGAAATGCACATCCAAAATATTTAGCATAAAAGACCAAATACTCACGTCTGCCAGCACTTCCTAATAATATCCGCAATGGCAGGATCCATATCATCTGGAATGTCAAGACGACGTTGTTGAAATCCAACAGCACCAACAACTTGCATTGGGTTCATTCCACCCCATGGTTGCCGCAATGTACAGAGCTCCCATAGTATAACCCCAAAACTATAAACATCACACCTGCATACACATTCTCACTTTATATTAATGATATTGAAATATTTACCAAGGTTCCAAAAAGAAATATTAAGAATTGGGAAGATAATTTCATACTTTTCATCTGAAGGTTCATTTCTTAGCACTTCTGGGGCCATCCACTCAGCCTGAAGGACAACAGTAACTTTCAACTTCAGAGTAATGATTAAGACTCAACATCCCATGCAAATGGTAGAAATCCAAAATTGTAACAGAAGGACCAAACACTAGCACAGCTTACCGTCCCTGCTGTTGACCTTGAAGAAAGAAATGTGCTATGCTTCATTCGTGATAGCCCAAAATCACATACCTAATAACAAGCAAAAAATTTCATATCATTCTAGATAGATTCGGGGTCCCAAGATGACATCTCAAAAGTATGAGAGGCTCTCTGACAAGATAAAACATACCTTCACTACCCAGTTCTTATCAACTAGAAGATTTGGGGACTTCAAATCACGGTGTACTATCATTGGGGTGCAGTTGTGTAAATAATTCATTCCCCGAGCCTGAAAAGTTCAATAATGTAAAAAATAAAATCTCCAATGAATTCAAAACATAGAGAAGATTTGTGCCAACTAATATTTGAACGAGGCAAGAACAGGAAATCATACAGCATCAAGGGCCATCCTCAAACGCCTCCGCTCATCTAATTGATTGTTAGGCCTGTGAATTAATCTATACAAACTACCTCTGCAAAACATACACCAGAGTTTAATAGTCCCATCAATGTGAAGTATTTGGCAAATAAAAGTGACTACTGTCAATGGAAATATGCCCACACTATTGTTACACGTGTGGATATGGAAACTTACATGAGAATGTATTTAGTAGGCAAAATTACAGAGCACAAAGGATAAGTAATAACTATGAGTTCTAAACAGACACTGATATAAAAGAAAAACATACAAAGGTATATTGACAGATGAGCAATTCTATACAGAAAATCCAAAAGCCAAGAAGCCTTGATCACTAACATGTCAATAACCAATCATGATCTTCTAATGAAGTCCATCCCAGTTGTTATAAAAGTCTCAGTATTTTGCTACTTCCATTCATTCTGTTAAGAAGTATATTTTGGAACCTGAATATTTTTGCAATAGGACAAAGGCCTCAGCTAATGGTTAGACAAAATACAGATTGCATTAAACTACATTCGTAGGAAGGTTTCAATGTCTTTCAGAATAGTTATTTTTCTGCCTCATAGTACATGGATGAATCGCATTATTCCTTTAAATGGTAAAAATTGGGATTCTAATAGTTTGGCTTTCAGAACACATTGTTTAAGAAAGCAACAAGCAAATGGAATAAACAATCTGACAGCATACCTAGGAAGAAATTCTGTAATAATGGAAAGATTTGGGGCACGAGTTACCGCTCCCATGAAAAGAACCACATTGGGATGTCTTAATCTTTTCATGATCCGAACCTTGCATTTCAAAATCAAAAATAAATTAGCTAGATTCAATAAAATTCTCATACTTGGAATATATCATAATAATATGTACTAAAACTTACATCCATTATAAGTGAAGTAGGCATGTAAAGTGCAATGTGAAATTCAACTGAGCTAAACCATAACAATTAAGAGAAGACAAAATGTTAATAATTCTAAACTGACTCGTCCAGCGAGATCTGCAGAACTGAATTACCTTGTCCTAAAGATTTTACTCGCTATATTAACTCAAGGTAAATAACAATTGGAAGCAGATTTATTAGATGATTTCAGCATACAAGCAAAGTATATTATCTTTCACATCCCAACATGCATATGGATAACTTAAGAAATATAAATGTGAAATTCTATCCAACTACCTCAATTCTACATTTGATGGCACTTTCAACAAAACAATTGACTCCTAAGGTAATTGAAAATAGCCTCAACTTATAAAGCTGTACAGTGACTTTTCGAGAAGAACCAATCTTTACCAAAGAATGGAGGGCTAACAGTTGGGAGCAAAGCATTCAGTCACAAAGATATCAAGCCAAAAGCATACACACACAAAGTGACATGAAAGAAATTTACATGGCATCCTAATTTTTTAGAAAAAAACATTTACACAGCAATAGTACCAACCCGCAAAACAGCTACTATGAGCACTAAGATTCAAGACTTTTTTTTGTGAGGCCATTCATCTTAATTCTTATAGCAATCGATCAACCATGGTAACAGATATCCAGGATGCTTCACAATATCATATAGTTTGGAAATAATGGGGACACATGATGCACGTAGCCCAGATATGACATCATCATTGATAAATGGACATAACCACAAGGTTAAGACATTTCTAATAACCACTATCATAGAAATATCCATCCTTGCCTTGCCTTAGATAGACATAAGATAAGTCTAAGCTAGGAGAAAGAACAAAGAAGGGGCATGTACCTCACTTCTGAATTCTTCAAGTGATTCAACAGAAATCCCCTGGTCCAGGAACCTCTTCACAGCCACTTCCTATTAAAGACAAATGGAAAAATGGTCAATTATTTACCTCTAAAATTGTGAAAGAAATAGTTAGAATTATTGGCAGATATCGCATTCAGTCGGTATATTTCATCCACAATCCATGATAGAAACAAGTGCTGTATTGTTGAATTCTGAACCATGCCACACCTAACAAAGACCTTTCTTGGATTCCTATTACCAAAACTAATAACCTTCAAAAAGTTAAGAGACAATGGACCGCTGAATATAATGAGTCCCATTGAGAGTATCTCCAAAAAGTTTGGGAAACAAAGGTCTTCATGTATTTTTTAGATCTTCATATGTTTTTGTGTCAATGAGGTAAAACCCACATATATTAGGTTCTTCAGACAGCTACTAACAATTTTTCACCAAAGTTCTTTTGATTGTTTTTGAACAAATTAGACAAAACTGTCTGCAGATAGTTTCTTCATGCATTTTGCAGTGAAGTAGCCTAGGCTCTAATGGCTATGGACTGCCTAATACTGGGCTGAATTGTAAGAGTGCCAGCTCCTCTTAAAGCAAGAGGATTTTTCGAACTTAATTACATATTTTCTGGCATTTTTCATGTTGGCTAGCCGTCCCCAAATCCAGAACTGGTATATTACAAACCATTAATTGATATTCTAGCTCACATATGCAGGTAGAAAATCATGAACAAGTTTAATTGACATGAGAATACCCACAGTTCCATGCCAGTCTCCACGATATACCTCTCCGTATGATCCTGCAAAACAAAGGATGCAACAAAGTAATGAGATGATATCTGGGCATGACAATTGATAGCCTATGCTAGGGCCAGTACCGAGTCCAATGCGTTCACCCAAAGTGATTTCCTCCCATGGAATCTCACATTCTGCAACATCTAATGCTGCATCAGAGTTCAAGCTATTGTTAACAGCTGATCTATCAGATATTCTCTCGCCTTCTGAGTTTTCCCCAAAAACATCACGTTCTTTGCCACCACTACCATGGTCCCCACTACCTCGTGGCTCATAACCAGAACTATCTGCATCTCCATCATTTCGTGCACACTGCTTATTGACAGCTGCAGATGTCGCAACAACAGCTGCAGCAGTAGCAGTGGCAGCAGCTGCTACAGGAAGTTCAAGGTTCGAGTCAGTGCTTGACTTTGCTACAGCAACAACCATAGAAGATGCAACAACAGCTGCAGCTGCAGCTGCTGCTGCAGCGACAGGAACATTTTTTGCATAACTAACAGGAGTTACTTCAGACTGCAACGACATGGGTTGTCCAGTAGCCTCTCTCAAATCAAAAGGATGGTTGACAGCTAAATCATCCATAGGTTTAGGTTGCTGTGGTTGGTTAAAAGCAGAGCTTGCTTTAGAATGCACCCTGTGATGAGGCAGAGCTGGCAAAAATCGACCAGGACCAAGACCATCTTGATCCTTTGTATGCCGGATTTCACCTTTCTGTTTGTAGTCATCCTTATCTTCTACAGGGGACTTGGACCCAGTAGTTGATACATCTAACTGGTCAGGATAAATTTCAGAAAACAAGCTAGGGGGAGCAACAACACCACTTTCTAGTAATACGTCATGAAGCTTCTGGGCTAAATGTGGATTCTCTTTGGCAGCATCAATCATGTATTGCGAAACATCTTTCACTTTCATTCTGTGTACAGCAGGAGAACTAACACCTTCAGTCCATGAAGGAGATCTTGCATGTGCATGAGGATAATTATGCCTCCCAGGACTCTCCCGCACCAGCAACTTCTCTACATTGGAAGATTTCTTAAAATCATCCAAGGACATCTTGGATTCTTCTTCACTTTTAATTGTACTGGTTACATTTGCGCATTCATGAAATTCACATCTGTTATCAGATTGGTTTCCTGCAGTAGCAACATTCTTGAACCTGGATCTCTTCTCCAATGTTCCAACATCTGAATGTTCTTCGAATGGACTTGCTAGTCCACTACTAGAAGAAGCTATATGAGATGAGTCAATATCTCGAGACAAAGGACTGGCAGAGAAGAAAGACTCCTCATATTCTGTATGTGATCCAGCTACATCAGAAGGAATAAGTGTGCCAGGATCTGCCATTAGATCAACAATGTACTCCCTGAAACCATGTTATGCGTCAACTTAATAAATTAATAAGTTCTTCAATGTTTTCAAATGAATTAAAAAAAACGTAGAGATAATTTCCCTGCTTAGATCCTCATGAATGACATTTGACATGTAAATGCATGCAAAACCTCATAACCAACCATAATGCATAAAGATATCGTAAACTGATGAAGTTGTCTTTTCAAAGGATTCAATATAAAAGGAAAATATTGGTTTCTAGAACAACATATTGAACAGCTTCATACAATGAAAAGAAGCATTAGAGTGCAGCAGCTCACATTTTCATGATACATCATGTTCTGAAGCAGAGCAAACAGTGAACTATATTCTAAACAAAAATCCTGCAGACTATAAAAAAATAACAAGACAGAAGTGAGACAGTCATCACCACTTAATGAGTTATAACTGCAGTTACCTTCCATCATCAATCTTTACAAAATTCATGGCCACATCATCAGAACCAGTATATTGATGACCTTTTACCAGCCGGCATGGTATGCCCACACTGTCAGCCAAAACCTGCATAACCATATGAAGCAAATGGATACAAGAGAAAGAAGAAATTAGTTGGGGAGAAACACCTCCAAAAAGTGAGGCCAAACTGATAAATCAACATTTACTTCTGATGGAGTTAAGCAAATAGAATGCTCCAGTAATCAGGAAAGCAATTAACTAAACAGATGTAATCTAGTAAAAAAAGCGCCCTTGTCAAAAAAAAAAATTTAAAACTGATAATAATATGCAGTGGTAGAAAGCTGCTAACTTTATGGATAAGTTGGTCACAAGTGAGCAGCTAAACTGCTAAAAGATTTACACACTGTCCCACCATGACTTAGCAGCAGCTGTGAAAATCCATTATCGTTAAAAACAGTAACCACCCAAACCAATTTATTACAACTCTGACTTAAATTCTGACATGCAAAGTTGAATGCTTAAGATAGCATGAATCATAAATCTACAAAATAACATGTTTTCCACCCATACAACAAGAAATGACAAGGAATGATTATTTTGGGGACATATAAGCGGTATTGAAGAATTGAATGAAGATGAACAACATGGAAGGACCACATATGTGTTATGATCCTAGTTGCAAGGTATGGAACTTGGATCCCCACATTGAAAGTATGGGATTTCAATGAGGGGTTTATATGGGCTTTAGGCTCTCCAATCCTTTGAGCTAGCTTTTGAAGCATGGTTCTCCCAAGGTTCATATCAATTAGTATCAAATACGATCACCATTTCTCCCAGTCACAATCAAGCGGTGCAGGTGGTGATGCCTGTATTGCAGTGTTCATCCGTATGGGCACTTGGACTGCGGAGTGTGATGGGATATTATAATCCTAGTTGCAAGGCGTGGGACTTAGATCTCGTATTGACAGTATGGGATTTCAATGTAGGGTTTACATGGGCTTTAGGCTTTCCAATCTTTTGAGCTAGCTTTTTGGGTGTACAGAAGTTCCAAGGCCTAGAAATTCAGCAGCGCCAACAGCTTTCTCAGAACTTGATTTTGCTTTGGCAATGTCACAATACTTATCAACAAAGTTTCAAAGAGCTCAACTAGGATTGCTTACAAAAAATTTGTATTTTTCCTTTTAGTACTATATTATTCAGTGCATCATAGTTACCACATCACTCACTGGAGTAAAACACTTCAGCAATTCAATTATTGCCAATTTTGGAAGAAGAAAACTGAACTTACCTTAAGGTAAGATTTCTTTTTAAATGCAATTATTGATAGTGTTGATTGTCATCAAGTCTTTTAAGGAAGAGTTTGAGCCTATATAATGTTACAAATATGTTCCCTAGGTTGTTTCTTACATCATACTCTGCAGAGAATGTTGATAGAGTTCCATCATCGGGTAGACTGGGTAACCACAAGCTAACTGACAAATGTGGAGCATTAGAGATACTTGAATTTACCAAAAAAAAAAAAAAAAGAGGTTCTCCTCATTTCATCCTAGGATGATGCACTATAGATGGAAAGGTTAAAGCACTTCTGAAGAGGGGGAAAACCTCATAGGAGTGCTATGAAGCAAAAGAGGAAAGAATTGAAGTGAGATATTCCCAAGTTCCATAATTCTCAGAATTATTAATTCAAGACTGATGTACACAATGTTGTGAAGAGGCTCGTTGAACTACTGCAAATATATACATAAAAATTGTTGTTCTTGTGGTTAACATAAATAAAATCACTATGCATCAGTGTATATTTTTAACCCTTTTGTGTTGGATTCAATTGTTTCACTTAATCTGAACAATTGCTGATACTTTTAGAAAAAAAGTTACGTAGCAGAATTTCTAGCTCCTTTTACACGTCACCCCACTTCATTACTGTGATTTTAAATTCACAACTGAAATGAAGTGGCCATTGATTTAGCAGTTCCAGCCATTACACTGCAAAAGGACAATTTCTTTTGTCATTTGTCAGCAACACCAACATTCTTACCTCATCATTTCACTATCCAAGTGCCCAATTGAGATTTTCTAAACTGCTTTTCTTAGTTACAAGCATGTTTCAAATGAAAGCTTGATTTTCAACTAGATTTGTTACTATATGACCTTGACTTGAATTCAAAGATTATTTGCTAAATATGGTAACTTTGTTCAGATTTTTTTTTTAAATTTCTCATGCATTTTTATTCAATTAATAACTATTGTGGGTGATAAGAATTGATATGTTGCAAGTTTTTCAATAAATTCTTGACTATTGATTTGAATCATCTTACTGATATGGTGATATTTTAAAAAATTCATGGTAAATCCAGCTGCAATAATTACACTGTCTAAGACAGTAATGAAAGTGGAGCAAGTACCTTGAACATTAATGCACGATGACGAGCCAGTCCAATTGTAAGAGAACCAAGAGGCAAAACCATGCTACCAAGTGTTGCTTTCAAACTGTAGCTAAGACTTCGCCATGCTCTTGACATGTTATCAGGATCCCCAACTGATCCACCCATGTAATCGGAAACTAGACCAGCAAGCTTTTGTACAAAATCTCTGTCTGTGAAAACCAGAGATTCAGACCTTGACTTGACGGCCATCGCTAGAGCCTTCTGTTCAAGTTTCAACAAGTTAGCATCAGCAGCCCTATTCACTAGCACTGCTTCCCAGCTGACACAATCTGAAACTGGTGTTCCTTGCAAATCAACTAGAGAAGGCATTCTTTCTGATGTAGACTCAGTCAAAATTCCGTACAGGTCATAAAAACCATCCATGATCTTGTCATCATAGCTAAGAGCATTGTAATTCTGAGAAGCATGGATAAATCTACGATGAGATTGGTTAGAAAAGAATGAACATGAGATAAAGTAAGTTTCAGAAACGAGTGCCAAACAAAGGAATTATTCTAATGTACGTCATATAAATGTCCTGTTCAGCTCCAATTTGATATTACAAGCAAACAGAGAAGATTAGAAATGATTTAAATGAATAAACTGAATCACAAATAGCCCCTTAATTGCTTCATTTATGCTAAACACAACCTCTCAAGTCAAGAGACTATAGGACTTATTGACATTGTAGGTTTGAAAGAAGATATTAAATCTCATAGCAATAGAAAAGGCAAAAGTCCAAAAACAAGGTTTGGTTAGTTTGCTGGGTTTTTCAGGCTAAGAAAAGGCATTTAAACAAGCATAAAAGTCTTGCTAGTTGATTTATAGTAACAATAGGCCAACTCTTGAAAGTATAATACATGCTTGTCTGCATGAATCCTTTTTCCCTGTTAACATACAACTCAAAGCCACGTTCTCCAATTTCCACAACAATAGGTAATAATACCTTCTTGATAATGTGACCCTTATAATGCACAAGCCTTAGTACATAGAGTTTTTGTAAAATGACTACTTTAACTATAAATCATTTAGCCAAAGAGATATCGGATAACTGAATAAAGGAGATTCTAACAGTATTGACCCAAGCTAGAAATACTTTAACTGATCTTATTAGAACTTGAGTATAAAACTTGATTTGAAATACACAATTTCAAATGCTAGAAAAGGTCCAGCAATAGATGAGGGAACAGGAAACTACTTGGTCAAGCATAAAAAACTGTCCCGTCTTTACAACCTTATTAGCTGTGTACTTCTTCACTTCCAATTAAATGCCATATTCTATCACTTATTAGCTGTTTTCACTAACTTCTCAAAAGATAAAAAATCCCAATCGCTTCCTTGTGCTTTTCTTCTTTCAAATGTGACAATCCAGATTATATAAATGGTTAAGGTCACAATTGTGCCACTATCTCTAGTTGCCAACTATCTGAAATCAATGTTACCTATCACAATACAGAGCAGCATTGGTGGGAACTTTGAAGTCACAGACTAATACCATATGTTGACAGTTAGATTTTTTCTTTCATTGCAGGTACAAAATGTACAAGAACAAGGATCAAACTTGTGAGGATGGCACTGGACCCACCACTGATTTTCCCCTCTTGAGCATGACTCCATTTAATGCCAAAATGCCAAATTGAACAAATGCTCAATCCAATCTAGTTGGGAAGGCTACAAGGGCCCTTCTCCGCCATTTAGCTCAATTTAGGTCATATACTCTAGTATCTATCATAATATGAAATTGTCTTTTTACCCCTTCAATCCTCATGAGGTCTACTTCTCTTCTTCACATCTTCAATCATGTTGCCTCTTTGCATTAGTACATCCATTATGTTAAAAGCAATCCCATTCATGCCCTAAATACCATTACGTCCAATGCAATCACAATACGATGAAACAACTTTAAGAAATTTATTGGCAATATGGGAAAAATCTGTGGAACAGGAAAAATGATAATGATCCAACCATGTACATTTTCCACAAACTGTATCATATGCATTTCATCATATAGCAGTTGACTTAATGATTAGATCATTAAGGAGTTGGCTTAGTAATCAACTGTTAGGCAAATGTTTTCTAAACAAGTCTTCCTTAGTTTGCAGATTGTGAAAGACTATAGTTTGCATAGATTACCAAGGTGAAATTGAACAGAAAAACTTACCCAGTATCTGAAAGCAACAACTTCAGCAGGAGTATTCTCAGGAGCACAAGAGCCTAAACTTATTTGCTTAACAGCTTCAATCTGAACTGCCTCAGGATCCTCTCTTGCACTCAATTCCAAAGCCAACTGAATCTGATATTCCTCCTCAATATCAGGATCCCTGGATGTAGTAGAACCCGAATCACGCCTCACAGCATCAGAAACAACGTCTAAACCACCACTACTGCTAATTGAATCAGATGGTTCTGTCTTCTCTCCTCTAGTCACATTTGAAGAAGATGGTGGACTAGGACTTTTTCTATTAGCAACAGAATTCAACCAATTAGAAATACCTGAGAAGGGTTTATGCTCATGAGTCTTAGAGGGGAAAATCCTATCAGGGGAAGAAGAAGAAGCATCAGTATACTTATTGCCCCTTGACGAATTAGAACCCTCTGCATCTTGTGATTGATTGGACATGATATGAAGTTTCTTGAGAAAATTCTTCATATTATTCCACTGAACTTGTTTTAAAGTGTTCAATGTTAAAGTAAAAAAAATCCGGCCATAAACCCCTCCATTGTCTTGGACCAAGCATGAAATCTTTAATCAATGGAAATACCACCTTCAGAAATAGAAAAGTTCAACCCAAATCAAAAAGCGCCTTTTGCCTCTTTCACCCCACAAGTGAACCCCAAATCAATCAATCAAATCCAATACCCAAAACAATCACTTCAAGCAATACCCAATACAGCTTTCACAGTATCAAGAATACCCAGATACTTGAATTGAAAGATACCACCTTCTTTTTCACACAAGAACAATAATCTTACCCTTTGGAAAACACAAAGAAACAAAATTTAAACTCAAAACACATTGAATACCCTTAAGTCTCTCATGCATGCACTGTATATCACAGGCTATATCACTAGCACCATCAAGAAATGATCTTTATTGGCTAGGAAAAAGAATAAAACGAATACCCAGATAGTGAAAAGATTAGATCTTTTCTTTGGACTGATGAGGGAAGAAGAAGAAGAAGAAGATAGAGAGCACATAGAAAAGAGAGAGTAGTACTATAAGAGAGGGGTTAGTTGTGAAAAAGGTAACAGATGCAGTAGCCAGAGACAGCAAAGACCAACAAGTGGGAGAGTAGGACCTCAAAAACAAAGAATGACCCACTTGGAGTTTTTGAGGCACAAGGATTTCCCGGTCCCATAAAAAGGTTAATTCAGTGGCGAGCACCACCAAACAAACAAACTCAATTGGCTGCCTTCTCTTTCTCTCTCTAAAAAAATACACTCTTTCTTTTTTCTCTCTCTCTCTTCCTCTACAAATATACAATGGTTCTTTTTTTATTATTATTATTATTTAATATTTTTCTCTCTCTATCGGAGATTGGGAGTCCCAAACTTCCAAGCATGGTGGTGTTGGTGGTGGTGGAAATTTCTGGGAGGGAATGGAATATTGAATGGGCAAGTTGAAGAGAAAGATGATGTTTTTACGAGACTCTTAAAGCCTTTTTTAATTTTGTCGTTTTGTATTAAATTTTGTGGGGTTTTGTTGTTTTGATTTTCAACTAAAAATAGCAAAAATTTTACTTCCAATTTGCTGCAACTCATGACCCATTGATCATATACTAACTTGCCTTGCCTTCTTTATTTATTTATTATTTTTTTATTTATCATAATTAGTATATTTATTTATTTTATTATTATTTTAAAATTAATATTAGTTTTAATTACTAATTTTTATTAATCTTCAAAAAAAAATAATTTTAGTAAAAAATATAAAATTGTGAAAGATAAAAGTATTTTAGTAGTGTGAATGTGATAATTCAAAAATCAAAATATATTATAGATAAAATTAAAGTCTTGGTTGGTCATAAATAAATTTCGGATATTAAAAATGTTAATTTTTTAAATAATAAGGATAAAATGATAATTATGATATTATTTCAAGTGTATTATAGTTTATTTTGCAAATAATTTGTGAAATTTGATATTTTTAAAAAAGATTATGAAAAAATATTTATTATTACACTAATTGCCAAGTCCATGAAAACAAATTCTCGTATACTTCAGCAAACAATCTTTTCAATTCAATATATATATATATATATATATAGATATATATATATATATATATATATATATATATATATATATATATATATATATATATATATATATATATATATATATATATATATATATATATATATATATATATATATATATTATTTTATTTAATTATAATAATTATTTTAAATATTATTGGATTTATTAAAAAATAAATTCTAACTAATAATATTTAATATAATTATTATAATTAAATTAAATAATATATATAATTATTAAATAATAATTTAATAATTAAATTAAATAAATTTTAATTAATAATATTTAAAATAATTGATAATAACTAAAACTAAATACTTGTCCACTCTAAAAATAAATATAGATATTTATCCATTTTATTTTTATTAATTGAAAAATATATATTTTTAAAATTAATAATAAAAATAATAATAGATAAATATATACAATGATATAAATAAAAAAAATATCATAAAATTTATAAGTTGGTTAATAATTAATAATATTTTTTAAATTATGTGAAAAAATAAAGTGGACAATTTTTTTAAGACGAAGAGAATATCATATATACATCTATGCAATTAACAATAACAATATTTTCGAGAAAAAAATATATACTTTTTGAAAATGTAATAATAATAATATGCTTTAAATATAAAATAATTAGTTAATATTGTAACTTTAAAACTACGGCTGTGGTTGGCTTTTGCTATTTAATAAGCCATCAGCTGTGATTTTTTTTTTTTTTTTTTGCCTTTTTATGGCAAAAGAGAAAGAATATTGACTTTGAACATTAATTTGGTATTTTTCTTTTCCTTTTTTTCCAGCTAAAAATCAAAGTAATAAATTATTAATTTCACTATAAAGAAAATTTTCATGAAAAAAAAAATCACATGTCAGAATTAAAATATCACGTGGACATTACACTATCTCTAATCCATTTTTTTATTAAAAAACTTTTTTTTATTTTTTTGCAATATATATATATAGGCATAATTCACTATCATAACAAATTTATATCTTATAATTCCATTTGGATAAACTTAAATTTAATGATAATATCAATAATTAATTTAATATTTTTAAATCTATATATATATAGATATATAATAAAAATTCAAAATTATCAAAACATAATATTTAATTTTTTAAAAAATAATAATAATTTATGTGTGTTAGAATATTTTTAAATAAATTAATTACCTTTTAATTTAATAATATTAAAATTATTTTCGAGACTGAAAATTCTCCAATTCAAAAATCCAGTCGAAGCGAAATTTATTAAAAGATATAATATTTTAAAAATAAAAAATAATTAAAATTCTTGCAAAATACATTGGTCAAATACAAGTCTAATGGATAAAAAATAATTTATTCACCTAATTTCATTTTATATATTATATTGAATATTTTTACATAAAAATCATTTTAAGTAAAAGAAAAAAGGTGGAAGTAGGAGTTGTAAGCTTCTATTGATAATTATTTAATGATATCTTATTATAGTTGACTGTTGATGTTATTGGATGAGTTTGCTTGTGTGTGAAAGCATCAAAATTTCCAGCATGATAAAACAAATCAATAAATGAGAACGACTTTTTCATTCATCAGTCTTAAAATATATCAAGAATTAAAAAGTTTATATAATATCCTAAGTTTATTTTTAAATTTTATTAAAAATAAGCCATGTTTTCATCTAAAATTGGAACAAATTGAGACTCTAAAAGAGATAATTTATAAAATTTTACTCTTTAATATAAAAATAAATGATTTCAAAATAAATAATATTTATATTATTTTGCAAAATTAAATCAAGACTATATTCTGATCTTCTAAAATTTCAATATTAAACAAAAGTAATTATTACGCTAAAAAAATAAAGGTGATTAACAGAATATAATAAATTGAAATAATTACCTTTAAATATTTATAATTTAACATTATAATTTGAGTTGTCAATTGTCATTAAAAAAAGACACGTTATTCTATAAATATTGATTAGATGTCATTAAAATTTATTTTGATAGTGAATCTCACATATAAAAAAAAATTATAAATAGTTTAATAACACTTTTAAATTAATTGTTAATAACAATTAAAATATTTAAAAAAAAAAAAAACAAAGAGCACTATAGTTGAAATGATAAAGACATAACAAGCTCCTTCTTCAAAGGTTTGCTTCCTCTTTATTCAAATAAATAGGATTACTTTGAGGCTTTATTTTTCCTTAAAATTCTTGAAACCTCAAAGAAAAGGAAATCTAATTATAGGCTTTGGGATTTATGTTGATGTCCTTTTTTATCCATATTTGGATGAGAAAGAAAAGTAGTTGGTGAGGATAACTACTTTGTATATTACTTACTATACTTTTCATTTATTTATTGTCCTATTATATGATTCCCTAACTAGCTGGGAAGATGGAGATCTTCTCAACCAGTTAAAAATTGTTTATTTTTTGATTTATATAATATACTTATTTTGAGGTCCTAATTAAATGATGATTTCTTTTTTTTTTTCTTAATTAAGAAATAAATACAATTAAGTTTCTGTTTTTTTTATCTATTTTTTAAAAAGACGTGTGATTCATCGTATTTCTATAAAAAATCATATACAAAAAAAAAATACAAAATTGATCGATTTACAATTTACTTTCGCTTAATTTATTTGGTCTCCCATCTTAATTTTTGTAGAGAAATGAGAGGCAATGAAAGAACATTGCATATAACTTTTGTTTAAGTGCTAAATAGTAATTGAATTATATTTTTAAAAAAATATAATTAATTTTTATTAGATAAGCTTGAACTTTTTAAAAAGAAAAAACATAAACAATAAATAAATAAAAATATCACTAGTGGTAAGAAAAAAAAATAAATTAAAATATAACAAGTGGTAAGAAGATTAGTCTGACCCGTTGTTAGTGTTGAAAGGAGTTGTCACCAAAAAAAAAAAAGAAAAAAAAAGTATTGAATGGAGGATTTTCTTTTTTTATTTTTTTGCCCAAAAAAGGAGTTTCTTTACGAGGAGGAATATGCACTATTTTATTTTGGTGTGACAAGTAAACCAATTCCTTTTCCTTTATATCTTTAATAATAATAATAATAATAACAAATGCAATGCTCTTTGCCATGCAAGAAGCCTAGTTGGAGTTTCCACTAATACATATGCAAAAATATATATACATTCAATTTAATACATCAACTAATTATTATTATTTGTATCACTAAACATATCACCACATAATAAGGAGTGGAAAATGTTATGAAAGAAAATAATGTTGCTTCATTATTATCAAAATTGAAATAAAAAAGGATGCAAGGAAAAAAGTTGTCCCATTAATTATAACTATAGTTTTCAAAATTAGCTCGGTCTTAAAATTAGCGGGACAGAGAATCATAAATCAAGAGATTCTGCTAAAATCAAGCTAAGGTTAAACTGAAAATTATTAAATTAATAATATATATTTGCTATATGAATAATACTATTAATTTTTTATTCTATAGTTAAAAAATTAAATTATGAACAAAATATTAAAATATAATATTTAGATCAAATAGTTTGTGATTTATAATTATTTTTTAACCTAAAAGTTATAGGTTCAACACCCATAACATGCAAAGACTGTTATTTTTTAACCTTTAATTAGGTCATCGTAACAAACTAATTTTCGATACAATTTTTTATTAAACTAGTTAAACTGACATGGTCAGACTGATTATGAAAACATACGTTATAACTAGCTCCTTCAATTTAATATAAAATAATAACATCTACGTATTATCAAAGAAATCTTTATGAAGTTGATAATTTTGGAGGCCTAATTGTGAAGGCTATAACTTGGGAGGTCAAAATTTGAAAAGAAAGAGGTGTAAAAACTAAATGTCAACAAATAATGAAGCGTTCGAAACACGTATTGTTTCAAAATTTATTAGAAATTGAATTAATAAAAAAGGGAGTGAAGTGAATGAGAATTGACTTAAGTCTAATCAATATTAAAATGACTAATATTAGCTAATTAGTTAATTGGACCTTAATATTTATAAGTTGTTCATATTTTTTTATTTTTTAGTAATGTGAGATCTCTAACAAAATTTGCAATTAATTGTATATGTTAATTTAGAACATATCTGCACTACTTATTCATGCTGAGTATTTTTAGACTCTCTCGAGTAATACATGAAACTGACTTTTATTTAATGAAAGATTAACAATTTAAATAATTATAACTATTTATACGTGGTGTCTCATTTTTATTTTCTCACTCTTCAATCAATAATCTCATAGGTAAGCCACAGTCGGATTGATTAAGGTGTATAGTGTGGGATATCAAGATCTTAGGTTTAATGCCCGACACTCGCAAAATGTGGGAATTTATTGATTTATTATAAGGCAAGTGTCCATTGTATACTAACCTGTGAATAAGAATTCTGAAAAAAAAAACAGTAATCTCCACTATCACCACTATACTATTCCTTTCTGCAACTTTACTAGATCAACAAGAATATTTTTTCTTACCGCTCTATAATTATGGATAATGATTATGTGCTTTTGAAATCGTACCTTCGTTGTTGGGTTTTTTTTTTTTTTTTTTTTCTGCCCAAATAGTAAACTTTGATTAATGGGGCGCTAGATCCAAACAGTACATAATAACATTACAATTAAAACTCATTTCAGTAAAATAAAAACTACCCATAAAAGAGTTTTTACATTTCTTTTGTTTTGTGGTATGACCTTATAAAAAAATTGCTATTAAAAAAAATTATTATTTTTAAAGTAATAATAATTTTATCATAAATTGTCAAAAATATCTCTATTAATTACAGTAAATCATAAAAATATCTCTCGTATTTGAGGAAATTAAATGGTAAATTAATCATTTTACCATATTTTTTTATTGAATTACTAAATAGTCATTTATTTATGAACAAAATTAACTTTGTAATGTCTATTTTTTTTAGAATGACGGGAATATTTGGCTATGTTTTTTATCGTTGTCTTGGTAAAAAAGTTAGGATCGAAATCAATGGTAATATATCTTTACTAGTCTATTATCTTTTTCAAGTTATTTTGATTTGATTTTTGGTAATTTAGATATGATTAGTGATTGTTAAAATGGAAGATTAGGTTTTTGAGGGATAGTTATTACAGTCGCTCTATAAAATTTATATATTCTATAAAAAAATATATCAACATAAGAAAATTGCACAAAATGAGCGAGATTTTCTCAGGATTATTAAAATCAGACTGGATCGCCAGTCAAAATAGTTAAACTAGAAACCGACTATTTTTGGTTTAAAAGTCTGAAAACCAAATTTAACAAAATGACGTTATTTTTTTAATATGAAAATTAAAAATAAAAGAAAAATTAAAAAATAAAAAGTTAATCAAACTATTGAACCAAATCGATCAGACTGTAAATTGATAAGGAGATTGAGTTCACTGTTTTGTTCGGTTTTAAAAATATTAGTTTCTCTATAATCAATGGTTTTGAAAAGTAATATTAGTCATTAGATGTAAAAGTCAACAAATCAAAACATTTCCAAGGAAAAAACAAGAATTATGCTTAAGAAAAACAGGAAAAGAATAATTGAAATCATTATATTTTGAAAATTTTATTGATTATAATTTGGTAAAAGAAGAAAATTGTGAAAAAAAAAGTATTAAGATTAATGAATTACAGGATAGAAAATATTTTCTCCTTATTTTTTCTCACACTAGTCTAACACAACACTAATCATGTGAAACTTTTCAATGAATTAACATTTAAAATTTGTATTGTTAGAATAAGATACTATTCCTTTCAAATAAATTTGTAGTCATTCCTATAATAGCACTACATACAGAAGTTTTCTCTCTCTCACTCTCTCCCTCTACATTCAATATAACATAATTATAACAATTTATATATAAATTATGTCATGTAAATGTCACATTCTCCAAATTTTTAATATTTTATGACATTTAAATCACAATACAAATAAAATCAATTTAATATGAATAAAAAATAAATATGAGAATTGAACTTAAAGACCGTAAAAATTTGAGTTTAGTGTTATTGCTGAAATAAAATCTTATAACTGGTATCTCAATCTAATGATAATATGAGATTATTTTAAAAGTAGATGTCAAAATTTAAATCACACCCAAAATTTTTTTCCCAAAGCTAAAAGAACATAGTCATAAGAAACAAATAAATAAATATTCATCTCATAATAATAAGCTTTTTTTTTTATCTGTTCCAAAATATAGTCCACTTTCTTTTTTTTTAAATTTTAATTTATTTTTTAATTTATTATTATACCCTTATTTATTTTGTATTGTTATAAAACAAATATTATTAGATTTAGTGATCATAAAACCACAACAAAAAGACACATTTAATATTAGTTAGGAGTATTATATGAAAAATATACCATTTTTAACTATAAAAATTATATTTTTTAATATGTGTGAAATTAACTACTCATTCTATTTCAAAATATAAGTCATTTAAGATTTCGATACATGAATTAAAAAATTATTAAATTATCATAATTATAAGATAAAAAAATTAAAATATCTGTACATTGATTTTAATGCAGAGAAATAATAGGAATTAATACATATTGTTAATGGATAAATGAATAAAATGTAAAATTGAAAAAAGATAATAAATATATTATTAAAATTTTAAAATAATAAATAAATTAAAATATTTTTTTTAAATAATATATATTTTAAAATAAAAAAGTATAAGCATATTATTATAGGATCAGATGAAGAATAAATTAATAGTAATGATAATAATAAAAGGTGATGAAGCATGGTGAATGTGAAAGGCGCCATGTTAGGTGGCGTCAACTAGTGGATGGGCGGCTTTGCTTGTCATTACGCACAAGCTTTTAGTTAAATGCGAAAAGTAAAATAGTATTTTTTAATAGTATCAATTATTAATATTAATTAAAAAAAGGCATATAAAAATGGTATGAATTCATTAAGAATGAATCCATACAATTGGTTGATATGAACCAAATGTGGTTTGTTTGATTGGATACGAATATGTTCAGTTGGATCTCATACAAAACATATGATTCATTTGAATTGAAATAAACTAATATAAAAATATATTAAAAAAATCAAAATGACTTTTAAAAATCTAATAATAATAATAAAAAACAATCCAACTCTAGAAATTCTAATTTAAAAATATATAAATAACACAATCTACATATATAATAAAAATTAAACTCAAGATTTATGTAAAAAAAAATTCATCCTGCACCAAATAATTATAAATTTTTTTTTGTGATATATTAAGACACTTTCTTAATTTTTTTTAAATATTTTTATATATTATTGTGTTAGTGTAAGCCGCACTTATTATAAAAATATTATATATAATATCTTTTTATTATTTTTTCAATTAGCTTATATATATATTTTTATTTCATATTTAAAATTATCAAAAGTAATATTTAAATTTAATAAAAAATTAATAATAATAACCAATCAACCAAAGACTCGTTAGCATTGAAATTGTTTATAAAATTAAATTAATAATAATAATTCACTTATATTAACATGTTTTAAGAAAATACTAAATTAAATAAAAAGTATAATTAAAATAGTGCAAAATGCGGGCTCCGCTATTAATTTTAAAAAGAAAAATGTGTGGCCACGCGCTTAATGTGCGACTATGATTGGTGCGTGAAGAGACGTGGGCAAAAGTTGCTAACAGTTGGAAAATCTATTTTTATTTCATTATCCAATCAAAAAGCAGCTAAAAGTAGAATTTCTCAGATTATGATTGGACCGTGAAAAAGCGCGTAGCCAATAATTTACTCCTTTTGCCTGGTTGTGTAATGGCCACGAATCCAATAATAAATAAAATAATATAAATATTAATCCTTAAAATAACAATTAAAATACTAACTTCACGTATCATTAGAAGTCAACTTTCACACATCAACATATCATATCCTACGAAGTTTATCTCTAAAATATAATAAAATACTATTTTTATTAATTAGAACACAAGAAAATGAGAAAATTTTGTTAGAATTGTCACGTTTGTTTTGTATAGTAGAACTAAATGAGACTGATAAATTTAACTTACTTAATATTTAATAAATTTTTATACACAAATAAAATTGAACAAAAACTACCTTTTATCGTATTGAATTCATTGCTTATCCACTCGATAGGACTAAATTAATAAAAAAATTATTTTTAAATAGTCCTCAATAAATATGAGATACCAATTGCACTATTTATTTTCAAAATATTTTTTTAGCCTTTAAGACTTATTTACATCAGTTGCATAAAAAACAAGGCATGATAAATATTTATTCAATAATATTTTATTTTATTTTGTCCTTATTGGTGTAACTATATATATATAGTGAAAGAAAAAATTTTCATTTATTTTTGGTAATAAATTAATAAAGAAAAATATTATAAAAATATAAAGAATTTGGTAATAAATTCACATGCAATGCACTTGTTAAAAGCATTTTTAGTTAAAAAATTTATACTTTTTTTTTTTGGCCAAATAGATAAATAGTTCTCATTAAAGGATTTTAACAATGAGTTTCAAGCTCATAAATAACATGGCCCATTGGCTTATAGATAATGTAAGATTCCCAAATTTTCCTTGCTCTGTCTTCTCTCTACCATAACCCTCTTCTTTTCCATCCATTACCACTGGGATTGGGCGGAAGGAGAAAACCATCCAGAGGCAAAGAGTCATTGTTGAACTAAACACAAAAATATTTTATTGTTAGAGCCAAAATCAAGTGTACCTTAGATCTACCCGTATATAAAGTGGCTAGGATTTATAAGGACTTACTTTTCCACGACCGGATTTGCAATAGACTAAATGAAAGAAGTCCTTTATTCATGGCAAATGAGCTTCATCGAATAAGAAGACCATAAGTACAAAGAGCTTTAATTCTAATTATAGAGATCTCTGGTCATATACAATATGAATAGAGGGAGAATCAGCAAAAACCAAGTTCTTTATAGCAAATGATCAGTGACCACGAAAGATTAGCAATACAAAATCAATAAGAACAAATCTCACTGTAAGAGGAAATAAAAAGGATCTTGGATAGACCTCAGCCAAGTTATTTAAAAAAACTAAAAAATGAAAAAATCTGAACCAAAAAAAAAAAAAAAAGAGGAAATCCCTTCTTGTGGCCGTAACCACTGGAGGATAATCTTAAACAAAACCCTAAGAAAAGGGGATAGATGTTTTAGAGAGAAGGTAGAGGAAAGGTTGTAGAAACAGAGCATGTATATACTATATTTTTATAAAAATTTATCTATTAATTTACCAAATTCAAAATTATTTCCTGAAAAATCTTCAAAATTAAAATTTGTTTGGTCATAAAATTATATTAGGTTATTGTTATATTTTTCAATTTTATTTATTTATTTATAGTAATTAAATTAAATATAAAGATAGAGAAATTTTGTATTATAATATAATATATTTACACATATTACACAAGAGGAAGAGTAATTTTGATATTCTATTAAACTAAATATACTATTTATAAAATAAATAGTAAAATAATTATATGGTAAAAATATTTACATGCTTTTCAAAAATTGTCTTACCAAAGAAAAAGCTAAAATGATTATAGAGGATCCACAAAAAATTTATTATCATTTGTTATAATAATTATATTAAGAGCATGATATATTATTCTTATTCTTATATGTATATACATGAGTATATTATTTTTATATGATATATATATATTCTAAAAATAATTATTATATATTTTTATTCATCAAGTTATAATTTAAATTAAAATTATGGTACATAATTGTATTTAATTAATATTATATAACTATATTTAATAATAACTTATTCATTAATTGACTGATTTATTTTCTTATTAATCAATCTACTATAAAATTAACATAAATTAATTTGTGTGATTAAGTAATGCATTCACATTCCCGAGATTTGTGAAATTAAATATTATTCAAAAAAAAAAACGTAGTAACACCAAAAATGAGATTAAAGCCCGATGGGCAATGTGATGGGATATTTGTGAGTATCATTCCAAAAATAATTAAATAAATTTATAATGTAATTTCACATCTAATATAAAATTCAAATAAGGTTTTTGGAGCAACCATATATTATATAATGCAACATTTTCAAATTATAGTTTTCTAAATTTTTGAGATTTTTTTATTTAACTTAACTAAAAAAAAACTAATATCTAATCATTTTAAAAAATTGAGACGGGATACAAATTTTAGATTAATATTAAAAACTAAATAAAATCATCTAAGTTTGAAATATTTCTTTTGATGACGAGTATGTTAAATAAAAATTATATTTCATCATTGAAAAAATTTAAAATGTATTGGTACATTTAAAGCGAGTAGGAACCCCGTAATTAGAATTGTAAAAAAATTTTCACGCACCTTTTATGTGCATGTTTTACACATTCAGACAGCCCAATTAAAAAATCCTTAAATGTTGTGAAAAATAAAAGTTTGAGAGCTCAATTATGGATAAATAAATCTTTAAGGGTTTAATAGTCAAAATGGTGAAAGTTCAAGTGTTTAAGAATGGGTTTTGCTTTTAGAAAAATTGTGGTTGAGTGACACATATATACCATATTTGAGTGAAAAAATCCCATAAATTTATGAATGTGTTCTGAATTGATATAAAAAAATCTCTAAAAATTTTACACTTCTTAATTCTAGTAAGAGGTATTAGAGTTGATTGTTGGATAGCAATTAATATCAAACATGAGAGTTCTTATGGTCATACCTATCCATGAGAAGTGAAGAGCCAAAAATACTTTGGTTAATAGATAGAATAATGATTTTAAAACCGATGGAATAAATGAGTTGGCTTTAAGTTATGCTCGACTTAAATAAAGTTGGGGATAAAAAATCTCTATTCAAAATTGTTATAAAATAAAAGAAATTAAAGAAAAAAAATGGATCTAAAAAATCAGGAGAGTATTCTCACTCCTTTTTTATTAAAATTCACATCATACATCATAAAATGCTTCATTTATATGTTTACAAGTATGAAACTAAAAAGTTACAAGTTATAAGAATAATGGTAATTATGAATTACAATAATTTGAAAGATCAAGAGATGAAAAATTTGGAAGTGAATGGACATCTACTAATTATAATTTTTATAATACTCTTTTTTGGATGTCCATTATATTAATATGTGTCTCGTTAAAACTTTATTAAAAAAAACTATGTGAGAAAAAAAAAATTAGCAAAGGAAAAAGAGTACGTTATATTGGCTTGTAATATATATCATAAACAACCTCATTAAAAGCTTTACCAGAAAAATCTAGCAGACCAAAAATTTGATTAAGGAAAAAAAAGTACATTCCTATACTAATTTGCTCTTCCTGATGAGAACAACATTTTAAGATAATGTATATTAATCAATAAAATAAGCCTTTCAAAAATGACATCGGGTGAGGACGGTAAATAAGTCTACTATGTTGTCACTCGAGCAAATTTAGTGGATGTTAATTTTATCACTCTTTTAGAGTTTATACATGTAAAAGAATTTTGGTAAAATATGTTTAGTTCAGTCAGCTTTAATATATCTACTTTAATTTATGCAATAAAGGTTGCGTTAATTTTTGATAACATAATAAGAGTATTTATATTGAGACACATCAAGACATAGTTTGATTTATAGACTTTCATGAAATTGCAATTTTAGGCATGTTGTAATACAAGATATATGAGTGCCTCTATAGCATGTGAATATGGTACTTTAAGGTCAAATAACTATTCGTTATCTTCTTTAGGTTTAAAATGATATTTCTTCATTTATAGTGAGCGGACCACCTATTTGTGTATTTAAGAAAAAGAATTTATCAATGCAAAATTGCTTAAATATATTTTCCATATAAGTAGATTGATATATTATGACTTATCGGGATAAATGATCGATCTGTAGGTCGATACAATTTTTTTTCCCTTAAATTTTTTATTTTGAAATCACTCTTCATATATATAGATATGTATGATTCTTTGAGTCTATTAGGAGTCCCAATAATATTTAGAAGTCCTAATAATATTTAGATTATCAACATATACTGCAATAATAATATAATCATATAGTATATCATTCGCATATCCTTTTTTCAGTAAGAATTCACTCAAACATTATATCACATATGTCTATATTTTTTAAGAATAGTTTGTTTGGAGAAGTAAGGATTTGTGTTTTATCCTTAATTATTCTTTCAATCATATATGACATTGAAGTAGTTGATAATTTTACTAATGAATGGCGAATGTCAGGATTTTATGGCTGCCAAGAATTATGGAATTTAATTCGAAGGCTTGCAAACAATTCTTCTCTCCCTTGGTGTTACATAGGGGATTTCAATGACATGATGGATTCAACAATGAAAGAGGTATGATTGATCACCCTAATTGGTTGTTGCAAGAATTCAGGAACATGATTTTAGCCTATTTGCTCTGTGAACTTCTTCTTATAGGGCATCCATTTACTTGGAAAAGAAGAGGTACTACAAACTGAGTGGAGGAACGTCTTGACAGAGCTTTTGCATCCAATTTGTGGTTTGATTTACACCATAATGCAAAATTATGTAATTTATGTGTTTCTTATCACTCCGCCGTTCATTTGGAGACTTGCCATCATATTACCTTATTAAAAGAAAGTTCAAATTTGAAAATGGGTGGTTGCAAGAGGAAGATTTGGAAGCTGTTGTAAATCAATCTTAGACATTTATTGACTCTTGATCCATTATGTATAAGCTCAATTATTTTGGCTTAGAGTTACATAGGTGGGTGTCGGACTTAGCTAAGGATATTAAAGCTTGTAAAGATGTGATATATGCTCTCCATAATAAATCTTTCGATCCAAATGGTCATAATCCTCCTTTTTATAAGAAGTTTTGGTCTCTAATAAGGGAGGATTTCTTTTAGTATGCTGTGCAATATCTTTCTTACTGTGCTTTTTTAGAGTCACTCAATACTATTATCATTGCTCTCATCCCGAAGTGTGAATCGCCAAGAACGATAAAAGATTTTAGACCAATTTCTTTATGTAAAAGAACGATAAAATTTCAAGAATTAGCAATTGAAAAATTCAATCGTTGACTTTTTATTTTTACCAAATACCCTGTACCAGGATTAGATGCTTAATGCTAACTACTGGGTTTTAAAAGTCAAATCAAACGGACTATAACTCTATTGCTTTAATTAGTTACAAATGTATCTTATAGCTTATCACAAAAAAATTGCAAATTTAATAGATTGAGTATTTAAAAATTCTAATATTTTTCAAATTCAAACATGTCCTATAAACAGATATAATTAAAAAAAAAAAAAAGAAGTAAACTTTTACCTATTTACTTTAAATGTTTAATTAAGAGTCCAAAATCTAAAATATGCTTATAAAAATAAATATTTTATTGATTAATTATTTTGGATAGAAGAATTGCTTTATTAATTGAAATAATGTGCACAATCATTTAATTCATTTTTTCAAAATGAAGAACAAACTTATGAATTAAGTGAAATCTCGCTAATTAGATAGTAATTTATTTTTTTTAAATATTTTTACTTTTTTAGAAAAAATTAATATTTTTATTAGACATAAAATCTAATAATAATAATAATAAATTTAGATAAATTTATATATAATTTAACGGAAAATATATATTTTTTTAAATAATTTGATGTCAATTATGCTCTTAAAAAATAATAATAAATTAGGTAGGGTAAGAGGAAGGATCAATAATGCGTTAAAGTGATTAAATAACACAGTAAGAGGCAAACGCGTCCATTCCCAATTGTTCATGTCTTAAATAAAAATACAGAAATAAATCTCTCTCTATATATAAATATATAAAGAGAAACAGAGAAAGACAGACATGCAGAGAGCAAGACTGACATGTAAATAAACAAAACCAAACCAAAAAGCCAGATCAGAATCTGAAAGAAAAATAGAGATCAATACATGGCAAATCGACAGTGAAAATAGAGGAAAATTTGAAAAAAAAAAAAAAAATAAGCGGGCAATGCTAAAATTGAGTGGCTGGGAATCAAAGAAGCAGAGATTTATATGGGTGGCGGAGCTCTTGTGGAGGGTATGCGTCGCTGGTTTCAACGCCGCCACAACACTGCCTCTTCTTCTTCAGCAGCTTCTTCTTCCTTAAATAATGATATTATTATAAATAGAAACAACAACAACAATAGTAATAATATAAATATTAATAATTTTGTGAATGGTGGCAATAATAATAGTGTTAGTGGCTACCCACAATCATCGGCGACTGATGTGCGTGAAAGGCGAGGAAAGGAAGGGGGAGAAGGTCAGCAGGATGAGGAGAATAATCAGTTAACTATTATAGAGGATTTTGATTTTTCTGGATTAAAGCTTATTAGAGTTCCCAAACGCAATACCTATTTCGCTTTTGGCTCCATGGATCCACACAAGAAGGTACTCATCCTCATCCTCTACCTACGACTCATTATTAAAAAAAAAATGAAAAAAGAAACTACATTTTGATTGTGGGCAATCTTTATTTTTGTTTTGTTTTGTTTTTCTGGGTTCTTTTTTTGTGATTTTTTGAATAGTTGTTTTTGTTTTGATTTGTACTGTTTTTGGCTTGTTTTAATTCAAAATTGGATATAATAAGACTACCCCAGTTGTAGTTTCATAATGGGTTTTGTTTGGCTTCTTAGCTTATATGCCAAAAATGATCAAATCTAAGATGATGAATTCTAGAAAAAATGTACTTTTAAGGACAAAATGGGACTGGTGACTTTCTACTTATTATTTTTGGTTTAAGTAAATTTTTTGACGAAAATGCATCTAAGCTTTGAATTTTGATGAATTGAATCATAATGCTTGATCTGTACAAAGCAACCAATTTGGATAAAGTTTTATTCAATTAATGGGTTGTAATGGATGTTAAAAGATGCAACTTTATGATTTGATATTTAAAGGAATAGCATGTGATAAGGATTATCTTAAAACTTAGTACAAGGTGTAAATTATGCTCTTGGAGTGGGACTTGTTCATTTTTCTATCCTTTGAAGAGATCAATACATTATCTTCCTCCAAAATATATAAAACAAGTAATTTACCTTTGGCTGCACTGTTTCATTGGTGAAAAACGATCTTGAAATTAGATTTATGATGTTGGATATATTTTATTGATGTGTTGCATGCTGTATAACTTGGATGGTATATAAAAAATTCGTCTTTTATTTCCTTTTGATGGATTATGGAAATTTAACTGATACTTTTGACGCTTTCCATTAATTTAATGTGGACCATATATTCTTGAGCAAAACATGTTAAGAGGACGAACCTCTATATTTTGTCTCCACATTAATAAGTTTCAATTTTTATCTTCAGGGTATTAAGTCGGGCTAGTTTTTCTTAGCACTAACAGAGCCTTAAAGGATGGTTTCAATCCTTACCTTTCTTTTACATATCACTCTTGGTTGGCTGTTTATCAAAAAATAATGTCCTTGAATAAAAAATTCAATATCATATCCTTTACATGTGCTTCACCTCCTCCATTCTGTAGTTTTACACAAACTTTTCAGTTTGAAGTTAAGATTGCCGATGCTTTTATTTGGACAGGGCTCGGCTGAAGCAGACTTCTTCACTGAATATGGAGAGGCAAATCGGTACCAAATACAAGAAGTCATTGGGAAAGGCAGTTATGGTGTTGTTGGCTCTGCAATTGATGCTCATACTGGAGAAAGGGTTGCAATCAAGAAGATTAATGATGTTTTTGAGCACGTTTCTGATGCCACGCGTATTTTGAGAGAAATTAAGCTACTTAGGTTGCTTCGACATCCTGATATTGTAGAAATAAAGCATATCATGCTTCCTCCTTCACGTAGAGAATTCAGAGATATCTATGTTGTTTTTGAGTTGATGGAATCTGACCTTCACCAAGTAATCAAGGCAAATGATGATCTTACTCCTGAGCATTATCAGTTTTTCTTGTACCAGCTTCTTCGTGGTCTAAAATATATACATACAGGTTGGTGCTTTTTAATGTCCTTTTGCTTTTGTGACTCTACTGATGGTTGATTTAGTCTTCTGGATTGATTGCAGCTAATGTATTTCATCGAGATTTAAAGCCTAAAAACATTCTTGCTAATGCTGATTGCAAACTGAAGATATGTGATTTTGGTCTTGCTCGAGTATCTTTTAATGATGCCCCATCAGCTATTTTTTGGACTGTATGTGATTCTGTCATGAAAATAATTAACTGTTATTTTATTTTTCTCTCCTTTTCTTTTCTGTATTTTATTTTAGTTGGTTAAATCTCATTGCAATATATGGGAAGCAAGCCTTTAAAAGCATTACATGCTTAGTAAACTATTTTTTCCCTTTTTCTGTTTTTCAATCTTATGAAGGATTATGTGGCAACTAGGTGGTATCGTGCTCCTGAACTTTGTGGCTCTTTTTTCTCCAAAGTAAGTTGCCTTTTATATTTGATATCACTGACTTATTATTCTGTTTTTCTATTCTACTTCCTGTTATTGAGATGGCTTAGGGTATATAATAGATGCTATGTTTTTTTCTGATTATTGAGTGATTAAAAAAGGGGATGCTCTTTGTGTTGGAATCATTTTCATCTTTCATCCATATTCTCAATGCATTTCTCCATACAGCATTGACATTGATCATGGTACCCAAGTGAGCAAGCTCATGACTTTTTGTTAAAGAAACACAGTAAGAAACTAACTAGGTCTGTCTATAATCAATTTGTTTGGCATCAGAAAAAAGTTTGGATGCTTGTTGAAGGAAATTCTTTCAAATGTTCCTTTCAAGATTGATTGTTTCTTAAACTCGTATCCATTGCATACTTGATACTGCATGGGCTTCTACCCATAGTTAATATTAGGGATTAACAACACAGTTCTTTTTTTTTTTTTGCCAAGATAGGTGCTATGAGTTTTTGTTGAATTAGTTGGTATATTTGTTGAATCAGGAAGATGTTGCCTAGGGATGTTTAACTCAATTGACATGGTATTGCAGCATTATTTTAGAGCCTGGTGGCATCTAGGCTTTTCCTACCCAAATGATTTATTTTAGGATACATATTTGTTTTGTGGCTGTCACTTTACGTGTATTCTTTATTTTTTATCATGCCCTCACTTATTCTAATTTTTGCACACTGATAAATGTTAGGCTGCTAAAGTGAAATTATCTGTTCTTTTGTTTTTTGTTTACAACAATTTTTTCTGTGAACTTACATTCTTTAACTTGTATTCAAAATCTATAAGAAACTATGTAATTTGAAATTCATTATCTCTTGCAGTACACCCCTGCAATTGATATTTGGAGCATAGGATGCATATTCGCTGAAATGCTTACTGGAAAACCATTGTTTCCTGGGAAGAATGTGGTGCATCAACTGGATCTCATGACTGATTTGCTTGGCACTCCTCCTCCTGAATCCATTGCAAGAGTCAGTTCCATTTTTCCCTTTTATATTCTGTCATTGATACAAAGCATCATGTAATTTGTGCAAATGCTTTTGGAAATACTTTTTGGGGCCTATTTAGTTCCAGAAAGCAGTTCTGTTTTCCATTTTTCGTTTGTTTTGATTTTGAAGGCTAGAACCTTTAAGTACTAATTAGATCACGTTTAGCATGGGATTACCATAATGGTGGTCAAATGAAACCAAAGTTAACATTTACTGATGTAATGTTAGCGCTGCTAATTGTGTTCAAATCCCTCGCACCAAATATTTGGTTTTAAAATGAGTGAGTGGGGGTTCAGGAAGCTGGAGGGCTACTTTGTTGCAGAACCTAGGCCTGCTGTAATGTGCAGGGACTGGAAAAAAATTTTATGGTTGTGGTGGAACAGCTATGGCAGCATAGATGGTGGCAGTGTAGGTGATGGAGGGATGATGGTGCTGATGGTGGCATTTCAATTTTCATGATATAGAGTTGTGGTGCAGGCATTTGGTTGTGGTTTTCCAGTGGCAGTAGGGTGGCATCAGTGCTGGTGATGCTGGTGCAAGTGGTGGGGGTGCTAGTGCATTGTTGGTGTTATGGTTGCAGTAGTGGTGTGGTGATAATAGTATCGCAAAAAAGAATATGCACATGGGAATCATAAATGTGAAGCATGTGGATTTTTGAAAGGGCAACTAGAAGAAAATTTACTAGTTGTCTTTCTCCTACATAAATATGGAAAATCAGATGATAAAACTTCTCCAGTTTTCTATTTGGAAAATTTTGCATCTGAACAGAAAAGCTCACTTTCTTTTTCTCTGAGTTTCTTTCTTTTCAGAACACAGACATAGTTTTCGACAACTGAATAGCCCTTAAATGTTCACCTTCTTGTATGTTTTGCAGTAAATTGTCCTCTATCAGTTTCACAAATGCATTTTACATTTTGCTACTGGTTTTGCCTTATATTGTTTTCTGGCTTCTGGTTTTCCACCCTCTTGGCATTGGCAGATTCGGAATGAAAAGGCAAGGAGGTATCTTAGTAGCATGAGGAAAAAACAACCAGTTCCATTCTCACAGAAGTTCCCTAATGCAGATCCACTGGCTTTGCGCCTACTGGAGCGTCTGCTTGCATTTGATCCTAAAGATCGTCCAACAGCTGAAGAGGTAAGATTCATAAGTAATCTCTTACTTGAACTCAGAAAGCAGATAGAAAAAGATGTCAGGTTTCAGGGAATAATTATGGTCCTAAACATCCTTATTGCAAGTGCTTGCAGGCATTAGCTGATCCTTATTTTCAAGGTTTGTCAAATGTCGATCGTGAGCCATCCACTCAACCTATTTCAAAGTTGGAGTTTGAGTTTGAGAGGAGGAAATTGGCAAAAGATGATGTAAGAGAACTGATCTACAGAGAGGTATGACTATTGCACTTCATACGTGCTTCTATGCTTTGTTTTGGTGTTCACACATCCTTCTAACTATAACAAATATTTGGTTTGTTGTAAGCAGATATTAGAGTATCATCCCCAGATGCTGCAGGAATACCTTAGAGGTGGAGAACAGACAAGCTTTATGTACCCAAGGTAGGCTGGTAAACTGTAACCTGGGATACATATTAGATGCTAATATCTGATGCAAATCAGTGTTCAGATGAAAGTTACCTTTTTATATCTCAAATTTTACTTCAGTCATGATTTGAATGGTATTGTGATTTGTTCAAAGTAATCATATAAGATCCTTCTATATAAGTTTTCTGTCACAGTTGTGGGTTTACAGTTCGCTTAATATAGCTTCCAGGTTGCCATACCTTGATATGCATGAAAACAAGATGTTCGCAATTTTTAATTACTTATGGACTTCTACTATTAACCTAAGAATATTTGAGCTGGTAAAAAACTGGAAAAATTCATTTTTTTTTCCTTATCTTTTCCCTGAAAAAGTTAGAATAATCTTGTACAAACTTGTACCTGTATTATTCATGGTTGGTAAATAAACATGCAACAGAAAATGAGGGCGTATTTTAAGAGGATGAACAAAAAGATGTTACTGAAAGTGAAAAATTTATTAGAATTATGAAAATGTGTGTGAAAAATTTATTAGAATTATGAAAATGTCTCTATGAAATTAGTTTCCTTATTGTTTATTATATTTTGTGGGCAATAATACTATATTCCATTATATATTGTCCTAGTTTTAATCACACCCCTCACCCCTCAAAAAAAGGAAAAGAAAATAAAAGGAAAAAAAAACTACTTTTTCTCTGCGTTTTAAATTCCATGGCAGATATGCCACTACAATTGACCAAGAAAGCTTGTACTCCTCTTTGTGACTGGGTCCATGACACAAGTCCTGTTTTTGGAACTTCATGCTGTGGATATTGTTTTTGCAGTTAAATGCATTAACTTTCTAATGCTTTTGCTGAGCTGAAAGATTTCTCAGTTTTTTAATGTGACATTTTGAGTGTTATTTGCTTCTTCAGTTGTAGAAATGGCAAATTTGTTAAATTATTATACTTTATTGGTGGACACACAGGGAGGCTTCCACCCCCACTTGAACTTTTTTGACATGTGTATAAACTATTTTCACCCTTTCTATATGTAAACTCCATCCACTAAAATTTTAAATTAAAAATTTTGGAGAAAACCTAAAGGTGTAATTGGCATAATTGTGTAATTGCCATTTATATATATATATATATATATATATATATATATATATATATATATATATGAAACTTGATGAAGAATTTTGTAGAAAAAAAAAAGTCAAGTAAATGAGGTGGTGCATTACTATTAACCCATATGAACAATTATAATTGCATTTCAACTTTTCCAAATTATAGATGCTTTTCCTAAGTCTAAAGCCTGCATCTACTGCTGACTTTAGGAACAACATAAGCAAAATAAAAAGTTTCTGAAAATTGGCAGTTCAATGTTAGCTTATGCATGCTCATTGTCAAAGAAATGATTCTAGTTATTCAACAAAAACTGATAAAAAAGGAAAAAAATATTTCATGGAATTTGTATCTTTCATGTTCTGATACAATCTGATAACTTGACGTTGTGATAGTACTCTTTAATGTCAACTGCAGTGGTGTTGATCGATTCAAGCGGCAATTTGCGCATCTCGAGGAGCATTATGGAAAAGGTGAAAGAAGCACTCCACTCCTAAGGCAGCATGCTTCCTTGCCCAGGTACGCATTGGATAAAAGTTCAGTTTTCAGTTCTGAATTCTCTCTCTCTCTCTCTCTTTTTTTTTTTTTTTTAAATCTGAAGCTGTGACATCAAGCAGGCTGGTTCTGTTTTCATTCCTACCAAGTGCTAACAAATCAGTTTTTATGTCTAACATTAATATGGAGTTTTGATTGGTTGCAATGAAATGCAACAATGATTTAATGATCTCAGCACGCAAAACTAGTCCTGCTTAATCTGTTTGTTGTTGCATGTTACACATGAAAATTTGTGGCATCAAAACTTTTCTCCAGACAACGTGTTCCTGCTCCCAAGGAGGAGACTGCTGAGCAAAACAGTGATCTTGAAAGGCGAACTTCTGTTGCAACCACACTTCAGGATCCCCCAGGGTCACAGCAAGCTAATGGTTCAGAAAATGCGACAGTAACACAGAATGGTCCTCTCAAATCAAACCAACGAAGCCTATTGAAGAGTGCTAGCATTAGTGCTTCCAAGTGTATAGGTGTGCAACCAAGAGCAGATTTAGAGGTAACTATCATATTTATATGACATTTTATTTGGTTTTGTTGTAATTCTTGCATGCAATGGCTGCTATTTTCAGGCCAAGTCAAATTTGGTTTTCTAGTTGTTCAGGTGATGGGGTTTTCTATAAAATACCATGGGGAATAGGACACCAAATAGATTAGACATGGTGTCTCTTTGGTGGTTAAAAAAAAAAAAAAAAAAAATTAAACATTAAATAAATACGCCATAATTGTTTTTCGAAGCAGATATGGCTGCAAGTGACTGTTGTTTGTATTAAAGGTGGTTATGGAAATGAGATGGTATACCATGGATTTGAATATCCCTCGCTGATTACATATTAGGGACCCTCATTTTTGTTTAGCATTATACCTTTGGATGAAGTATGATATTGTCAGTTCATTGCAGAGGTTTGTTGCTTTGTGGTTTTTTTTTTTTTTTTTAGATACATTGTGATATTTTGTTCAGTTGTCCAAGACAAGGAATAGGACCAATCACCCAAAATGTCCTGAACTTTTAAACTACAGTTTTGGCCATATGTAACCAACATTCTGCAGTACTCTGGATACAATTGCAACTCGTAATTAGAGACCATGGTACAATTCAGATTGTAATTGCAAATTCACATAAATTAAGTACCTTTTTGCTGAAGAACTTGGTTATAATAAGTCTATGATATTACCATATGTTATATTTACTATATACATCATATCATATGATACTTTGAATGGTTGACCAAGAAGACATTTAATAAGTTGCTAGTGATGTGTGTCAAACTGCAGGCCAGTTCTCCTAGTGACATGCTTGTAACCTACTAAACCTTTCCTTGTTATTCTCAATAATCTTGTGTTTGTAAATAGTAATTCTTTTATGTATTTATGTATACTTAGGTATACTAATTCTAAACTTTGAAAAGGTCATTACTTCTAATTTAACATCTATCTGTTCTGTCTCTTTTTTTGGTTTCATTTCCTTGATTTTGGACCCTGAGTATATAACTATATATAGTGATTTGGACTTTCAATAAGAGTATTTTTGTTATAGATGTATGTAATGAAACTAATATTCGGCAGGGAATGAACTAAAAATTCATTCTTTTACATTTGCTTGTGGTCTATGATGGACTAATAAGCGTGCACTAAAATCCAGTTGCTTTGCTTGCATTGTGTTTACATTCTAGTTTTATCCTTGCAGGAGACAATTGATGAAGTTTGCGATGAGTCTGCCAGCGACTTGTCTCAGAAGGTCGCGAGCCTCCACACCTAGTACCTATATTGTTATGATCACTTAAAGAGATTCAGATGGCTTAAAATTCTGATCTGCCTATTTTTCTGCATTATATGGAATAGAGGGTGTTTCAGAATGACCTCTGCAGAAGATCAGGTAGAAGCTAACAGTAGATTTCATTGGCATAGTTACCCGCCATCAATCTTTCCAAATTACAGAGAAGAGATGCTCTCTTGCTAATGTGACTCCGTTCGTATTCTTTAATATTTGGGCTGGCAGAAACTTATCTGCATTTCGAGCGAGCAGCATACTAGTATATTTTGTTGTGTTGTTTAGTAATACAATATGGAAAAGAAAAATTTTGGTGTGAAGAGAAATTGGCATTGTATTTTTATTAAATGATAGTTATAGTCAATTTTGATTCATATTACAAATGTTGACAAGCTTGATTTAACAACAAATAACTAAATGCATATCTAAAAGAACAACAAAGAAAGGAAAAAAATTTTCTTTTTCCTCACAATTTTGTTGCCCCTCTTACTTTCTAGTCTCCCAAACATGTCAGGCTCGTACTTTCTAATTCCAAAAGGAAAACAACTCTTTCACAGAAAAGGCTTATCAAATGAGATGGATTTGGAATACATTCTAGAAAAATTCTAAGTCGTACTTTAGTAAACCACATTTCTTGCATGTTTCCACTCTTTCTTTTACTACTTCTGCATTCAAAACCTCAGCCAAGAAAATTTCACGATGGAGAAAGGTTTGCATTAATCATTTATTTTTCTTTTCTTTTCTTTTTCAAAATTTCTTTTTTATTTGGGTTACATGTTAAAGAAATATATTGGCTTCCAGTGTTGTTAAATGGGTTCATGTTGAAGAACAAAATTGTTGTTGATGATTTTATTATTCTTATTATATAAATTTTCATGAGTATTTCCTGTATGTAACTTCAAAACTTTTCCAGAAATATGGGCCTTGCTGGTTCGATGCGAGTTGCCACCTGAAAAATTCTCAGTACAGAATTTTATGTTGCTGAGTTTCTTATTAGGTTCTATGTATTTGGGTGATAATCAAATAACTAGCTTAGGATAACTCATCCATTAAAGCTAGCCATCGAAGTGGGAGAGAGCCCACGTTATCAGTTTCCTCCTATAACTGGTATAGCCGATATAGGATGTTAAGATCATAACAGATTTGGTAATACTGACGCATTTTGTTGATTATGGGGCTTACTAGTTTGTGTTATTCAAAATGCAAAGTTACTCATGTTAAATTTTGTTTAGGCTTACCAGAACATCTGATGTATAAGAACCAACCGCAAGAATACACTCAGAAATTTGGGTTACCATTCCCAAGTTACCATACCGTCAATGAAGGATTCCAACATGCACCAAAGTTCAGATCAAATATATTAGCGAATGGAACAACTTGCTCATCTGGGGTAACTTTTCTACATCGAAAGGAAGCTGAGCAGGACGCTGCAAAATCCGCTCTTCAATGCATAAAAGAGAAGATGAGAAAGATGGAGGACATTTCTCCGTTGCCGATAAGGTATGTAAATTATTCTCAAGTTTATGTTGTTCTCGTTATGTTTTTGAACTAATACAGGTTTTATATTTTCTGCAGCATTACTGACTTGCGATAGTTGATCAGGCACAGCTGCAATATATTCAGTACAATTTTTCCAATTAAATCATGCCAACTACCTATTGTAGGATCCAAAATGTTGCAAGTCTATTGCATGAATATGCTGTCAGGATGTATCTGAGACCACCCAAGTACACAACCATCTGAGGAGAGGAGTTGCGACAAGTTTTCGTCTCTTCATTGCTTTTCAATGGTAAAACTTACACTGGTGAGGTATGTGGAAGCAAGAAAGAGGCAGAAGAACTGACAGCACAGGCCGTGATTCAAACACTTTTGGTAAGGACTGTTTTCATCAAAAGCTCCCAAGCCTGCTACATAAACAGATTGATAGATATTGTTATGCTAAAAGTATATCTTTCAGGATCTGATTCAGGCGTTCTCCGACACATAATCAATTCCAAAGTTAAAATTTACAGTGCCCTTCATAAGGTTAGGAGCTCAAAGCTTCAAGCAAAGCAACTTGTCAAGTATTCAGAAGTCAGACACACAGAATCTGATTATTGAATTAGCTCATGAAGCCAAGCATTTTGAAACTGAATTTTTCTAATGACTGGTTGTTTGTTTAGTGGAGTCTTCTCTGCAGCTGATTAATGTTAGGGTAAGTATCTATCTCTCTTATTTTTATTGAAACCAACATAGAATCTTATGCAAGACATTCGTCGGTGCCATGGCCAAAGAGTAACGGTCACAGTTAGTCATACTCTAAATCTTTTTAGATAATTTCTAGTATTGATCATGTTAACATGTCACTATTGCAGTAATTCACCATATGATTGTATCAAAACAAAACACGAAGTATCCGCCGGTATTTAAAACCATGTTAGTCAGATAGCATAATATGTGATTAAGTATTTATCTAACTTCTCTTTACTCGCCCGAACAACAAGCAGAAACTTGAAAAGAATGTGCAAAGTCAGAGGCAGTGAAGTTGTTAATACACACTTTTATTAAGCATATCATATTTACAGGTATTTCTCCGATACATTTAGAACACATTTGATAAACCGCAATGAGACGTAATGCAATGTAATTAAATGTCTTTTTAGTACAATATTTAAATTAAAAATACATTTAATTATATTATATTATGTCTCATGACCTACAAAACATTAGTTTAAAGCATTTTTAAGCTTAATTTAGTATCCTTTTGCTTTATTTTTTCAGAATTCTAATATTGTTAATTATTCAGGAATAACTAAGAGTGAGTAACCAAGAAAATGATATAAATTAAATTCATTATTTTTATACACAATGTTGGTAATAATTTTTATAAAACTTAATTTAATTCTATCAAAAGAATTAAAATTGAAGTGAATTCTTCCTAAGGATAATCTATTTTTTTTTTTGGTGATGGATTTGCTCTTCAAGTTTTTTTTTTTTTTAAAAAAAGAAAATATTTTAATGGAATTTTCTGTTAATTTCATACTTTGATTTTTTTTTTTTTTTTTTTTTTTTTTTTTTTTTTTTTTTTTTTTGTGAAAATGCAGGCTTAGAGATTAGCTTTCAGTGAGAGTCAACTTTGTTCTGTTTCCATGTAAAAAATATCATCCTGCTATGGCATTGATGTAAGGCAATAGAGTCTATTAGCAATAGTTAATGACACTATTACAATATAGTTAAATAGTGATTTTATCTTTATCTCATATTTATTCATGTTGGTGCTTTTTTTTTATATGGGTTTGCATGTTAATGCTATTTTAAAAAATTATTTACAATGTTAATCATATATATATATATAAATAAAATAATAATATTCTTGTTTAATCTGTATGTTATTATCACATTGATTAAGAGAGTGTTTGTTAAAATTGAAAATTAAGTATTAAAAATTTAAATTTTAAATATTGAATAAGATAAGTGACAAATCCATTAAACCTAATTTATTAAGATCAGACAACTATCATTTGGCGATCAATAGTTAAATAAAATGCCCCTATATTTTGTCTCTTGGAAATGGAATGAAAATAAACATCTAAATCCAAAAAAATCCTACCAATTTTATTTTTCAAAGTCATACATAAAAGTAGATATTATTTCAAGTTTTCAATATAATTTTAAATATTATTTAATATCATAAAAAATTGGATTATTTACCAACTGTTTAAGAAAATGATGAAATCTGATCCCATTCCTTAAAAAAAAAAAAAAAATCTTATCTAAGAATACATTTCATTCCTATTTTATTTTTTGAGCAAAATAAGCATATCCTAATTTACATCCAAATCCTAAAATCTATCTAAAGCAAATGAATTTATTATATGGAATTGTAATATATATATATATATATATATATCAATTTGATATATTAACATTTAAAATTAATATCTGTATTCATGGCTAGATTGAACAAATTTCAAGCAATATAATATATATCATACAATATAATATATAATCTATTATTCAAATTATATATGCACTTATCGCTAAGAGCCTACATTTGCTACTCATATATATATAATTGATATCGTTAGTATGTTTCACTCTTACGTGAATAGAAGTGCAAGACTAAAGCAACAAATACAAAGAACTAAATTGTATGCTTATAAAATTCAGGAAATCAAATTAATCCTCTTTACTCACCAATTTAAAAAAGAAAAGAAACATTAGTAGAGAAGGAACACTTACACAGAGAGAACAAACTAGCTCACACGACGGATTGAATATGCGTGGTGCAGGTGAGAATCCATTTCCTTGAGCAGATAAAAATGCTAAGGAATCGAATTCTCGACCTGCACCAAGCAAACTCTATCCACCAGTGAGTATGAACAAATTCAGCAGCTTTAAATAGGCAGAAGCTCACTCTATATAACATTTACTCTGAATTGAACATTAATTCTCTCCATAGAGAGAGAACAAACTAGTTCACAGGAGAGATTGAATTTGCATGGTGCAGGCGAGAATCCATTTCCTTGGGCAGAGAAAGATGCTAAGGATCCAAATTCTCGACCTGCACCAAGCAAACTCCATCCACCAGTGAGTATGAACAATAGAAGGATTGTAACTGTTGCATCAAGGTTAATTCAACTCCTTTAAATAGGCAATAGTTCACTTCATGTGAGGTTAGTATGTTACAAAAACACTCTATATTAGGCAGTTCATTTATGGACCTGACAAATCAGGGCTAATGAGGATATTTATTCCAGATTTTCATTTAATAACAACGTAAACTTTTTTATGACAAACTGGATGCATTAGCAATAATTACAAAGTGAAGTGATATTCCATGCATGCAAATGGTTGAAGGGATAAGGATCGAATATTTTCAGAGATTTAATTGATGAATCTACGAATAGGTGAGTTCAGCTTCTAGAAAGGAGATCTTTCAACGATTATAAAAGTACATGAATAGATGCGATCTAAAAGATACTGTCATCAAGCTGTTTGAGGTAGCTCAAATTTAATTGTCATCAAGCTCACTTTGAAACTTGTTTAAAGTTACTTTCCAAGAGTTCGGCTTTTGCCAAATCAACTTACTTTTCCAGACTCGTGTTACTCACTCTTGGGCTTACCATCTTTTCTAATTTCACCTATCCGTATATTACACCTCATCCTTCCCATCCAAAAGCACCGCAAAATATATAGTACAGTTACTTGAGAATACCCTCTATGTGTCAACATTTTCCTACAGTTTGTTAAATAAGCACCGAAAATCCCAGATTGAACAAATAGTTGCTTAAAATTTTTTTTTTCAGCTAAATATAGCAACCTACAACTACATGAAGTGGAAACTTAAACCTTGAAAAATGAGGTAATGAAAAATACAAGATTGGAAACGAATTACAAATGCCATTTATGTATATATGACACAGTATGCCACTTTTCTAATTCAAATTTATTTAAACAACTAAGTATGTGGTTCAAGACAAATCCAAAAATAAATGTGAAATACAGAAATGGAAGAATAACAAAGACAAGAATAATGAGAAGAAAAAATAGACCTGATAATAGGATAGTATCCGCTCATCACAATTGGGTAGCATCAAGAAGACTTCTACTCCACACTCCAAGGGGCTGGAATCTCATAGGAGCCTTCACTTAGAATTCTTTTCTGCATGCCAGAATAGCAGCTTGAGAAAGGCAGAAGAAAACTGACCTGCTACCACAGAGATGGAACCTGATCAATCTAATCCCAACGGGAAGCTGAAACCATCTTAAACACCAGTACCCAAAACATCTTCAGTAAAGTTGATATAAGCACTTTTAAGTTATTTTCACTCATTAATTTTTTTTTTTAATTGTGTTGTTATTTTCTTTTTCCGCACTATGTTATCTAGCAGCTGTTAGAGAAACACACATGCTACCCATGATAGCTATTAGACTTTAAACCAGCTTCTTCCAAATTTTACTTCAGTTTGCGTATTTATTCTGAAATATCTTTGAAGCTTTTGCACATAAGTAGCTCGGTGCAATTATAAAGGCTTAATGTGTTAATGCTAGCCCCTTTTGTCCAGGGACATTGTCAGAAAACAATGTTGGGAAAATGATGAGAACCTAGTAAATGTAATTTAAAATAATTTCGAAGTAAGAGATATTGTTACCTTGAATAAGGATCATCAAAATTCATTGGAAGTAATAGTATTATAACCTTTTTATCAAATTCTTGCACAAAGGCATTTGATGCAATTCATTCTTCTTTTAAGAATTACATTTGCAAAGCTTGTTCCTGCTATATTAAGCGCGCTACAGCCTCTGTTTTTTATTTTTTTAACACACATAACCATGGCTGCAATTTAAACTATTGCTTAAAGCACTTTAGAAATCCACATTTTAGGAAAATAAAGACTTAAGCATACAGTTCCAACCATCCCATTCTGGATAAATATCAAACTGAAATTAAAGGATGAATCTGACAAGAGACTTACTTTATAATAGGAAGGAAAGAAGAGTAGTTCAGCTCTTTTTCTTCCACGTAATCAGCTGGATTAATTTTTCCTTGCCTTCTCTTTTTCCTCTAATTTTTTCTTCATATAACACGCAATGTACATTTTCTTCCTGACGCCAACCAGCTAAAATTTCCTTCAGTTATCATGCCCCTAAAATGATAGAAAGTACATACTATTACCACAGAAAGGCTATCATAACCAACCAACCAGCACATGTAAGAGAAAAATATATGAATCATTTCTAAAGTCAATGAATCCAACTGCATCTTTTTTGAACAAACAAAAACTAATACCAGTTCTTCCAGGACACTTTTACATATTCTATTACACAGCAATAATGCTGACTTCTATTCTTTACTTGTAGGAGTGACAACAGTTAACTGGTTGAACAGAGAAAATGCCAATACTTACAAGAATGGAGTGTCCAGCCAAATTTATCCAAGATTCTTAAATCTTTGTCTAGTTTCACCAATAATCCCCACAGGAACATGAACCCCCTTTGAAGTGGTGAAAGCGATTATTATCTCTTAAGATTATCAACCTTCCCACAATCTTGGATATGTATTTGATGGCGTTGTGACAGTCTTCACACACCCGCAAGTTTTTAATCACACGAATAGGTCTTCCACCAGGTATGGCAAGAACTCCATATGCCACAGCCAATTTTTCACTGTGATACTTGAGCATATGCTCCTTTTCCTCCTCATCCACATCATGTAAAACCATTTTTGTTGAGGACAAATATCCCTCATGCTTCATTTTCAAATATATCTCTTCTAGAAATGCATATATTTTATCCTTCTCTGGATGGATACAGTCTCCAACCGTAAACGTATGAATTTTATTTTGCACTTCGAGCCAACTATGCCCAGGTACCTTCTTCACGCCTTTATCCCTCATTTTCAGTCTCATTTTACTAACATCAGGCCATCTTCCTGAAGCTGCATATAAATTTGAGAGAAGAACATACATCCCTGAATTATCAGGCTCCATCTTGAAAATGATCTCAGCAGCCCTTTCACCTACTTTGGTATTGCCATGGATCTTGCTTGCACCAAGTAAAGAACCCCATGTAGAAGCATCTGGTTCAAAAGGCATGTTTCCTATTAAATTTAGGGCTTCTTCCAATCGCCCAGCTCGACCTAAAAGATCAACCATGCAAGTGTAATGTACTGAATTTGGTGTTATACCATATTCTCGATTCATTGAATAAAAATATTCAGTTCCCTTCTTTATTAAACCAGTATGACTGCAAGCAGACAACACGCTGACCTGAAAAGCAAATAAAGAAGCAAAATTAAAAACTGTTAATAGAAAAAATTTGTCTGCGTAAAAGGATTCGATTAGGTTTGAAGATACCATCACAAAGCAATAAAATATATTTAAAAAACATTTACTTATAACAAATTTTAACTGGTAATCCAACTATCATATTTTAGCAAATGGTGTTTTACTACAATGCTATGGATAATCAGATAATATGAAAAATTCACATGGTGAAATCCCAAAAGTTGCATCATGTTCTATTGAGGAGAACACAGGGAAATAAACAAGAAATTTTGTAGAATGAATACAGGTCCTTGCCAAAGTCAGTCTGTGTTAATATAAGCAAAAAAAGATTGCTTAATGGAGTCCTAGCCGAATAATCAAACAAGAAGTTTGTCTTTAATTCTCATACCTCTACTTCTCCAGATTGCTCAGAAAGTTTGAGGTGCTTGTTAAGACTCAACTTGAGAAGCCTTATTCTGGGATTGGTTATATTGATAATTTTTAATATGCCATTTTAATTAAGTACTGTTCTCATTAAAGTTGCAAAAATGAAATTAAATAGGAGAAAATGGAGATAAATTATATAGGGGAAAATGCAGATATCTTGTTCATCAAATGTGCATGAAAAACTTATATAAGAGGATCAAAGGAATAAGTCAACTGTTACCATGGTGGCAGCATCAGGCTTGAAACCAATTGATTTCATTGACTCAAAAACTATCAGAGCGTCTCTGCCAAATCCATGCCTTGCATAACCATAGATCATTGTATTCCATGATATTAAATCCTTATCTGCTATTTCTTGGAATGCATCATGAGCTTCATCAATGCTTCCACACTTAAAATACATTGCAAGAAGAGCATTCCCCACATAGCATCCGGTCTGGTATCCAGCCTTAACCAGCCAACCATGCAACTGCTTCCCCAACTCTAAAGCTGCAATATTGGCACATGCAGTTAAAACACAAGTAAATAAGGACCTGTTCAACCTTTCCCCATCCCTTTTCATTTCCACACAAAGTTGTACAGCCTCTTGACTGAAACCATTTTGAACATAGCCAGCAATCATGGCTGACCAAGAAATAGAATCACGCTGAGGCATCCTATCAAAAAAATCCCTTGCAAGGGTAACATCCCCACTCTGAGAGTATCCTGTGATCATTGTATTCCAAGAACTAATATTTCTACAAGGCATTGCCTCAAACAAATCTTTTGCCATGTCCATCCTCTTACATTGTGCATACCCTGAAATCATTGCATTCCATGATACTGAATTCTTTTCAGGCATATTATCAAAAATACTTCTTGCCTCATCCAACATTCCATTTTGCACGTATCCAGAAACCATTGCAGTCCATGTAAACACATCCCGAGTCGGAGACTCCTCAAACAACCGCCGTGCTTCTTCTAGATCTCCATTTTGTGCATAACCAGTAATCATAGTATTCCATGAAACTTCATCTTTCACAGGAATCCTATCAAAAACCATCCTTGCATCAGCAAATCTCTTCTTCCTCAAAAATCCACCCATCAAACAATTCCAAGAAACAATGTCCCAATCCATTTTTGACTCAAACAACCTCCTAGCGTCTTCTATCCTCCCATTCTGCACGTATGCGGCCAACAAACCATTCCATGAAATTGCATTCTTAATCGGCATCTTATCAAAAATTTCTCTTGCCTCGACAATAAACCCATTCTGTGCATATCCAGATAGCATAGTATTCCAAGACACAACATCCCTTTGAGGCATTTTCTCAAACAATGCACGAGCAGCAGTAAGATTGTTATTCCTCACATACCCACTAAGCATAACATTCCAAGAAAACAAATCTCTACGAGGCATTTTATCAAACATGTCTCTTGCAAGACCAAACTTGCCATTTGATAAGTACCCCGAGATCATTGCATTATAGGAGACAGTGCTTCGACGGGGCATGGAGTTAAATACTCGAACAGCAGAGTCACATTGTCCGTTCCGCATGTGGGTAGTAATGGCCGTGTTCCATTTCACTATCTCCGAGTCTGTGATAGTTTGTGATTGGTTCTTGGATCGTTTGAGTTGTTCACCTAATTCTTTTTTCGATGGGTATGAATTTAAGTTTGTGGTTTTCGCTGATTGGGGTTTGTTAATGGAGTGTTGGGTTTTTTGTGTGCGTATGCAGCTGCAATGGAGCTGTCTCAATCGGAGTTTCCCGCGCATCGTTTTAGTTTCAGCGCATTGCCGGTTTCAAAACAAGAAATAGTTAATGTATCCTCAAAACGACACAGTTTTTATAAACTCTGGAAAATTATTTTGGATAAATTATTATTTTTTTCCTAAAATTTAATCTAATTAATGAAATGGTCCTTTTTTTTAGAAACTAATTAAATAATATATCATATTTTGTTTTTATCAACTAATTAAATAATCTATTTTATTTATGTCCGTCCAATTTTTTAACAATTCTGTTAAAAAAAATAAATAATAAATAATAAAATAAAATTTAGGTAAAGTACTATTCAATATCTAAAATTTATCTAAATTAATTATTTAATTCCTATAATTTAAAAAATGAGCTATTTAATCTTAGAAATTTTATTCCATTACACTGTATAGTTTTTCTGTTAAAATTTTCAAATCTTTTCCATTAGTCAATCATAAAAATGATATTTTAACATAAAATTTCATATTTTTATACAAAAATACCCCTTCTATTTAATATTCCATATTTCCATAACTGTTTTTCATAATAGTAGGACTCCCACCAAAATAAATACCATGCTTATAAAAGTTTTCTTTTTATATCATAGCGCCTTTTGCCTATTTTTTCTAGTCCTTACCCATTCTTTATCATTTGCTTAATTTCCTTCTTATCTGATCTTGGAGATGGTGGTTTGGGTGTAAGGGCTTGTAGATACGGTTGTTTTGAGTTCAGGGAAAAATTGCAACGACAAGGCAACCAACCAACCTCCTTTGGTCATGAGGCCTCAACCTTATCCAATGTATGTCAAACCCATTAACCAGAAAGACTCCACCACTGGTTCACCTTCACTGTCCAAGCAAGAAAAAGAAGAGTTGATGGAAAGAAATAAAAGAAAGAGGCAAGAACGCATTGCCAACAATGGGAAAGAAGAAGGCGATGGAGAAACATTTATGATATAGGAAAGAATTTGGCCTTACCTACAATCCTCCTTTCAATTGCTTCTGCTGAAACTTCATTTTCAACCGAGATCAGTGCTTAGTGCCTAACCCTCTGTCCCAACTTTCTTTCTAGCCAAAAGTCCTAAACCTCCAACACACAAACTTCAACAGAGATGCGTTTGGCACACATGGCACAGAGTTTATGAGTGAAGGTCCTCGAGAAAGGCAAAGAGCAAGAATTGTTTATGTTCGACCCATGGATCCAAACGCCACAGACTCTTCTAGTGGTGAAGAAGAAGCAGTAACAGCAATAGTTGATTGTGTTTGGTTGGCGGCGGTGGCGGCGAGATGTATAGAGGTGGAGGTCGTGTTTGGTTACCAGTTTCTTTTGTTCTTATTCTTCATATTGTGTTTCTTGAATTTTCTATCTAATTCTTGATTTGAGGGATTTAGATTTAATTATTAATTTGAGTTAATTGATTTTCTTGATTTAGGAATTTAATTGTTTTAATTCTTAATTTATTTGGGAATTTAATTGATTTAATTCTTAATTTGATTAAAAATTTAATTTTTTAGTTCTTGAAGCACAGTTGAAGGATAGAATTGATGTATTAGATGATATGAAAAATTTAATAACAAATAAAGAGCATTTTAGACTTTTCACATATTTTTAACGGAAAAATTAATAAAAGAGTTATATAGTATAACGGAATGAAATTTCATGAACTAAAGAGCTCATTCCTCATATTGTATGGACAAAGTTATTAATTTAGTCAAACCTAAGAAATTAAACAATACTTTACTCATAAAATTTTAATAACAAAACAAACTTTCTTATCTCTCACGTTAATTAATAATACCATATATTGTGTCATGGAACGAAGTGCTGTTTGGGTATGCACAAAACTACATTTTAAATTTTTAATATAAATTTAAAAAAATTAATTTTAAAATCTAACTTATAATTAGAGAATTAATTTTTATACTAATCACTTAATATATTTATATTTTATTAATATGAGACTTATTCTCGTATCATATTACTAATGTCTTGTATAGGAGCTTAAAACTTGCTGAGCAATCTGGACAAGCAGAGGTGTAAGAATTCAAGAGAGAGTTTCTTGTTTGATTATTCAGTTAAGACTCCATTACTCAATGGTTTTGCTGACTAATATCCAGGATCAGATCATTTCCTCATAGAGGAAGTGCGTAAGCAGTCTTTTTTGCTTATAATGATTTCAACCGAATTTGTTAAGTTACCTAATCAAATCCTTTTATGAACACAACATTTCTGTTTTGTCAATCATTATCTGAACTTTGGATGCTAGTATATGAGATGGTTATTACTTTAATAGCTCGCCATTGGGATTAATTGATCAACTTCTACTCCTGTGGTAGCAGATTCGTTATCTACAGCTTTTCTCAAGTTGTTGTTATGGCATGTAGGTAGGAATCCTAAGCAAAAGTTACACTTTCAAAATCCTGTCCCCTGGAGCATGGAATAGAACTGTAGGAGTCTTCTTGATGCTATCTGATGATGATGAGTGGATGCAAATGCTCATCTATACGATCTTATAAGGTTTACTCTTCCATTTATTCTTTTATCTTGCCTTCATTATTCTATTATTTATGTCTTTTATGTTTACTTTTAGACTTAAATGCTTTGTTGTATATATATATATATATATATATATATATATATATATATATATATAAAAGCTAGTGAAAAATTGTACCATTTTGCAGGTTTAAAAATAAGAAAAATTTCATATATAATAAAAACTAAAGATATTATTCAAAGATTTCAAAATATGGCACCCATAAAAGTATTATTGTAATAAAAATATTATGTGACTTTTTTGTTATTTATTAATCATAATTTGTATTTCAATTATAAATTATTATTGTTATCGTCAGCGCCAACTGATTTAAAATTCTGTGTTTGCCACTGTATATATATATGGCTTGCTCTTCATTCATTTTCTGTCTTGTCATTTCATTATCAATATTTTTCAAGACTTAAGTTGTCATTCTATGATACGAATTAACAATAACTTGTCAAAATCCAAGAATACGTGTTTGTGGGGGTCCTATTCTTCCCTATATAAAGGTAACTCTTAACTTTCATATTCATTCCACATGGTACTCTTCTTCTCCCTGTATAAAACGTAACTTTTATCAGGTCTATATACTCTTCCATTATTCTTTTATCTTGCCTTCATTATTCTATTATTTATGTCTTTCATGTTTATTTTCAAACTTATGTTCAACTAAATGCTTAGTTGTATAAATAAATTTGAATTAGGAAGTTGCATACCCTATCATATATATTTCATTATCAATACTTTTCAAGATTTAAGTTGTCATTTTGTGATATGGATTAAAAATAATTTATTAGTGTCCGAAGACATATAGGGAGTCATACTCTCTCTTATATAAATGTATCTCTTACATTATGTTTGGAAAGTTTTTAGAGAGAGGAAAAAAAATAATGAAAGAAAATAAGTTTCATTTTCTTCCCCTAAGTTTGGATAGGAGGAAAATAAAAGAGAGAGAAAAGAAGATAAAAATATTTAGAAAGCAAAAAGTGGAAGGAAAAAAAAAATAACAAATTACAGAAAATAATAATATAACAAATTTACTATTATACCATTTATCATAAAAGAGAGAGAAAGAAAAATAAGGTTAGGGATAACTTGGTAAATTTTCGTATTCATTCTATACGGTATTCTCCCTCTGTTTACTATTTCTTTACAATTTTCTCAGTCCTTTAACATGAGTGTTAGAATTTCCTTGTTGTGACAGTCTTGGAGGAGTTCATAGCCTTCTCTTTCTCTTGCTTGCAAGCCCTATCTGCCACTGAACTAGTCATCTAAGCTATCATGTGAAATTTATTCTTATCACTTTGTATATGTCCAATATTTAATTTTTTGAATAAAAATCTAGGATATATAAGTGTTCTCATAAGCCTTTATATGGCAGGTTAATAGATGAGCTACTAATATATCTTTCTTTTGCTAATACGCTAGTCTTAATAGAGCGAGCTTCTACCTATTTAAAGTCGTTAAATTGACACTCATGCAACAAGAACAGTTCCTTCTATGGTTCATAGTCACTTGTGGATGGAGTTTGCTTGATACAGGTTGATAATCAAGGAAATGAATTCTCACTTGTACCAAGTAAACTTGATCCTCTTGTGAACAAGTTTATTAAACATTCAATTTCAAAGTAAGAGTTTCTAAATTTTCTGTGTTTTTCTTTTAATCTGTTGCTTAATGAGGATTAATTTGATTTGATATTTTTCTTCCACAAGAATAAGCATATAATTTTATATTTCTATTTATGTGATTGTAAATGAAAGATATTGTATTTACAATCCATACTTCTTTTGCAGTGGGTTTTCAATGAATTGAAATTTATATGTTTTTAATTATTTTTGTTGTTATTTTATCAAATAAATTAAATTTTCACAAAATACTTCTATATTTGTATGAATTCATTTCTTTTAAAATGACTTTTTTTCAAAAAAATAAATTCTATTAGTTATATCTTTTCCAACATTATAATTGATAAAATAAAACTTAATTGAATTGAATTCTTATAAAATTTAAATTTTCAAATGGAGTTATAAGAGTATTAATCAGATTCGATAATAAATTCAAAACAATCTAAAATCAATATGAATGCGAGCCAAACATTATATATGAATGAGAATCAAATATGATATATTTCAAAAAATTTTAACTTTACTCAAAATCTTATCACAGTATAAATTGACTTATTTTTTTTCTAAGAGATATTACATACAAATATGATATCAATTATAATATCAAAATATATATTATTAGATAAATTATAATAAATTACAATTTATATTGAATAGAAAATAAATCTAAATATTTTTTTACTTTTTGCTAAAATTCAAATTAAGACCTTCTAGTTTCAAGACATCAAGTCTAACCATCTCAGCTAGGCATTATTAGTCATTAGAGGGTAAATTGAAACATCCTTTTCATATATATAAATGTAAGAAAATATAGGTGAGGTAGAGCTTTCATTAAACATATGCTTTAATCATGCTTTGATGTAACCAGTCATTTTAGATTTTTAGTGGGCCAATTATATATATATATATTGAAGAAAAAAAAAAGGAAAAGGACCAATTAATATATACACATTGTTTTTATTATACCTCACTTTGCCTTGTGAGCAAGTAATGGTAAATAAATAGACAATGTTTGGAAGTAAAGAAAATCATGAGAAATAACCATTTTAGAAAGCCACATCCTTTGACTGTTTATTAGTCTATTGCTCGCTTCTCCATGCGTGCAGCCAGCCCATCTACTACATCTCAGACTCCAATGTTTTTTTTTATTATTATTTTTTTATTTATTATTGTATTAAACAATGATCTTTTATTTTATTTTATTTTATTTTTCTGTAGAAATCCAAATAACATTATATGTAATAAAGGGGTATCATTTTTCTTTAATTTGGAAAACTCGAACCTGAAATATTTTATTTCTCACGTCTTTAAAAGAAATAAAAAAAAATCAATCAGATTAGATTACATATGATTAGCAATAATCTCTTTTATATTTACTTACAATTTATCTTTTATAAATTTAGGCCATTTTTGAGATTTATAATTATATAATAAAATACATAGCTAATAAGGTTTTGATCAAATAATAAAGAAAATTTAACACTACAATTTTTAATCACTATAAATATCGAATTTAATAATATTATTTTAATATCATTTAGTATTTCATGTTAAAATTAATACATTAATAATAAATTCATTTTTTTAATATCGTGTTGACAAAATTATAAATTTTAAGTTAAGATTTTTAATTTTTAATCTAATTGGACTTTTAAAATAAATGTTACTATAATTTAATATTAGTATAAATTTAAAATTTATAACCTATAAAATATGCTCTTAGTATAAATATTATATTAAAAATATATTTAATTATATTATATTACGGCTTACTAAATTTTTTTTTTTTTAAGTCTCTCTGCATATTATCCCATTAGCTATTTAACATTAAAAGTGACAAAATCATAAATATTTATTATCTTTAGGTATTGGGTTCTTTGTACTTAAGCTCAATCTAATTATAACATCCATACAAAGTCTGTTATTATTAGTTGATGAACTCAAGTAAATTTGAAAAGCTAAGGATAGAGTATAATACATCAAGGCCTAGTCAGTATTGAACAAGACACAATGTTCAATTATGAGGAAAATTTCTTTTATGGGTAGATAGGGCATTATGAGTAAATATTTATATATTATATTAAAATTAAATTCTTTTTTTATTTTATAAAATTAAATAATTTATATAGAGATAAAAATTATTATAAATGAGAATTTTTTTTTATTTATGATCTCACTTTGAAAATTAAATTCTAATCAATAAAATAAATAATAAATTTACTTGTCAATTTTACATCTTATTTAAAAAAAAAAAGTGATAAAATAAGTCTAAAATTAAAAATTTATAAGTGTTGGGTAAAATTTAAAGAGTAACATTAAATATTTAACTTAATCATCATTAGTTTAAAAAATATAACTAAATGCTTATTTTCCTCAAATGCTAAAAATTTAAATTTGGACCCAAAATAATTAGAATTTCACATGAAAAATACTTAAAGTTAATTTAATTAAAAAAATTATCCATAATGATATAAAAATACATATCGTTTCATTTGCAGACCTTTTAAGTTTAATTTAAAAAGTTAAAATGCATTTAATTTCACTTGATATAAATATATTTTTTTTCATGTAATATTAAAATTACTATTATGTTCTTATTTTTCAACTTGATAATAATTGTAACTCTATTTATTAATTCCCTAAATGTTTTATAATCAATTTCATTATACAATATACTCTTTTATAATTAATATATTTGTTGGATTAAAAAATTATTAAATAGTAAAATTGTTAATTTATTAAATTTATGAAAAACAAGAATTATAAAGTAATATGGGACTAATATATTTAAAGCTATCATATTTTTGAGTTTAAATATAAATACATATTTAAATTTTTTTAACTCTACTTATTTTCTTTTACTGTTAAACCTATTACTTATTATTTAAAATAAATTAATCACTTTAAACCCATAATAATATGAATAATATTAGTAAATATATTATTGTTATCCTCCTTCGTTTTTAGCATATTTTGACATTATTTTATATTTTCACGTTTCAATAATAAAATTTCAATTTTATGAAATACTAAAAATAAATCATATATTCATATTATAATATTTAACTTCAAAATATTCTCTCTAATAATTTATAATTACAAAGAATTTTTTGAATTTTATTAATTATTGAATAGTAGAATTATTAATTATCCAATGAAAAATGAAATTGGTTTCTCAAAAATTTATTTATTAATTGAATTTTTAATTTATTAAATATTAAATATAAGAGAGTCAATTATATTTCTAATTATAAGCAACTAGCTTCTAGTGATTAGTCGTCAATAATTGAGTACAATTACGAATCAAAGAGGCTCTTAGTTTTATATCAAAAAGTTCAACTATGTCAAAGAATTATCTTTTTAATGAGGAATAAATTTATCTCATCATACTGTTAATAAAAGATTCAGTAAAAGATAAAATCTATAGATTAGAAAATTAAAAAAAAAACAAAAAAAAAAGAAGTATCAGGTATTTTTTTGAGCTAACTCAATAAAAAGTCTCAAATGTCCAAGTCAGTAAGCAAGTGAGAGAGAATGAAATCTCTTCTTCGCCATTTTTTTTAAAATCTATTTATAAGAGAAAAGAGAATCCCTTATATATAGGTATTTTCTAGCTATTAAAGGTTATTTTTTGTCTAAATCAATTTTAAAAAAAATTAAGAAAATTTTATCTTTATACATAGTTTTTATTGATTTATAATAGATTTAGACAAATTTTAAAAGATGCTGTTGTACACTGATTTAAAGATTATTCAAGGCTAAATATGTAAATTTAACCCACATTTTGTTCTCTATTTAGAGTTTTACTAAAATATGGGCATCAAAATCAAACATGGGTACTCAATTACAATCATAGAAAATGCTAAAGCATAATGAATAAAGCTAGTTAGGTTAATTATATTAAAATGAATGAAATCTAGAGAACCTTCATTATCTATATACATAAAAATCCAAACAAGAAGGATTTGTTTCCACTAAGAAAGAAATCACATGTTTTCCCAAGGCAAGAATGGGAGCCATTGTTTTGAATGTCTCAAAGGGGAATAATATAATTAAAATCTAATTAATTAGGTCCTAAATCCAATATGATTAATTAATACTTTTTAGATTCTCTTGTTCATGATCATTGAGGTTCCCACTAACCATATATTCTATTCTAATAAGATTTATTATAACATAGAGAAGAGGAAAATTTTCTATTAGAAATTAGAATAAATTGCAAAGATTAGGCTAAAACCAAAACCACTTTGGCATTGTTTATGTGAAAGAATTTGACTTTTCACATTCTTTGAGCAATATATATTTATATACTATATGAGTGTTTTGTATAAAGTGACAAAAAGATTTTGCTAGCTAGAGATCACAAATGAGTCTTTTTCTTTGCATTATGATCTTTAGATTTGGGCAATTTTAATTATTGTTATTAACAGAAAGAAACACTTGAATTTGACACTCTAATCTTCTTTTTAACCAACTTAATTTATGAATTAGGCATAATTAGCAATTTCAATTATTTTTATTTTATTTGCAAACCCTTTCTTTTGGACCTTATTATCACTAAAACCATTTTACATATTTTTGAAATATTATAATTTTATCCATATATTTTAAAATATTATGAAAATTAATTGCAATTGTATTTATTTACTCAAAATTTTTACTCTTATAAATTTATTTGGAATTTATAAATTTATATTGAGTTTGGTAATAAACGATCAGAAAATTAATATGTATGGTATTTCATTTTTCTTTTAAATTTTGCTAAATTGATATAATAGCAATTAATTTATAAATTAAAAAATAAATATAATTATATTTTTTTAAAAAAATTAAAATTGTATTTTAATTTGTAATAATGGAGTCTATCCAACCAAAAAATCCTACATCATTAAATGGACAATTTTTTTTTAATCCAAATGATTAATGTGCTTTCACACGAGTTTACGCATCAATTAAAACTAAATCTCCTTCTTGAAAAAATTTAAGACTGTGTTTCTATATTTAGTCAGAAAATATTACCTTCTGAGTGTTGGTACTAAAAATCAAATTTTAATCGATAAAACAACGAGCAAACATTTTTATGGATCAAATTAACCATTGGAGTGAGAGTGAAAAATTATTAATTGAAATAACAAGTAATGCACTTATCAAGAATCTATTTCTGCATTCTGAATATGTGTTCTTTTATTTGGACTAAAGAAAAAAAAAGTGAAAAAATAAATTGACATTACCTGAATCTGAAACACTGAAAAGAAAGTAGTGGAAACTGTAAAAGCTTTACCCATTTTTGTTTTTCCCTTTCTTTCTTTCTTTCTTTCCTTTTGATTCTTAATTCAGTCATTCCATACTCATCTTTAGATTCCATTTCACAACTGTAAAAATTTAGGAAAGAAAGAAAAAGAAGAAATTCTTCAGTTGGCCACAAGAAAATAAAAAGAATATTTGATAAATAATAATTTTATGTGTTTTATATTATAAGAGGCCTTGTCTTTGGCAGCCATATTCAGTGGTCCATTAACCATTTCATGCTTAGCTAGCAAAACAGACATAAGGCTGGAGTCTGAAATATTTGCACTGGCAAAGGTAACTTTGTACTTTACTTTCTTCTGTTTCTTTTCTTTACGTTTCTTTTCTTTATATTATTTCATCTTCTAGTTACCACTTTAAACTACTGTTTATAAATCATAGTGTATATATGTGTACCTTCTAGATTCCCCGTTTTGATTCACAGAGGATAACCGAATCAAAATCTATTATTTAAGTTAATATTTTAAAAATTGAGAATCAATCAGACCACTAATTTTTTGTCTGACTGATCCAAACATCGGTTCAACCGTTTAATTGTAGAATGCCTATATTTTTTAATATTTTTATGTGATTAGCATAACATATTAAATTATAACCATTTAAAAAAAACACATCTAAAAAAAATATAATTAACTAAATACCGAATTTAGATGTATCTAAAAAAACAAATACAATGGAAGTTTAACTTTCTTTTAATAATTTTAAAATTGGACAGGTTCAACCGGTTTTTTCTAATTCGATTGGTTCAATCTAGTTCAATTTGATTTAACCAAAAATGATATTATTTAAAGGCAATCAGACTAGATTGCTTCTAATTTTTAATTCAACTAATTGAACTGGTTGATTAAATTTAATTCAATTTTTAAAACAATAATTCAAGTTACATATACATTTATTGTTAGGCTATGTCTGAATATGTTTTTTAAAGTATAATAGTAAACTAAAGCCTAGGATAATTATTCAAATATAATAAAAAATTTATCCTACCCAAATATGATTTTAATAAATTGTCAATAATATATCACATATTTAAACTTGAAATTTTAACACATTTAAATTTTATCATATATTTTCAATTTAAACTGAAATGTGATCACCCCTTGAAAATTATTCCTTTTTCAATTCTTAATATTAATAATACTAAATAACATGTGCTAAACTCAAGTTATTTTTTACTTTCGGAATCATAATGTATTATTGACCATGTATTGTACTTGCATCCATGAAAAAAGGATTACTTTTCCATAGAAGAAAAAGAACTTGAGAAATACATTTACTTAATTACCTATTAGGTCAATCCTTCAAGTTTCAATGTTCCTAATTAAGCTTTTTCACCTGTAATTATTATAAAACAAAGCCTCCTTTCTATCTTGACTTACAATCACGCAGTTATCTTTCAATTGCAAAATTAAACCCTTTTGTATAAAATGTTAAGCGTTTGCATCTACTATTAGACTGTATCATTATCACAATCATAATTATATCAAAATAGACTGTATTTTGAGATTTTTTTTTCTTTTTTCAAAATCAGAAAATCTTTCCTAAAAAATTATAAAAAATGTGTCTACCATCTTAATTTAAGTTTATCATAAAATAAACTTTAATTTAAAAAAAAAATTGAATATAATTGAAATGTAAAAATTTGATTAAATTCTAATTGGCATTTCTCAAAAATTTTTAGTTTCTAAAATACAATGTCACCCCCTAATAATACTAAAAGTTTGACTACATATCAACTTTCCCTTTACATGTGTATTTTCAAAATTTAATTCTTTGATTCCCATTTTCACTTTTTAAGCATAGTAATCCTCATGCCTTGTACAATGTGAGAATATAAGATAACATTTCAACCACAAAATTCACGTTATCAAATAAATAATTAGATAAGATATCCAAATACCCCTTTCCATTTTAAATATCTCTCGTTTTTTAATTTTTTTTTAAATATTTATCATTTTAAAATTCTAAGAAGTTATTTTTTTTTCTTTGACAAAAAAAAATATTTTTTTTTAATTTTATCTTCATTTTATTTATCCATTAAATATTTACATTAGTTATTTTTATTTTTTTCATATTAAAATAAAAAATAATTTTTAATTTTTTTTGCTTTAAAATTAAAACAATTTAATAATTTTTTGTATATCAACATTTCAAATAACACGGAGAGAGTACAAAAATTAAAAAATTTTTAAGTAGACTGAGTTTATCATATTACTTATAAACTAAATTAATTGAAATATGACACGTCAATTAATAATGCCAAATCATTTATAAATTATAGTTTATTAATTAATGTAATTTATTACTATTTAATTAATTTATATATAATTTAGTATCATTAATTGATGTGTCATGTTTCTATTAGTTTAATTTATAAATAAAGTGGTAAACTTGAAGAATTTCTCATTACTAAAACATTTGAATTTTTTTTAACAAGAAAAAAAAAAGTATATTAAATACTATCACATGCCATTTAAGACTATCAATTAGATTTTATCTTTTTGATTTAAATTATCCTCGTAAGACATTTCAATTATTGCATAATATCTTTTTTTTTTTTTGCATAATGTTGAGACACAAAATTTTTCATATAAGATTATAAATAAATATTGTTAGAAGATATGAATTTTTTTTTTTTTACTTTCTCCATCCCTAAATGATAGTACAGTTTGTTTTTTCACACAGATTAAAAAAATTAATTAATTTAGTTAAAGTGATAAATTTTATTTAAGATTTGCCTAATATATTCCTATTTAATATGAAGACGAGTATCATTAATATTTTTTTGAAAATAATCATTTTAATAATTAATTAATGCAATTAGTATTTCATAATTGACTAACTAAATGTAATTGCCCAATCAAATTATGAAAAACTTTAAAAAATATGTTTGTTGATAACAATAAATATTAAATAGGAATATATTAGAAAAATAATAAATTAAACATATTCTTAAATAAGAAACTGGACTATAATTAAATATAAATAAAAAAAAAAGTGAATTATCTTTTAGAAACGAAGAGAGTACGTTAAATAGTATAAAAGTATTTTTTGTTAATACACACCTAAACATTATAACAAAAAGTTATTGTAAATCAAGCTTTACACAAAGAATGATTTGTTCATGATACTATTACTAATCCCCACTAACTTTAGCAAGTACCCTACACCACCATTTGTATAAATTTAGATCTAATCTAACCAAACCAAAACCAAGACTAGCTAACAGCCAAAAATTCACCCAACCCAACCCCACTTCTCCCCCCACCTTCCTCCTCTTCTCAACCCCACCATTCTTTTTTAACCTTTCTTTTCTCTAAAACCAACAGGCCAATACCTTCTTTTTATTCACTCACTCTTTCACTCCATCAATATACTCTAAAGTGCTAGCACATAGACTCACTCACTCACCAAATGTTCCCAAAGAGTATGCTTTTTCCTTTTCTCTTCTTCTTCTTTTTGCCCTTTCTCATTTCGGGTCTATCCAACCCGGACCCGGCAACAACTCAATCATTCCGGCCTAACTCATCACCGCCAGCAACAATTCCTGCATTCCCTGAACAATCTAATGTTGCTGGCTGCCCATTAGACCTTCCAGATGAACTTTTCCATGGAATAAAATCTGCTTGTGGAAGTGGTGGCACCGGACAGCTACACAAGAGTAGATGCTGTCCGGTGCTGGCAGCGTGGTTATACTCTGCCTACTCTGCCACGGCCCTTGGTAGGACTGGCAGAGTATCCCCAGTAGTAGTAGGTTATACGCAGCCATCTTATGACCTGCCACTATTGCCAGATGACTCTGAAACTTGTGTAGATGATTTAGGTAAGGCTTTGAAAGAAAAAGGGATTGAGTTGGTTAAACCCAATGAAACTTGTGATGTTGTGTATTGTTATTGTGGAATTAGATTACACCCATTGAGCTGTCCTGAGGCATTTTCCATTAACCAGAGGGGAAAGCTTGTTGGGGATAAGAGGGTTAAGAGGTTAGAGAAGAATTGTTTAAGTAGCAGCAGTAATGTGAATCAATTCCCTGGTCTTGGTGGATGCTCCAAGTGCTTAAACAGCCTCTATTTGGTAAAATTTCCTTTTTTTTTCCTTTTTCCAATTTCTGGGTTAATCATTTCTTTAGATTCATTATCTAAAGGATATAGGGTGCTGAATTTTCTCTTTTCTTCTTCAAGTGATTAAATTAATTTTTTTTTTTTTTTTGTTTTAATTTCTCTCTATATTCATCTGCATTATTGAGTTCAAATTTGATCTTTTTTTTTAAATGTTAAGCCAAAAAAAAAAAAATCATAATGAGGATGGTGACATATTGCTAGTCTTTTTCAATGGAAAATTTGACAAAATGTTATTGGGATTAAACTTCATTTATTAGGCTGTTCATTGTAGTTTTCACTGATATTAATTAGAATTCTGTGGTCCTTAAAACTATCTGATCTAAAATAGTATCATTTCCATAGCTGTAAAGTGATGTTGCAAGAGCTGGTTGGTGTGTTTGGTTCTGTTCTCTTTCCTTTTATGGGTAGATTTAGATTTCTCTTATCTTCAATGAATTTGTTTTCTTATCTCTGTCTATTGTTGTCTGGGAAACAAAGAAAATCTTTAGTGCATTTCAACTTCAATATTTGTTCTTTCATAGAAATTCTTTTTTCTACCTTTCTTTTTTTTTTTGGGTAATATATACATGTGTAGACTTAACACAACAGTATGCTATTTATACTGAAGTTAATCTTCTTAACTCATTTTTTTCTCTCAATTCTTTTGTGTATTATTTACCTCTTTTTAATAACCAAATTCAATCTTCAACCTTTTTTTTTTTTTCCCTTTTATTCTTTGAATGTTTATTTCTTCATAGTCTTTGGACAACTTTAAATTGGGTGTAGTAGTAAAAAACGATTGTGAACATTAGGCAATTTTCTTTTGCAAATATATTATTTTCTGCTTTTTTTTTTTTTTTTTTGAATTTATTAGGCTCCAGTAAGGTGTTCAGTGCTATTAGGTTGAAACTCATTGGTTTTAAATATAATATTTAAATGAGTATAATGGAAGAAAAAGATCAATGTAGTTGATCCCATCAAGTTTAAGGTTAAGTCATAGTTTTGTTGAATTGACTTGAGAATATTCTTGAGTTTTATGTGGGTTTGATTCGTTTGGATCGTGGGAATGTTGCTAGCAAATGAGGCTTAGACTGTTGTTGACAACAAATTTTGATTAGATGTTGCAACAATAGCTAGGAGTATAATATTGTTGCACCAAACATGCGTGTTAGTTTGATCATTTAACTATAATATAATTTGATGCAGCTTAACAACAAGAAGACTTTGAACTCAAGTAAAGCAGAGGACAGGACTACTAAAATGCACAACAAGGATTGCCAGTTGATGGGTCTAACATGGCTCCTCGCGAAGAATCGAACAGCTTACATTCACACAGTTTCTGCAGTTTTACGAGCTATGATGATGAATGTGGGTGGATCTAATCCTCATACGTGTGCTCTCAGTAGCGATGGAATGCCTCTGGCAGTTGATTCTTCTGAAATCTCCGGCAGTTCTTTGTCAATCAACCATCAACTACCCATATATCTATCTGTTGCTGTAATTTGTTTGCTACAAATGCTATTTATTGTATTACCATCCACCAAATTTTAGATAATAGCTTTAACTTAGTGAATTGCTGTTGTCACTATGATTTTTTTATTTGGTTCTTTGTTGTTTTTTTGTAATGGCATGCCTAGGTGCTCTTCTGTATTTATTTTCTCTATGTGAGCAGCATTACAATTTTATTTTTTATTAATTACTAAAAGAAATCCAAAACCTGGATTGAATTTGCAATTAAGGTATGGTTCTGGGCTCCTGCAAAGCCAAGAGGTCTTTGATATATTGTTGAGTTATGATTTCAATTTTATCTATTTATTTATTTTGTTGTTTAGTTTGTAATTTTGCATTATGTAAATATTGCAATTATTATTATTATTATCGTAAGATGATATTACTGGTCAATTTTCGTAAATTATTCATTTCAGTATTGAAAAATTCAAAAAGAAAAATTTCATTTTATTTATTCTTAAAATGGATGAAAATTATAAGAAATTATCATATTTAAATCACTTAATGGGAATGAAAATTGTAAGAAATTGAATCACTAGAACATAAAATTATTAGTCCTTGATCAAATTTAACCTTTATTTATACACAAGGCATAAGGTACTTGGCAATGAAATTGCATAATATTTGGTTAAAAAACATAAAAGCCATAAGGTACAATTATAGCTTAAATTAAATGTCTTGTTGACCACTTTTGTCCATGATTGTACCTTACAATAATGTAAACAAAAATATATAATTTTTTAAAGAAATGATCATAATTGCACATTCACTTAATTGAAAATTTTGAGATTATTTTATCATTAAGATTCTTTATTTCTTTTTCACAAACAACAAAATGAATTCCCTTGTCTTCTCATGAACTTTCAACCCCCCAACACAAATGGTGTTGAAATTTTTTTTAAAAGAAAGCATTTTCTTAAAAAAAAATATTAAAAATTTTAATTTATAAAACTATAAACATTTTTAAAATTATAAAAATTTTATATAATCAATGAAATTTGTAGCCAGAAGCTAATGGCGATAGTCAATGATTTCTCATAATAAATATCAATAATCAGCAGATTAATAAATTTTTATTTATATATATTTTTTTATTATAATAAACTTATCAAAATCTAAAAATAATTTTTCATTTTAAAAGGAGGAAGTCGTTTTTTTTTTAAATAACTTAATTTTTCATTAATTAAAAAAATATTTTTCTCTACTTAATTTTTTAAAATATTCAAATATAAAAAAAAATACAATAAATATTTTTCAAGAAAATATTTTTTATAAAACAACAGGAGCTTTGATTATAAATGCAAAGTGTCAAATTTTCTAGTTCTTGGTTTGATAAGTTATTGAAGAGGTGTTTCAAAAAAAAAAAAAAAAAAAAGTCAAGTGGGTATCCACCATGTGGCACAAGGATGGGTGGGTTTGTCTTAGGAGAGGCATTTTGTGGTTTATGATAAGAGGCTCGTTGGATTATAATGCGGGCACCATTTGAAGACAGTTAAGTTATTCACGAGAAAATTAATGCATTGTCATTGTCAACTTCTCACCACATCAATTCAAATTTATCTTTTATGTTTTATATATATAATGTACGTGTGATTGTATAAGCATCTTATTGCGTAAGGTGTGCAAATCAAACTGAACAGAACAAAAAAAAAAAAATTCTAAAAACTGAATTTATTATTTTTTTTTAAATCGAAACCAAATCAAAATTAATATAAAAATTGAAAGTTTAGTTTAATTCGATTCAGTTGTTAATTTGAACTATTTCTTTTTTTTTTTTGTTTGCTTGCCTGCTGTACAATAATTTTAATTTATTAATATATATATATATATATATATATATATATATATATATATAGCTTCGGTCGATTCAGATTGAAATAAATTTTTTTTATAAAAACTGAACTGAATCAAAGTTTAGTTCAGTTTGATAATATAAAAATCAAATCGGATGAAAATTTTAAAAAATCAAATAACCAATTAGTTCTATTCAATTTTAGTTTTGATTTAATTTTGCTCATCCCTATTACTGGGCAAGCATCAGATATTACTAACAACCTACTTAGTTTAAACAATACAGATGAGTATTAACAGTTAATTAAATTCATATAAATTTAATCTTTTAAGAGTTATTTTTTCTAAATAATTTTTGAACTCAATTTTTATTTTATATATATATATTTGGTTTAACTTATTCGCTCATATCTTACAAAGGTTAATTAAAAAATATCAATTGTTTAGTAAAATTATATTAATTTGTTTAAAATTGAGATATAATGACCATTATCAATATAAATTATTTTTAAATATTTTTGTAATATAAATTTTAATAAGAACAGTTAAGTCAAAACAAGAAATAAAATCAAATTATGGGTGAGCAAAATCAAACCGAAATCAGAAAATCGAACTAAACTAATTGGTTAAGTTCGATTTTTGAGGATTTTGGTTCAGTTTGATTTTTAAAATAGAGAATAGAATTAAATTTTAATTCGGTTCAATTTTAGTAAAAAAATTTCAATTTGCATCGAATCGACCGAAATTTAATATATATATATATATATATATATATATATATATATATATATATATATATATATATATATATATATATATATATATAAATATTATATACATAATTATTCTATAAATAATAAATATATAAAAAATAAAAAAATCCAAACCAATTAATAGAACTAAATTTTTTTTATTCGATTCGGTTCAATTTTATATAAAGTTCGATTTCGATTCAGTTATTATAAAACATAAATCCAGATTTTTTCGATTTTGAACCAAACTTACCGTTTACACATTCCTAATTCAAATCATTAACCAATTGATATGAAAAAAACTCTAAATATGATATTTCTTAAAATTAAATACTATACTAAAATACAACTTAATGATAAATATACATACAACTTTAACAATAGATTCATATTCTACTCCTTCGAAAACCCCTTCCGAAAACATAAGCGCTGCTGAGTGTCTAAACGGCTGATAAAATACTTTTGACACGTGTTTACCCAACGATTGATGTAACTGCCAGAAGAAAAAAAAAAAAAAACCTTAGCCATGAAAAACTGAACCAAACACCAACTTCCTGTTTGGTATGACAAAAACATTATCGACAAGAAGAAATTAAATTTATTTTAAAGATCAATTTGACATGTTTTAATTGTAAAACTCTTTAACAGCTAAACAACAGTTTCAAAAAAGAAAAAAATTAGTAATTGTTTTGCATTAGTATCTAAAAGAACGGTGTTTGAAAATGCAGTTTCCATCCATACATAATGCTAAACAGTGCAAACATTCATCATACAAGAATCCTTTTGAAGGATCAAATCATCTACTACCCTTGCCTTCTTTTGGAAATGTGCTCCATACCAATTCCCATACTCAACTATCCCTCAAAACTGGGATAACTGCACTCATAAGCATAGCGTAATAGTAGGTCCAAGTTTGAATCCCCTGCCCTCAACACTCAAAAACAAAAGTATCCCACAAAAAAATGTCTCGAGTCCTGAGGACAATAGAATTTAATGAATCGCAGTAGCTTAGGCAACCCATGCTCACACAAACCTACCTTATCATTGATGCAACCACCACCATTTTTGATCTTTTCCTTTTCAGCAGAATTGATTTTCAAAGAACACCCATCACTAAACTGAAGAAAATAACAGATAACTAATCAAGAAAATCAAGAGGAAATGGGCGTCCAATAAAATGGGAGTCCTGCCATTACAATCAAAGATTCATCCACTGGAGAGAATTGGATGCTCATGAAATGGAGGCATTTTGGAGCAAGAAAAATAACCTCAAGATTTTTTTATCAGAATTTCAGAAATCGAGTGCAGCCACGTTACTATAATAAAGATCCTCAAATTTCACCAACATTGTGTTTATATCATTTAGCTTTCTTGGAACTTGGATGCTCTAACTGCCTAAAAACTGGATAGTATCTATGACGCCTAATAAACATGACGATCACAGCTGTATTAGCCACCAGAAACAATAAGCTTGCCAGCCAGAGCTGCAGGAAAACATTTTTGCCCTTAAACTCAAGCAAATAACCCCAGAATAACCAATGGGTCTGAGCACCAATCCATAAAAGCATACAACATAAGCCTTCCCACTTCAGCTTCATATTGCTCCATGGCAGGATCAGTGGCAATAAGCAAAAGAACCAGACAAAGTACTGTGCTGTGATTACCTGAAAACGGGGGTAGAAACATCAAATAGGTTATAATGAAGGAAAATCATTTTTGAAAGATGAGAAGCATGATTCCAAGAACCACAGAATATATGTCCAAAGTGGAACAGTGCAGTGGACTGGTAGTCATAGAAACTTGATTTCTGCACAATTTGATCTCCACAATAGTAAATAAATAAGGGAAAATAAAAAAAGAAACATATCATTTTCTGTAATCATTGGCAAGAAAGATATAAAATGGAAATTCAATAAAGTTGCACTTGAACAATAACAACAAACCTTATTGAATGCTACAAATGCCACTGTCTGCAGGAAAAAGCAAAATGGAAGATCTGGTGCAAAGCAGAAAATGAGAACCAGCTGCACTATCAGTTGAGGCAAAAATGAGATGAGCTTTTCCACCATTGAAAATTCAAGTTCATAGTGAAGATAAATGTGATAGAAATATATTGAAAAGTTGTGTCTTGGATCTGTACGAGTAAGGTGGTACAGCAATGCCTCATTTAAGAACTCCCATCCATATAAATAGAAGAAAAGAGCAGTACAAGAGAGAAAAACAGTTCCTGAGATCAGCCCAAACATAATTCTCCCTCTTGTAAATATCCTTTTCAATGCAGTCCACATACCACATTCCTGACGTCCACTACTTTCTGATTTCCCTCGACTGGAGTTCCAATTCACTAGCAGAGGCTTCTGATCAGGTTGGAAGACATCAGGATCAAGAATCAAAACAATAGGAAGTGCATAGATTATAGGATAAATTCTGAAATGAACAACAAGTCCATACCAAACTGCAGCTTGGACCACATTACCTGTACAAGAGAAAAACAAAGAGCATCAAGAGTCTTCATGTGACCAAATAGTGCTTAAGCCAACAATGCATCATAAAGAAAAACAAGCACATTAAAAGGGAAGTTGCCATTATGGAAACACCCAAAAAGGCAAAAGCCCCCTTCCTCCCACCAAAAAAAAAAAAAGGGGGGGGGGGGGGGGGGGGGGGGGAGAGAACAAGAAGAACAAGAAACCCTTCCCTTGGAGAGAAAACCTCATCCCATTACCGTTTCTAATGAACCAACATCAAAAGGAATCCTAAACCCTCAAATTTCCTTGACAGAAAAAAATTTGAAGCGCTTAAGTTTCCAGGATGTCAAAAGCAAACAATTGTTATTTAGTCACCAGAGAAAAAAATCAAATAATTACTGTAATTGGTAAATGAAAAATGCAAATAGAATCACGCAAACTAGACAATACATTACTGACGCCTAGGAGACTATTTTTCTTTGTCCAAGCTTAAAGCACCAGACTTTCCAAAAGATAGTTAAGACAGTTAAGTTTCCCTTTCAAGTTTGCAACACAAAGTTCTCTCTTCCCTTAACTTGAAAGTTTAAACATATCTCAATGAATATTACAACCCATTTTAAAAGCATCAAATGAAACAAATTAAACAGGCTAACAAGTTGTCAATTTAAAGAAACCACAAAAACATTAGATACAAGAAAATAGAAGTAGAAATATACCCTCCATAAGACAGATAATGGTCCACAAAATCATGGCACAAACAATGGGCTCACAGTTCCCACGGGTTCCAATGGTGAATGTAAATGGATTGAGGAGCCATACCATTACAGAATATAAGCACAGATCCTCAGGCACCTTGCGTCGCTTCAAAATGCTATGGATAAACAAGCCCACAAGCAAATCTGCAACTTGCGCACATTTTAACAGTATTAATCATAGCTAAAATCACAAAATTTTAAAAAAAAAAAAAAAAAAAAAAAAGAGTCAATATAGATGAAAAAAATTGGAATAAAGTTACACTATAAGCTTCTATTCATGTTTCTATCAATTTATTCTAGAATTATCAATCAGTGATGTAGGAAGAAATAATAGTTAACGTAGAACGGCAATTTATTCCCTCATGGCTAAGCTTTATCACCACTGACATATGATATCCTAAATACCACGAAATTAATTGAGCAAAAGCAACAAAGGCGAGTTGGGCCTGCTTTACTTCAAATTCAACATCAAAGCACTCTGTACGTTACAACGAAAGGTAAATAAACCTAGCATCACACGGGGGTTATCAAGGATCAAGTACTAGAAACTCTTAGACGTCATATCTAAAGAATTAAGAATTAGGTCCAAATTAAGTATGACATCTAAAGCTTAAAACTTTTACTCAGAGGAGGTACTTCGAAGGGATGAAGCACTCTTCTTTACTACTTCGACATGTAGAATTTCATTTATTAACATTGGACCATAATTGCAATGCACTCTGATATCACCACATGGATCTTCAAACAAAGAAGTTATCTATGACATAAAGGAAAAGAAAACAGGGGAAAAGAGGAAAACATGTAAAGTTTTAAATCCAAAATCAAAATGCAAAAGTGGCACTAAATTTAAATTTGAAGTTAGAAACTTTTACTCACCTGATGCAGAAAAGAGGAATTTCCCCCATGAATGATGAATAACTGAATTGGGTATAAGCAGAAAAGCAAGCAAAGGCGAATACCGGTAAGTACTTCTCTTATATGGGGATTCTCCAGAAGCCATGAATGAGGCAGCATCAGAGAAAACAAAGTAATCCACATCTGTGTATCTAACCTCCATATGGGTATCTTGCCATTCTCCATAAATTATCAAAATGAATCGAAAAATCCCTGAGAATACAAGCAATTTGCGCATGTTTATCCATGCCATTGCTAAAATATAACATAAAAACTGCCACCTTTTGTCTCATAAATCTGTGTCTCCCCTAAGCGTAGAGAATAGAGAGTCCGTACATATCAAGATGGGATCTTTATCAAAGGTGATCTTAGCTCTTGTGTCTTCGTAGCCTGCTTCTCTGTCAATTTCAAAATCAAATCCCAGATCTAGGGTTTCAAACTTTAATTTGGTAATTTCCTATTAGCATTAAAACGACACTAACATTTCCTTTTTTCAGGTCAAAACCACAATAGTTTAATTTCTTTTCCTTAATTTTTTTTTATTCTGGTTTTTAGTTTTTACTCATTTGTCATAACTTCCCCATTCACACGAATTTTTTCCTATGTCTTGGGAAAATTAGACTATGCATCGATTCCCCTCTTTAATACGTGAAAAGTGGAAAAAGAAGAAAATAAAATTTTACCTTACCTTATAAAAATGGCAAAAGGTTCAATTCGCCCCACGTATTTATCAATAATTCTTAAATTGACTCCCCTAATACTTTTTAACTCATTTAAACTGCTTAATTTCAATATAAAAACTAATTGAGTCTTTTTTTTTTTTTTTTTCCAATTTGCAATGCGTGTAATGCAACAAAACGAAAAAATTAAAATAATAATAAATTTAAAATTTAAAATCAATTAAAAAGGATGTCATCTATCAACTCATAAAATTATCTCTTTCTCAAATTAGCATCAATAACAGCTCTCATCTTTGGCAATTGAATTTCAAAGGTAAAAAAGTCATTGCAATAAGGTTTTAGAAAGCCTCATACAATCATCAACATTGCCATCATTTTTCTCAATTTCAACAATAAATAAAGTGAACATTTTTTGATGCTTTTTCAATAGATATTCATCCTTTTAAGTGGTGGTGTAAATAAGAAGAGTATGCATTATTATAATGTTATTTTTCACGTGAACTGAATATATTATTTACTATTATTCTTCTCCTCTGTAAAAAACTTTCATCTCTTTCAATGTCTAATATTATTTCATTCTCACGGCTATCTAAAAAAATCCCACCCGAATAAAATTAAATTATTCTAAAAATAATATCGTTAAATTTCAAGACAATTTCACAATAAAGTTAAAAAAAAAAAAAAAAACTCAAATTTCATATAATTTAGTATCTTATCTTCTTTAACCAACCAAATCTAACACAAAACCTTCTATTTCATAATAAATAATGTCTCCCTCTCTATTTTTTTGTAAATCCTCTTGTCCTCTCTTTTTAAATAAATCAATTATAGAAACGTCAAAAAATCTTTTATAATGCAAAAAGCATATGGCATTTTTTACTCGATAATTTCACACCAAAAGCCCAGTATTGCTTAGATGGGCAACATAAAGAAAACCTATATGAGTTAGAGCACAAAATATAAAAGATTCAACTAAGTTTTAGGGAACTCATTTCAAGATCTTGAGCAAAATTACTATATGTGTGCAGCAAACCCTATGAATATAAAAAATTGTTCGAGTGAGGATTTTAAATTAAACTTAAGGAGTAGAAAGAAGTAGCATGGGAAACGGTAGGATTTTCATATTATCAATATTTAATTATTTTCTTTCTATTTTATTACTTTATTCATTAAAAGATAAATTTTTATTATCTTCACTTAATTTTACATAAATGTGATAATAACATGCTGAAATTTGGCAAAAAAAAAAAAAAAAGGATAAAGATAATATTAAATAAAGGTCAAGGTTAAATTTTTGTCAAAAGCTATCACAGAGTTCGATTCGAAACTTATTAATAAATACAGATTTTTATTAAAAAAAAAAAACTAGTAATATTATTCAATATTTTCAGGACGTATTCTCCCTATTTAAATTTTGAATTCAATATTTTCAGGACGATACAATTTAAAATTTTTTTATAATTCATATATTTTATTTTTTACTTTGTTCATAAATATTTTTTCATTTTGGACCTTCAAACTTTCTGTTTTTTATTTTAATTACAAATTATCTTAAACCTGCTAAAATTTTGAATTTTTAAAAAAATAAAAGAAAAAGGCATGCGTTGGCCCTTCTTGAGTTTAAATCATAAATCCGCGACGGCATAAAATTAATCGTATAATTAGATATATTTCGATTTATAGTATTTTATGTAATGGCGTATTTATAATAATATTTAATATAAAATGAGTAAAATAAATGATGATTTATGATGGTGATAAATCTTGTTAATTGATGATTGCCATAAATAAATATACGTTTAACGTATTTATAGTTGACAATGAGGAAATTTTGACAACATTATGAGAATAGTGGTAAAAAAAAAAAAACTCATATTAGATATATTTTTCATTAATGGATATGATATACTCATTTCGTTCCAAAAAAATTATTCATTATTTTTTTAAAATATTTTAAAATATTTGTTCATTTTAAAAATAATTATAAATATTTGTTCATTTTTTTTATTAATTGAAATATGTGTATTATTAAAATTAATATTAAAAATAGTAATAAATGAGTATATGCAATAATATAAATAAAAAATATAATAAAATTTATGAATTATCAAGTAATTAATTATTTTTTTAAATTATATGAGAAAAAAAAATAAATAACCTTTTTTAGACGAAAATAGTATTAATATTTGACAATTTTATGAGAATAGTAACGAGTGAATGAAATGATATAAATCTATGACTTTGTTTGGAAACTTTTTTTATGGAGGAAAGAAAATAAATAAATAAATAAATTTTGTTTTTCTCATTATTTTTTTTCTCTTGTTTAAATCAATAAAAAATAAAGGAAAAATAAATTTTATTTTAATTTTTCTTTCAACATTGAAAAAAAATAAATGAGAGAATAAAATTTATTTTATTTTCCTTTTTTTCTAAATAAAAAAAAAATTTATTTTCTTTTTTTATTTTCCTCTTTTATTTTGATTGTTCGTTTATTTTCACTCTATAAAAATATAGGATAAGTTGTTTGGTAAATCCAAGTAAAAAGATGAAAAGGGCAAAAAAAAAAAAAAAAGTTATTTTACCATTATTTTTATTAGTAAAAGGAAAAAAAGAAGTAACTTGCAATGCTTCTAGAAAGTGAGAAATGAATAATCTGTTGGCACATATTCAACGGCGGAGATTAAACCACTTGTTAAACAAAAAGAAACAAAAAATAGTGGTTTTTATAATATCTTCAGTGAATATATCAAAACCCCAAAACAACCGTTAAAAAAAAGAAAAGAAAATGTATAGCTGCTGGTTTTATTTCTAACTCTATTATCAGATTCCACACGTGTCAATCTCTGCTTCAATCAACTTTTTTTTGCCCTATGCATGCCCTATATGTTACATTAATCCATCCAACAAATGCCAATAATTAATTCATTTTTTTTTTACTTATTTTTATTTTTTATTATATATATTTAAATACCCTTCAGTTTCTTAATATAATTTTATATTATTTATAAACTCTTCTTCTTGTTATTTCTTCTTCTTCTTCTTCTTCTTTGTAATAAGGTTTATCAATGGCAGCTGCTTCTGTGGATCCTCTTGTTGTGGGTCGTGTGATTGGAGATGTGATTGATATGTTTGTTCCAAGTGTGAGTATGTGTGTATATTATGGGTCTAAACATGTTACCAATGGCTGTGATATTAAGCCTTCTATTGCTTTGAGTCCTCCTAAACTTAACATTTCTGGCCATCCTAATGATCTCTACACTTTGGTTAGTACTAATTACTTGTTCTTTTCCTTAATTTCTTACCTTCACTTTTATTAGACATGTTGATAGGTCTCGTCTGAATTTGAAAAATCTCTAAATTTTTTAAATGATTGATTAACTTTCTTCATTAATATGAATATGTATTATTTTCATCTAATTTCTTTCTGTTTTTTTTTTTTAATTCATAAGAGAGTATAATGTACCATGAGCTACATAACAGAGGATAACATCACTTTATACTATTATAAAGAATAAATCTCACCTAATGCAAATAAGAAGATTTGAATCCAAAATTTCTCAATCCCAAAACTTCTTACTTGAACTAGCCCTTAAGAGCACATTTGATAAGACTTAATAGCACATAATGTAATGTAATCAAATGAATTTCTAATATAAATTTATATTAGAAATTAATTTGATTATATTATATCTCATTACGGTCTATCAAACGTATCCTAGTGTTATCTAATTTATTTCGTTGATTTATTGCATGCATGTATTCATATAGTTACTGAATTAGTATTTTGGTGACTACTTAGTCTCTATCTTATAATACAGATGTGTCTTTTAATAAAAAGTCAGTCTAGTCATTTTTTTTTTCAAAAAAAAAAAAAAGAATTTTTAAGGTATTGAAATAGAAAATGTTATTAAAAGGTATTGCTCTTTATAAGTTTTTAATTGGATTGAAAGCAAGATGATGAATATAAAAATGCATGAAGTATTATCAATAAAAAAGAATATTTAGCTAATATCATTTGAATATTAATCAAAGTGATATTGTTACAGGTGATGACAGATCCCGATGCACCAAGCCCAAGTGAGCCCACCATGAGAGAATGGGTTCATTGGTAAATACACAAAAATTAATATTATATTGTATAAATTTTATTTTTCTTGTAGTAAATATATATATATCTTTTATTTGGTTTAAAAATCTTAATTTATATTAATTTATTATTATTATTATTATTTATTTCAGGTTAGTGGCAGACATACCCGGTGGCACAAATCCTACTAAAGGTGAGAATAAATATTTAATAATTGAGATTTTAAAACAAAAATAAAAGAAAACCCTACATTTAAAATAAAATAAAATCAATGACTTTCTTTCTTCACTAACTTTTAATAAACAATATATGTTCCTTTCTTTACTAGTATTTTCTTACATGCATGCAGATCTTATAATTATATTAAAATTAAAAAATAATTTGAGATTATTATTATTATAAAAAACAATTGTTAAAGGAATTATTATTATTATTATTATTTTTATTTTAATAAAAAAAATAATCAATGTAAATATTTAATGGCTGAATCTAAAATCAGAAAGTATCAAACTTTATGGCAGTTAATATGGATAGTGACACATACTGTGCCATTTGTCACTCTCTACTTTTCATCTCGGCTGCTACTTAGATTTCATGATTCGCTGCTCATTTTTTTCAATTGAGTTTTAATTTAATGGTGATATCGAAATCGTTTTTAAAATTATAAATTTTTTGAGAGTTTTTAATTCAATGGAGTAAAATTATCTTTGGTTTTAATTGGAGTTGAAATTTTCGGTCTTGAACTGATTTGGATTTATGTTTTTAAATCCAGTTCAATGTTTAAATTAGTGAAAATAAAAGATTATATATCTATTTTTTTTATTAAATAAAGGATTTTACTCAAATTTTTTAATTGAATGGATATTTTTTTTGCAGGGAAGGAGATCTTGTCCTATGTGGGTCCTCGTCCGCCGGTGGGAATCCACCGCTACATATTAGTGCTTTTCCGGCAAAAGGCACCGATGGGAGTGGTGGAGCAACCACAATCACGAGCTAATTTCAATACTCGCCTGTTTGCTGCTCATTTGGACTTGGGGCTGCCAGTTGCTACAGTCTATTTCAATGCCCAGAAGGAGCCTGCTAGAAAAAGGCGCTAAATTATTATTTTGTAGAGCCCAAGCCTAAGCCCAAGACCAAGCCCAAGCCCAACCCAACTATAGTAGTCAAGAGGATCAAAGAGCTTGCGTAATTTGTATTATGAGAACTTAATTTAGCTTTCAAGTTAGTACTTTTTATTACAATTAATAAAAAGGAAAAATGATATTATTGATATTGTTCAAAGTCTTTTATATCAATTTTATTTTTTATTTTCCCCGAACAAAAATTAACTTTATATTTTCACTTAATATGACATTATTTATTTTATTTATCATGATATTTTCTTAAAATCAGAATTTTAATTAAGTGTAAATACTTTATGTTTATTAATATTATAATATTATATAAAGTGGTATAACAAATAAATTAAAAAAATAATGAAACAAATACGTATATAGTTCCTTTTGGCTTCTCTTATATAAAGAATTTTGAATCAAATTTTAAGCTAAAATTGTTTTCAGGGGAAAATATAAAAAGTTGTGAATTTTTTTTACTCTTTGGAAGACTTTGGCTTAATGTCCACTAACATGACGTTTATGTCGTAATAATTGAAAAAAAAAAAGAAAATTAATTTTATTTGTTTTGTAAATAAAGAGAGGGAATGAAAAAATCCTATAAATAATAATAGAGAGGAAATACGAGTTAATAAAAAGGGTTCCACAAATAATAATGGAAAGAAAAAAAAGAAAATGATATACTCATTCCATTCTAAAAAAAATGTCATTAAAAAAAATCATTATTTTTAAGATAGTAATAATTTTATTATAATTTATCAAAAAGACTTCTATTAATTACAATATAAATTAGGGAAACATCTCTCATATTTAAAAAATAAAAAGATAAATTAATTATTTTATTATTTTATTATTGAATTGTTAAATGACTATTTATTTATGAATAAAATTAATTTATTTAATGATCAATTTTTTCAGAGAGAAGGGAATATTTGTGAAAAAATTAACATATTTAATAAGCCGTGGTCACAGCATTTCGGCTGTGGCAATGGCGCCGCCCTAGGAAATAATATTTGATACTAAATTGCAATGTTTAAAATAGCATTTCAAAATTTAAGGATTAATAATTTAAAATTATATTTTTCCTGTTTTAAAAAAATTATTTATTTTTTTTCTCACACAGTTTAAGAAAATATCATTAATTACTTGCTAACTCATAAATTTTATTATATTTTTTCACTTATATTATTGCATATATTTATTTATTATTATCTTTATTATTAATTTTGAAAATACACATCTTTCAACTAATAAGAATAAAATGGACAAATATTTATAACTATTTTTAGAGTGAGCAAGTATTTTGAGACATTCTAAAAATGAATAATGGACAATCTTTTTAGAATGGAGGGATTGACCCTTAGGGTAGATGATTCTAGAGAGTGGAGTTTAAATAAATTAAATTAATGAAATTGATATGGAATTAAAAAAAAATATATCAATAGTATTGCTGAGATAGATACAAGGGTTATTGACATTGAGAGTCACACAATTATTCTCCAGTATTAAATTATAATTAAAATAGCATTTCAAAATTTAAGGATTAACAGTTTAAAATCATACTCTTTCCGTTCTAAAAAGATTATTCACTTTCTTTTTTCATACAGTTTAAGAAAATATTATTAATTGTTTGTCAACTCATAAGTTTTATTATATTTTTCCACTTATATTCTTATATATACTCATTTATTATTACTCTTATTATTAATTTTGATATTACACAACTTTAAATTAATATGGATAATATGGATAAATATTTAAAACTATTTTGAGTGTAGATAAGTGTTTTGAGACATTTTAAAAAAAATAATAAACAATCTTTTTGAAATGGGAGTACTAAAATACTTAAATTTTTTCTTGCCAATGTTCGACTCTAATTATTTGTCATCAGCTGCAATAGCTAATTAATTAATCAATCGTAACCACTGAATCAAATAAATTTTTCGTATCTAATTATTGGATCAAATAATTTTGATGTTGAAATGTGAACACTCAACCAAATTTCCTTCTAAAATATATATAATACTATATAATTGTACTGTATAAAGACTTGAAAGTCGCAGGGTAGGTAAATTATATTTGTTGTTCTTGAATTTACATTAAATTAAAAGTTACCTTTAAATTTGAATTTTCTCTAATTTTAATATGATCACCTTAATTGCTCTTTTTATAGTTTTTCAACCTCGGACTCATCACAAATTATCTGGCAAATGAGCTGGTAGTAGTAAATAGAGGTGTAAAAAAGTCGAGTAGAGTTTTAGAGTACTCAAACTCGAGTTTGAATAGAGTTTTAAATAGTTCAAACTCTAGCTCTAGTAAAATTAATGAGTTTAAATTTAATCGAATCAAATTCGAGTTTAAATGAGAAATATATAAAGAGTATAATGTTCAATATATAAAAACTCTATTAGAGTTGTATAGAGTCAAATATAAGCTCGATTAAACTCGACTTGACTCGTTTACACTTGATTAGTAATAATATAAAGGGTAGAATAGTAAATACATAAAAGTTCGATTAGGCTCGCAAGCTTATTAAGCCTAGTAATATAGAGTTCGAGTTCGAGTTCGACTCGACTTATATTGAGTCGATTTCGAATAATTTTCGAGTTGATCTCCAAATAATTCCCGAATAAACTTAATTCACTTACACTTTTAATAGTAAAATTGACAAGAAGAGAAAGAAAGTTATTGCATTGGGGTTTTGAATTTCGTGTGTGCATGAAAAAAAAATTCGACTAAAAGAATTTTTAAGTGACATCTCATTTAATTTAAAATAACATTCAAAAAATAAATAATAGAATGTTACATATGAACTTCGACAAATTTAAGGTCAGAAAATAGTGAAGCGGTCGATTGTTGAATTCAAGTTAAAATTGGATAATTTTTATGTGACAAATTAAAGTTTAGAAATAACAGTGAATTTAAGTGGTAAGTTTAAGGATAAATGGTATAATTTAACTGAAAGTTGCGTGAAGGCACACATCCAAATGCTTACACGTAACAATTTTCTTTCGCTATAAAATAAAGAGCGAGTCCAATATCCATTCAAAGGCATCCTTGTGCTAGGCACACGCCTTCCCCTTCTTATAACTGGGATTTTCTTGCTCTCTCCCTAGAGGTAAATATATAATTTTTTCCCTTTTCTCTTTATATTTTATACTAATCTTTGATATTATCTGTATAATAATCAGGATGAATAAAGTTTAGCCTTTAATTAATCTTGATATTATATATTCTACTAATTTTCACATCTAGCCTTGAGTCACTTTCATCTTTCAACCACAACTATTGAAAGGAAACTCGAATTCTTAGTAATCTATATCTGCATATGACAAGAGTTCATGCATGTTTGGAATAACAACATACTTCATTAACAACTTAATTTTGAGAGCTGAATTATTGACCTAATTTATTGAACTGTGTGAAGGTACAAAAATGAAGAAGATTGAGAAATTATTGGCAATCCTATTGTTGTTTCTGGTAAGTTGTGACATATGTATTGCAAAACCTAAGCCAGTTACTGAAGCAACTCTACACCAAGTTGCTGCTTCTCTTCAAATGTATGTTGATGAATTGCCAGAGATGCCCAAACTCTATAGTTATACCACCAGCAATAAGCCAAGAGAACTCACAATTGGCATGTATCAGATCAAATGGGTAGGAGCTTCTGTACCTTACCTATATTTCTTTAGCTTGACTTTAACTTGATCAATTATGAAACTTAATATCTACATTAAAATCTTCTTAAGAAAAAGAAAAAATCATAATTAGAAATTAAAATTTTAAATAATCAATAATAAATTTAATTAGTTTGGACTATTGAAATTCAAATTCAAAATCTTTTAGTCTAGTATCCTAAAAATGACTCTAGTACTACTAAAATAAAAGGCTCATTAGTTATTTGTCAAGTAACATATTAAATTTTTAATATAAATTTAGGAGAAATAATTTTAAAAATTAACTATTAAAGTTAAAGAGTATATTTGCGTATTAATTATTTAATATGTTTGTAATTAATCAATATGAAATAATATTCTTAATATAACATTTTAATAAAATATTCAATACAGGAGGTCATTGAATTAATAATTTAGTAATTGAATATTTAGTTCGAATAATGAGATATTGAAAAATTATTCACTAAATTTAATATTAAATATGTATTTTCTCTTACAATTATACAAGACTCACATTTCATAATTTTCGATAAACTTCATATGATTGTAATAAGTATGGGATGAATATTATTATTTTTATATATATATTAAATACACTTAATAATTTTCTGAGAGGTGAATGATGGATTTGAGTCATGATGCAGACCTAGTCATAGACATTTTATATGGTGGATTTTTCGAAGGTGTCCAATAAATTATAAAATTGTTAAACAATTGTTAAGAGCCTCTTTAATCATATAATGAACTATGACGTAGCAACAATATACCAGAATTTATCCCAATAAGAAAATAACATCACCTTCTTCGCCCATCATTGAAAGTTTAGACTAAAATATGGCTAAATGATATAAAAATTTACTACAAGTTTGTCAAGAGAACATGATTTTTTCTTTTTTAGCTAAAATACTTTATTTAAGAGAAAAAAAATTATAACAAGAATCACTGTTTTAAAAATTGGATCAAATCAGTTAGTTCAATTAATTGAATTAAAAATTGAAGGCACTTCCGATTATTCTTATATAATTATATTTTTGGTTAAATTTAATGAACCAACCGAATAGAATGAATCAGTTTAATTTTAAAAATTATTAAAAAAATTAAATTTTTATTGTATTTATTTTTTAAATAAATTTAAATTTTATATTTGATTAATTGTATTTATTTTTTCTTACATAGTTATAATTTAATATATTATATTAATCACATAAAAATATTAAAAATATATAAATATAGACATTCTACAATAAAACGATTAAATCAATACGACCTAAGATCGATGATATGATATGGTTTGTTACCATTCTATTTTTAAAACAATGACCAGAACAATACAACTGCATGGTCCAACCAAAATAATATCTAATTTTATAGTATATTTCTTTAAGGTAAAAATGGAATTCATTTTTTATTATTTATTATTTTTTTTCGTTTCTATTCACTTGGATCTCTTTTGATAGTTGTTTTTGTCCGAATCTTTATTTTCTATTTTTAATTATTCTTATCCAAATTTTTCTTTTTCCAAAATACATCACCATATTTAAGTTTTCCAAAATTATTAAAAAAATTAAATTTTTATTGTATTTATTTTTTTAAATAAATTTAAATTTTATATTTAATTAATTGTATTTATTTTTTCTTACATTGTTATAATTTAATATATTATATTAATCACATAAAAATATTAAAAATATATAAATATAAATATTTTACAGTAAATTAATTAAATTAATACGACCTAAAATCGATGATATGATATGGTTTGTCACCATTCTATTTTTAAAACAATGACCAGAACAATACAACTACATGATCCAACCAAAATAATATCTAATTTTATAGTATATTTCTTTAAAGTAAAAATGGAATTCATTTTTTATTTTTTTTTTCTTTTCTATTCACTTGGATCTCTTTAGATAGTTGTTTTTGTCCGAATCTTTATTTTCTATTTTTAATTATTCTTATCTAAATTTTTCTTTTTCCAAAATACATCACCATATTTAAGTTTTCCAAAATACTTAACCATATTTAAATAAAAATGTTAGAATTGATCAAATAAAAATATTAGTAAAAAAAAGATTTATTCAACAAAAAAAATTATTATTATTATTAAATTAATTATTTATACTTATTATTAATTACATAATTACAAGGTTTTATATAAAGATAACTAATTAAAAAAATAATTTTTTTTTTTTATTTTGATAGGAGAGAGTTTAGTAAATTTTATTCTGATTGTAACTTCAACTCAAAATTTCATTATGCATAATATAAATTCTAATTGTAATTAATTATTTTTAAAATAAAAAACTATTTATTCTTTAAAATTTGTCTAAAATAATAACTTTATCTTTATACTTTGTAAAGTCACTATTTAATTTTTAAGATTTCTTTCCCTCAAACAAAATAATCGTTCTATTATTTTTTCAGTTAAAATTTTATAAAACGTCCAAAATACCTTTTGTTTTACAATTAAATTTTTTGTTTCATACCATACCATTTCTCTCTCGCTAATCCTATAAGCCAAAGAGCAAAAATCTCTATTGATGTCTACCACATATTATTGAAATCAAAATCAAACAATAAATTAATAGAAAAATGAGAGAATTTTCCAATAAATTGATCCATCAAAAAGCAAAAGCAAGCCTACCTAGACAGCAAAAGCAAAGACTTAATGAAGAATTTAAATTTGAACAGTGAAGATCAACCCATCTCTAAAAGCAAATCTCCTCCTTATTTGATTGTCGTAGAAGCTAATGAGCTTGAAATCCTGGAACAAACACTTGCCTCCTGCTTCCACGCCTTTTTTTTTTCTTTGCAATAATCCATGCTTTATTCAACTACTGCTACTAACTACTAATAATAATAACATTAAGAATTAAGAAGCAGAAAGAGAGATTCTATTGTTGTTTCAACCATAGAAAGCTAAAACGATTGCAATGCAAGGGATGGTTATTTTATAGACAAATAAAAATGAGATTGGTAGATTATAATTTGTAAGGAAAAAGGGTATTTTGGGTATTAGAAAAATATATGTATATATTTATTTATTTATTTTTAATTTTTTGACAAAAAATGATTGAAATTATTGGCAGATCGACTAATTAGTGTAATAAAATAAAACTATAAAGATTAAATAGTGATTTTTTCAAAATACAAGATGAATTCATTATTTTAGATAAATTTCAAAAACTAAATATCACTTTACCCTTATTTTTAAATTATTTTTAAATAATTTATCTAATGAGATATTTAATTTATTTATCATTTTTTAGAAATTTCATCGTGATTTATCAGCCACAACTGTATTTGCCTATGGAACATCTGCTATGACTGCTACTGTACCTGGCCCCACTATTGAAGCAATTAAAGAAGTACCCACATTTGTGACGTGGCTAAATTTTCTCCCTCGATCTCACATACTTCCATGGGATCCAACCATTCCAACAGCCATTCCAAAATATGGAGGTGTCCCCACAGTCGTTCACCTCCATGGTGGGGTACATCCACCAAAATCGGATGGCCATGCTCTAGCTTGGTTCACAGCAGGTTTTCATGAGACAGGACCCACATGGTCTCAACCAACTTACACTTATCCTAATGTACAACACTCTGGTAATCTTTGGTACCATGATCATGTTGTTGGTCTTACACGTGTCAATCTCCTAGCTGGTTTGATTGGAGCTTATATAATTCGTGACCCACATCTTGATGCAAAATTAAACCTTCCAGTGGGTCCAGAGTTTGATCGTCACCTAATGGTCATTGATCGTAGTTTCAACAAAGATGGATCATTATACATGAATTACACTGGAAACAACCCCAATATACACCCACAATGGCAACCAGAGTATTTCGGTGACGCGATTATTGTTAACGGGAAAGCATGGCCCTACCTTGAAGTCAAACGAAGAAAATACAGATTCCGCATAATCAATGCATCGAATGCAAGATACTTCAACTTCTCATTATCCAATGGTTTATCATTCATCCAAGTAGGATCTGATGCTTCATACTTACCTTACCCAATCCCTACGCCCTCCATCCTCTTAGCCCCTTCTGAGATTGCTGATGTCATCATTGACTTTTCAAAGTCAACAGTCAACAAATTTGAGTTAACTAATGATGCTCCCTATCCATATCCAACGGGTAACTCGGTTGATGAGTTAAATAGCAAGATAATGAAATTCACTATTAACCCTAATTCACCAACAACACCTGATACATCAAGGGTCCCACCAAGTCTAGTTCAATATCCAACGGCTATAATCGAAGGAGTAGCAACTAAAAGATACATTGTGATGTATGAGTACCAAAGTGCAACTGAAACTCCGACCCATTTATATATAAATGGAAAAAGATTTGAGGATCCAGTAACAGAAACACCAAAAACTGGGAGCACAGAATTATGGGAAGTAATTAACTTAACAGGGGATAATCACCCATTACATGTTCATTTGGGTGTAATTCAAGTAATTCAAGCACAAGAGCTAGTCGATTTAAATGGATTTAGTACATGCATGAGTATTAAGAATGATGCTGTTGCATGCAATGTGAGTAGCCATGTAATTGGTAAGGTGGTTAAAACGACAGTATATGAGAAGACATGGAAGAATACAGTCAAGATTGAACCAGGTTTCCAAACAACTGTTGTAATCAAGTTTAATTTGGTTGAAACTAATCAGCTTTATCCTTTTGATGCAACTGCAGAACCAGGCTATGTGTACCATTGCCATGTAAGTGCTAGTCAATACTTTCGATTTGATTATTGCCTTTTATTATTAATTTATTATGATTTATTGGGAAAAATAAAAAAGTTATAATGCAATTCCATCAATTTACACTTTAAAATTTGTGAAATTTTTTAATATAAAATAGAATATATGATGTGCATTGTTAATAATTTAGAGTCCAAGATCATAACACCATTAGTGTTTGTTGACCTAACGCCTATATAGCAATGCTGGCACTTATACTACATCAATACTTATTAACACAGTTAGTGCTCTGGACTTTAAATTATTAATAGTACAAATTATAAATTTTATTTCGTAAAGAAAAATAAAATTTCACAAACTTAAAAATACAAAAAAAAAAAAAACCCATAAAGTATTTTTTGTATTTTCCCTTTTATTTATTTATTGTCATGGATTAGTAAACTCATTGATAGTGTTTACGAATGCAGATTTTGGATCATGAAGATAATGCCATGATACGTCCATTGAAGTTGGTTCCATGAAAGCAAGCAAAGGGATTTGTTTATATATATTTATTTGATCTTTAGTGGTTTGTTAAAAGTTTGTTTGATCGCAAATTGTGTTGTGTGAAATAAAAATAAATAAATAAATTGAATTGATGAAAAGGAAGAAAAAATATCTTGGCACAAGATGAAATGAAATAAGGGTGTGTTTGTTAGGTTGTAATAAGATGTAATGTAATATAATTATGTGAATTTATAATATAGATTTACATTAGAAATTTATTTGATTACATTACATTATGTCTTATTACGTCTTACCAAACGTATATTAAAAGTATTTACTATCCTTTCTTATATTTCGGCATTTATCATTTGACCATCTAACAATTTGCTCATTTTATCTATTTTAGTGTTAAAATTAAATGAAAAATCTTTTTACCCTTAAAAATATTTTCATTTTTCAATTTAAAAACCCAATTTCACAAAACTCAACTACATTATTAGATTTTGAACTGAATTTCATTGTCATCACTGATTGAAAAAAATAAATAAATAAAAATTTTAATGATTCGTCAGTATCAAATATTATTAAATTTTAGCTTGAATCTCTAGTAATCTCTTTAATTATTCACTTGTATCAAATTGAATTTTAGTGATTATATTAGAAAAATCTCAAAAATTTAATGATTTTTAAAGTTATTTGCTCTTAGGTATTCTATAATTATAACTATGTCCAATAGGAGCAAAGGATATCAGCTAATTATCCGAAATATGGTTATATTTAGGTGAACTATAGGGCTTATAAAAGGATGAGCTTGACTTATATCTTGGATCACCACAACTAAATTTAGAAAGAAAATAGGATACCCCCAATTGCCACCCAATGACGAAAGTATAAAATATTGAAAAAGTCTTCATTATATTTCGCAATTAATAATTAAATAGTTAATTTTTTAAAATTACGTTTCAATTAGTGTATAATTACATTTATCAGATAAAAAACTTTCAATAATCATATTATATATTGATATTTTAATTATAACATACGCTTCATAATTCAGATAGTTAATTACTATATTCAGTTTATAGATAATTATAATTTAAAAAGAAAGATCACAATTTGTGTATGATCACATTTATCATATCATAGACTTTCAATAATCATATTACACAATAACATATTAATTACAACATACACTCCATAATTCAAATAATTAATTATTATATTCACTTTATGGATAATTATTATTATTATTTGGATAGTTCATAATCTGACTTGATAAATTAAGTTCACTTAATATAATCATTAATATAATATACTCTTTTCATCCCAAAAAAATTGTTAATTTTTTTCTCATACAATTAAAAAAAATATAATTAATTACTTCCTCCATTTTGAAAAAAGTGGCTATTAAAAAAGTTAATTTTGTTCATAAATAAGTGGCCATTTAGCAACCTAATAAAAAAATAATAAAATGGCTAATTTACTCTTCAATTTTTCAAGTACGAGATATATTTTCTTAATTTATACTACAATTAATAGGGGTCTTTTTGACAATTTATGATAAACTTATTACTATCTTAAAAATGGTGATTTTTTTTTAATGGCCACTTTTTTCAGAATGGAAAGAGTACTTATCAATTCATAAATTTTATTATTTTTTACTTATATCCTTACATATACTCATTTAAAAAGGATATAATAGACAAATCCTATAACTATAACTATTTTTATAGTGGATGAGTATTTTGGGACATCTCAAAAAGAAATAATTGATAACTTTTTTGAGATGGAGAGAATAGTATTTAATATTATATTACATTCAATTTGTATTGCCAACTACTAAATTTACCCTAATTTTGCTTAATATTTTGGTTTACATGGTTTTAACCTTAGTTGGTTGATTAATTTTTCACAGTTTGCATGAGCAGTGCATTTCCATGTTATGTAGTTTTGGATGAACTTGATGTCACCATCTCCACTTGGTGCACTGCACAACTCCGTATATAAAATCCAATTCCTTTGAATTTCCACTTTCCTTTTCTCATTCCCTCTACAAATCCCAATTCACCAAAAACAAAAATAAAAATGGCACAACTCACTGAAACCTACGCCTGCGTTCCTACAACAGAACGCGGCACAGGAATTCTAATTTCAGGGAGTCCAAAATCCAACTCCATTCTCTATACTAATAACCGATCAGTCCTAATTCTCAACCTCGATAACCCTCTTGACGTCTCCGTCTACGGCGAACATGGTTATCAGGCCACCGTCGCTCGTTACTCTCCTAATGGTGAGTGGATCGCCTCTGCTGATGTTGCCGGGAACATCAGGATCTGGGGTGCTTATAATGATCATGTTTTGAAGAAAGAATTCAAAGTATTATCTGGCCGGATCGACGATCTTCAATGGTCGCCGGATGGGATGAGGATCGTAGCTTCTGGTGATGGAAAGGGCAAATCTTTAGTTCGGGCTTTCATGTTAGTAGTAGAAATTTGAGTTTCTATAGTATAAATTTGGATTTGTTATGATATTGTTGTTAATTTCTTGTTGAATAGGTGGGATTCAGGAACTAATGTCGGGGATTTTGATGGGCATTCAAGGCGAGTTCTAAGCTGTGCTTTTAAGCCAACACGACCATTTCGGATTGTGACATGTGGGGAAGATTTTTTGGTGAATTTCTATGAAGGGCCACCATTTAAATTCAAGTCATCTCACAGGTTTATCATTATTACAAAGAAAATATATTTGCTTGGAATTTTAGTTTCATTTGTTAGCTTTTGATAATGTATGTATATGAATCTTGGCTTCATGAATCATTGGTTTCTTGATCGAATTTTCAGATCAATGTGACAGTATTTGAATCCCAAAAAGTGACCAGCAAGAATGTTTAATGATACACACTAGAACCAATTAGGTTTTGGGTGTAAAAAAATAGAAAAGTGCACTTGTAAACATAGCCTAGTGATAATGCATTTCTCGACTGGGCAATATACCCAGGTTCGAGTCCCCCATCCCCCAATACTCTATAAAAATGATAGAAAACTTAATCCAATGAATAGTCCATGCAGCAACTCCTATATTAGTTCACTGAGATAGATGTGTTGACTAACTTGAATGGAATAGGATAAATAATAGAAATATGGAAATTAGCTATTGCAGCTGTCAGTTATTTAGATTTTAAAGAATTTAAATTGTTGGATTTAGGCTGATCTTTATATTTGTCTTTGCTAACAGTGAACCTAATTCTTTTAGGTTTGGGTCTTTTTCTTTTGGTGGTGGTGGGAAATGGGAAAAGGGAGGGTTTACCTTTGTGAAAAGTTGAATACAAGAAAGATTAACTCCTTTTCAAATGATTTTATTACATAGCTATGAACACACCAAACTGGAGAGAGTGGATGTTGAAAGGGAACTGGCACGTCTTTTATGTCTTACTATATTCACCGAAAGGTTTTGGTTCACTGAACTGCAGGGACCATTCAAATTTTGTCAATTGCGTAAGGTTTTCTCCAGATGGCAGCAAATTCATCAGCGTTAGCTCTGATAAAAAGGGCATATTATTTGATGGGAAGACTGGAGAAAAGATTGGAGAGTTGTCCTCTGAAGGTGGTCACAAGGGAACCATTTATGCTGTTAGCTGGAGACCGGATGGTAAACAGGTAGCTTACCGTTGGCTACAAGTAAAACTGTTGTAGTTGATATTATATACTAAACATGAATTCCTCAAGGTGTAGCACAGACATAGCTCATTAGAGATATTGACATTCTAAGATTTATTAACTGCCTATCTCTCTGCCTCCACTTTTTGTTTCCCTAATGGAGCCTGTATCCTGTAGCTACTAGCTGGTTACAAGCATCTTTAGATGTTTTCATTTATCATGTAAGTTTGAAGGCAATCTGGACTTCTTCTTTTCTTCCTCTTTATTTTTTTCTTTTTTGTTTTTTTAAAAATTTTTTATTTAAAACAAAAAGAGGTATCTAAAATCTGTCTGTGACTCTGTGTATTTATGAAAGTATTCTTCTTCTTCTCATTTTTATTACCTCTCCTTCTCTTCCTCCTCCTATCTCTTGTTTCATGTATTAGCCTTCCCTCTGCTTGTATAATTTTATCTTCTTATCATCTTTCTACTCAGATTAAGCATATTGCGCCCAATAATTTTTGACTGGTGTTAAATTATTCTGCAGGTGCTGACCGCTTCTGCTGACAAGTCAGCTAAAGTGTGGGAGATCTGTGATGATGGTAATGGAAAACTGAAGAAAACTTTGACGTGTTCTGGCTCAGGTGGACTGGATGACATGCTAGTTGGTTGCCTTTGGCAGAATGATCATCTTGTCACTGTTTCTCTTGGCGGCACAATTACTATTTTCTCTGCAAGTGATCTTGATAAAACTCCGCGACAAATATCTGGACATATGAAGAATGTTACATCGTTAGCTGTTCTTAAAAATGTCCCAAAAACCATACTTTCCAGCAGTTATGATGGTCTGATAGTTAAATGGATTCAAGGCACTGGATACAGCTCTAAGTTACAGAGAAAAGAGAATGCCCAAGTCAAATGCTTAGCTGCTGTTGAAGAAGAAATTGTCACATCTGGATTTGATAATAAGGTAACTAACATGCTTTATGCTTCAGTTCTATTTTAAAATATACTTTTCGCTGCCGTTTTAAATCAATTATTGAGTTAAGAAGGCAAAAAAAAATGCTTGCTACATACATATTTTTTGTTACTCGGATGTAAGCTGATTATATCTCCACTGTGGCTTCCCTTCCATTATTTAATTCTGGTCCTATGAACAGACAGTGCGCATTTAAACCTAGAAATGAACTTCCGAAAACATGCATCTCTTCCTGCAAATATTTTTGGAATCCTTGAGTTCTTCAAGTCATGTGCATTATCTATTACCTATATAAAAAGCATCACTGGTGACACCCTTAACACCCATAATGCGTCTATCGACATCAACTATTTACAATTTTACCATGCCAATGCCATTTTTTTCCCTTATATTTTTCAATTTTTATATGCTACTCTCTTTTTCTTCTAGCTATTCTATTAACCATATAAAAAGTGGGTGACATCCTTGGTGCCCATAATGTTGCTGTCAACATCAGCCATTTACATCTTTGCCATGTTGATATCAACTCAACACAACTCAGCCATGTTGATACGATTTTTTTTAAAAAGATTTTCTTTTTATTTGTATGCTATGCTTTTGTTAATATCAATCTTGAATTAAGACATGAAGGCATCTATATATATATATATATATATATATATATATACACATACACACACACGCGCACACACACACACACACACACACACACACACATATTACTTCCATGGCTTTTTTGAAACTTTATTATATTGTTTTATAATTCTGCATTTAGATTTGTTAACCAAATATTAATATTCCTTGGCTACCATTTATTTTTTGTTTGAGAAAAAGCAATGTATGGTAGTTTCTTTTCGTAATGCTTTCCTTGCTTCATTCTCTTTATTGCATAGATTTGGAGAGTTCGTTTTCATGGAGATCAATGTGGAGATGCTGATTCCATTGACATTGGTAGTCAACCAAAAGACTTGAGTCTTGCCCTTCTCTGTCCTGAGCTGGCATTGATCACAATTGATTCAGGTGTTGTCATACTCCGTGGAACAAAAGTTGTGTCAACCATCAATCTTGGTTTTGCTGTAACAGCATCTGCAGTTGCACCTGATGGAAGTGAAGCAATTATAGGAGGGCAGGATGGCAAACTGCACATATATTCTATTACAGGTGATACACTTAAGGAAGAGGCAGTCCTTGAGAAACATCGGGGTGCTGTCAGTGTCATATGGTACTCTCCAGATGTTTCAATGTTTGCATCTGGTGATTTAAACAGAGAAGCTATCGTTTGGGATCGTGTCTCTCGAGAGGTACCCTCTTCCCCTATTTTAATTTAATTTGATGATTTTGTTGCATTATAACTATCTATTTCTCTTATTCAATTAGTTTGTCAGAAGTGGCAAATCCTCAAACTTATTGTCAATTGTGTGTTTGTACACTTAAATAAGTTTATAATGGCACAGCTTTATTTGTTATCATGGCTCACAATTTTGATGAGAAGGCCTTTGAGAAATGTTTCTAGTAATTTGCCTTGAATGGCACCAAATAATGTTATTGTCAAAGCAAAATGAATCACCGGGACATCTCTCTCTCTCTCTCTGAATTTTGTTGAGGTGTGTGTGTGATTTGAAGAAAACACTGAACAAAAAGAGCTTGCATAACATGCATTAGATTAATGCCGCTGTTTGGTTTTTCTCAAATTTGGTGGGTTAGCCTGCTGCACTATCACTATGGCATTATGGTAATCCTGGATATTAGTTTCTGTAAATTTTACCTTCCAACTAGTGTAGCATTTTCCTCAAATGTTATCGAAATGAATTGGCAGAGTGGGTATGATGCAATTTTTTAACCTGATTAGTTGGACCAGGAGGGCAAGCCTTGGCGCTACCGGTAAAGTTGGTCCTTTGGTAACCTGTAGGTCACAGGTTCAAGGCATGGAAACAGTCTCTTTGCAAAAATGCAAGGGAAAGGCTGCATACTATTGCACCCATCGGCCCACTACTCCTTGTACTATACAGGGAGCAGTTTGTACATTAGGTGAACCCTTTATTAGTTGGACCAGGTTAAGCAATCTGCTTGGTCACTGATCCTGTTAGTCACTCAAATCCCTGTGAAGGGTCCAAGACTGAATCATCAAATTGGCCAACCAACTGTTACAACTGCAACATGTCTTACTCAATGACAATTTGCATTAAGAGAATGATATGATTTTGCATGTTCTTCAAAAGGAGCTGAAATCACAATTTGCTGTTGGAAGCTTGAACCCTGTTTCAGAACAGCTTCAAATCATTCCCGTCTGCATAACTAAGAATTTTTATATAAAGTCTTAACTTTCGAAGTCTTGCAGTCTGTACCCTTGGTTCATTTCCTATGACCTCTGACCTATTTGTTATTCTAGGTTTAGTTCTTCGAACATTGGTTACAATTTAGTAATTTGGTTAATTGTGAAATGAAAGTCGAATAAATTGGATTATGTGGATATTGTTGTTGAATTTGCTTGATAAGTTGAAATGCAAAGATCCTTTTTGACAAGTGAAATGCAAAAGATTAATGAGTCAAAAACGTCACTTCATCAATTTATAAACATTTAAACAGTGCAAAGACTTGCACACTTCTCTGTGTGGTTAGCATTTTTGTTTATGTAAACATCAGGCTAGATAATCCTAGGTGAAACATATAGTAACTATCAGACACTGGTGCATCCATAGAGCAAGCAGTCATACCATTTTTCTTACACTTAACCATCTAAGTTTCATATTTTCTAATTCTAGTGTCATCATTTATCACATCCCTTCTGTAAATGGGTGGATGAGTTTATTATGTAAGGGTTTTATTCTGTTTAATTAGGCAAAGCCTGAGTGGTATATTAAATGTCGGTCACCAAAGTGTTTGTCCTTGATTTGAAGTACACCTATAAATGTATCACATGTTTTCGGACTGGTTATCAATTCATTTTTTTCTTTCATTTTTCTCATTAAAGATAATATATTAATTTCTGGCAAGTGGCAACAACAGTAGATTTCCTCTTTTTTCTTTTTTTACTTTTTTATTTTGTCTTGTTATCTGCTTAATCTTATTACTTATGTTTGACACAATTTCTTACAGGTGAAACTTAAGAACATGTTGTACCACACTGCCCGCATAAACTGCCTCGCTTGGTCTCCTGATAGCAGCATGGTTGCTACTGGATCACTTGACACTTGCGTCATTATATATGCAGTTGACAAGCCAGCATCTAGTCGAATGACCATAAAGGGGGCTCACTTGGGTGGAGTTTATGGATTAGCTTTCAGTGATGAGCTGAGTGTGGTAAGCTCTGGTGAGGATGCCTGTGTTCGTGTTTGGAGTTTAAGCCCACAGTGATGCCGATTAATAGAGGTTATCACTGAAGATTTCTAAGTTAAAAAAGCCACGAAGTTTGTTGAACATGCTGAATTATTTTGGACTTTTGTTTGTTGTTAAGTTTGAAGAATAGGCGCATTCATCAAGATATTTTTCCCTTTGTTATCCTGTTATGTTGGAAGTGGCCATCTAGAAACAGCAGTTAGACCGAGAGTTGTGATTTATTCCTTTTTGTGGTTTGGAGTTGGTATTGTTTTCCCATTTTTGGTGATTGAAGGATTTCTGTAGCATTGTCCATATAACAGCTATAGTATTTTCCACCTTCGTGTTTTTTAAATGGGAGGTTTCAGAAGTTTTAATTCTGATCTTAGCTATGCCTAACATCCAGAGATTAGGCCTCAAAAGCTATTCAAAATAGTATAATACGTAAACAAAGAAACAATTTTACTTGAGCACAAATGGATGTGGTTGAAGTGGTGATGAAGTGATCGGAGCGCTGACAGAGGGTTTGGTTGTAATGTATGAGAATTGTTGACACTAGGCATATTTCTCCAGTTTTTTTTGTTGGTGCTGGTGCTAGTGAGTATTGTTAAAAATTATAGTTTGTGTGTGATTTTAGTTGTTCTGTGTAGCTGGTGTGGTGTGTCACTTGATTGAATACCAGCAGGGATGACCTTCTGAAACTGCTATGCATGGAGGCCCTTGTTCTATAATGAAATGTGCTATTAGAATCCTCATATTTTATTTTGTTCAATTGAATACATAACTTTTATTTTTGAAACAAATCACTCCTTCCTAATATTTAAATATTCTACAAGTTATTGGCAAGTCAAAAAATATTATTATGGGTATACAAAATATTTTATTCATTTTCAAATTGTATCTAAGGGCTTAGATGGAGAGATGGAAGGAAAAAAAAAAAAGGGAACTGATGAAGGATAGAAGTTTGACAAAATTTTGTAGAAATGGCTATAAATGTACTGCAAGAACTAGAACATTATTACATTGACAAAAACAAAAATACATAGAATGAAGAAGAAAATCTATCTTCTAGGAAATATTAGGAACATACGGAAATTTTTTTGATAACATTACATTTTTCTAAACATGTTTATAGATCAAGTCGCGTGCATTGGTTCAAGTCTATTTATTTTCAACTTGTGAATTTAGCCGCTACAAAGTTATATAATAGCGCTTTAATTAGTAAAGATAATTACGGACTTAAATCTATCTTCTAAGAAATATGAGGAATACGAGGAAAATTTTTCGATAATATTACACTTTTCTAGACCTGTTTATGGATCAAATCACATGCAATGATTCGAGTCTGTTTATCTTAAACTCGTGAATTTAGTCGTTACAAAACTATATAACAACATTTCAATTAGTAAAGAAAATTGCGAACTTTCAAGCTGAGTTTTTAAAAAATTTAACATTTTTGAAACTCAAATCTTGCCTATGAATAGATTTATTTTTTTACAAATAAAAACTCCTATCATAAGTGTTATTATATAACATTTTAAGAGTTGAAATCTATACAATATATTAGACTATTTATTTTATTTTTAAATATTAAATCTCTAAAAAAAGAGAGAGAATAAAACTCCCTAATGAAATGAAGAGAGGTAAAATTGAGGGATAATTATATTGTTGATGTGTGAATTTTATATTTTTTATTTAGATGTTTAATTTTATTTTTTATCAATCAATTATTTGGAGGGACAAATTTTTTTAATTAATTGTATTTTATTGGAATTTTTCACCATACAACTACAATAGATCATTTTTACTCAATAAATAATTTTTTTATTTAAATATTTACTTCACTTGTCTATATATATATATATATATATTACTTTTTCATTTTGTTCATCACCGATGTAGGATTTCTTTTCCCATTCTTCATTGTGCAACCTTCAATTCCATGCTTTGATGGTCACTATGGTCATTGGAGCATGTTAATGGAGAACTTCTTGAGCTCTAAAGACCATTGGCAAGTTGTTTCGAATCGAATACCAAAATCAACAACTGGTATAGCAGTGACAGTGGAAGAAGAAAAAGGATTGAAGTTAAAGGATATTATATTGGGCGATTAGAGAAATATACAAGCCCGTGGACCATTGAGCAAAAATGTCAAGCTTGAGGCAAAAATTTGAAGACTAAATTGAAGGGGACCTAATGGAACCAAGAGAGCCGAGGTCTGATCCATTCACTGCTTGAAGCAAGTGACAACTTGGCCCTTCAAGAAATAGGTCCAAGCTCAGTTATATTTGAGCAGAGTGTTGGAAAAAAGTAATCCCTCATCAATGGGAAAAAGGAAAAATAAAGAGCATATAATTAAGAGAGAGCCAAATCAAAATAATTTAGGCCATTTTGGTAGAGGTAAGACCGAAGACACCAAAATAAAGTGCTATAAAGTTCGAATTATAAAATCTTTTTTCTAACATCCTTCTTTAAATAGTGACTCGAAAGGATTATAGTCATTTTTATATATTTAAAAATAAAAAAGGGCGAAATATATTTGCACCTTATCTCTTTTTTCAAGAACATTAGACTATGGTTGGCAATTCTCTTTCCAGGCTAGTCGAGTTAGTGTTTAAAGATGAGCATATAGATACTAATAGATAGTTCTAAGTCTTTTAGACAATTTCAGCCAATTAGTCTTTGCAATACGGCATACAAAGTTACCATAAAAGTTATTGGGAATCGACTAAAGACTATTATAGAGAAAGTTGTGTGGCCAACTCAATCCAATTTTATTCCAGGATGTCATATTTATGATAATATTATTGTAATTCAGGAGATTGTCCATACCATGCATAATTTGAAAGACAATGATGCTTACATGGTAATCAAGGTTTATTTAGAAAAGTATGATGGTCTTAGTTGGGATTTCATCATGGACATGCAAATTGACATTGGGATTCTTAGGGTTATTGTTTATCATTATGAAATGCCTGATTTCTTCCTCAATGCAGGTGTGTTGGAATGGGGAGCTTTCTGATGCTTTCTATCCTTCAAGAGGAGTTCGTCAAGTCCATACATGTTCATTCTTTATATGGAACTCCTTTCTCATGTTATCCAGCAATAGGTGATTGTATGTAGGTCAATGACAAGGTATTAAAATAGGGGCTGGTGGCTTAATGGTGTGTCGTCTTGGGCTAGTAAGGAGCAAATTGTTGTGATTGTTGTGCCAAAAGCTTAGTAAAGAAAATAAATTAAAAGATGTGAACAGAGAAAAAAAGATGATGTAAAATAATACATTTTAATAATTCAGCAAGAAATTACAACCATATGCCAAATACAGCTAATTAAAAAAAATTATTTTAAATACTAAATTATTCTTAGAAAGTAATCATTCTTTAATATTTGATGAGAATAACGTACGTGCACTGATATTTTATATATTATTCCAACAATAATTAAATTATGATATTTTGTATTTGTTAATAATCAGGTAAATTAAATAAGAGTATAATCGAAAACTAGGAAATTAAATATATATACTATTAAAAAATATATATATAATTTAAAATGGATAAAAAAAGAAAATAAGTCTATATTTACGGGGACAGAAAGAATAATAAACTCAAAGAAGATGATTTTTTGGGATATAAGTTGTGGTATTGGTGAAAGAGTTTGTGGATGCGATCTTGAAATTCTTATTTTTTTATTTTTCCTCTCATCTTTTTGGTATTTTAAAATAATAATTAATCATTATTTTGCTTGTCTCCCAACTTGCATGCCTACAGTCCAAAAGTTGAGATCCAAAATGCCAAATATATATATAAATTATTAAATGTTCTATAAAATATTCTAAGATGTACCCATCAATGGTATTATTTTAAAATTGATTACTTCAATTTAAAAGATTTGTTAACAGCTCTGTACTTTTTTATTATAAGATTATAAATTTGTCATTACATATTAATTTTAATACTTATGACTTTATTATATTATAATTCTTAAAATTTTAAATTTTATTTTTTTTTAATATTAAGGAAGAAAAATATTTCATGAAAACATAATAAATTACACAATAGAAGATAATCTTCCCCTTTAACATTTATTTCATTATACTCCCTTTATTCTGAAAAAAGTGCTCATTAAAAAAGTTAGTTTTATTCATAAATAAGTGGTCATTTAGCAACTTAATAAAAAAATATAGTAAAATGGTTAATTTACTCTTCTATTTTTCAAGTATGAAAGATATTTTCCTAATTTATACTGCATTTAATAGGGATTTTTTTAATAATTTATGATAAAATTATTACTATTTTAAAAATAGTAATTTTTTTTAATGGCTATTTTTTTTTAGAATGGAGAGAGTATATATATATATATATATATAAGTATCAATATCGATAAAATTAAGAGTAAGAAGAAACTGATGGTATCAGGCAAAGAGTCGAAGAGTCAATTTCACGTGGCCATGGCTTAGAATTTCTTGTCCGAAAGTGGACCATTCATGTCTTGCCTTTGCCATTTACCCAACTTGAGATCATTGGTCCATCTCTAGTTGATTTTTTTGACCAAAATTTTTTCCCTCGAAAAGAAACCGACAAAACATACTCCCCCGTAATCTAATGATATCTGCATATATACAATCATACATTTTCGTTAATAAATATGTAAAATTCACTTAAACTTATGAGAAATAAATTTCACTTAAACCTAAAGATTTAAAATTTAAACATCTCCATTGCTTAAAAAAAATCAAATAAAATAAAACAGAAAGTTAGTCTATAAACTAGAACATTATAATTATACTGCTAAGTTATTTATACACTAAGATATAGTCTAATAATAAGTGTATATTTCTCTAAACAATATATTCATGATCAATTGCTTCTTCTCAATGCTCAAAAAAAATTACTATGTTATTTCTTATATTTAAAATAATAAAATTGATAAAATACATTTTAAAAAAAAATAAAAGATGTTTTTGATTTGATTTTTCAAAAATTCATTTTAGTTGTATTGCTTTATTATTAAAAACTGTTCAATCAAACAAATTCTAAGAGTGAATAGCTTTCGGATCAACTTGCATATCAATAAAGAGAAAATCCTCTATTCGAGCAAGTTTAAAGAGTGAAGTCTTCTATTCGAGCGAGTTTAAGAATGCACTTCTCATACTTTACTTATACATTTAAGAATTATTTTCTAGGTATTAACATATGAATAAAATCTTAATTGCAGTTTATGTATTTAAGAATTATGATATTTTAATATTTATTTTTTCAAAAGTGAATGAAATTGTCCTTAATTTTTTAATTTCATAATAAAATAGTCTTTCAATTAAAAATATTTCATCCTTACATTCTCAAAAAAAAAATTTAAGTACTTCCATTTTAATCTTTAAGTTTTAAGATGAAATCACTTTTTAATCCCTAAAAAAAAATTTAGAAGATAAGAAATAAAGATGTATCTAAAAAGTGAAAGAATGAAAAATTATTTCACTTAGGATGTGAAAAAATGAAATGTATATTTTTTAAAAATAGAACAATTTTTTAATTTATTTTTAAAAAATATATATAAATGCGTATTATATCAAACCTCAAGCAAATTATAATTTAATATGTAAGGCTTAAAGTAAATTTCTTTTTATTGGGTTAATTATAGTATTGGTATTTTTTTTCTATAATTAATTCTTTTTTATTTCATATCTCGACAACAAATTATAAAATAATATTTTCAGAAAAATTAATTTATTAATTAATGAAATAAATAACTCCACTAAAATAAATTTTTATTCTGACCTTATGTTTGGAATGAAGGAAAATAAGAGATAATGGAAAATAAGAGAGGATGGAAAATAAATAAGGAAAATAAATTTATCTTATTTGGAAATAGAAAAAAAATAAATTTTTCTTATTTTTCTTCAAATATTTTCTCTTCAAAATGGTGCAAATTATATCATAAATATAAAATCATAATGCATTATAGTCATGGAGTACAAGTTAATTATTATATAGGAAAAATGTCAAAAAAAGTATTTGGTTTAGCTGGTTAACACTTTAGCTATTACTTTGATATCTTAAGTCTTAAGTTTAACTCTCAACAATATTATTTAGATTTTTTTTTTCTTTTTAAGTTATTCTTAGCTTTTTTTTACTTTTTTAGTTATTCCTTTTTTTTTCCTTTTTTTATTTGTTTATAATATTTGTAATTATATTTATATTTATTTTACTTTATTTCTCTAAGAAAAAATTATATTAATGGTTGCATTTTTTTATTTAATTCTTATAATGATAATTAGTTTTAATATTATGAATATCAAAAAAATAAATAATTAAATTTTTATTTTGCATAAATTTTTTCAATGTAATTTTTATTGATAAATTTTAACATTTTATGGGTAATTTTTTTAAATAGTTTTTAAGGATAATTTTACATTTTTATAAAATATCATATTTATAGTTTATATGACAATCAATTTTCATTGTCATGCATGTTCATATATTAATAAGTTACAGGTTCATTAAATAAAAAATATAAATTTATTGGTATTATAGTGTATGTTCGTTGAAAATTCACTATCTAATATAGTTATAAGCAATATGATCATTAAGTATTACTTATAGGTTCATCAAATATAAGGCGTAAGTTCATCATTTTTTAATTGTAAATTCATCAATTAACAAGTTTTTTAATTTATGAATTTATAAACTATAATCTATGAATTTTAAATATTTTTATGATGAACATTTAAGTTATAATTTATAAACCTTTTGTTTTTAAACTATGAACCTGTAGTTATAAGCAACAAAATATCATTAAGTGTTACTTATAGATTTATTAAATATGAAGTATAAATTCATCATTTGTGAATTATAAACTCATAAGTTAACACATGAATCTATTTTTTAGTTTATAAATTTATGAACTATAATCTATAAACTTCAAGTATATTTGTGATGAATTTTTAAGTTATAATTTATGAACCTTTTATTTTTAAACTATAAACAGTTACAAACAACATGATTATTAAGTATAGCTTATAAATTCATCAAACATAAGATACAAGTTCATTATTTGTGAATTGTAAATTCATTGGTCAACATATGAATATGTTTTTTAGTTTATGAATTTATGAAATATAATCTATGAATCTCATATATATTTGTGATAAACCTTTAAATTATAATTTATAAATATTTTATTTTTAAACTATGAACCTATAGCTATTTTATAAATTTATAATATATGAACCTCATGTAAATGTATAATAAACTTATAATTTATAATTTATGAATCTATAGTTTTTAACTTACAAACATGTAGTTTTATAAATTTTTTTTTTGCCAAATCATGTAGTTTCATGATTAATATTTATAGTTTTTACTAATAAATTTGTGTGTATAACATATGATTGTGTTGTGTAATTTGTAATTATAAATATAAAATTATTAATTTTAATGTTTCATTATTATTATTAAATTTTAAGAAATTAAAGTATTATTATGTAATGATAAAAAATAATTAAAATTTAAGAGATGAAGAAAAAAATTAAAATTAAAATTAAAATTGTTTTTGTTTTTAATTTTAATTTTAATTTTAATTTTTAGAAATATAAAATTATTTTCCCATATGTGTACTTTTAAGTATGATTAAAATCTTTTTAATTTTAATATATGTTATTTTTTTTATAAAAATGTTAGCATATGATTAAAAAATAAATTTAATGTAATAAAAAAGAAGTATAAAATATACTAAAAATATAAAATTAAAATAAAGTTATTTATATAAAGTTAAAAAAGTTTTAAAAGAAAAAAAAAACACGTGTTTCCAATGCAAAAAAAAATAAATTAAATAAAAAAAAGGAAAGAAGAAAAAATTCAACCATTAATGTAATTTTTTCTTAGAGAAATAAAAAAAAATAATTGTAATTTTAATTGCAAATAATATAAAAAAATAACTTGAAAAAAATTTCATCATGGAATTCAAACCTAGGACTTCACAAAAGTGATATAAATGTGTTAATCAGCTACACCAATTAGTCTTTTTAATTTTTTTTACTATATATATAATAATTAACCTATTTTGGATTCGGATCTATAATACAATATAGACTCAGATATATGATGTAATAACTCTCACAATGGAGATAAAGTGGAAAGAGAAAAAGAAAAATTGTAATAATAAAATATAATTAAAATTAAAAGACAAAAGATTAAAATAATAATTTAAAATTTGTATATTTTCTTTTCTCCCATGTATTTATAACTTTTCAAATAAAAGAAAATAAAAATTATTTTCATTTCTTTTCCCTTTTTTTTTTTCCTCAATCCAAATAATAAAAAAGAAAATATAAAGAGTAAAATTTTCATATTTTCTTCTTTTATTTTCTTTTCTCCCTCAATTTTGACATGCTATTAAAAAAATATTTTATAGAAACATTAACCACATATAGTTAAAATTTATTTTAAAATAAATATTAATCATAAAATTTTCAAAATAATTAAATCCCATCTAAAATTGTTGGCAATGACAAGATGATATTATCCAAATACAATAATCTGTGCCACCAAAACGACAAACAGCTCCTTTTTTGAACATGATTTAAGGCCAATTCAAGCATTTAGTTGTCTCTAATCAAATAATTACCAATTTTTAAAAGACTTTTAATTAACTTGCCACATCATCATTGCTAATAGACCTTTGCCATTCGTCTTGTCCTGTCCATCTTAATTTATATGCTTTATCCACTAAACAATGGAGGAATATAAAAATTTACCCTATGTTTAGATAAGGGTAAATAGGAGAGTAAAGAAAATGAGAGGAAAATAAAAGAAGAAAGTGATTTTCTTTTATTTATAAAGGAAGGAAAATAAAAAGACAAAGGAAAATAATTTTTTTTTTCTCTTTTATTTTTTCTTTATTTAAGAGGGAAAATGAAAATAGAGTGTAAAAAGAATAGAGTGAAAAATATCTTTTTTTTCATTTTATTAGAGAAATATTTGGTTTTGATTATTATTTTTGAAATTATTTATTTTTAATTATAATTTAAATTTAGTATATAATCTCAATTATTTTTGAAGAATTTCATTTCTTTAACATAAAAAAGAAATTTATCATTTAAATTGTATACTTCTAAAAAAAATTATATCATTTATTAAAAAAAAAAAATCGTGCAGGTATCCACAAGGCATGATGTAGTGCCAACTCACGCTAGATATTTTTCCTTGCATAATGTGTAAATGGATTTATTTTTATTTATTATTTTTCTTTAAATAATAAGTCTATAAATAAGCTTCTTCTTCACTCTCGCATTCTCACTTCCACCATTAACACCTCTCTGTTTCTCTCTCTCTCTGTCTAAATCTCTGTTCTGAAGATGAGAGGTGGCCAATGGCAGTTGCCGTTTTTAATATGGGTGGTTAGTATACTGTGCATGGCGGATGCCGTGGAGGTTGATGATGGGGTGAAGCCGGAGACGATAAAATTCGATACTGGAGGACTTAGCCGGAAGAGCTTTCCGAAGGGATTTTTGTTCGGAACAGCCACTTCGGCTTATCAAGTTGAAGGCATGGCAGATAAGGACGGCCGTGGACCCAGCATTTGGGATGCTTATGTTAAAATTCCCGGTAATTAATTAAATTTTGCACAATTAATTTAAGCATTTTAGAAATTAAATTTATTTGGCAAAAAAAAAAAGAAATTAAATTTCAATTATAATTGAAATATAATTAGTGACAATTTAATAAATAATTAAATAATATGGAATTAAAATAAATCCACGCTTTTGGCGGGTTAATCTGTAATTAGAAGATAAGATTAGACTTTAGAGCATGCAATGATACAACTGACTTGTCTTACTCTTATGTCTTATCTAATCCTAATAATTATGATTTTTGTAATTATTTTGTTAAACTACATTGAGGGTATTTTTGGAATATCAAAACATAAATTCAGAAAAATTTAAGGTTACTTTTGGGATTTGCTATTTCTAAGAAAAATATAATATTTTTTTAAAAGTAAAAATTTTATTTATATTATAACTAAAAGTATATTCTTGTATAATCTTTAAACCTGACTTTGATTTAATTTTTTTTTTATTTTAACTTTATACTAGTATTTTTTTTTTTTATAGATTTTTAATCTATTAAAAATGAAATAATCACAAAAAATTCCTAGTTATTAGCACTAGCAGCTTGGGATATAGGTATTGACCCATTGAACATTGTTTCATATCAACTGGAAATTTTTCAATCCTGAAAATAATTGTTCAATGGTTCATATCAATTTGATATTTATCGATCCTGAATAAGATCAATAATATATTGTTAAATATTAAACTATGTTTTGAAATTTGGAATAATACGATCGGTTCAATAGAAAAAATTGATAACAGATCTATCAAGCGGTTTAGATCACTTATAAATTAGATATTTTTTATAATGAGCATTCATAATATATAATGAACGTTAATTTATTTTATGTTTGATTGTAATTCAAAATATATAACTTGCGTTATCCTTATGTATAAGTAAACACTTGATATAATAATGAATATATATTATTATTTTTTTAAAATGCGACTCTATATCTTCATCGATTCTAAGATCAGGATAAGATTGAAAGCAAGATATTAATACTTAAATTGAAATGTACTTTTATTTATTTTTGCTTTGTAAAACTAACTGTAATTCATTTGTACTTTAACAATAGTGGACAGAGATGGAATTTTGTTTATTATGAAATTCATTCGTGGAGTAGTGTGATTTTTTGAACTAGATGAATAATTAATGTAAATTAATAATATTATAAATCTAATTTGTATTTTAGTACTATAATAATAACGTAATAATTTCAAACGATGTATGACATGTGATTTGCACGTGGGAGCAGGGGTTGTTGTCAATAATGCTACAGGAGAGGTATCAGTGGACCAGTATCATCGCTACAAAGTATGCCCTTATTCTTGTCTTATAATATGTGTAATTGTATTATTTGATATATTTTGTAAATCCATGGTCCATGGATGTCTTTTTCCAATCATGCCATTTCTTTAATGTTAATGAACCCGTGAACTGTCTAAAGGTTGAACCTTTTTCTTTATCTTTTTATGATTATATCATGCTAAATTCTCAAAAAATAAGAAAATTGAAAATAAAAGCTTTTTGTCCTTTTTTTTTTTTTTTAATTTTGAACTTGAAATCTTACCAAGTTAATGCGCATTTAGGTGGTAACAATATATACCAAGACATAACTTAATGTTTAAGTGCATGTGCAACTAGATAATAGACTACGATTGAATTCCGTTTCTCCTAAAGCTCAAAAAATAAATAAATAAATTGCAAAATTATCTAAAAATATAATAATTTATTGTATTTAAGATAAATTTTAAGTTATTTTTTTTTATTATTTTAATTGAATTTAACTTAATTTAAATTTAAATTTTAAATGTTGAATAGTGTTATACAAAATTTTTTCATCTCATCAAAAGCCAAATATTCACACCATAATTAGACAGTTCACTAATAAGAGAAAAATCTCCTAATCAACAATACTAGGAGCAAGTCTACATTTCAACTTGTTAATGCTTGAAGTTTACTTTCTTTGGAAGTAGATTTATGTCTACAATCATTAGTGTTAATGGTCGGAGGAAAGGTCATTGAACCAGTGGTTCATAATTCTAGAGGGTCAAGATTTGGAATAACCACTTCTCTGGGAAGGGATTGCATTTGCATTTACATTTAGGTGTACTAGTTAAATGAAATCAACTATAATTAATGTCAGTATGGTTGAATATCAATGAGATTGGAACTCTAGCATCTATTTTTAAATAGGTTCATCTCTACCACTAGTCTAAGCACAAATTCACAACAGAATGTAATAGTTTTGGTCCATTTTTCAGTTTGCTTAAGTAGAAATTCTCGGTCATGAGTTCTAATAGACCAACATTCTCTTATTGACAAGGGGCAAAAATAACTAGGATTATACACATAGTTATTATTAAATGTCAAGTGATAGAGTTCTCTATTCTTGACTGTATCAAATTCTGGCCAGGTTTCTTCTATGTATCCATTTTCACAATTCTTGTAATGTTACAGGAAGATATAGATATCATGGCAAATTTGAACTTTGATGCATACCGGTTTTCAATTTCATGGTCCAGAATTTTTCCAGGTAACTAATCCATCCTTCTTATTTTTCAGTTTTTTTAGTACCTATGATGCTCGTATATGTAAAACATTTGCTGGCCTGGCCTAATCTCTGATTCACTGTTGATGTAGAGGGAACTGGGAAAGTGAATTGGAAGGGTGTTGCATACTACAATAGGTTGATTGACTATATGCTCAAAAGAGGTTAAGCTCTAAACAAAAACCTAAAAAATGTGTGAAATAGCATATGAATTTCTAGCTCTTGATTGATATTATATAACTTTGTATTTTGCAGGCATCACGCCATATGCAAATCTTTATCACTATGATCTCCCCCTTGCACTTGAGAAGAAGTATAATGGACTATTGAGTTGCCAAGTAGTGTATGTATTCTATATTTTGCCTGTTGAGTTTTTACCAATAATTTCTATGTTTTAGAAGATTGAGGGTGATTATTTCTGTTACACGTCATTTGGATATCATGGCACTGAGCAACCCTATGGTTAGACTAAAAGATAAATGTTTTGAGCTCTACAGGAAAGACTTTGCTGATTATGCAGACTTTTGTTTCAAGACCTTTGGTGATCGAGTAAAGAACTGGTTTACATTCAACGAACCTAGAGTAGTGGCTGCACTTGGGTATGATAATGGGTTCTTTGCTCCGGCAAGATGCTCCAAAGCATTTGGAAATTGTACAGCTGGAAATTCTGCAACTGAGCCTTATATTGTTGCACATAATTTGATTTTATCTCATGCAACTGCGGTTCAGAGATATCGTGAAAAGTATCAAGTTAGTACCCATTCTTTTGTTTCGAGCTGGATGACATTCATTTGATTCATTGGAATTTGTTAAAGCTTGTGTTTATTGATAAATGATTACATTGCAGGAAAAGCAAAAGGGAAAAATTGGAATTCTCTTAGATTTTGTTTGGTATGAACCTCTTACCAGATCAAAAGCAGACAACTATGCAGCTCAAAGAGCAAGAGACTTTCATGTTGGATGGTAAAATGTTCTTTATGCCTTAAGATTTGAAATTGCATTCATTATCTCTTTCTTTTGCCTTCATTACCTTTTAAAGATTGTTAGGCCGATATTGACGCTTCTGATCATAATGATTAGGCACCATTAGTAATAAAATCAAATTTGAAAAGCATATAGATATCATATGCATCTTGCAAGCTGCCGTGAACTTAGTCATATATTTAATATTTTTATGAATTTGTACAAAATAGCAGGGATGGGGTAATCCAGTTGCATCATCTGAATCATGAAAATGTATCAGTTAGTGATAGATTCCAGAAACTCAATAACTATGATTTTGGTCTAATGCAGGTTTATTCACCCCATTGTATATGGTGAGTATCCAAAAACAATGCAAAATATTGTTGGTAACAGATTACCCAAATTCACACAAGAAGAGATTAAGATAGTGAAGGGCTCTATTGATCATGTTGGTATCAACCAATATACCACTTACTACATGTATGATCCCCATCTGTCAAAACCCAAGCACTTGGGCTACCAGCAAGACTGGAATTGTGGATTTGCTTGTAAGAAATTTCTGACTTTCTTTTTTTTTTTATTAAAAAAGTTCAATAATTAGGAAATTAAAAATAAGAGTAAAAATCCATGCGCATATACTTCTCTTCGCCACTAAATATTGTTTGTTTTGAACTTTGTAGATAACAAGAATGGAGTGCCAATTGGTCCAAGGGTAAGTTATCATCATCATCTGCTTCTTTTACAGTTTAATAATGCAATAGTCATATGGTTTTGATTTCATACCATTTTATTGATTAAATATGTGCAGGCACATTCTGAGTGGCTTTACAATGTACCATGGGGATTGTACAAGGCCTTGATCTACATAAAAGAGCGTTATGGAAATCCTACAGTGTTTTTATCTGAAAACGGTATGCATCAGTACCCATCTTCCTTCTATTTCGTTAAATTTTCAGCAGGTTTTGTGGGGTTTGTTTACTCTGATTATCGTACGTACAGGCATGGATGATCCTGGTAATGTCACACTTCGACAAGGATTACATGATACAACAAGAATCAACTTCTACAAGGGCTATTTGACCCAATTAAAGAAGGCAGTTGATGATGGAGCTAATGTGATTGGGTATTTTGCTTGGTCATTGCTTGACAACTTTGAATGGAGATTAGGCTACAGTTCAAGATTTGGCATCGTCTATATTGATTATACCAATCTAAAGAGGTATCCGAAAATGTCTGCCTACTGGTTCAAGCAACTAATCCAGAAAAACAATCATTAACTGGTTACTATTTCTTGGAATTTCAATTTTCTAGTGAATAATGGTTTTCTAGTAAAGGAATCAATCCTTAATGAGTTTGAACCTCTTATGTTTGTGTTCAGGTTTTTGGTTTTGTATTGCTAATGTTATACATTTAATGATATGGCCAAATCAACCAATTCAATAAAAATAATCCAAATGCACGAGAACCTATTTGTTTGAATTTAATGATGTGTGATTAGAAAAATAATAAGTATAATGGATTAATTTTCATTCCAATTTTTGGTTTTTTTAGTACAATTGAAATCCAATGAGTCACAATATATTACGAAATCTCTCATTTTTTATACTCTTAAAGGAAATAGGAAAACGAATCAGACTATATTTTATTAGTTCATAATTTTTGTTAAATGAATACAATATTTGGGTTTAATAATAATTTCTTCAAAATATTTATTTTTTTCATTAAACCTACAAAATATATTTAAAATCATAAAAAAAATTAAATATTCAATTAATTTTGCAGGTTATTCATTTTACTCAATAATAATACTCAAAACTCAATTGGATTAGCTTTTTTTTTTTTTTTTTTTTTATTATTATTATTATAATCAAACTTTATAACTTAAAAACATTTGTCATACAATAATGCATCTAAGATAAAATAAGAAGGATTACTAAACCACTCCTTAGAATCTAATACTAAATGAGTAGCTCGAACTAAGCTATGGGCTGACTCATTCGCAGACCTTTTAATAAAATTGCACTGAACATGAGAAAAGTGCTTTAAGACTAACCTACACTGCCATAATATTAGGAGCTAAGGAATTATCATTTTCATGTCTAAGCTCTTTTATAACTTGCAAACAATCACTTTCTATCTAGAGGTTGTCAAGATTGTTGCCCTTTAGCCATCAAAGAGTTGCCACATTCCTTGAGATTCGGCTCAAAGGTTGTCGGATTACCCTCTCGAATCCAAACTTTTGCTGAAATAAAAGTACCATTTGAATTTTGAATGACAGCCCCAGAACCATATTTGTTCACATTCGAGAATAGAGCAACGCCCACATTAATCTTGATGTTGCCATCTTTTAGGGAAGTAAATGAATCTAGTCATTCGCAAGCAGTTTAGTATTCGACTCGATAAAAACTCGTTCATATTCAAATCATTTTATAAACAAGCCAAACTTGAACCTTATTTTAAAACTCAATAAATAAATGAGTCGAGTTTTAGCAAAATAAAATTCGATTAGATTAGACTCGTGAACAGTTCGATTATAAACTCGTGAACAAGCAAGCAAAAAGCTCAATTAATAGGCTCATAAACAGTTTTATTATTATTATTATTATTATTAACTTATAATTTTTATATTCCAAAAAATATATTTTAACACTTTTATAAACTTTTTACTAATTCAAATTAACTACAATATATATTAACATTTTCATATTATATAAAATATTTTTTTGATTAATTAATATTTTTGTAATACATATAATGCTCAATTTTATGATTACATTTTTCACTAATTTGATGTTTTTACTTTTATATTAATTAGTTTTAAGTATGTTCATTATAATTATTTTATTAAAAATAAATATTTAAGAAGTTTAATATTTTGATAAGTTATAAATAAATTTCATAATGAGTCGAATTTAAGTTTAATTCACTTATAATTTATTAATGAGCCGAGCTCGAGTTGTGCTCAAGCTCAACTTGAGTTTTAAGCGAGTTAAGTTTGAATATGATTTTCAATCTTGATCCAAAACTTGAGCTCGAGTTCGAAAAAAAAATATGAACTGAATCTGAACAAGTTAAAATTCGGCTCCCCTACCATCTTTCGGTTTAGACCAAATCAAATGACCATCCTCAAGAGCTTCAAACTCTGAAACATTCTGAATTTTTATTTCTTGAGCTGATCGCCATTGGGTAAGGACTCGGCCTGAGTTATTCAAGACATCAACAATCGAACTCTGCTTGTTTCCCCAAATAAGCATGTTTCTTGCGTTCCAGAGGGCCCAGCAAATTGTCGCAAACGTATTGCTTTCTTCATTATCTAGTTGCTTCAACGAGTTGAAGACCCACTCTGCTGCTTTGCTCGACTGTGCTACAGCAACACGCAGCCTTGAACACTGCCACATCTCTCGCAAAAAGGGCACCCGAACATCGCATGAAGTAGAGTTTCATCATCCATTTTACACACTGCACAACGCAATTGAATTTCAACATTTCTTTGAGCTAAATTAGTATTAGTAGGAACACACACATTGCAAACTCATCTCCCTTTCTCTCATTAACACTCATGAGGTTTGACACTCTTGCCTCCTCCAAACCCTCTCTCACACAAGATTGGATTAGCAATACTTGAGTTTAAGACTCAACCCAATTAAAACTAAAGAATTTTTGCAAGGTGCGCAGCAAGTCTAAGTTTGTCTACATTAAAACCAAAGCGAATTTGAATATTTTTGCGAGTCATGTCTATGTAACTCATAAATAGCTTGGTTGATTTATGCACTAAGAATCAATAAAATATTAGCATAACATTGTCTTCAGAATTTAGACCAAATTAATGCATAAGAAATCCACTAATTGAGTTCTTTCTAAGATATCGTTTGACATGATAGATTTTAAATTTATGGTTTTGAACAAATTCATAGAATAAAAAAATATGAAAAGTGAAATTATGGAATTTTGATACATGGTGAAGTTATAAAATTTTGATCCATGTATAGTTTGTTACAATAATAAAATTTTAGGATTTATTATTGAAATTTATATGTAAGACTTATATTTAAATAAATAATTACAATTACATGAATTTTATGAATAAATTTCTAATCTACTCTCAATATCCATTACAGACAGATATAGTTTTTGTTAAATAAATGAACATTAAAGTATTATATCACATAATATAATAATTATTACATAAATTAAAATTGATAGTATATTTTTCTCCTTAGTGTACATATTATAAAATGCTAATATATTAATCGAATTTTTCATAATCAGTTGTAAATGCTAATTTATTTAAGGGGCTGTTTATTTCACTAAAAATAAGGTCAGGAATCGGAATCATAATAGACGATTCCAATTCCTAACGTTTGTTTTGCGAAAAAATATTTGGGAATCGAAATGCGATTCCTCCCATTTGGGAGAATCACTGGTTCTCCTTACTTCCTCAAAGAATTAAACTCTCATTTCTATAAGAATTAAGTCAAACATTTTATTTTAATCAAACGTACAATTATTTGTATTATTTAAAATATTATTATTAAATATAAAATATGATAAAATATGAAATTAATAAAAATTAAAATAATATCAAAATAATGATAAAATAAAAAATTAATTTTATTAGCTTAAATAAATATTAAAAATATAGAATTAAAATTAAAAAAAATAATTTAATCATCCAAATAAATATTTAACAAAATATAGAACTAAAATTAACATATATTTTTAAATTATATTAAATATCTTATTTAAAATGCTTTTCACTATTTAATTTAAATAATTAAAATTTTAAATATGATCACTATAATATTTATAAAAATAATATTAACAATATACATGTATATTAATAATAAAATTTTTTAAAATTTTTGCATCCATTCCAAATCTTATATTCAAAAAACTGAACAGTTTTATAATAAATCGATTTCGATTCCTCCAATTTTTATTGTTGAACTAAATATTTGAGAAAAATAATCATTCTATTTTTAATTCCGCTTCATTTCGTTTTTAATTCCGATTCCGATTCTAGAGTTTGAACCAAATGAGTCCTTATTTAAGTCAAATTTGTACAACTTAGTATTCTAATTTGCAATATATATATATATAGAAGAGAATTTATGAAGAAATTATCTTAAAAAAAAGGAGAATCTCTCTCTCTCTATATACATATATATATAAAAGAAGTTTTAAATGGTTTTTTAATGATATCATTTATTTTGAATGACTTAAAATTTTATTTGTTGCTGACTGCAATAAGCACCTGAAACAAATTAACAAATTATGGAACTAATTAACAAATTAAAAAAAAAACAACTAAACATAGTAAAAAAGTTTTAAACGGTTTTTTAATGATAGAAAAAGATTTTTTTGATGATTTTGTAAATGATCTCTATCTAATTTATTAACAGATTTTAATGATATTTCTGGTCTATAAATAAGCTGTTTGTTCACTCTCACTTCCACCATCAACTCACACTCTCTTTCTCTTTCTCTTTCTACTCTCTCTGTTATTCTAAAGATGATAGGTGGCCAATGGCAGTTGCTCTTTTTGGTATGGATGGTTAGTGTAATGTGCATGGCGGATGCCACGGAGGTTGATCGGCTGCAGCTGGACAAGATAAATTTTGATACCGGAGGGCTGAGCCGAGAGAGCTTTCCGGAGGGGTTTTTGTTCGGAACGGCCACGTCCGCTTATCAAGTTGAAGGCATGGCTAGCAAGGACGGTCGTGGACCCAGCATTTGGGATGAATATGTTAAAGTTCCTGGTAATATAATATGTGCCTAGGCATGCCAAACCCACTTATTTTTCACTTTATATCCATTATTTTATATGGTTTAACACTTCTCTCAAGTGTCAACACAGAGTCTAGTTGAGACTTGACTAGCATACCATAACCATGAAATAGCTCTCATGCAATTGGGTTCAGGGCCTGGCTCTGACACCATGTCAAAGTATACATGTTATAACTTACAATTTAATATAATATGACATGATTTTTACGTGAGAGCTGCAGGGAATATTGCCGAGAATGCTACAGGAGAGGTTTCAGTGGACCAGTATCATCTCTATAAAGTATGTGTTTATTCTTGTCTTATAGTATTATGCTAATTGTATCATTTGATATATTCTGTAATTCTATGATCCATTATTCATGTCTTTTTCTATTCTTGTAATCTTACAGAAAGATATAGATATCATGGCAAAGTTGAACTTTGATGCATACCGGTTTTCAATTTCATGGTCCAGAATTTTCCCAAGTAAGTAATCTCTAGAGACGACTTCAGTAGCACTGAAACAATTGTTCTTTGGTTTGGCCTGGCCTAATCTCTAACTCACTTTTGATGTAGAGGGAACTGGGAAAGTGAACAAGAAGGGTGTTGCATACTACAATAGATTGATCAACTATATGCTCAAAAAAGGTTAAGCTAGCTCTGAACGAAAATCTAAAATATGTGTGAAAGTGGTATATGAATAATGTCCAGCTCCTGACTTTGTATTTTGCAGGCATCACTCCGTATGCAAATCTTTACCACTATGATCTCCCCCTTGCACTTGAGAAGAAATACAAAGGACTACTGAGTCGCCAAGTAGTGTAAGTATTCTATGTTTTACCAATAATTCTTATATTTTTACGCATAATTTGGAGATCGTGGCACTGAACAACCATCTCTAGTTAGACTAAAAGATGAATCTTTCCAACTCTGCAGGAAAGACTATGCTGATTATGCAGACTTTTGTTTCAAGACCTTTGGCGATCGAGTAAAGAACTGGTTTACATTCAATGAACCTAGAGTAATTGCTGCACTTGGATACGATAATGGGTTCTTTGCTCCTGCAAGATGCTCCAAAGCATTTGGAAATTGCACAGCTGGAGATTCTTCAACCGAGCCTTACATTGCTGCCCATAATTTGATTTTATCTCATGCATCTGCAGTTCAGAGATATCGTGAAAAGTATCAGGTTAGTACCTGTTCTTTTGATTTGAGCTGATGGATAATATATTCATTTGATTCAATGGAATTTGTTAAGCTTGTGTTTATTGATAAATGATTACATTGCAGGAAAAGCAAAAGGGAAAAATTGGAATTCTCTTGGATTTTGTTTGGTATGAACCTCTGACCAGAGGAAAAGCTGACAACTATGCAGCTCAAAGAGCAAGAGACTTTCATATTGGATGGTAAAAAGTTCTTTACACCTTAAGATTTGAAGTTGCATTCCTTTATTTCTTTCTTTTGCCTTTATTAACTGTGATTTTCTGGGCTAATGTAGGTTTATTCACCCCATTGTATATGGTGAGTATCCAAAAACAATGCAAAATATTGTTGGTAACAGATTACCCAAATTCACAAAAGAAGAGGTTAAGATAGTGAAGGGCTCAATGAATTATGTTGGTATTAACCAATATACCACTTACTACATGTATGATCCCCATTATCAGTCACAATCCAAGGACTTGGGCTACCAGCAAGACTGGAACTGTGGATTTGCCTGTAAGAAATTTGTCTTTTTTATTGAATAACTAGGAAATTAAAAATAAGAGGAAAATCTATGTGCATGTATTACTTGTTTTGGTTACTAAATATTGTTTGTTGTGAACTATGTAGATGAAAAGAATGGGGTGCCAATCGGTCCACGGGTAATTTATCTGCATCTTTTACAGTATAATAATGTATTAACAGTTGTATGGTTTTAATTCATACCATTTTATTGATTGAAAATGTGCAGGCATATTCTGGTTGGCTTTACAATGTACCATGGGGGTTGCATAAGGCTTTGATGTACGTGAAAGAGCGTTATGGAAACCCAACAGTATTTTTAGCTGAAAATGGTAGGTTTACAAATCACTCTAAACTGCACCAAAGTTAAATTTTCAGCAGGGCTTGCAGAGTTTGTTTACTCTGATTATTGTATGTACAGGCATGGATGATCCTGGTAATGTCACACTTCGACAAGGATTACATGATACAACTAGGATCAACTATTTCAAGGGCTATTTGACTCAATTAAAGAAGGCAATTGATGATGGAGCTAATGTGATTGGGTATTTTGCGTGGTCATTGCTTGACAACTTTGAATGGAAATCAGGCTACACTTCAAGATTTGGCATTGTCTATGTTGATTACACCACCCTAAAGAGGTATCCGAAAATGTCAGCCTACTGGTTCAAGAAACTCATCCAGAAGGACAATCATGATTAGCTAGTAATGTATGTTTCTTGGAATAATGGTTTTTTGTAGTAAAGGTATCGATTGTTAATGAGTTTGAACCTCTTATGTTTGTGTTCAGGTTCTTTGGTTTTGTAGTGCTGAGAAATTATTAGTTAGGACTGAAATTTTTATTAGCATCCAATAAAAATTTAGCAGTTGATTATCAGTCTCTTTTCTTTCTATTCTGTCTTTCTTTTACTTCTCTGCTAGTCTATTTAAACGTATGTTTTTCCTTTACACTAGATTCATCCATTTGTATGTTTTTGCTGCTTTTAAACGCAAATCGCTTGAGTTTACAACTAGAAAATGCTATTGAGTTTTCAATCCTGACAACTACTCTCATCTCTAACTCCAACCATTCTTCATGAACTCAATGAAAAAGAGATAATCTACAGGAATTGGTAAATGATCATAAAAAATGGGCAATAAATTATAACCAAAAAGATTCAAAAATTACACACGAGAAAAGAAATTCAAGATAGTATTTTGCTTATTATCTCTACTCTTGCTATTCTTTGATTTTTCATTTTTACCTCTACCTTTCCCATTAGAAATCTTTCTAGGCTTAGAATTCACACTTTCCTGGGATTCCTTTGCAACACATAAGATCTCTGAATTTTCTACCTCTGTCACCTCTGAAACTTGTTCATCAATGCTTTCTTTCTTAAGCAAGTCAATTTCGATTTGTTTTCTTTTCTTAGAAGGAATGTTGCCAGGATCCTTTGATGGATTGCTGACAGGAGTTGAACACAATGTATTCGACTTTACATCCTCTGACACAACTAAAACTTCTTGAGTACTGCTCTTTGTCAAAAATGGGTTGTTAGGAATCTTCTGTGAGATGTCATCATGAATTATTGCATTTTCTGTTCTTGCATGAATTTCTTGTGGTAAAACTAGTTTCTGAAGTGCTAGAGCTTCACTGATATACTTCCTCTCAGTAACAATATGATCCAGCTTCAATATCATTCCTGCAACCATAAACCCATTAATGTAAAATATGCAGTCTCATAATACCAAGTGAAAGTATTAGCAGTCAAAAATGTCCCTCACAGGTGAGTTAGACAGGAGTTGCATAGATATATTTTATCAGAACTTTGTGATTTGCAAGTACAGGGCACAATAAATAAATTATAATTTTAACAAATTTAAGCCATTGTGTCCATTTAGAAAGATCATGGGGAGCTAAACCACTTGCCTGCAGTATCTTGTTCTCTGGTTTTATGTGAAGAAAGGGGCAAGAAATGCCTCTTTTTTCTGGATACCTCAGTGGATTCAACTCTCTGGATCTCATAAGGATTTTGAATGACAACAGGGTCAGGATGACATTCAGGACTTGGGAAATAATCAAAGGCCTCCATGTTCATCGGATTCAAGTTTCCTTCAGCAATTGCAGTTGCTACTGGAGGAGGAAGTTCTCTGATATCATTGAAAATCAGTCAAGGCAATAAATTTCACACTATTGACACACACACACAAACGCCAAGTGCAGATTTATTAACTCAAGGCCCATAAGTCATTATAGTAGATGCTATGATTAGGACCTATCTTTGTGAATAGATTTGCAGTAGATTGTATAAACATTTTGAAACAGAATCAAAAAGGAAGAAATAGGATACGGTCCAAGGAAATCGAGCTGCCCATCAAAATAATCCAGAAGATTTTGTGAAAGAGGTTTCATGCATTTGACTTTCTTTGCATTGGCATCATATCTGCACAGAAAAATAAAAGGCCAGTATGTACATGCAAAACATAACCTAATGTTCTGGATGACTGACATGAGTTCAGGAATATTAAATAACCTTAATTTTACAACTTACGCACATTCGAGCATGCTGGAAAACAGCAAGTGCTTCTTTGTAAGATGTGGAGTAATCTTCAGGCATTTGACTGCCCTTCTCCAACTTCAGAACTGATAAAACCTGTGAGCATATCCACCTCATTTCATTTTGTTGATAAAATGTTTCGTAATCATTGAAATATGAATTTACAACACCATTTAAAATTTTCTATAATGGACACATGACATGCAAGAAAAGCTTCCTAGATGAAAGAACAAGAACAGAAATCTCAGCAGCTCCACCTGCAAATTAAGATGAGATTGCAAAGGTGTTATTGGGTTTTAGCTATTTTCTTGCCATCTTATTCCTTGAAAAATAATACTTAAAAGTTTAAGAATATAAAGCTTTCCACACAAACTGAAAGAAACCACTGGAGTATCTCAGACCTAATCTGCAACTAAGATTTTGTGAATGTGCATATTTTATATATCTCTTATTAAAGATGACAACTACATGCTCTCAGTACCTGAAACTTAAACTTCATCATCATAATTAAGGAAAATCAACAAATCCTTCAAAACAAACCTTGGCGGGTTGATTATTTAAATTAGCAAATCTTTCCTCCCAGATTTTCATAAATTGTTCCCATACAATAATCAGTCATTGATTTCTAATAAACTGGCATGTATTATATTCAGCATTTGATAGGGCAGTTAGTCTCATGCCACTTATGTAGACTAGGGCTACTCAGAAAACAAACATGCTAAACTTTACTACAAAACAAATAGAAATTCCACATTATGTAGCCACCTACATTACACTGTTACAGAGTACCCACACTAAAGCTTCATATTGCAGTCTCATGCCAATTACATAGAGTAGGACTAGTTAGAATACAAGCATGCTAAGCTTGACAACCAACCAAATAGAACTCCACATTATGTTGCTACCTATTCTGTATTGTGTATAGTAGCAAACTTCCACATTGCGTGGAAACTACTTAGAAGTGCAGTGTACAAAAAAGAACTGAACAAAAAAATTAATGTTTGTATCATTTTGATCCACACAAAATATCAAATGATTAGAGAATGAATTGTAGCCCAAAAGCTTGGAGCATGTTTTCATCTATTTTATTCTCCAGGACTTGAAATGTGATTAATTCTATGGACATCTGAAAAACCAGTAGAACATACTTACACGATCCAAGTTGCGATACTTAGAAACATAGGAATGAGCCTTAACAATCCCAATTCCAGGAACAGATGGAAGAAAATCACAGCCAGCTAAAACGCACATACCTGTAAATATGTCAAGGCATGCACCAATTTACAATCCAATCTTACTCATACAATTACTTATGGCTCTGTCTCATGACAAGTGAAATAAGGGAATTTTATATGATTTTCCCTAATTTTGTATGATCAGGAAAAAAAAATATCAATAAGATTTGTTATCATGGTTGTGAAAACAGAATCCACAACCAAATTCAGTAAAATAAGAGGTTTTCTTATTTTTGGTGCATGAAAGTAGTCATCACAAGGCCTTGATATTTCCTTCATGCTTTTTTTTTTCTTTTTTTACTTCCTTTTTTCCTTAGTTCAATCACTTTTTTGCTTTTATATGCATTATATGCTTCTAATTTGAAATTGTATTTGTATTTCAAACTTCCGATAACTTATTTGTTTAGAAAATATTGCTACAGAACACTCACCAATAAATAGGTCCCTATTAAAATACTGGAATGAAGGTTTGCAAGCCACAGCATCAAAAACCTTGTCTAAAACCATCTCTTCACCTTTGCCATATCGATCCATCTTAAAAATGGTCTGTTAGCAACCAAAGAAGATCAAGTCAAGGCAATACCAATAGTTTCAATAATGAATAAAAATAGCCAAGTGATCAGGAGAGCAATAGACCTCCATCTCCAACAAATCAAAATTTCGTGGAAGTTCTTACAGCTTGGCAACCATATGCCAATAGATCACTATCCTCTGTGATAACCGCTGCTATACCACCCTTTTCTGCCTCAATACTAGACAAGTATGCTAACTGTGCATCAGCCTCATATGGAGCTACTACAAATTCCACATTTTCTGATCTCAAGATCTGAAAGGTAACCATAGGACATAACCAATAAGGAAATATGACATTTTTTTTTTTCAAATTTCAAAATGTGAAAACTAAATGTAGGACATAGCATATCATGAAAAGTGAATCCTAAGAAAAAAAAAATGATGAACAGGAGATGAACATGGACTGAACTCCTAAAACTACAAGTAATGGTTTTGAGTGGTGTACCTGAATCAGCTTATGTGCCATGAGTGGGGTGACAGCGACTGCTCTCTACAAGCCAAACCACAACGGTAAATGTGAATTAATGATTGTTAACATTGAAAGTAGCCAAAAAGCACATCCAGATTGTATAAATCTAAATAAAATTTAAACAAACTAGTTAAAAGATTGAACAAGAACTTTGAGATGGCTAAAGTTTGGCATAAAACTTACTTTACGATTCCCAGAATCAAATCAAACAGGAAATAAACTTGACAAGAAAAATTCAGTCACACTTGGGAGAAGACATGAACTACAAGACAAATAACGTAGAGAAAGCCTGTCTGAATTACCAAAAATTTCAAAGAGTTCATCTTGCCAAAAAAAAAAATGGCAATAAATTCAAATAATGATTCAATCTAAACCCAAAAACAAAATTTCCATCAATCTACAAGAAAATCAAACGAAATTCATTTTACTTATCCTCAAGAAATATGCCCTTTTTTAGAATACAAACTAAGAATTGCTAATCAAATCAATATAATCGTACAAAACGTAGCAAAAGGTGAAATTCTCATTCTCATACCTGGAAAAGCTCACTGGCAGCATTAACATTCCCTTCTTTAAGCTCCACCATGGCCAACTCACGATTAGTTTCTCTTCTCCTGCTCAGTCCAAAAACAAATGTTTAAGCAAAATGTAAATACCCATTTCCAAAAATCTCAAACGAGTAATCTTTAAACAAGGAAATTATAAAAGTACCTGTGCCTTTCATGTTCTGTTGCAGCTTTACAAGGAATACTAGCACCATCAAAAACGACAACTGGGATTATCTTGTAGTATCTAAGAAGATTGATTCTGTGCATAAAGTAGTCTAAATATCGCAGCTTTTTATCACTTTTTAAATCCAAACATATCTCCATACTACATGAATAAGCTGTAAAAATAATTCACAAAAAAAAAATCAAAATTCCTTAAACCCATAAAATTTATCTAATAATGCTGAAAATTTAAGGAATGCTATTGACAAATACTGATACCTCCTTTGTGAAGCCATGAATAAGCATCAATACCCACCTGTAAAGATTATAAATTGAGTAAAAAAAGAGGTAAAAAAATTCAAAAATAAATGAAAAAGAAGAAAATGGGTATATTTGAATTTACTCGTTTGCCAGAGTAGTTATTGATGTGAACGGGTTTAATGTAGGGTTTCATGAACTTGAGAAGATCTTTGATACCCATTTTTGCTTTTGCTTTGCTGCTGCTCTGTTTCTTTCTTTGTTTTAGAGAATTAAGCCCTAATTGCGTTGTATTAAGAGAGAAGAGAAAATGGCGGGAAGATTAGCAAATGTCAAAATTTGGAGGCAAAGCAAAAATAGTGCAGTATCAAGTCACATGACTGTCATATATGATTTTGTACGGGCCAATAATACATGACTTTGTAGCTGTAGTAAATAGTAACTAGTAATTCTTACCCTTGGTTTGGATTAGGAAAAAATACAGGAGAGGAAAGAAAATAAAGTTGGAAAATAAAAAAGGAAATAAAATTTTGAAAGTAAGTTATTTTCTATTTTTAAATAGGAAGAAAAATAAAATTATTTTCCTTTCATTAATATCTTTCTTTATTTTTTCTTCAAAAATATTTATTTTCTTTTCCTTTTATTTTCCTTCATCTTTCCAAATAAGGAAAAATAACTTTTTTCCTTTTTTTTTTTCCCTCAGTTTTTTTTTCCATATTTTCCTTATATTTTAAAGGCGTTGACCAACGTTGTTCAGTATGAGCAGACGGATTTGTCTATTAATCTAGCATATTTCAATATTAAAATGATATTTTAGTATAACAGTAAGGTGAGATTATTTTAAAAATAGATGCTAGAATTCAAACTCACCTACATTAAATTATTTTTCTCCAATGGTCAATGCTTAAGAAAGAAAATATATGTTGTAATTTTTGCAAAATATATTAAAAAATTGAAACCTTTGATTTAATGCATTAAGAAAAACATTTGATCATTAGACTAATAGTTTCATAATACTCTTTTTTATTATTATTATTATTGTTATATTTTGATCTTAGAATTGAGGTACATATAAGTAAAGTGTGAAACAAGACTAGAAAGGCAGAGATTGATTTCTCTTGTTGAGGTTGAATTTATTTATTCAATTTGACATTGATACTCCCTAACAGCATTTACAAAGGATTTTCATATAATTGTTGTAAATAACAAGAAAATGCCAACTAGCTAAGCTCACTTAAAAAAATATATACGAGTCATTGCTGGACTAAGAAGTCTCGAGTTTGAATATCAATTAATATCATTTTGCATACTTCGTTATTTTGAGAAATTTTTAAATAGACTGAGTTTACCATATTACTTATAAACTAAACTAATAAAAACATGATACGTCAATTAATGATTTCAAATCACTCATAAATTATAGCATGATTAATTGATGATTTCAAATCACCCATTATTTCATAACTAGCTACATAAGTATACGTATTGCTCCCTTATCCCTTGACACCTATTTGATCTTTTTATTTTATTCCTTTTTGCCATCATTATTTGTATGCATAAGAAATTTTCAACAACTCTGCATTCAACAATTCCTACTTCATACAACTATTTTTCTGCAAAACAAATTACTATGCATATTAGATAAAGGGAAATCATTTCATGGGGCAGGTCTCAAATACAAGGGTATGTAGTTCATTTTATCTGGCTCTGAATCCCACACTGAAAATGCACTTGAACACTTCATCCATTTCTTTGTCATACTGGGGAAATGGCGATCGATCACATCTTTCAATGTCTCTGTCTTGTTAACCCACTCCAACCCTCTATTTGTGTAGGTTTGGGAGTTGAAATTAGTGGTGAAAAAACGATCAGCCTCTAGTCTTCTGCAAATAAAAAGTATGACAATCAATTATATTGAAACATAACTTAAGAGCATATTTGGTATATTGAAACATAACTTAAGAGCATATTTGGTAGGTTTGGTAGATTGTAATGAAATATAATTCAATGACATTTAATTAATCGCGTTAGATTATATATGTTCTACCAAACATTCAAATAAAATAAATTATATGAATTCACATAGTGAAATGGAATGAAGTTTACCTTGATGCAATAAGTAAGAAAATAAAGAAAGCAGTCTCACTTATGCCAAAGCCTTTGATTTTCTTTTCTGCATGTAAGCCTACTTGCAAATCAAGCTTTTCAACGTCATTTCCATACACTTGATAAAGAGCTTCTATAGCCTCTTTGTCATCTGTCAAATCTTCCCATTTGCATATAGGAATCATCAGTAAATTTCTTCTGAATTCATTATACCGAGCAACTCCTCTCTCCCTATCTCTATAGACTAATCAAATCATCAAAAATTATAGTTATGTTTGGATTAAGATAACGAAAAAAATATATGTAAAGAACACTGAAAAAGATTAAATATGAACGGAATTACTCTCCATAGCAGCCATATCAACAGGATCTTGTCTATCTTCTCCATTAATATCATGAGCAATAAGGTTTCTCATCCATGAAGGATAATTCCATAATGTAACAGCTCCACTTTCTTGATGACCCATTGATACCAATATTTGCTCCATTCCAATTTTTGACAATCTTTTCTCCCCTTCCTTTCCTACCATTTCCCTCATAGGCAACCTATAGCAAAACATGCAAACTACAATTAGTCTTAATCTTAATCCCAAGTTTAATTAACCAAATAAAATTGAAAAAAAAGAACAATTTAATAATCAAGTGCCTGACTTTATAGCACATGAGCTATTTATATAGTAGAGGTAAACACTTGGTAAGTTCGGTTTATATAGTTTAAACCATTAAACACATAAACTAAGAAGAGGAAAGGTAAGTAGTACTCTTCTAGCACTGGAGGGCATTCATATTTTGAAGTTATAGATTTGATGTCCCTTAAGATGAGTTTATCAGGTAAAAGTGCATGCATTCTGTACACACTTGTAAACTCTTCAGTCAATGAATATGGAACTCCATGATCTATTGGCCTTTTAAGACCAACCAATCCACTAAATAAGGGTCCTGCAAAGTGCCCAAATAAATCCTTAATCTTCTTCCCCAAAAATCCATACCTGTACCAAAGTATCATAAATGATTACATAAAATTTTTTCATAATTTATTCGGAATTCCATATTATCATATTCAGTATGAATGAAAAAAATGTTCATTTCACTCTTCATTACCAGTTTATCCTCATTCCAGCAAGAAGAGTGTCAGTCTTTAAGAGCTCTACAGTCCAATCAATGGTGTGAATTTTAGCAATAACAGCTGAAGTCACCAATCTTGCATGTCTATAGAGCTCTTCATCATCAAAATCAGGATAATGTTCCTATGCATAAAGGAAATTCACCAAATTAATTATCATCAGCTAACAAATTTACCATTAAGCACTATCTATACACATTTTCTAAAAGTGCATATTGAACAAGAACAAGTCCTACTAAAGGACCATATTACATACTAATTAGACTTAGTTTGACTGGCGTGTTGACTGGTGTTTTTATATTCTTTACAGTTATATAGAACAAGGTCTTTCTTAAATTTGTACATAATATGATTATCCTAAATATTCAATTGATATATCCATTTATTTAAAAAGAAATGGATTGGTAATGAAAAAGAAGAAAGCTACCAACCGTATTGTAGAGTGTCGACTATATAGAATGAAACATTATATGTACATCAATTTTTTTTAATTAAAGTTTGACAAGAAGAGCAATCAGAGAGTATGATAGGACATCCCAATTAAGCTGACACTTTTAATGCTCAACATCACACTACCTCTTATTTATATATTGAAAAAATATCCAAAAATGCAAGAGTTTATTTGTACATCAACTACTATTACTATATGTGAAGTGCTAATTCAACAATAAAATTGAAGTGTTGAAATGGGAGAAGAAAAAGATAAATAAGGATGAGCATTTGTTACTTACTTTAAGCATATCACATACAGAATTATGTTCTCTGACAAATAAGGCTTGTAATAGGGAAAACCCTGCCCAGCAATTCCTAACATCACCAGAAATTGGAATTCCTTTCTCATCATGCTCAAGAAGCCCATCTGTTGCAATCTTTAATTTCCCACCTTTGAATGTCCTTACTCTTCTCATTCCATCCTCATTGTTCCCATAAACTACACTCCCATCCCTGGTTTAATTGGAAATTTTCTAGGTTAAGAAAATGCAATTACCATTTGATTTATAATTATTATTAGATGCCTCATTTAATAATTTTTATTTTTTTTATTTAATTGTACCACAAGGTGAACTTAGTAAAATATATGAAAGTCATATGATTTTACTATTAAAAAAAAAAAGAAATTGCAAAAAAATATCATATGATTTGATCATTTTGTACTTATGGGTCTGTGAATTTTTTTTTTGACAAAAAAGAATATGTAATTTATTCCGTTAACAGTTTAGAATCTATACCATTAACATCGTTAGTCAATGACGGCGTGGCATGATAAACACTGATGGAGCACATGTGGCACTAATGTACCCCACCTTTTATCTATATTGCTATTTAAAAAATAAAGAAATAGGACTCATCAGTGCCATATCAACGTTGATTATATCACATCAGCGTTGACTAATGTTATTAAAATTGTGAATTTTAAAGTATTAACAAATCAAATTATAAACCTCTCTTTATCAAAAAAAAAAAATTCACAGACCTATAAATATAAAAGAATCAAATAACAAAATATTTTTTTATACTTTCTAAAAAAACAACAACAATTTTTTTAAGGACTTACCACCATGGAGTTCTTGTATTTAGGCATCCAATTTTTAAATAAGGTGAATGTGTGGAAACTTTCTTGGTCTTAAAGAATTTGAAGGACTTCAATGGACATCCACTTGCAACTTCATCAGGTGCTCTAATTTCCACCTTTTGAAAGAATTATAGAACATTAGTAATTAGTTCTTCTACTATCTAGTTTGAGAACAAATTCAAGAACTATAAAATAATTGATTTCCCATGCTATAAGATAGAAACTCAAACACTATCTATCTAATAGCTTAATTAATTGCGAATATCTAATTATTTGAATATTATTAGTTTGGGAAAATTCAATATTATTGACATATATTTTCTTTTTATCAATGTGGTAAAAATAATAATTGGGTTATAACATAAAATATACACCTGTTGGGTATCCTCCATATGATCAATCCAGTCATGAATCATGAATTGGATCCATGAGCATGCTATCATGTTGAATTGCTTCCCATTGTCTATGAACTTCTTTCTTGCCAAAAGCTTGTTGGCTACAACTGTTGGATGTGGATCTAACAACTGCAAAGACTAACATCTTAATACAGGATATCTTAAATTATAATTATTATTATTATTTTATATTAAATAAAATTTTATGGTATGAAAATCAATCATGAAATTTTTTTATCTCAGACCATGCTGTTAACCACTCGGAAATCCTTTTGGGACATAAGAGAACTTAAAAAAAATTATTTTAACAAAGAATTAAATAAGATCTATTAATATTTCAATAATGTAATAAAAAATAAACTTATTTGGAATGGCAAAATTTTGGAAATTAATAATAAAGAAAAGAATCAACTTTTCTTACCAAAAAAAAAAAAATTCAATTATAATAAAAGAAAAATATTTATATTAAGGAATTAATTTTTTATTTTTTTATAAAACAATTTAAATTTTAATTTTAAATGCTTATATTTTCCAAAACATTTTTGAATAGATATATGGTGATAATACATTTCAACATTATTACCACAAGTATATGGGTATTAATTTCAATAATTGCGAAGTTCCAATTTTTCTTTTGATACACAACATTCAACTGTTGGGAATGACCTCTATTCAATGTTGTTGATAATAACATCTTAGTTTACTGCATTATGCTTGTTAGATTCGCAAAATAAAATGTACAAAAAATAAAATAATTATTTTTAAAAAATAAAATAGAGTATAAATAAAATAATTATTTTAATTTTATAATTTGATTCATAGTATAAAATAACTATTTTATTCACATAAATTATCATAATATCCTTATAAATTAATTTCATTATTAATATTAAAATTAAATATAATTTTATAAATTTTTATTCAATAAATAATTTAAACGCATAATAAATAAAATTTTTATTTGACTTAATATTTAAAAAATAAAAATAAAAAAATAAGGCAATAATAGTGAGTTTAGACTTATTAATATTTTTTTAAAAGTAAAAATAAAAATACTCTATTCTGTAGTATAAAAAATATAAATTATTTACTTTTTTGTGAAATATATATTTCATAAAAATTGTGAAATTACTATTCCATATACTTAATAAACAAATAAAATAAAATTCAAAAATAAATAAATAAATAAATTTTTATTTATTTATAAATAGAAATAAAATAAAATAAAATAAATACCTCATACGGAGAAGAGGAAGGAGGCATGTTACGGCCGAAAAAAGTTCCTTGGCTACCAATAATATCATCAATGGGATGGTTGCATTTTCCATCAGCCGTTCGATAAGAAAATTGTTTGGTGTCATATTTATGGCCGTTCATTCCTCCAACATGCAACAGATTATAACGTTGGTGTAAATGCCTTCTGATTGCCAAGTAGATAAGTCCCAGTATCACTGGCAACCTGGGCCATAATCCCATCTTGTCCACTAAATGTATAACCTATACATTATAGTACACAAAACGTAGATCAATTAGACCCAGACTTCAGAAATTCTAACAAATTTTTTTGCGCACACTTGACTAAGGACAGGTGTTTTCATAATACTTTATGGCAAAAATTTCAAACTTTAAGATTTGTCAAAGTCTTATAATGAAGAAAATTTTGGTATAGCTTTCAATGTGGGACTTTGACATATAACAACCGCAACTTAAATATCTAACACTTACCACTTACTATTAAATTTAAAAAAAAAAATGTTGTTAATAATAATTTAAAATTATTATTTAACTAGTTCAATATATTAATTTTCTTAATAAGAATTCAATGTAAGAATGGAAAATAATTTGTTTTCATCATGCAAAATAGTTTCCTAAGCTAAAAATTACTTGCAAACTTTTATTAAGAAATTCATGAATTTTTATATAATTTATGGTATTAAAATCGCCTACATAGCATTTTAAATTATAATTAAAATAAAATTAATAAAAAAATCATTTGAGAGAGAGAGAGAGAGAGAGAGAGAGAGAGATACACTAACATAGAACAAAAGAGTGTCAAAGAGAGTCATTTTGGCAATGATATTCCGTAGTTGAGGATGGACGAACGAGGAAGAAAACGCAGAGAAAGCCATGGAATTTTTGACTATTTGAGGATGAAAGGATAAGAAAAGCTTTTTTCCTGCTTTTATAGAAGCAATGATAGAGTGACAGAAATTGGTGAACCATGCTTTCCTTTTACAGTACATTACACGTGTAAATTTTGTCATATAGAGAAAATTGACTAAATTAATTATATCTATTGTCCTTAAACTTACACTATATTTCACAATTATCTCAAAATTTTGATTTGCAATGAAAAATACATAAATTTTTATTTTGTTTCATAATTGTTTCTGAGTTATTTTTTCAGCTTATAACTTGTTAGAAATTTTATGTGACAACTATTTTACACATTTTTAAATTTTTTTACTATTTATAATGACACGTCACAATCAAGTTTCATACATATTAAATATTTTTTCACCTTTCTCTTATTCTTCAATCAAATTTCATATATATTAAAAATTTAAAAATGTGTGAAATAATTATTACATAGAATTTTCAACAAATTATAAGTAGATAAAGTAATTTAGGGACAACTATAAAATGAATTATGGATATAAATTATAAATCAAAATTTAGAGATAATGATAAAATAAAGATATAAATTTAGAGATAATTAATATAATTTAGCGAGAGAAAATTCAAATGAAAATTGAAAACTTAAAAAAAAATAACAAATTAAGGAAAAAGAAAAAGAGTAGTATAAGAAATTTGTCTCGCTCGAAATTGTTTGCCAAATGAGTGAATTCTTTTAGTCAACGTTCCTTCGAAGTTAGATGATATTTAAATAAATAAAAAAAAAAACCCTAAATCCCTTTGCGCTGTCGTCCATGTTTGATATGATAATGAAAATGAATTTATTGGCCGTTAGAATTAGGTAAGCTTGAAAATATCGGATCCAACTGATATATATATATATATATATATATATATATATATATATATATATATATAGTGAAATTAATGTGGGGATTAGGATGAGCCAAAGCAGGAAGACTCATTCTCATTTTCGCTTTATTATCATAAAGATGCAAAGATTCCTCATCGAATTTTGAATAGAGACGGATTTTTTATTGAAATAAATTAAATTTTGTTATCTATATTCCTCTCTAAAAAAATTTTCAAACATAGTGTTAAAGTTTTTCATAATTATAAAATATATATATATTTTTACGTCAATTATAAAATTTGGTTAAAATTACTTATTTGAATTTTTATCTCTTATAATGACATATGTCTTGAATTAAAAATATAAAAAACATATTACTAAAATGAGTTAAATGGTCAATCATATTGTATTTTATTAATAAAATAGTCACTTCTTTAAAATAATTAAAATTTTCCATTATGTAAATAAAAAAATAAAATATCATTGCATATATTACGTGGTTATAAAATCTAATATGCCCTTGTCTCTCAAATTTTTGATAAAAATTTTAATTAAATTTTTAAAATTTTTTACCTATTTTTCTTAAAAAATAAAAAATTATTCTATATATTTAAATAAAAATATATTTTTATTGTAAAAAATTATACACTATCAAAAAACATATAACCTTTCATTTTTATTATTTTGAAATGCATATGTAATTTTCTTACTAAAATAAAATTTTTTATATTATTAGAATATATAAATATTTTTAAAAAAAATTACTTTCCATTGAATTAAAAACCAAAAATAAAATATCTTAATTATGTACCAAAATTATTTTTGAATTTCATTGGACAAATAGAAAAAAAATAGCGATCAATTTGATTTTTTTTTTATTTATAATCAAGGTTATTTTAATATTTTAGAGTATCCCCAACAAGCTCTTAAATTTTCGTCCTTCTCTATTTTAGAGAGCATGTTAATAATAATCTTTTTCAAAAGTTTCTTAAATAACCCTCAAATTTAAAGAGAGAGAAATTAGCTTTTAAGAAATTTTTTATTATTTTTCCCTTCTTTTTTCCTCCAATATTGTAATATTTTCTTATCCTCTTTTCATTTTCTTCATTTTTAAATTATTATTATTATTAATCAAAAAATTTATTATTATTATTATTATTAAAATAATATATTATTATTAAAATATTAAATTTTATATAGAGTAAAAGAAATGATATAATAATAATAATAATAATAATAATAATAATAATAATGTTTTTAAAATGTTATATTTTTTAACTAAAAAATATTATGTAAAGGAAATGATTTATATACAAAAAAAATAGAATTATACATTTATTAAAAAAATGAAATAAGGAGTAAAATAAAGAGTATTGTTAGAGTATATGCATTTTTCGAGATAAATTAAAATAAAGAGTTGAATTATTTATAATATAATAAGAAGTAAAATACAGAGTATTGTTGGAAATGCTCTTACTATTAAATGTGTCATTGACTTTTAAAACTCATTTTGAATTAAAAAAAATATATTTTATGAACAAGTAAGTATGATGGAGTACTTAATTCGTGTATAAAAAGAGGGTGCAATTTGTTAATTAAATTAAATATGAAAACTAAATAATAATATGTCATTTATACTTATATGGTCTGTTTGACACAAGGGATTAATTTAACTAATCTGTAAAATTAGTAAATAATATTATGTTTGATATATATGATTTAAGTTGAGCTTAATAATTCTAAAAACTTAGCTAACTCATGGGATATATGTTATCAATGCCTAACTCCCTCATGTTTTTAGTAATCAAAATTAAATAAAATTATTAATCTCATTATTTATAATATTTATTTATTAAAATAACCTTACTTTTTATTCTATTTACTAATATATCTTACTAAACAGGAGATTACAAAAATATAATTATTTAATACTATAAATTAAATTTTTTGTACTAAATAATATTTAAAATGAATAATCCTATGATTTAACTAAGTTTATGATTCAACCTAATTATAAGAATTATAAATCTACGTACCGAATGAACTATTAATTCATATCATATGCCATTATGAAAGATAAAAAAATTCAAAAGAGCAATTTTACTAAATAGTACAATTATGAATAACTTTAGAAATTTAAGGATAAGTAGAATTAGAAAACACCGAAAAATTAGGGTATTTCAAGTTGATTGCCTTATATAAATTCCATAGTTAATCCAAATTTGAAAATTCAGTTACAAATAAAATTTTTAAATGAAATTTAAGCCATGATATGTTTTTGTTTAGTTGGTTCCTTTATCACAGTCACTGGTACAACCATTGTATTATAATATATTGTCATGATATCTGATTTGCTTCTAACTATTTCACATTTATGATTATTAAAAGATCAACCATTAATAAAATTCACAAATCAACAAAAAAAAAAAAAAAAAAAACAGCCGCATTCATATGAATCAAATTACATCTACAAGTTGGGACTCCTAGTTTAATTAGATCAACGAACTTCAATTCCTTACTTTGAATTTTATTAATTTAATATCTAATTTAAGTGATAGATTAAATTTATGTAAGAATTTATCGTAATTTTTATTTATGTCATGACAGGGACATGAAAGAAAGGCCGACAACTGTTTAAATTCCTCCCTAGGTGTATGCACAGCATGTCTCCTGCCTTGGACAACTAATCAGTAACTCATTGATGAATAATTTATGGTAAAAACAAAGAAATAAAAGGCCTGGACAATTATTGATATGGGTTCATTTTGATTTGGTGAAAAATAATAAACTTACATTAGTAAGTTATAAAATTAATTTTATAGTGATACTTTTTTTATTATATTAGAGAGAAAGAATATCTACAAAATCCTACCAGACTGTATAACAAAAATAATTTTTCTCTTTAATAATTTCCATCAAATTAATGATATAATTTGTGATTTGAGATATTAGAATACGAGAGTTCATATTTTTCATATTTTTAATGATTAAATTTTAGAAAATAAAAAAATGAACTTAAATAGACTGAATAGGTCATCAAATAAAATTGTATTAATTATATTTAATTCAAATTCAAGATGGTAGAATGGCTTTCCAAAGCCATTAGTTTGTGTTGCAACTCTGGATGGTTTTGTAATGTTTCTAGCACTTTTGACTAGGTGTGGTCAAAAATAGAATCGCACCCAATTTTCTAACTAAATCTAACCAAAATAATATATTTGTTCGATTATTAGGTATTCAATTTTCAGTTCTATTTGAGATTTTAGATAATTTTAGTTTTCGGTTTATTTTAAAGGTTGAAAAATCAAATTGACCAAAAAATCAAAATTATATATTTAAATATATTTTTAATATTATTTTTATTTTATATATTTATATATTATTTTATTTTATAAATAATTATTTTATATATTATATATTTTATACATTATTAATATATCTTTAAATATTTTTATATATTATATTATATATAAAAAAATAAAAACCAAATTAAAAATCGATTTTTGACTGGACCAAATTGAACTAAACCAAAATTTAAAAGTTTTGTTTAAGGATTTACTCGGTTTGGTTTTAAAATTTTTAGAAATTTCAATATTTAGTTTTTCAATTTTCAAATTGGATCGAATCGAACCAATACTCATCCTTACTTTTGATTCTCTTGTAATTGCTTATGGTTAAATTCTCACAAGTAATGAGATCATACTATTTCAGTTGAAAAAAAATTCAAATTTGATCATTCTGAGTGCCTTTTTTTCAAATGAGTTGAATCATTTTAAATTTAATGCAAATTTAAGTGAATGATAAAATAGAATGAAGCGAGTGTGGTTTTATATCTAATTCCATTACTTCTAATCTTTCTAGTACCTAGGTAGGGGGCTTCTCCCATGACATATTTGATCAATCATATTAGGCATTTCTAAATTCTAAACATTAATAGTGTGTCTGGTATACTGTAATAAGATGCAATATGATGCAATTAAATAAATTTTTAATGTAAATTTATATTAAAAATTTATTTAATTATATTATATTATATTTGCACTATAGCATACTAAACACACCCTAAATATTTAATAACGGAATTTCTTTATTTGTTTTATATGTATTTTAATATTAAAAGAAAACAATAATAATAATTGGCTCTATAAACGCAGCAAATACCGCAATTTGTTAATGAATCATACTTTTATAACTTCCAAATAATTAACATGGTTGCATAAGAAGAAAAAAAGAAATTAATTATTTATGTTAAATGAGCTAAGGTAAAAATTATTCTTAAAAGATAATTCAAAGGAAGAGAGTGTTTAATTCACACACCATCTCTTGACACATGCTAGGCTCGATTAGCACGTAATACAATTGAATACTAAAATCGTGTCAGAAAGCACGTGTGAAATTTAAAATTTCAGAATGAGTTAATTTGAATATGATAACATATTAAATGAGTTTAGATAAAATTTATTTTCAAAAATAACTCAAAAAAAGATAGTGTTAAATTCACATTATATATATTATAATAAACTAGCGATTTGGGACAATTTTAATAATTTAATAAAGGAAATTAATTATCCTCCAATATTTTTATATATTTTAAAATTTAAAACAGATTGCTTATTTTCCTAATTTTCTTTAGTGAATACTTATATAACATTAATCTTAGTATCATGTCAATCAATGGATCCGACTTCTAATCTTTTCAGTCCTTTGTTTTGATTTTTTTTTTCTATATTTTCTCTGTTGTCAAATATTAATGGGTACTTCAGCCACTCCTCTGAGTCTATGACCACTTTTCTTATCCCAAATTCCAGAGAAGTCCATAAGTTTTGGCGACCGACATTTATTTATTTTTTTTATCACGTGAGACCGACATTAACCTTATGTTTCGGATATTTTTTAGAGAGAAAAGAAAATTAAAAAAAATAATGTTAATTTTTTTTTCTTTTTTTTTTCTCTTTTTTATTTGAATAAGAAGAAAAATAAAATTATTTTTCACTCACTAAAATATATAAAGAAAAGAAAATTTATAAATAAAAAATTATTATTTTAATATTTCACTTCTAAAGTTTAAATTGTATTTAATTATTATTTTTTCTACTTTTTTTTTTCTATTTTCTCTTCATTTTGGAGAGAAAATAAATAGAGGAAAATAATACATATTTTCTTTCTTCTTTTTATTTTCCCTTCATTTTCAAACAATGAAAAATAAAAATAAAAGTTATTTTTCACTTTTATTTTTCTTTTTCTCATATTTTCCCTCATTCTAAACATAGGGTAAATGATGTATTTTATGCTTTTTTTCTTAAATTTGGAAAAAAGAAAATCATATTTTTTAGAATATTTTAATATATATATATATATATATAATTATTATTAATAATTTTTTTAAAATTTAAATATTATATTTTGATTATTTTAAATGTAATATATATTTTTATAGGGTCAAGTTTGGTGCCATTTGAGTGAATGTAAGGATTCAAATTTCACCAATTTTCTCTTTTCCAAAACTAAAAAAAACAAAACTCAAAATATAATTATTAATATTTAAACTTAATCATGTCATTACTTGTGTAAGACAAAATTTTACAGGCTTTTGCCAGTTTATATATTGGGCCCTAAAATTAAAAATTTTTTAAATAAGTTTTCGGGTTGTAGGCCCAGACCCAGACAAGCCCAGCCCATAAAACTTAAATACGAAAAGTCGCTTTGGTTCGTTCCCACCCTTCTACAGCTCCCAATTATATAAGCGAACGCCAATTTTAAGCGTTTCAAATTCTTCTGATATATAAACCCTAACAAAACCCAAAAAAAAAAAAAAAAAAAAAAAAAAAAGGAAGAAAGAAAGAAGGAAATGTGTGCTTTAATTCAAGACGACGACGATGAAGAGGATCTTTATTCCGGCGACGAGGAATACGATGACGACGGCTATGGATTCGATGAGGACATGGAAGCCTTACGACGAGCCTGCACGCTTGCCGGTACCAATCTTAATGACCTTGACGTTGAAGGCAGCGGCAAGAACAGTCTCTCTGCCTCTGCTGTTTCCGCTGAAGTCGAAGAAACCGAAGCTGAAGCCGGCGGTAATTATTCCGGTGGCGAGGAGGATGATTTCGAATTGTTTAAAAATGTACAGAATCGGTTCTCGGTACGGAGTGATTCATTGGAACAGCCAATTTCTTTGAAGCCTCTTTGTGCTATTCCACCGGATTTGGACGATTTTGAGGATGCCGACTTCGAGACTCTTTGCGCTATTCGGAGGCGTTTCTCCGCCTATGATAACAGCGGTAAGCTTTGTATATGTCGAGAATTAGATTGATCGAGTTTATTGTTACTGCAATTTTTCTTATACTGGTATAAGAAATGAATGGAAGGTTGCATTGGTATAAGAATTGCATTGATTTTTTTTTCTTTTTTGTATAATTTTTTTAGATATTTCGAGAAGAAGAATGCAGAATTTGGCAGAGAAAACAGATAGCGATGCATCCCGTGTAGCCTCCGAGAGGGAAATGCCTAATGATTCATTGATATGTAGGAGGAATTCTGAAGTATTTCCTGGTAGTGAGCGAGGTGCTGATGCCAACTATATATTGAGTGATAATATAGAGATACAGCCCTCAGACACTGTCGAACAGTATCAGCTGGATGCTTGTAGGTTACCATCTTCGGGACTAAAAGAGTCTCCTGGCTTCCCAAAGTCCGCACAGGTATTTATGGATGCAATTAAGAGGAACAGGTCCTGTCAGAAGTTTATACGAAGTAAGTTGGCTCAACTTGAAGCAAGGATTGAGGAGAACAAGAAATTGAAAGATCGTGTTAAAATTCTTAGAGACTTTCAGGTTTCATGTAAAAAAATTACTGGACGAGCACTGGCTCAGGGGAAGGATCCTCGAATTCAGTTGATAACTGCTCGAAGAGGTTCTAAGGTTATTTTCTTAATCGTTTTTGAATGTTGCTTGCTGGGTAAATTATTTATTTATTACTTATTTGTCTATACATAAATTAACATTCTGCTATCATAACCTGAACAATTAGTAATTATAAAATATATAGGATAATTAAATATTATCATTGTAGTAGTACTATCTACTACAATACCTATACCTTGTAGTTAATGTGATGGCTGAGTGTTTGGTGAGGAGCAAAGGGCTCATTTGGTCAGCCAATTATCAATTTGTGTGTTTAGTATATCTTAACGCATTCCTTTGTCTACTTATGCCTCATCTTATAGCTCTAGCCGTATGTGTTCCAAGTGTTGGTCCATTGGTAGCTTGAGTTTTACAAAGGCCTCTAGATTGGATTATTTGAGTGTTGTTTTTATGAATTTGAATTTTGATAGCTTGATATTTACCAAGGACACATTTTGTTGATTCAGGTCAATGATAAAAAGGTCTCAGCTGTGCATTATGGTCCAGAGGAAAATTCTCATGTTGCTAATTATAGAATGGCACTGGCAAATTTTCCTCTTCTTTTAAGTCGGAAAAAATGGACAGAGGTAGAGAAGGAAAATCTGAGAAGGGGGATCCGGCAACAATTTCAAGAAATGATACTTCAATTTTCACTGGATCAATTCAGGTATGTTTTGTTTCATCTGTAAATTTTAATTATATTCCTTAAGTGGTTCTAAAATGTGGCATAGACTTCCATGAGACTTTGAACAATTATCCTGACGCACTTTATTTTGAAGTTGTTCAGAAGGATCTCCGGGTGATGCTACTAATGATTTGGATGTCATTCTTGCATCGATCAGAGATATGGAAATTACCCCAGAAAGCATTAGAGAATTTCTTCCAAAGGTTAATTGGGATCAATTGGCTTCCTTGTGTGTTGCTGGTCGTACTGGTGCAGAGTGTGAAGCACAGTAAGTACTCTCGCTTACTTTATTTCAAATTTATGAAACCTGTTTCAAGCATTTTATGAATCATTTAGTCATAAGAATGTATAAACTGTGGGTTCTGCTTGATTTGAGAGAATTTCAAGTAATTTTGTGAAATTCTGAAAAATTCATGCATAGTAGTCCAATAGTGTTAGACGTGTTCTGACTCTGATATTGAACACTGCGGCATACAATGCTTGAACTCCAGGGGCCAAATACCACATGTTTTAAATATGTGGCATCTTGTTGAATTGTTATTTCTAGGAGTGATAATGAATTTTTTATAGGGCCACTTTTTGGTATATTAAATTAGAGATGTTATCAAAATTGAGATGGAACTGTGATTTCATAATATCTTTAATTCAATATACCAAAAATCCATCACAATTTTGATGAATTTGTTCGGTTACTGTCGAACCTATACTGCAATATAATGGGTGATTAGAAAGGAAAGACTATTGGTTAGAAGATGAAATGGTACATGTTTTAGGTGATGTAATGATGTATTACAGGCTTAAATCAATCAAAATGTTCTCTGCACATAACTACATAGTTTAAGTGTTGCAATGACATATTACAAGCATAACTCAATCCATTTGAGTTATAAATAGTTAATTGATTATTTTCACCCCTATGTATGTTCATTTTATTCCTCATTTTTTTTTAAAAGTATAGGCAACATCTTTTCACTTGTAAATGCTAGCATCATCTTGTTTGTCAGTATGTAGTTCTTAAATTGTGACGGTAACAATTAGAAATTTTTTAAAAGTACTGCAGCTTCTGATTAACCATGTCCAACTTAATTTGTTTTTGTTAAATTAACATTCTAATCTTGTAAAAAAAAAGCACAAAATGTCCCATTGTGTCGTGTTTTCATTCTTAAGCCTATTACATTATGTACTTTATTTCATTTTCTTCCAATGTTGTAAGCATGTTGTAAATACTTTGGGTCACAGATGTATTAGGTGATCTAAACTGCCATATGAAAGTTAAACTAATCCTAAGTTTATTTGGTGATCAATTTGGTTTGGTGGTTAATAGAATCAGGTTCAGCTTATTTTAGGTGAAAAACCATTCTTATAACAATAGATGGTCTGTAATTACTACACGTGAGATTATTTTTATATGTAATGTAATTTTCCCTTTTATATATTATAATATGATGCATGATTAATAACGTTTGGCATGGGGTTCATTCATTAGTTTATTCCAATTAAATGCCTTAAGTGAAAGAAATTGAACCGAACTGGAATATTCTTGTTTGATTCGTTTCATTTTGAGTCAAAATAGTTTGGTTGGTCTAAAAAAGTATTGCTCAAAACCATGTGCGCCGTCAAGATGAAGAATGTCTTTCTGGCTGTAGATCTAACATGGGTAGGCAGAGAGTGAGAAAGAGAGAATTTATAGTGGAAACTTGATTTACAGGTTTCTTAGTTCTAGAGGGAAAAACAGGATTATGAAAATTAAATATTATACCGCAAATAATTCTGTTGTTGTATGTTTACATTGTTGGAATTCAGTCTCAACCCATAAGTTCATTAGTGAAACAATGACGCTTACTTTTGATCATGAGGTTTTTAGAACACTTGGATTAATGTTATAGATCTTAAAAGATATGATTTACTATGGACTTGCTTTGTTTGAATCTGGCTAAGCTTGTTGGGCAATTCTTTTACTGTTTGGTGTTTGTTATGAGAGCAGTTGTGGAAATTCATGTAGTCATATTTGTTTGAACTTGTGCTTTGTTTGCACACTAAGGTTGCTTGAAATAATTATAGCTGGTAAGAAATTATTCATTTTAGCTATAGCTATACTTGTACATTTGGTGGTGACTAAATAAGGTTTCCTAGGCACAAAATAATTGTATAAAACTATGAATAAGTGAATAAACAAATACACACTTTATATGTGATTCTAGGCTTTGTTCACTGTGGATTGTGAATTTACCTGCATTACGTGTCACACACTCTTTCTAGGTAGGTCTTGACTCTCTCTTTGCAATTTTTGCAATCCTTGATTAGTGAATGCTAGGTTCTTATTTGATTTTCTCTGGTCTCACTTTGTGCTGTTCTTGACTAGTGTTTTCATGTTTATTGATTTTTTATGAAGCACCTGCCTTTCAATGAAGCTAAGATTCGCAGACGTCTATGATGATTACCATCACATACACCTTTACCATTGTTGGATTTGAATAGAAAGTACAAGGTTAGCACAGGTCATACAGGTGGGACCCATAAATAACATGTGCTTTAATCAAAACAGTGGTGTTGATTGCATCTGGTGATGATTGTCATCAGATGTCTGTGACACTCACATTTTCTTATTTCCCCAAACCATTCACCATGTGAACCTGAATTGATATTCTTAACTTTAGTTTATACTGACGAAAACCATAATCTCTGTAGGTGGTTGAATTGTGAAGATCCATTAATCAATGAAAGCGAATGGATTGTCAAAGAGGATAAGAAGCTGTTGTTTATCGTCCAGGAAAAGGGGATGTCAAATTGGTTTGATATTGCCGTTTCACTAGGAAGTAATAGGACCCCATTTAAATGCTTGGAACGTTTCCAAAGGAGTTTAAACGCACACATAATAAAAAGAGAGTGGACAAAGGAAGAGGATGCTCAACTCTGCCTTGCTGTCGAAATTTATGGTAAAAGGGATTGGCAGACTGTGGCTTCTACTTTGGGAGGACGGACTGGTACTCAATGCTCAAACAGGTCAGTACCCACTTCGAAACATTATTTGTTATAATTAATTTGGATAAGCCTTTTAATTCTTCAATCGATGCCAGTATGTGTAATAAAAGCTGGTCTCAAGGCTTGAGCGAGAGCCCAATAAAATTGGGAACTTGCAAGAATTTCCTAAGATTTTTAAACAAAGAAAATAATGATAAAATTGTATTAATTTTTTAAAAATTTATTATGTAGATGATAAAAAAAAAAAGGTTTAAAAATATTTTTGACCATGCAAAAAATTTTAGAAGTTTCCCAAGGCATTTGTTAGTATCACCCTTGCCTCCAAGTCAAATTAATCATGTCTACTGGTTTTTTGATTGTTATTTTTTTTTTCCAGATCATTATATTAATCATCTGATACATGTCATCATTATCAATTTAATGAGTTCATACTATTCCTTATTCCTTGTCTCCAGAACAGGAAGAGGAAATTATTCATATGACACATGCTATCCCTCTCCTTACCATGGTTTTAAACAACAGCTGTTACGTTACGGAAATTTGGCCTTCCGTTACTGTTACAGCGATGAAAGAATGGACAAAAAAATGCAACTGTAATGGCTGTTATGTAACAGTAACGGCTGTTGCATTATTTTTGGTAGATTTTCTGCTTTGGCTGAAGAGATATGCAGAGTTCACATGTTTTGCGTAGTAATGACACTACTTATTATAGTAAATTATTAATTTTGGTAAAAAATTATGCATGTTGAGTCTTTATTTATAAAGTATTTTATGCTTTACTAATTTATTACAACTCTTAGATTTAGTAATTTATATCAATATTTCTTATCTTGCAATTTTTTGTGGGAAAATTGCATAGCTTGGCCGTTACCATTACACTATGGTCACGACGACCCTGATACTGTTACATGCGACTGCAAAAGTGACGGTGACTGCAATTTAAATCTATGCTTTTTACCTCCATCCACCCAATACCTTTCCAACACATTTGTGTTGCTTATCTTTGGCCCCTCTTATCATAAAAGTCTGTCATTTCCTTGGCTTAATTGCACTGTGGCAAACTTTCATTATCCTTCTATAGCATCATTGGCCTCATGCCCAGAAATGTCTTCCTCATGCAAAACAGTCCTGGAATTGATTCGTTTCCAGAATTTTCTTCAATTGCTTTCTTCTGACCCATGTAGCAAGTTTGCCCTCCTTTGGGCTATGATGCAGAATTTTTGCACTTGGATTTTTTATAACTTCAGTCAATAAAATGATTAATGCCTGCATGGTATTTCAAATTATGCAGATGGAAGAAGTCCCTTCATCCAGCAAAAATGGGGAGGTGGACTCGGTATGAAAGCAAACGTCTGGAAGTAGCTGTAATGCTTTTTGGTCCAAGGAATTGGAAGAATATAGCTCAATTTGTGCCAGGCCGTACAGATGTGCAATGTAGAGAAAGGTATGTAGAACAACCTCAAAGGCGATATAGCTTCCTTTGATATGACCAAACAATTGACTTTTATTCCTGTGGCAGATGGTCTAATTGTTTAGATCCTTCTTTGAATATGAATAAATGGACTGAAGATGAGGATTTAAGGTTAAAAGCAGCAATTGAAGAATTTGGTTATAGCTGGGCAAAGGTTGCTAAATGTCTCCCACCACGAACAGATAGCCAATGTCGAAGGTATTAAGTTTGGATTTAATTGATTGGATCTAATACCCTTGATAGTCTTATATTTAATAATATATTATTTACATTTTCTTTTCCAAATTTCTCTCAGTTTCATTTTGACATTCATTTCTGCATGTAACCAGGAGATGGAAGGTGTTGTTTCCACATGAAGTGCCATTGCTACAAGCAGCTAGAAGAACACAGAAAGCAGCAATTATAAGTAACTTTGTGGACCGTGAGTCAGAGCGGCCTGCACTAGGTCCTCATGATTTCGTTTCGTCACAAATGATAAGATCAGTATCTGAACCTGAAACCACAAACCAATGCAAGAAGCATAAAAGGAAAACCAGGTACAGTGTTGCAATATGCCTTCTTTTTTTTATAAAAAGCGTACTTTATTTGATTTTTGCATAGAGAAAATCTCAGTAAATACCCTTCAATTCTTGCAGAGAAGGGGCCGCATCTGGGAAGGATAAAAATACTCCGCCTTGGTAAGATAGCTGTCTTTGGTGTTTTTGATATAATGAGAATTCTAATATTTTTTTTTTTCATGCTATTGGGCTGCTGAGAGTCAACTATCTATTTAGTGTCTGTAGGTTTTCTCTTAGTTTAATTCTGCATATAATTATCTTCAGTTCAATTTTGCCTGTAACTTCTACTTTTTTCATGGAATATAGCAATACTTCAAAGAGACGTAAATCCAAAAGAGCTAGAGATGGAACAAATCCAATTTCTTCTGTGGAAGGCTGTGGGATAACTAATGACACTGAGGTTGCTGTTGTGACAAAAAGAAGAATGAAACCTCGTTCAGGAAAGAATAGTCATCTTGAACCAGCTCAAGATTCTTTATTATCAAATGTTGGCTCAACTCCATTGATGATAACCGATGGAAAGGGGGCTGATACAAAAAGAAATGAGCTTATCAATATTGATGGCAACAGCCAGGTTCATCTTATGTCACATCCTGAAAGCTTGGAACTAAGAATACCAAATGTTGATGCTTTTCAGACCTTTGGTGGGAAAAATGGATCATCAAATGAGGAGAAAAGAATTGATGAACAGCAATCTAGGACAAACATATGTACTATTAATTCAGGTGAAGAACAGAGTCGCATGTTATCTGGAGCAATCACTGGCGGTACTGAATTGGCTCATGATCATCATGATTTTTTTGTGATAACCAATGCTGTACTGGATGACAGAGTTGGTCAACCTGATGCTCCCAGCATGGTCACCAAGGGGCCACTAAAAAGGAAAATCATTGTCGAATCAGATGATAGTATGAACCCTGGAAGGTCAGAATTAACAGTAAATAATGCTGAAGATTTTGAGATGTCTTCTTTAGATTCTCTCTCTTCTAGTAAGGGAAGCAAGGTTCTCAAACGTGCAAGAAAAAGAGGTACTAAACCAACAGAGAAAGGCCAATTTGCTGCCTCCATTCCTCGTCAGCAAAATGGACACAGAAAATCAAAATCTAAAAGCAAATCTTGTTCTAAGCAGGTTTTAGATATGAATGATGAGGATGATAATATTACACTTGCTTGCTTCCTTCAAAGTAAAAAGAAGAGGAGGCTTCAAGCTGTTAAAAGTGCTGATCAAACTGGCTCTGTTCCAACTGTTCCCCATCAAGTGGCAATGCAATCTGTCATTACAAATATAGGTTTTCAAGAGGATAATGATGAGAATGCAGACAGTTTCCCTCCTCCAGGATTTGGGGAACCTATATATAGAAAGCCTCACAGCAGGCAAGGAGGAGCTGAAGTCTGAATTTTGATGCAGGAGGGAATTGAATAGATACTGAGGCTTGTGAATTTTGTAGTAGAGTTTAGTATTAGTGATCTTTGTTTTTTCCAGGGAAATCAAAGGGGTTAAATGAAATGTGTATATGCAGTTGCCCTTTTATCTCTTGAAGATTCTCAGTACTGGAAGTGTGGAATGGTAAGTAGGTTTTTTGACCAAGGCACAGTTTTGTCGGATCAGATGGAAACAGAGAATGATCCAAGCTTCTCAGTTTGCAGTATAGCAGAACACTTACCGGTATGGTTATTTCAAATTTTATATTACATTTTTTGTGAAAGAGAAAAGTTGAATGTCTTCTCCAGGCTTTATTAGTTTCACAATGAAACTAGTAAACATGATTTTGTGCGAAGTTATGAAATAGAACTGTTATTTTTCTTCTAAATATGTCTTCTTCTTAAGCCTTTTGATCTTAAATATATATATATATATATATATATATATATATAAATTTTTTTTTTGCTGCTACATCATATGATCAATTTGCAAGTTGTATTCATTTTTTTACAAATGAACCATTGGATTATTGTTTTGTTCATGTAAATATCAAATTTTTTTTTTTTTAATTTTGTTAATAAAATTTTCTTGATCATAATTTAAAGCTAGCTTTTCATGTGAGGGAGCTACTGGCTGAAAGGGCTATGATGTTTGCTTAACCTTTGATTTGGAAGTAATCAAGTAAAAGAAATCTTTTTCTTCTTTACCTTGGAAGTAATTTTTTTTTTTTGGAGAACAAAAGTAAGTTTCTTCCTGTAAGTCCAAGAGGTAAAATAACAATTAAAAAGAAAAAACATGCCTTGTTAACATGCCATGTTTGTATGAGAAAAAAGTTAATATTAACTTTTAGAATTTAATTTAATTAATAATAAATTTATATGTTTGAAATAAATTTTAAAATATTAAAATTTGTTTAAATTCTGTGATTTGGAATAAATGAAAAATAAAATGGATAATTTTACTTTTATCTATAAAAATGCATATAAATTAAATAAGAAAATTGTAAATTTTTAATGAAATTTTACATTTTTTTTTTTATGATTCTATCATATATTTTAAAAATTAACAACTTTTAAAATAAATTTATTGATTTAAAATTTAATAATTTTTACCATAAATTTATTAATTTATTGCAAACTGTAACTTATTAAAAAATTAAAATGAATAATCAATCCATTAACAACAGTTTAAAAATCTACTTGAGCCTTTTCTGTTTATATTTTCTTCTCTCTTTCCCATCTTCCTGCCTATGCTCTCTCTATACCATGATGTACATTTTAGGCAATTCAGAGGTCGAAGAATTAGAGAAGCTAGAAAACCTATTCAGCAGCATTCCGTCACATTCAGAACGTCCCATGAGAATGAGATAAAACTAACCATTGCAAACATACATCACATAAAAAGCAAAATTTACCAAACAGGTTTAAACATCTCTTTGTGATAATCTTGCCAAAAGGACTAGAAGATACATCTAAATCCACAATTTTCAGTTCAAAACAGCCAAATTAGTTTATATATTACGTAATCATTTGATGTTTAAAAGGTTTGATGCTAAAAATAACCTCAACCGCATATCCTTCACTAATGAAACATCTCCTGGCCATCTCGCATTGAATTAAACCAAAACATAGATTCTACTTGACCCTTGATCATACTCAAGGTTTGTGGACCAGTTATTAGTTACTTGATTAAACCAGCCAAACCGACGAGTTTCAAAACATAGATTCTACTTCACCCCCCTGTCAATGAAACACAAGGGCCTTGACACCTTTTGGATCGATCTACAGTCGACCATCTGATAAATTTGAGAAATGGCAAATCACACTATACATTAAAATCTCAATTTTGAAACCAATTTATCGTCTAATATGTGATCCAAAAATAAAGCAGCGGCCACAAAGCCATATGTAATATCCAATTTAAAGAGAAACAAATATCCAATACTTTCAACAAAAATCTTAAAAAGGTTTTCAACCACTACAAAGAGAATTGTTTAGCATTCAAAAAAGGCAATCTGCACTAACTTGACGCCTTTTAGTAGCGTCCAATACCCCAGACTCTAATAACACCGTCTGTATAACCACTGAACAAGGTGCTTCCATCTGCACTCCAGCTCAAGCTTGTGCAGTAGATGTTCTGCAGAAGAAAACCCAAAATTCTTAAAATTGCTTAATAATTATCAACCAAATTATTAAGATAGTATCTTTTACGTTATTAAGATAGTATCATTTTAGCCATATTGATTCAGTTCCATAAAATTTAAGGAGAAGAAAGAAGCAAGAACACATCCTAAAACTCAAATAGCCCTGATTCTAAACAAATTTTTGCATTTGACCACACAAAACATTTTTCCATAAGCTCCCACACTTGACATCTAACAAAATAGAAAAAAGAAAAACACTTCATGAACATAATTAAAACTTCAATACCATGGCCAATAAGTAGCCCATACTCAAAAAAGTGCTGTAAATAAATACCGTTCAGAAATAACATTGTAACAGGATTTGAATGAGTCAATTAGACAAAAATTCACAGTTGGAGAATCGATCAAACACAAACACAACCAAAAACAACCATACTACCAACAAGGAGCAACAACAGCATGTAATAATGACGTTATAAAATCACAAAAACCTAAGAAACTTGCGTCAATTTCAATTAATCTAGTCTTCCAATCATCATACTTCCAAGCAAAACGTATTTTTGTTTCATTACCAGTCATAAGCTTTCACAGAAGATACAGCCATGCTAACAAATGCAGAAAATTGCAAAACTCGAGGCTTAAAAATAATCCAATAAAAGCACCAAGGATGAAGCTATATATTCAGCTATCTCTAGAAACAAGGACAAACAGAGCATATGAAACAAATAAATACAAGCAACTATGGAAGAACCATAACAACAAATACACAATTGCCACACATTTCTGAATAATCAGAAAGAACAATATTAATAAACGGACAATCAGCATCATTATCAACAAAGAATGCTGCAAAAGAAATCAACCCAACAAAACATATCAAATATATAATCCAACAATCAAAAGAATAAATAAACCATTAGCAAAGCATAACAATAAATGATAAGCCAGAAACCCATTATATAAAGAGACTAGCTAGCAAAGCTAAAACAAACGAGACAAAAAAACAAATAAAAAGAAATACCTTCTTTTTAGCACTGGTAGCAGTAGCAGTACTGCCCTCAGATTTCTCAGCCTCAGCCTTGAGATCAACCTTCAAATCTTCAACAATGCTCTTGCTCTCCAGATCCCAGATCTTGATACTATGTTCTGTAGCAGCGCATAGCCAATACCTGTTAGGACTGAAGCAAAGTGCATGGATAACTGCACCTGCATCAAGATTATAAAGTCTCTTCCCCTCTGCCAAATCCCAAAGCAATATCACTCCATCTTTCCCTCCACTTGCACACAATGACCCATCTGGTGATACTGCAACAGTGTTCACATACCCATTATGACCAGCTAAAGTGCACCTCAGCTTACAGTTGGTCAAATTCCAAACCTTCACAGTATGATCCCAAGAAGCAGAAACAATAGTGGGCTGTAGCGTATTTGGACTAAAACGAACACAACTAACCCAATCAGTATGAGCATCACCATCCTGGATTGTGTATTTACACTCACCAAGAGTATTCCACAACTTAATCGTCCGGTCACGAGAAGCCGAAACAATCTGACGGTTATCAATAGAGAAAGCAACAGATAACACATCTTTTGTGTGTCCAACAAAACGGCGAGCAGAGACACCAGCAGCAAGATCCCAAAGACGGAGCTCACCATCCCAAGAACCAGAAAGGGCGAACTGACCATCGGAGGAAAGCACAACATCTTGAACGAAGTGGGAATGACCGGTGAGACGGCGGCGGGGGACACCATAGGTTTTCTCCTCTTTGGTAAGGTGCCAGAGGATGATTGATTTGTCACGAGAGGCAGTGACGATCATGTCGGAGTTGTCGATTGGAGTAGCGATGGCCGTGACCTGATCTGTATGGGCCCTCATGGTGCCGCGAAGAACCAAACCCTCAACTGCCATTGTTTGAGAATTTCTCTGAGAATTGAGTGAGCGAGAGAGGGAGAGAGAGAGGCTAAGAGGCAACACAGAGGTTTAGAGAAGGAAAATGAATCAAATGTGAAGTATTTATAGTGGGGATAAGAAGAAGAAAATTAGGGTTTTTGTGGCTTTCGGCTTTTTAGGGTTTACTGGGTACTGGGCCTCTATCGATTATTGCCAGTGATTGCCTGATTTGGGCTAATATGGTCTTGGCCTAGGCTGAGTAGTAATCCAATCAACTTTAATTTTTTTTTTTTTTGTTACAAATTTTAAGATGTTATATAATTAATTTAAATATGATAACAATTTAAATTACTTATACTTTTCGAAAAATAATTTTTTGATGAGTCTACTTCCCAAAAACTAAGTCATATGAATCTAACGATACATTTTATTATGTAGCATTGTTATTTCAGCATATTGAGAATTTTTTATATATATATATATATATATAGTGATTATAATTAAATTCAGCTCATATGTATTAAATTAAAGTATTTTTAAAACTGTCAATTTGAGATAGTTAGGTTTCAATCATAGTGATGGTAGTAGTAAGAGCTAACTTATAATAATAATAATAATAATAATAATAATAAATGAATATTATTGTTATAAGATATGAGAAAGAGTTAAATTGCTATTTATTTGGATATGAAGTTAATAATTTTCCATCATGTATTTATATGATAATTTAATATTTATCTAACAAACTATTTTTTATTTTTTATATTTAGTTGAAAATTAGAGGTCTGAAATAATTTTAAATTTTATTAGTGAAATTTTGAATATTTATACAATTTTGAAATATTTATCCTTTTGCAATTATTTTTTAGTGTAAATTAATACAATTAATGAAAAAATAACAAGAAGTTCAATGTTGATGTTCATGATTATAAATTAGCTAATCTAAAATCCAAAGTGTTTGATCTAAAATTTTTTAGTTCAACTTCATATGAATTTAAAATGAGTTAAATTTGGTTGTACTATAAATATTTAAGAAGTATGTGTGTTTTTAACATATCTAAGCCCTAATTTTAACCAATGAAAGAGAAAAAAAAATACCAAAGTAGTTGAACCCTATTTAGAGAGTCAAATAGTATATCAATAATTAAATTTAAGTCAATATAGAATGAATCTACTGCTACTTATATATAACTTGTAATAAATGTCAGCTAAGCTAAAAGCTTAACAAACTAACCAACAAGAAATGTGACTAACTTAAAAAAAAAAAAAAAACCAACTAATTTGAAATACTACCAATTATATAAATGACTTACATCTACCCCTTAAGATGGAGCCTGACGAAGGAATAGGCCCATCTTGGACAACCAATATTGCAATTGAGAAGCAAATAAGAGTGTAGTGAACAGATCAACTGATTGATTCTTGGTAGAGACATGCAACAAGGAAAGGAATCCTTGTTTGTACAAATTTCTAACAACGTGACAATATATATCCAGGTGTTTAGTTCTTTCACATAACGCATGTTTCTATATGATATGCATTGTTGCCTGGTTGTCACAAAATAAAGGAATAGACAACTACAAAGGGATATGGAGGTGGAGGTCTTGCAACAAATAAGAGATGAATTACAATTCATAAGTTGTTGCAGAAAATTTTTGTATTTTGCTTGAGTAGAGAACCTAAAGATAGTTGTTTGCTTCTTAGTCTTCCAATAAATGAGAAGAGCCTACGAAGATATAATATCCTTCCATTGACTTTCTATAGATGGTCATGAAGCCCAGTCAACATCGATATAGGCTTGGAACTGAAAAGTAGAATTTGTAGGAAAAAATAACCTAAAGGAATGACACTGCTTAAGATATTTGACTAAATGAAGTGCAGCTTCACACTGAGCAATAGTTTGAGCTTGCATAAACTAGCTTAATTGTTATGTAGCATAGGCAATATTAGATCTTGATAAATTAAGGTAAAGTAACCTACCAAGCAACCTTTTGTATTGAGCTAGATGGGGAAAGATTGGACTCTTTGTAGTAGCAAATTTTATGCCAGTTGGAAGAGGAGTAGAGATTGGTTTTGTTGTTGTTAGGCCTGTGTCTTGGAGTACATCCATTATGTACTTCCTTTGATTTCATGTCCAAGGAAATATTTGGCAGGTCCAAGATCCTTAATGGTGAATTGATCATGAAGATACTATTTAAGATGAGTAATTTCAAAAGTAGTTGTACCTGTGATCAGTTGTAATACCCAAGGTCTCCATAGCTCATCAGAGTTATAATAATACTATAAAATATAAATTTTATGAGTATAGTATCAATGACATAGTGATAGAATGACAGAGACTCTTGTTGGTGTTAAGTGCTTGAGTGTGTATTTTTATGAGATAGGAATATTTATTGTATGTATGATTGAATTAATTTTAGGTAAAATGGCTTAGTTTAAGCTTATTATGATATGGGAAGGTAAGATTTAAAATGCTAAGTGAAAAGGAAAGGAAAAAGTTACGAAAAATTTTTAAGTTCGGGAAACGTTTCGGGTGGGCTTGTTGATGGGCTTTCGGACTCAAAGCCCAAGCCCATGGAGTGGCCGGCCCTAAGGCCTCAAATTTTGGTGGAACTTGACTAAAGAATGGTTAGAACAAGTTAATTAGGGGTTAGGATGAGAAAGGAATTAGGTTAGCCATATTTGTTGATTTATGCCAACTTTACACCTAAGCCTCCTACTTTTCCATCACCATGATTATGTTCACTTTGGTGATGATGGTATTCATTATTTTGATGCTTAGTCACCATACACCTAAGGGCCATCTCAACCATCCATCTTGATCAATCTTAGCCCTCCATTTCAAGCAAAAATGTGACCATTGATCTTGTGTGATTAAATCACCACCATTGATTTTATTTGTATATAAAATGAAATTGTGTTAAACCATTTCATTTGTAACCTACACCAAAAATTTCACCCTCATCAAAGACCAAAAACCTCCCAACTCATTCTTCAACTTAGAGCTAAATTTGAAGCATTTCAAGGTGAGATTTATTGCTTAAATAATTCCTTTCTTTCTTTAGCTTAAGTGTGATAAATTGTTAGCAATTATTCCTTTTCTTTTGATCTCTATGATTGGATTTTGGTGGAATGATTTGAAGGAGAGTTAGTTTGGCATGTTAAGTGATGAAATATGAGAATTGGGGTTAAGGATTTGGGGTTTAATAGGTGAATAATAACAAGGGAAGCATGAAAGATCAATAAGAAATAATGTTACATAAGGTTCGGCCAAACTAGGATTTTTAGGGGAAGTGTCCAAAATTTTTTTAACAATATCTAAGGTTATTTGGGATGTTGAAAAGTGGTTTAAAAATGTAAAATTTGAATTTAGAGATTTTATTCAAAAATTGAAATTCTTGAAGGCATAATACATGATATAAGGAAAGTATGTAATATGAAGTGTAGTTTAATGTTTGATTGTTGTGGTAGGCTTTGCATGGCATTAATTTCATCTTGGCAAGATCAATTTGAGATTTGATTGAGAAATTTTGGGTTTTCCCCAAATCATCCCAATTTCGTAAAGTTAGGATTTATGGGAATTGAAAGAGATTAGTTTCAATTGGTAAATGAATGTTGATTGTTTGAGTATTAGTTTGATAAAAATAAAATTTAATTAAGGAATTAGGAAGGAAAAAGGGATCTAATTGTTTTAATGAAAGGATTTGGACAACATGGGATTTTGGAATAAAGTGAGTAAATAATTAATGTGTTTATGTATGTATTGTTTAATGTATTGGAATATGTTTTGGTGATTAGTAGTAGGAAGTTAATGTTAAGTTGAGTTAGAATGAGATTAGCAAGTTAAAGGAGTAGGAATTAATGTATGATTATTTGGGTATATTTGTAGAATCGAATGGCAAAGGCATTGCTCGGGATACCGAGGAGCCTCGTTATAATCTGCACTAGAACTATCGGTATAGGAGCTAAGGAGCAAAAGGTGAGTACTTAATAATATAATATTCCTTGTTTCATATACTTGAACCTTTATTGTTCCAACCTTAATGGTTGAATTGTTTCTATCCCTTGAAAAGTTGAATAGCTCATTGATATTCCAAAATCTTGATTTCTTGATAAGCTTAATCTGCTTATTGAATATTGAACCGTTGATATAATACTTCCTTGATTATTGAGCCAAAGTGAACCAAACATTTCTTTATGGCACTTGGCCAAATGAGTCTATATTATTTGATCTTATAGTATGATCAATAATGAGAACCCAATTGATATTATATATTATCCATTGTAATATTATATTTCTTGTGCTTTAAATATAAGTCTAAATGTTGGATCACTTTTCTAATTAAAATGCATTGCAATTCTTTGGCATGCATGATATGCTTTACCAATTATTGAATTAAATATCCCTTATGGCACTTGACCAAATGAGCCTTATTGCTTCTTTTCCCAACATGATCAATGATGGAAATTTTGATTATTTATTGATATACTATCCATTGAAGTATTTCATGGATGGAAAGGAAAAAAAAAATGTTTTAATGATATCGTGGCAAGCAGAATACCCCTCTGATGTGGGGCAATACATCAGACATTGTGCACAATGGTAATGAACCTGCGGATAGGGTAAAGAGTATCCGAACCCTAGCTGGGAAGGGTTTATGGCCCCCAGTACGTGCGACCCGATCAGTTGTACGTGTGACTGAAATAGGAGTGAGCAAGGCGTAAGCCGCCACGCAAGTGATAATGATAATGTGGGAAACACACCGTTTCCATAAAGGAAATATTCTGCTAAAAGTGCAATAATTACTGTATATGGAAAACTATTCCATAAGAATGATTCTTGATTCGTTTCACTTCATTGCTATAAGAAATTATCACTAAACCACCTATCATTTGCTTATTTTATACAGTTTTATTATGTACTCACTGAGCTCTGTCTCATATTTTAGCGGTTTAAACTTTTCAGGTACAGTCAATGAGTTAGCAAAGTAAAAGTCCCAAGCCCATCCTTCGCTTGGAAACTGTTTTGATAAGTTTCGGTGTTGTAAGTAGAGCTCCATGGTTATTGAAAGTTATAAGGTCCATATGTAATATGAATGGTTATTAATGGGTTAGCATTAATATGTTAAAGGATGTTTGTATAATATGATTCGTATCATAACTGTTATTGTGATTATATATGAACTATTGAACGTTGAGTTAATGACATGAAATGAAACTTTAAAGGTTTTACAAGTTATATGTGTAAATGATATTATAAGTGGAAATGATAGCAAGTAATGGGTATTAAGGAAATGTGATTAGGCTACGGTCTTGGGATATGGTTCAATGTAATGAATGTCAATTGGTTATGAGTGGAATGGGTTCTACGGGTTTTGGTGCCCTTATGGCTACCCATGCCCTAGGACCGTCACGGCTCAAAAGGTGGGTCGTGACATCAGTACATCCTCCACATGGATAATTAAAGCAAGAAAATCCGTAGATGATGACATGGTAAAAAGATAATGACCATAATAAGATTGTTGCAAACCAAATGCCTTTAACTTCGATATAAACTTAGCATTATATTGCCTTGTAGCTGACTTAATACCATATATAGATTTAGTAAATTTGCAGATCTTTTTTGGAGGAACTGTGTAACCATCTTGTTGCAGCATATATAGATCTTCTTTTGTGAAACCATGCAATAATGCATTGTTGATGTCCAACTAGTGTATAGGCCATGTCTTTGCTATTGCAATTGCTAGGAACATTTTAATAGTTACTAGTTTAGCAATAAGAAAGAAAGATTTAGTGAAATTTTCATCTACAATTTAGTTATAGCCTTTGGCTACCAACCTAACTTTATACCTTTCAACATTACCATTAGGAAGAAACTTGATTTTGTACACCTATTTAGAATTAGTAGGTGTTTAGGCTTTAGGTAAATTAGTTAATATACAAGTATTAGATGTTTCAAGAGCCAATGATTCCTTATTCATTGCTTTTACCTATAGAGGATCACTCTTTGCTTGATTATATGACCTAGGTTCTTGTATAGTAGATAGATTAGCAAGAAAATTCATATGTGCTTTGTTAAATTTAGAAAAAAAAAAAAAGGAATGTGATAAGGTTCTAAAGGGTAAGGGGTATAAGGTGACTGAGTAATAGGGCTACTAGTGATTGAATCAAGTATAGAAGTTGGGTTATATACTGTAGACACAAAATCTTTCATCCATTTAGATTGTGTTCTTATTCTGGTACTATGTCTCATTGGTTGAATGAGATTAATTTAAAATGGTTGAACAGGGGAAACAGGTTGTGTAATAGTTGAATTATCATAAATTGGTATATCATGTATTAGTGAATCAGATAAAGAATGGAATTCTAAAATAAGAGATTGAGGATTTGAAAGAGAATAAGAGGCATGACACTAAGAATTAATTGGAGAAGGTGAATTGGTAAATGAAATATAGGAAATGTCTTCAGGTAGTGTAGACAAATTAAGTAGAATAGGTTCATTATTAGTAATGAATTAAGAATCTTTATAAGGAAAAATATTTTCATGGAACACTACATCTCTAGACACCAAAACCTTATGATTCTATAAATCATAAATTATACACCTTATAAGCTTTTTGTGTTAGTAAGTATCCCAAAAAAACACACTTGAAAGCTCATTGATCAAATTTAGTTTTAGTAGGTGCAATATTAGTGCCAAAGTAAAGACATCCCAAAACTCTTAAATTGGTATAATCTGGTGGCTTTTGATATATGACTTCAAAAGGTGTTTTCCAATGTTGCGAGTTTGTTTATGATACAAGCTCAATGAATATAGAGTCACCCCATAATATTTTACGCAAGCATGAATGACACACCAATGCCCTAGCAACCTCTAAAAGGTGGTTGTGTTTTCTCTCAACTATATCATTTTGCTGTGGGGTACATGGTGAGGTTATTTGATGTAAAATTCCATGTTTTTGTCAAAAAAGCTTGGAATTGAGCATTTATGAACTCGATCCCATTATTTGTCCTAATTTGTTTAACATTGGTATCAAATTGAGTATAGGTCATGGCACAAAAGTGTTTGACACACACAAATGTTTGTGGTTTGTCTTTCATGAGATAAGTCCAAACAATCCTACTATAATCATCAATTATAGTCAGTACATAATGATAGCCCGCTAAGGAAGGTACTTTATATGGCCCCCATAAGTCTAGCTAAATGAGTTTAAAAATTTAGTCTGTTTGTATATGACTTTAAGGAAAGGGTAATCTAGGTTATTTGGATAGCGGGCAGATTTCACAAACATCAGTAGCTTGGTTTTCTAATAGGTCCATTTTACATTTAAAGGTGTGATCTTGCTTAGCATACATGAGTTCATGAGGTAAAGAATGAGTCTTATTGTCAGTACCAACTGTACACAAATAAGGTGAATGAGGTGTTTGATGTAGCTTGCACACACACACACACACACACACACACACACACATATGTATAAGGCAAAAGCCAAGTCTAATATAGCTTGTATATGCCCCTTCATTTTTTCATTAATGGATTTTTGTATTTCTTTCTGTACTCTATTATTGATAACAATTGTAAAATCATCTTGTTTTAGCTAATATTGAGCCACAACCTCTTTAAAAGGTGTGTTGGTAATTCGTGCAACAACTTTGTATAGTTGCCTTCCTTTGCATCTATCATTATCTTAATATCCTCTTCTCTTATTCAATTCATCATACACTTAGTGCATCCATTGAGCCTGAATCAGGTTTCCCTAATATGACAACTCTTGTTATGTTAATCATAAAACTTGTCTGATTTGTCAATCCCGTCCTTGTTATACTCCTTATTCCTTTAATTATTATGCTCAAAGTTCTCCTTATTGTTTCCTCTTCCTACGTATTTCTTTATTTCATAATTTCTTACAAACAAAGCACTACTTTTTGTATTTTCAATAATAAAGTTGTATACTTCCCTCTTTTCAACCCTTAACACTACTGAGTAAGTCTTATTAATTGTAGATAAAAGGTCCATTAGTAAGACTTGATTTCTTACATGATCATAGTTCTCATTTAATCCCATAAAAAATTGCATAAGTTTGTTCAAACAACCTATCTTTGCTACTATTTTTGCAACCCCACAATACACATTGGCACATGCAACAAACACAACAATTCATCTCATAATTTTCTTTAATTTTGTTTAGTATTCAGCTATCGATAAATTACCTTGTGTCATAGAACTTGTATCTCTTTGAATATGGTAGATCATAGGGCTATTACTTTCCCCAAATCTTTCCTCTATTTATTCCCACATCTCCTTTTCATTGCTTGCATATAGAAACACTTAGTTAGATCTTTAGAAATGGAATTCAATATCCATGATGTAACCATAAAATCAACTCTCTGCCGTTGTTCATAATCTTTTGAATTTTCATATGGAATTTCACATTTTCCATTGATGAATCCAAACTTCACCTTTGCTCCTAAGGCAATTTCCATTGACCTATTCTAAGTAGGGTAATTATTTCTTATTAGTGGTGCACTAACAAGGACCATTCTAAAATGCTCTGAGCTTTAGAGTAATAATGGATTTCCATTAGCTCGATCCAAATTGCTGCGATTCTCAGAAGTTCGATTCCTTTGATTTTCATGCATATATCTCCGATTTTCTTATGTTTCGACACTGTTTTCTCTTAATATCTCCATCAAAATGAATTTTGACTTCAAAATTAAAAAATCCTCTATTTCTTCAATCCAATCAAGCAAAAATTTGCTATGATACTATGAATAAATCTAAACCCTAATTTCAACCGGTGAAAGAGAAAATAAAATACCAAAGTAGTTGAACTCTCTTTGGAGAGTAAAATAGTATACTAATAATGAAAGTCAAGTCAATCATAATGAACCTATTGCTGCTTATATACAACTTGTAATAGATGTAAGAGCTTAACAAACTGAACTAATAAGAAATGCAACTGACTAATAGAAAATTAGCCAACTGATTTGAAAGACTACCAATTATATAAATTACTTACAATTTTCTAGTGATTAACAGCTGCATTAATCTAGCTTTTTTTTTTTTTTATAGGTTGTTTAAATATGCATAAACCACGCTAACTTTTTCAAGAACTTGTTATGTAATAACATAATAATTACATTTTGTGTTTATTAATTGTTAAATATTTAATTAAAGTTTTATTTTATATATATTTTTAATTAAATATTTAAATATTGTTAAAAATAGAAAGGGAAAAAATATTCAAGCAGCTATTAACAACAATTGACCTGAATTTTTATTCATTATTATAAAAAATGCATCAAAATAATTCTTTAAATTAAGTATACATATGAAAATTATAATATATAAAATTATTCCGAAACTCTATTATATTATTTGATGTATAAAGTTCATATTTTAAATTTAAAATCAATATTTTCAATAAAAATAAATATTTCAAAACAAATAATATCAAACAAAATAATTAGATCTTAAAATTTTATTAAATAAAATTATGTATCCTAACTTTTTGGCTTTTTTTTAATCAAATAAAACACTTTGTTATTTTTCTTTCTTGAAAATCATTAAGGTATAAAAAAATTGAAAAATATTAGCTGCGCATTTGAGATTATTAGTTAATTTTTATATAAGTTTTTATTTATTAATATATTACATTAATTTAAACAAATTATTATTATAATTTAAATTTTAAATAAAATTATAAATAATATAACTTAATTTATTTTCAATTGTTATAATTTAAATAAATTTATAACCTAAATTATGAACCAATCGTTATCACTATTATTATGTTATTATTACAATTTAAATCATTAAAAATTTATACAATTATGGTTTGTAACATAAGAAAAATTAAAATATTAAATTTTATAGTTATTATAATTCAATAAAATTTGTAATCTATATCATTTATTTATAAAAATACATTTATGATTATATGTATATGTAAGGAGGTTTTAGCAAGCAAATGAATATCACTTTTATTTATAGCATTTGAAATATTTATTCTCTCAATCATAATGACAAGATTAATTTTTTCTCTTTCAATTTTTAAAATATTTATCAAATTTTTAATTTAATTATTTTTATAATGCCTTTTTTTATTTATTATAATTTTAAAAATTTGTACAATTATTCAAATACAATTATCTGTAAAATATATATAAATTAACAATTAATTTTAATAAAAATCATGCTCAAACGTTATTATGATATGTAATCAATTTTAAAAATCATAATTAAAATAATATTAACTTAGTAATTATGAGTGAAAAGTAATATTCAATTAACATTTATTTAATTACTAAATATATATTTTTTAAAATAATGTTTCTTAACCTTTTGTAATGTATTATTTGAATTATACGTGTGTGAGAGAGAAAGAGATTGATAATAATAAAAATTTATATTTATAAAAATATAAATGAATAGAACAAAGTGAAATTAGAGCCTCAAATAAACAACATAATTATAAAAAAAAAATTAATAATTATTAAAAACATATTTAAAAAATTATTAGCAACGAAAGTTCAAAAACTATGTTAAGTTTCTAAAAATCCAGGGCTAGATCTAGAAATCCTAGATTTATAACATGTTTCGAGGATTTCATATTGAAAGTTAAGTAAAATTTTGATCATTTATTATATTTAATATAAATTTAAATTTTAAGTTATATTTTTTAATTTGTTATTTTTAATTTAATTGAGATTTTTAAAATATATATTACTAACTAATTTAAAACATTCAAGTGCTAAAAATTTTAATTTCAAATGTTTGATTGATAGGTGTACAGCCAATATTGAATAAATTTTAATACTTTGATTACTTTAATTCCAAAATGTGAAAGTGCATCTTCTACTACCGATTTGCCTCCTATTTCTCTTTGCAATGTAGTGTATAAGATTATTGTTAAAGTTTTACCAAATAGTTATAGAATGAAAGGCAATCCCCAAAATTAGTCTCAGATTCTCAGTCTGCTTTTGTTCCTGGCCGATCTATGGTTGCTTGTGAATTGCTTCATTTTATGAAAAGGAAAACTAGGGGTAATAAGAGAAAGATTGCTCTGAAATTGGATATTAGCAAGGCTTATGACAGTGTGGATTGGGGTTTTCTTAAGCTTATGATGGAGAAAATAGATTTTCATGATCAATGGATTAAATGGGTGAATGGATTTTCATGATCAATGGATTATATGGGTGAATGGGTTTTCATGATCAATGGATTATATAGGTGGTATTGTGTATTTCGACTGTCTAATATTCAGTTGCTTATTAATGGTATGGAGGTTGGTCCAATCTCTCCAAAACGTGGTTTAAGGCAAGGTTATAAATTGTCCTGTTATTTGTTTATTATTTGGCTAAGGGTTTGTCAACAATGATTTGTGAAGCGGAAGCTTGAGGTGATATCCATGGTTATAGGGTTTGTTGGCATGCTCCTAGTGTCTCTCATTTGTTTTTGCTGATGATAATATGTTTTTTAAAGAAAAAGATAGTGAAGCTCGAGTTATGCAAAATATTTTGCAAAATTATGAAGCTATTTCTGTTCAGTTCCAATGTCTGGGTTGATACATAAACATCAATTTCTAATATTTTGGGCATATCTAATTCTTTGAATACAAGTAAGCGCCTGAGATTACCATCTTTGATTAGGAGATCCAAAAAAGCAGTTTTTGGCTTTCTCAAAGATAGGATTTGGAAGCGCATTCAAGGTTGGCAAAATAAGTTACTCTTAAGAGCAAACAAAGATATTCTTATCAAGATTGTGGCATAAGCCATTCCCACTTATAGTATGAGTGTGTTCCTAATCCCTGTGTCCATTTGTGTTGAAATCCAAAGAATGCTGAACTATTCCTTATGGGGATCAAGTAGGGAGGGGTGTAGGGGTATTCAATGGAAGTGTTAGGATAGATTGCGTTTTAAAAAAAGAAGAAGGTGGTATGGACTTTAGAGATCTTCAAGCTTTTAATCTTGCTTTATTAGGGAAGCAAGGCTGGAACCTTTTAACTAATATAAATACTTTGGTAGCTCATTTGTTTAAAGCTAAATATTATTCTCGAGGGGACTATCTTTCTTTCGATATTGGATCGAACCCAAGTTATGTTTGGAAGAGTGTTTGAAATGCAAAAGAGGTGGTTAGTCTTGGTGCTAGATGGTGTATTGGTGATGGTCAATATGTTCAAATATGGAAGGATCCTTGGTGCATGAGACTCTTTTTTCCTGCGTTCAGTCTGAGATGGTAGCAGGTTTTGAGGAATTGCGAGTAGCTGAATTATTTCTTGAGGATAGAAGATGGGATATGGGCTTAATGCATGAATTATTTCTGCCTGATAAAGCTAATGTTATTTTTGGCATTATGCTTCCTAGGTTCTCGATTTTGGATACTCTTGTTTGGCACCATTTTATGTCTGATCTTTATACTATAAAACTGAGCTACAATTTGTTGTTTGCAATAAGGCATAAGTCTCCTGCAAGTAGTATTAGCTAGGCTAAGCTTTAGAAACTTGTTATTCCTCCTAAAGTTTTAAATTTCATGTGGTGATTGTGTAGTAATTGTCTTCTTGTTAATGCTCGTTTAGTAGGAAAATAGATCAATGTAACGCTTGATTGTGATTTGGGTGTTAAGGAAGTGGAGCATCTTTGGAGTATATTTGTTACATGTCCTTATGCGGTAGAATGTTGGGCTATTGCAGCTTTGGTATTGCACATTCCTAATGAAGAGGATTTTTATGTTTGGCTTCTCAGTTTGATGGATAACAACTTTGGTTTGGATGTTTACAAGGTTTCAATGGTTCTTTGGGCAATTTGGGGGCAATGGAATAATAATCTATTAGAGAAGAGGATTATTTCACCGGCATTAGTTGTGGAGATGGCTCCATAATTTTTGTTACAATGGTGGGATAAGTAGCGATAGCCCCATTTTCAATCGAATTCTTCTACTTTGCTTAAAGTGAAGTGTGCTGGCCTTTGCATGGAAGAGTAACTCAATGTTGATGATGCAATATTCACGGATTTAGTCTCTATTGGCATTGGAATGCTCCTTCAAGATTCAATAAGTTCTTTTATTGCTTGAAAAGCCATTCACATGCAGGTGATTTACTCAGTAAAGGAGGCAGAGGCATTAGGGCTTCGCGAAGCGTTGGCTTGGTTGGTTGATATAAATGAAGATAATGTGGATGTGGAGCTTGATGCTAAGCAAGTGGTATGTGCTTTCAACTTGAAAATTACTAGCTTGAACAAATTAGGGACTATTCTGAGTGATTGTTGGAGGTTAAAAGGTAATAGAAATCATTTTATTTATTTTGCAAAGAGACAAGAGAATATGTCTACTCATAAGTTAGCGAGGATAGCTCATTGTTATGCTAGTTCTTTTATCTTTTTTGCGGTTCCTTTGTTTATTGAGGAATTTGTAATATTAGATGTTATTTCCTTTTTGTTATAATATTATCTTCGGGTATAAAAAAAAAAGTATCTCATCAATTAGTTGATTTTAGCTTTGGTCACTATTTAAGTTTTGATTGAGACCATTTTAGAAAGAAAATGTTAGGGCACGTTCACAAAAATAGGCTAAAACCTATTTACTATTTGAAATCTAATTAAATCCATATAGAGCCTTTTTTTTTTTAAGTTCATATGGATCCTTAAATCAACTGACAGCAGCAAAATCAATCTAACAACACACTTTTTAATTTTTCTTAATTACATAAATCTGTTGGGTTTGAAATTAAAAATAAATAAAATGTAATTCTTTGTAAACCAAAGAAAAAGGAAATGTGAATGTGAATGTGATTATTAATATTTGACTTGCCTTTTTTGATTGCTTAATATGAAAGTCAATTTTATTTTTACATTTTATATTTAAGTAATATGTTTATCTACTAAAAAATTTATTATACTTACTAATTATTTCTTAAAAAAATTTCAAAAATATAATATTTAAAGCTAAAGTCTAATTGATAAGAGAATATGCATTTCTTCTCATTAATTAGAGTTCAGTTATCGAATCAGCATAAAAAAAAATTATAACCGTATAAACCAAATATAACTATATAGACAGTGTATGAAGATTCTATATCAAATTTGCTTATAAAGAAAATTAAAACTCAGTTATTAGTTCAAAAAAGTAATTTATAAATGCAAAAATAGAGTTTAAAAATTATTCATTAAATTCACTCATAAAAGAAGATTGAGTGATTCTAGTGATTAATATTTGAAAAGTACCTTTTATAAATGCATAGATAAACACAAAAATTATTTTTGAATTTACTTATTAAGATAATTTAGTCTCAATTAATAAGTTAATTTGCTCGAAAATACTCGCAATCCAGCAAAGAAAATTGAGTAGAAGTGAGTTGTGTCTAAAAATAAAAAAATTATTCACACGAAAATAGTATATATGGAAAATAAATTTCATAATATTCAATATGTGTAAATAAAGAGTAGATTAAACGTACATAACTGTATAGATAGAGTATGAAGATTATGTATCGAATTTACTTATCAAAAAAAATTAAAACTCAATTATCAGCTCAAAAAAGTAATTTATAAATGCAAAAATGGACTTTAGAAATTATTCATTAAATTTACTCCTAAAAGAAGATCAAGTGATTCTCGTAATTAATACTCGAAAAGTACTTTTTATAAATGCACAGATAAACATAAAATTTATTTTTAAATTTACTTATAAAGACGATTTAGTCTCAATTAATAAGTTAATTGGCTCGAAAATACTCAAAATCCAGCAAAGAAAATTGAGTAGAAGTAAAATGTGTCTAAAAAGAAAAAAATTATTCACATGAAAATAGTATATATGGAAAATAAATTTCATAATACTCAATATATGTAAATAAAGAGTAGATTAAACGTACCAAATAATTTAGAAAACTTTTGAAAAAAAACTAATTATAAAAAGCATTGCTAATGTGACAAATTAAAATAAATAATAAAAGTAAATGACAAAGAAAAAAAATTTAATGCCTGTCAAAAATTTCAAAATTCAATCTCTTTCCATAACCCACCTCTTTCATTTTTGCATTGCTCGCCTCTCTCTCTCTCTCTCTTCTCTCTCCTCTTTAAAAACCCCTACCAGCCCAAACATTTATTCGCATATCTCTCTCTCTCTCTCTCTCTTTTTCTTTCTCTAGATTCCTTATCCTAGCACACTTCACCCCCTATGGCCCATGATATCCAGCTTCCTTGTGACAGCGTGGCGTTTGCATGCGCTGTAAAATTCCATTTGTAAAAAATTATTGGTCAGTGTCGATAGATTCAAAATTAATTTTAGAATTTTTGAGTAGTCAATCTGAGAGAGAATCCAGTCGGTTTCAAAAAAATATTGTCTAATACATAAGGTCCGGTCAGGTTAGGAAATGCATCATATTGTGCTATGAATACTTCGGTCGATTTTAAAGAGTTCATAATTTAATTTTGGAGGTGCTGAAATAAAAGTTCACAGTGGCTTTTGATATATGTGAGGCCTCGCTCAAGCATCAGCCCGGTTCGCTAGAGGAAACAAGGATGCTTATTCTGGTTTAGACTCACGATGGAACTCTCGGGTTCGGATTTGGTTGATTTTGAAAATGATTTTAGAAGTTGCCACCCTAATTTATTTTAAATGGGAAAAATTAAGGAAAAAACTCAGTTGACTCCAATGTATTAATTTTGTAATTAATTTATCCAAAGATAAAAATTACTAATATCGAATCAGGTTGAGTTCGGGGACTAGATTTTTAAATAATTTAAATTTGACTCTTAAGTTTAATTTGACTTGAAAATTAGATTTCATTAATGACATTTATAAAATGATAATTATAAGTAATATGCATGAATATAATATGAGTATAATGAGAAAATTAAAATGAGACATTCATAAAATACATTAATTAAAAAAAATGGAGCGAAAGGAGATTGATTGGGATTTGAATTTGAGGTTTGGATTTAGATTCCAAACATGCTTATGTACCCTATTGAATAGGGATCAAAACCTACGTAGTCCGTTCCACGATTAAGTGGATGAGTTTAGGGGTTGATCAGATTGATTGATTTGATTTGGGTTTGAGAGAAAAAAGGCTGATACCTTAATTTTTGTTAGGTGTAGGGTTTTACAGGACCAAAGTTCTGTTTTATCAGAACCGGGTAATTGGATGGATTGAGAAATTAATTAATTAATTAAAATGATTAATTAACTAATTAATGTGATGAAAAGGATGGATGGATTAATTAATTAAAAAGATTAATTAATTAATTTGGAGGAAGGGTGAATTAAGGAAAATGATTAATTTGATTTTGGAAAAATGAATAATTTTTGAGAAAAGAGTGATTAATTAATTAATTAAAAAGATTAATTAATTAATTAATTGAGTGATTAATTAAAAAAAAGAGTTTTAGTTAATTAAAAAGATTAATTAACTTGGTTAGGGTAAGGTAACTAATTAATTAAAAATATTAATTAATTAATTAGAGAGTGATTAGAGGGAGAAGAAGAGAGGAATTTGAGGATAGTAATCTATTCAAATTCAAGAGGTATGTAAAATGAGAACTGAATTGGGGTATTTATAGGAAAAGTGGGTAAGGGTAGTTTAGGTAATGAAAATGTGAAAAGATCATAAGGAGTAGAGCTATAAATAGCTGAAAATTATACTGAAAAGGGTAAAAGGGTCATTTTATGTGCAAGTCGGATCCATAGGGATCAGAAGCTCGCAGAACCTAGTGCGATGCTGCATTAGACATTTGCGGCATGCCACAAACAAGGCGTGTGGCACCGCACAGGTCTGATGCCGCACTCCTATTTTGCGGCAGCCACGTGGCGCGGCACATTTTTCAAGGTTTCTCTCTCTCTCTCTCTCCCTTTTTTTTTTTTTTTAGAGATTGGTTGTTGGTATGGAGTTTAGAAAATTTGGATATTTAGTGGCAATGTAAATAAAATCTAAAAAATTTTCTTTCGGGGGTGTTACCCTCAAACCCCTACCCGCTAACCAGTTAGCAGGACCACCATACTAGCTCCGCACAACGCGTTAAATTCAGTAAGTGCTAAGGCTACGGTTGGATGCTAAGGGTGTAAAATTGAGAGTTCACAATATATGATTTCAAAAGGTGTTTTCCAATGTTGCGAGTTTGTTTATGATACAGGTTCAATGAGTATAGAGTCACCCTATAATTTTTTAGGCAAGCATGACTAACACATCAATGCCCTAGCAACCACTAAAAAGTGTTTATGTTTTCTCTCAACTATATCATTCTGTTGTGGGGTATAAGGTGAGGTTCTTTGATGTAAAATTCCATTTTTTTGTCAAAAAAGCTTGGAATTGAGCATTTAGGAACTCAATCCCATTATTTGTCCTAATTTGTTTAACTTTGGTATCAAATTGAGTATAGGTCATGGCATAAAAGTGTTTGACACATAAATATTTGCATTTTGTCTTTCATGAAATAAGTCCAAATAACCCTACTATAATCATCAATTATAGTCAATACATAATGGCAGCTTGCTAAGGAAGGTACTTTATATGGCTCCCATAGGTCTAGGTGAATGAGTTTAAAAACTTGGTTTGTTTGTATATGGCTTTGAGAAAAGGGTAATCTAGGTTATTTGGATAGTGGACGGATTTCACAAACATCGGTAGCTTGGTTTTCTAATAGGTCCATTTTACATTTAGAGGTGTGACCTAGCCTAGCATGCATGAGTTCATAAGGTAAAAGATGAGTCTTATTATCAATATCAATTGTACACAAATGAGGTGTCTGATATAACTTGCACACACACACACACACACACACACACACACACATATATATAAAAGGTAAAGGCCAAGTCTGATATAGCTTGTATATGCCCCTTCATTTTTTTTATTTATGAATTTTTGTATTTGTTTCTATACTGTATTATTGATAACAATTGTAAGATTGTCTTGTTAAGGCTAATATTGAGCCACAACCTCTTTAAAAGGTGTGTTGGTAATCTATGCAACAAATTTGTATGGTTACCTTCCTTTGTATCTATCATTATCTTAATATCCTCTTTTCTTATTCAATTCATCATACACTCAGTGTATCCATTAAGCCTGAAACATGTCTCCCTGATATGACAACCCTTATTATATCAATCATGAAACTTGTCTGATTTGTCAGTCCTGTCTTTGTTATACTCATTATTCCTTTAATTATTATGCTTAAAGTTATCCTTATTGCCTCCTCTTTCTCTGTATTTTTTTATTTCATAATTTCTTACAAACAAAGCACTACTTTTTGTATTTTCAATAATAAAGTTGTACTTTTTGTATTTTCAATAATAAAATTGTACACTTCCCTCCTTTCGACCCTTAATAGTATGGAGTAAGTCTTATTAACTGTAGGTAAAATGTCCATTAGTAAGACTTGATTTCTTACATGATTATAGTTCTCATTTAATCCCATCAACAATTGTATAAGTTTATTCAAACAACCTATCTCTGCTACTGTTTTTGCAGCCCCACAACAGCACATTGGTAAATGCAACAAACGCAACAATTCATCCCATAGTTTCTTTAATTTTGTTTAGTATTTAGCTACAGATAAATTACCTTGTGTCATAAAACTTATCTCTCTTTGAATATGGTAGATCATACAACCATTACTTTCTCCAAATCTTTCCTCTATCTATTCGCACATCTCCTTGGCATTGCTTGCATATAGAAACGCTTAGTTAGATCTTTAGAAATGGAATTCAATATCCACGATGTAACCATAAAATCAACTTTCTGTGATTGTTCATAATCTTTTGAATTTTCATCTGGAATGTCACATTTTCCATTGATGAATCAAAACTTCACTTTTGCTTCTAAGGCGATTTTCATTGACCTACTTTAAGTAGGATAATTATTTCCTGTTAGTGGTACACTAACGAGAACCATTCTAAAATGCTCTGAGCTTTAGAGTAATAATGGATTTCCGTTAGCTCAATCCAAATTGCTGCCATTCTTAAAGGTTCCATTCCTCTGATTTTTGTGTATAATTCTCTAATTTCCTTACGTTTCGACACTGTTTTCTCTTAATACCTCAATTGAAATGAATTTTGACTTCAAAATCAACAAATCCTCTATTTCTTGAATCCAATCGAGCAAAAATTTGCTATAATAAAATGAATAAATCTAAACCCTAATTTCAATTGGTGAAAGAGAAAATAAAATACCAAAGTAGTTGAACTCTCTTTAAAGAATAAAGTAGTATACCAATAATGAAAGTCAAGTCAATACATGATGAATATTATATATTATTTCCTTTTTGTAATAATATTATCTTCGGGAATAAAAAAAAAAAAAAGTATCTCATCGATAACTTGATTTTAGCCTTGGTCACTAGTTAAGTTTAGATTGTGACCATATTAGAAAGAAAATGTTAGGGATGTTCACAAAAAAAGGCTAAAATAGTGTTTTAAAAATCAGACAGGTGATCGAATTGGTTAGGTCATTGGTTCGCTATTTAATTGGTCCAATCGATCGGTTAAATATAATCCATTCATTTCTCTCTCTCTCTCTCTCTCTTTTTTAAATTTTTTGATTGATTTCCATTGATGGAGATTCAATTGGTTAAAAACTGTTAACGAATTGTTGAACCAGAAAATTCAGTATTTTAATTGAATCGAACCAGACTGACTGGCAATTCTCAGTTCAATTGGTCAAATCTACTGGTCCAGTCTAATTTTTAAAACACTAGGTAAAAATCTATTTACTATTTGAAATCTAATTAAATGCATATAGATCATTTTTTTTAAGGAAAAAAAATCCTTATGGATCCATCTAATCACACACTTTTTTTTTTTTTTTTTATTTCTCTTAGTTACATAAATTCGTTGGGTTTGAAATTAAAAAAAAATAAAATGTAATTCTTTGTAAACCAAAGAAAAAGGAAATGTGAATGTGATTATTAATATTTGACTTGCCTTTTTTTGATTGCTTAATATGAAAGAAAATTTTATTTTTACATTTTATATTTACGTAATATGTTTATTTAAGGAAAAATTTATTATAATTACTAATTATTTCTTAAAAAATTTCAAAAATATAATATTTAAAGTTAAAGTCTAATTGATAAGAGAATATGCATTTTCTCATTAATTAGAGTTTAGTTATCGGATCAACAAAAAAAAAAAATTATAACCGTATAAACCGAGTACAACTATATAGTCCAAATATAAAGATTCTATATCGAATCTGCTTATAAGAAAATTAAAACTCAAACTACCAGTTCAAAAAAGTAATTTATAATTGCAAAAATAAAGTTTAAAAATTATTCATTAAATTCACTTATAAAAGAAGATAAAATGATTCTTGTGATTAATACTCGAAAAGTACTTTTTATAAATGTATAGATAAACATAAAAGTTATTTTTAAATTTACTTATAAAGATGATTTGTTTCAATTAATAAGTTAATTGGCTTGAAAATTCTTGAAATCAAACAAAAAAATTATCAGTTCAATTGATCGAACCAACTTGTCCGATCCAATTTTTAAAATATTGGGTTAAAACCTATTTACTATTTGAAATCTAATTAAATCCATATAGATCCTTCTTTTTTTAAAGGAAAAAATCCTTATGGATCCATCTAATCATACACTTTTTTTTTTTTTTTTTTTATTTCTCTTAGTTACAGAAATATCTTGGGTTTGAAATTAAAAAATAAAATGAATTGTTCGTAAACCAAAGAAAAAGGAAATGTGAATGTGAATGTGATTATTAATATTTGACTTGCCTTTTTTTGATTGCTTAATATGCAAGTCAATTTTATTTTTACATTTTATATTTACGTAATACGTATGCTTAAGGAAAAATTTATTATAATTACTAATTATTTCTTAAAAAATTTCAAAAATATAATATTTAAAGTTAAAGTCTAATTGATAAGAGAATATGCATTTTTCTCATTAATTAGAGTTCAGTTATCGGATCAGCAAAAAAGAAAAAATTATAACTGTATAAACCGAGTATAACTGTATAGTCCGAATATGAAGATTCTATATCAAATTTGCTTACAAAGAAAATTAAAACTCAAACTACCAGTTCAAAAAAGTAATTTATAACTGCAAAAATAGAGTTTAAAAATTGTTCATTAAATTCACTTATAAAAAAAGATCGAGTGATTCTCGTAATTGAAACTCGAAAATTACTTTTTATAAATGCATAGATAAACAAAAAAGTTATTTTTAAATTTACTTATAAAGATGATTTAGTCTCAATTAATAAGTTAACTGGCTTGAAAATACTTGAAATCTAATAAAGAAAATTGAGTAGAACCAACCGGTCCCATTTAATTTTTAAAACACTGAATTAAAATCTATTTACTATTTGAAATCTAATTAAATCCTTATAGATCTTTTTTTTTTAAAGGAAAAAAATCCTTATGGATCCTTGAATCAACTTATAGCGGTAAAATCCATCTAATCACACACCTTTTTTTTTTATTTCTCATAGTTACATAAATCCGTTGGGTTTGAAATTAAAAAAAAAATAAAATGTAATTCTTTGTAAACCAAAGAAAAAGAAAAAGGAAATGTGAATGTGAATGTGATTATTAATATTTGACTTGCCTTTTTTTGATTGCTTGATATGAAAGTCAATTTTATTTTTACATTTTATATTTACGTAATATTTTTATTTAAGGAAAAATTTTTTATAATTACTAATTATTTCTTAAAAAATTTCAAAAATATAATATTTAAAGTTAAAGTCTAATTGATAAGAGAATATGCATTTTTCTCATTAATTAGAGTTCAGTTATTGGATAAGCAAAAAAAAAAAAAATTATAACCGTATAAACCGAATATAACTGTATAGTCCGAGTATAAAGATTCTATATTGAATCTGCTTATAAAGAAAATTAAAACTCAATTACCAGTTCAAAAAAGTAATTTATAACTTCAAAAATGGAATTTAAAAGTTGTTTATTAAATTCACTTATAAAAGAAGATCGAGTGATTCTCGTTACTAATACTCAAAAGGTATTTTTTATAAATGCGTAGATAAATATAAAAATTATTTTTAAATTTAATTATAAAGATGATTTAGTCTTATTAATAAATTAATTGGCTCGAAAATATTTGAAATCGAATAAAGAAAATTGAGTAGAAATGAGATGTGTTTAAAAATAAAAAAATTATTCACATGAAAAGAGTATATATAGAAAAAAAATTTCAAAATATTCAATATATGTAAATAAAGAGTAGATTAAATGTACCAAATAATTTAGAAAACTTTTGAAAAAAAACCTAATTATAAAAAGCATTGCTAATGTGACAAATTAAAACAAATAATAAAAGTAAATGACAGGAAAAAAAAAATTTAATGTCTGTCAAAAATTTTAAAATTCAATCTCTTTCCATAACCCGCCTCCTCCATTTTCCCATTGCCCGCCGCTCTCTCTCTCTCTCTCCTCTTTAAAAACCCCTACCAGCCCAAACGTCTATTCGCATCTCTCTCTTTCTTTTTCTCTCTCTAGATTCCTTATCCTGCGCACACCTCACCCCCCCATGGCGCACGATATCCAGCTTCCTTGCGACGGCGATGGCGTTTGCATGCGCTGTAAAGCTACGCCTCCAACTGAAGAAACTTTGACTTGTAGCACGTGTGTTACTCCTTGGCACGTGACTTGTCTTTCTTCTCCGCCGGAGACTCTAGCCTCTACTCTTCAGTGGGAATGTCCTGACTGTTCCGGTGAAGCCACTGCTACTGCCACTGTCTCTGCTGCTGGTGGTGGAAGTGAGTTGGTGGCGGCGATTAAAGAGATTGAAGCGGATGCGACGCTTACGGAGAAAGAGAAGGCGAGGAAAAGGCAAGAGTTGATGAGTGGGAAAATGGAAATGGAAGATGTGAAGAAGAAAGGAAAAGAGAGTGAGAGTGATATATTGGATGTTCTTGGTGAAAGCTTTAAGTGTTCTTTTTGTATGCAGTTGCCTGAGCGGCCTGTTACTGTGAGTACTTCTCTTCTTTTATTTCATTTCTGGCTTTCTCTTGATTCATCTATATATGGGTTTGTGTTGTCTTCATTGTTCTGCATGTGCTTTTTTTTTTTTTTTTGTTCCAAAAATCAAGATTTGTTTTCTGTTCATTGAAATCTAGCATTCTATTCCATGTTAATAAATGGCTATCCCTATCTAATCCCTTGTAATTTAATGGTACAGCTTGAATTTTGAGGTTCAATTGGGCAGTTTATTTATGTGTATTTTGCAAAGATTATCCAAATTATTTTGAATAATTAATGTGCTTTGGTGATTTGATTTGAGATGGCTGGAACTTGTTATCCAGTCTTGATGTTAATTCATTAATATTTATTATGGGTATTAAAATGAGAGATTAGATTCGTTTTCATTCCAATTTGGCATCATTTTGATTATTTTGTCATAAATATTTGTTAAGTTTATTATGGAGCGAATGAGACTGTAGGAAATTTTAAATTAATTTATGTGCACGCTTGGCGAAGGGCTAGAGATGCGTGTGCTAGTTTATGAACTTAATGAGAATTTCATTGTCTTCTTCCAGACACCATGTGGCCACAATTTCTGTTTGAAATGCTTTGAAAAATGGATTGGACAAAGGAAGCTTACCTGCGCGAAATGCCGTAGTGCAATTCCAGCAAAAATGGCCAATCAACCCCGCATTAATTCTACCCTTGTGGCTGCCATTCGTATGGCAAAGATGTCAAAATCGATCGTTGCTGGAGGTCTTCCAAAAGTTTACCATTTTGTCCACAATCAAAACAGGCCAGACAAGGCATATACCACAGAACGGGCGCAAAAGTCTGGTAAGGCCAATGCTTGTAGTGGGAAGATTTTTGTCACTGTGCCACCAGATCATTTTGGACCTATACCAGCTGAAAATGATCCTGAGAGAAATCAGGGTGTGCTGGTTGGGGAATGTTGGGAGGATAGATTGGAATGCAGGCAATGGGGTGCACATCTTCCACATGTTGCTGGTATTGCTGGACAATCGAACTATGGAGCACAATCAGTGGCACTTTCTGGAGGCTATATTGATGATGAAGATCATGGAGAATGGTTCCTGTATACCGGAAGGTTCGTTTGTCAGATCACTTTTTAATGAACTGACATTGAATTTAAATTCAATCACTTCTCAATTAACTGACATTAACTTTTAATTCATCATTCTCCTTTCTTTTTTCTACTTCTGTTGCTTTGCTTTGTACCTGTTTAGGATGCTTCTTGGTGATGTGATCAATTTTTCACCTTGTTAATTAGCACTCATGTTTTTTTATTTCCCACTTTCTCTTTACAGGTCTTCAGAGGTTTTTTCTACTATCGTGTTTTCTTTTCTTTTTATTCTTATAATTTAACTTCTAGATATTAAAGTCTTTTGTTGGTTGTGGTTGGCAGTGGTGGTAGGGACCTTAGCGGGAACAAGCGTACTAACAAGGAGCAGTCCTTTGACCAAACATTTGAAAAAATGAATGAGGCTCTTAGATTGAGTTGCAGAAAAGGCTATCCTGTTAGAGTTGTGAGGTAAGTGTCTGCAAAAAATTTTGTTGTTTGTGTATGGGTATTTATAACTGTTCTGTATTCTACTTATCTATGACTGCACATGCAGTCTATTGCATTGCTTTTTTTTTTACCTTTTGTTTTAAGATAATTATATCTGTAGCAAAATTTTCCTTTTTATGAATGCTATTGGCTGCCAATTTCTTGGAATGATAAACTACATGAGAATTGTTTTTTTTTCTATAAAATGTCTGATTCACGACAATTTTTTTGCCTTTTTAAAGGTGAAATGGCTTTTTTGGCTGTTATGCTGTTACATAAAACGGGTAAAGATGGTTTCAGATATGGCACTCTTTCCCTGTGCCTGGTGAATCATTGCTGGTGTGCCAGTGAATAAATATTAAATTGGTAGGCCAAAATTCCACTAAACCAATATTTAAAATGCTGATAAACAATGCTATTGTTTCAGAAGAATATATCCAGCAATGGATTTATTTGATCAAGTCACGTTTAGTTAGATCAATATAACAAATTTAGCTTCAGTGAATTTCTTGCCTTCCTTTTTTGGCCATGTTTTAAGAATTTGTTGACATTGATTTTGGTGAAATGCTCATTATTGTAGTGGCAATGTCCATAAATTAAGCAATAAATATGACCAGGCAATAATGAGTCTTACATTTGCTATGTTAGAGTAAAAACATAAACTAGTCTACGTGGTGTCAATAAGCGAGTTTTGTTTTCTATGTTATGTGCTCCAGTGGAACATAACCCACATCATTTTTGGTTGTGGCACATTGGGTGATAAAACTTTTTTTTTTTTTTTTGTGTAAATCATGGCCACCCACTATTCTTATAGTAGATTAGAATTGTATTTTCTTTTGCCAGGGTAATGTCGTTGGTTCTATATATTAGGAATTGGCCAGGAAAGAATTAGGTAAAGCTGGTCTTTTAGTATGTTTGATTAAAAAATGACAGGTTCAGATATTGCTCGGTTAAAACCTAGTCGAGTTTGAGAATTAAATCTGATATTAATTGTGGCCAAAATGGATGTAACACAAACATATTTCCAATATTGGTATGTGCTATTAAGGTTTTAAATAACAGTTTTGGAATTGGTTTCGTAATTAGAAACTATGTAACAGAATTGGATTGAATTGGTTGCTCCTATGGTGAATGATTTTTCCAAATTTTGCAAAATAACTCAATCAAATACCATTATTATCTTGTGTCTAATTTAAAGTGACAAGTATATGGTCAAAAAAATCATTTATTATAAAATTTATTTAAAAAATGTGATTTTCAATCAACTGTGTCCTAATGGAAAATATCGGTATGCTAAAAATCCAATATGTAACATATCAGCTGATATTTAAAACAGCCATGGGTGTTTTTCTTGCTTACAAGAACCTTGGCATTTTTATATATGGGCTGGTAGTGGTAACGTATGTACATAATGAGACAGTTCATTTCTTGTTGCATTGAAAAATCTCAATATTCAATGCACATACTAATTATTGTTTACTTTCTGTGAGAATCTTTCAGGCACAAAATTTCGGTTTTTTGGTTTACACTGTTAGGAGTTCTTCACTTTGTTCTGACATGTGCTGTTTATTTTCAAATGTTTGTCATACTTGCTGTTTGAAATGAGCAGGTCTCACAAGGAGAAGCGGTCTTCGTATGCTCCTGAAAGTGGGGTGCGGTATGATGGGGTCTATAGGATAGAGAAATGTTGGAGGAAAGTTGGAATTCAGGTAAATACATTAATTGCTTGTCAAGTTTTTCTTTCCTTTTCTTCTTTGCACTACAGAATTTATCTGCAGTTTTTCCTGATAACAGGGTCATAAGGTTTGCCGCTACTTATTTGTCAGATGTGACAATGAACCTGCTCCGTGGACAAGGTTTGAGTTTGAAAATTTGGCTTATTTGTTTCCTATATTGGATTATCTCTCTTTTTTTCTTAGTGTCTTCCAACTTTAATTATAGTGACGACCATGGAGATCGACCAAGACCTTTGCCTGTCATAAAAGAGCTGGCCAAGGCAACTGATGTAACAGAGAGAAAGGAAAGTCCCTCATGGGACTTTGATGTAAGTGGATGCAAGCCTTAAGCTTAACTTTGTCCTTGAAACTGTTTTCTTGTTTATTGGTAACTTGATGGTCATCTGATCTTCAACAAATTTCCACATGGATCCTGTTGCATAAAAATGGAAACTGTCTTAAATGATGTGGAAAACAGAATGCATTCCTTATCTTATTTGTTACTTGGAAAAAATGAACTCTTACATGTTAATTTCTTAGGAAGAAGATGGTCGCTGGAAGTGGAAAAAACCTGCGCCTGTCAGCCGAAAACCTGTTGCTACTGGAAATCCTGAGGACAGGAAGAGATCAAGGAAAGTGATAAGACAAGCACAGAATACAAGTGTAAAAGAGAAGCTCCTGAAAGGTTTTCCTTCTGTTCCTTTCTTTGTTATTAGTCATTACATCCTCCCTTTAGAGATTTTCAGCCAATAAAATTTTACTACTTCTTGTGCTTCAATCCTTTCCAAATTATTTCTCTTTGATCAGTTATGTTTCTTAAATGTGGAATAAAATTGAATAACCCTTTATGAGCTTGCGGGTAGATCCATGGTAAGTCAACATCAGTAGGTTTACTGATAGGTGGTGGATTTCTGCCTGAATGTATTGATTGTTTATGTTCGTTCCACATTATTTTTTTGATTGTTTATTTTCAATCCATGTTCATTTTTTGTCTTCAGTAATCTTATGTTCACTTGGGTGAATCTTTAACATGCAGAGTTCAGTTGTCTGATCTGTCGTCAAGTGATGACCCAACCAGTTACAACTCCCTGCGGTCATAACTTTTGCAAGTTATGTTTGGAAGGTTCATTTGCTGGGAAGACTGTCATGAGAGAGAGAAGTAGAGGTGGACGGACACTTCGTGCACAGAAAAATGTCATGAACTGCCCTCATTGCCCTGTAGACATCTCTGATTTCCTTCAAGATCTTAAGGTGTGATATAGTTGCATATTTGAACACGACTTATTTGTGGTTATCGACACTTAATTAATTACTTTAAATAAATAAATTGATTGTTTGTTACATTATTTGTGGTTGACAGGTCAACCGAGAACTGATGGCTGTAATTGAGTCCTTGCAACGCCAGACAGAAGAGGATTTGGATTCTGTGGATCATTCAAGCGAGGAAGAGGCAGGTGGATCTGCAGAGAATCCTTCTGTTGCCAACATCGAGGATGGAGTGAATGATTCTGAGAGGACTGCTGATGACAATAGTTTGGAGGATCCTTCAGTTAAGTGCAAGCCTCAGAGGGCCAACAAAAAGAAGAAAGTTGATTCTGGTGATTGCTCACTAACCAAAGATGAGAAGGGGAACAAAATTTCTGTAGAGAAGGTTGGGGGTGGAAATGAAAACTATGAAGAAGCTAGCAAGCCTGTCTCAGAAACTGCTGCAAGTAACAGTGTGAACCTGCAAGTTCCTGCAGTGAAGGGCTCTTCTAAAAGGAAGAATGCTGACAATGGGGTTGAATCATTGGAACCTGCTAGTGGGGTTAAGGCGAGGAGGCAAGTTGAGGAAGGAACAGCTGATGGCAATGATTCACCATCAAGCCCTCTCAATGTTCGATCATCTGACGATGACTTTGAATGATCTCTTATTTTGATTGTTGAATGTACTTGAACAAGGTTAATGGTTGCTTCTTAGAACTAATTTTGATTGATTCCCATGCATGATTTTTCAATGGCTGGGTTTTTTTGGGCGCAAGACTAAGCTATCTGTTTAAGGGTTAAGGAGCAAGTAATGTTGTAACCTGAAAACATTCACCATGACAAATATTATATAAACACATGCTTCCTAATATCAGTGTAAGTGTTAATATTTCACTCCTATCTGCCTGATGCAATTTTTTTTCCTTTCTCAGCTACTTGATGGTTAAAAGAAAAAAAAATGTCTGGAAAATTAAGATATTTGAGTTTTAACACCTATATGAAAATGAGGTTTTTGGAATTGTGTGGTATTGCAAGCTTCCATGTTGATTTGGGAAACTCATTAGGAAAGTAGGTTAGTCAATTGGCATGGAGCATCCACTTTCAAAATTGTTTTTCTATTTTTTTCTCTAATATTTTTATATGAATTATGACACTTCTTAATCTTTCAAAAAAAAAAAAAAAAAAAAAAAGAAAAAAAAAAAAAGAAAGAAAAATTTGTTTAAAAGATACCTAATTTATTTTGTCTTGATATATTGTTAAAATTAAAGATTTATACATTAGAAATTTATACTTTATTTTATTATCTTAATTTATATTTTCAAGTTCGGACCGATTTTAAAATTATTATAGGATAAATAATTAATTTGGATCAAATCAAAATTTTAAATAATATCATATATTTATTATTTATATGTTAAAAATAAATATAATATATTAATAATTATTATTTATATTTAGTGTTTACTAATATACATGAATAATGCATATTATATATTAAGGAATGTAGTGTTTGTTTTATATTATGAACGCTTTTTGTAAAATGTATCTTGTTTATAGAAATCCGAATATGTTTTAGATCAATTTTTGAAATATAATAAGTAATTAAATTTTGGGAGATTATTTAGTGAATTTTACATTACTTAATTACTTCCACTAATATTTTCATCAATGAAAATTAAAAAACTACTTAGTTCATAACTTTCACTTTTAAATAATGCATTTTAACATATTACTTATTAGATATTATTAATATTTATTATTATTATTATTATTATTATTGGAATTCTAATTTTAGAGAAAAACTATGTGTTATATAATATAAATATTGATTTTTTCTTGAAAATGCCATTTTAAAAAACTGAAAAAAAGAAATTAAAAATTGAAATAGTGAATATGTTCCTGGAAATAGCAAAACTACGCTCGTTTAACTGTGCGAGCGTTATCGTCATCTTTGGTTTAGGAACTAGGAGACAGTATTGAAGAGTATTAAGAGGGTTAAGGCATAATAAAGGGTAAAGCCATAGAAAGCTGTGAAAAAAACTACAGTTTCAGGCAAAAAGCTTTCTGCTTTGGCTTTTTTAATTTTATCTAAACCCTCGAAGTTGCTGTAATTCACTTTTCTCATCAATACGCTCTTTTTTTCTGTCTCCTAAAACCCTCATTCCATACCCCGAGCGGCAGAGCTTCTCTCTCTCTCTCTGTGCTTTACTATTTCATTGCCTACGGGCGGGTTTTCATAGGCCTGTCCGTGATAAAGGGATTATTCACAGAAACATGAACTTCTGGGCGTTTCAATAGCTTCAAAAAAAAGAAAAAAAAATGCTTTCTTTAAGGTTATTATTTTTTTTTTCTACTTTTGGTGGTCTTTTATCTTCTGGGTATCTCTTGAATTCATCTGTTTTTGCCTCAATTGTTTGTTTCTTCATTTGGGTTATCATTGCCTGCCTATTTTATTATGGAGTTTTAGTCTCAAGTCCAACTATTTTTATCCGTTTCATGTTTTAATCTTTGCTAGAAATAGTATTTTTGTTCTTCTATTGCTTTGTAATTTTGTGGGTGCATTGCATTGCATTGCTTTTTTTTTTTTTTTTTTTTGGTACTTAATCTTTAGTGGAAATAGTCTTTTTTTTTTTTTTTAATCTTCTGGTTCTATTGGATTTATTTCTGTATGGTTAGTTTTTGAGCTTTAACCATTTGCTTTGATCTAAGGACTTCGTAATAAACAGTTATTCCTTGTTCTTTATTGCTGCTTGTTTATTTGCTTAACTTTTGGCAATGTAGGGATTTTTGGAGAAGGCATAGAAGAAAAGTTCTTATTGCAGCAGGTGTTTTTGGAAGTGGGTATTTTCTATATAAATTATATAATGCGCAGAAGCGTAGCCTTGCTGATTTGGAGAGACAACTTGCTGATGAACGGGAACATGATGAGCTCATTAAGGCCCAGTTAAGATAAATTCTAATCTCTTCTTCTTCTTTGCCCCCTCTTCTTGTTTTGGGGTTGAGGTGGAGAATTGTGAATTTTCTAATTTGGTTCTTGTACTCTGTGTTCTTTGACTGATTGATAGAATGCAAGCCCATTTTGAGAACATTCAAAGAATAGCTGATACAACAACATTGCCTCATGCAATGCACTATTTAAGCAGCCGGATATCAGAAGAGTTGGACCTTTCACAGCTTACGGAGAGGCTAATGAAAGGGAAGGGTCAGCCCAACACTTTGACACCTTCAGAGAAACTTGAACTATGGGATCAACTCAAAATCTTAAGTATACATCTGCAAATTTTTTCCCCTATACGTGTGATGTCTTATGCCTGTGCCTGTGTCTGTGTCTGCGTCTGTGTCTGTATAATAAATGATGCTTTTGTATTGGTTACGTTGTAGGTTACTTAGAATTTCATATTTGTGACTGGTGCAGGTTTCACAAGAGCGGTGGTCTCCCTATGGGCAATGACAATGCTGAGCTTGTATATCAGAACTCAAGTAAATATCTTAGGAAGACATCTGTATATTGACACAGCTCGTGGTCTCGGAAGCTTGCAGTTACTTGTAAGAATCATTTCATTTTCTTTCCCCGTATCCAAAATATTTGCTTAATACTAGCTGGTGCTCGTCTTGTTAGATTGTGTTTCTTTGGCAACTTTTCTTAAATTTCTTTAGTGTTTTCCGTAATTCTTCAATTTCTCATAGGTCTATTCTAGATAATTAGTCCACTGTGATGATTTCTGTGCTTAGCAAATTCGTAGGAAGGCAGGAACTATGATTTATTTACACATTACTATTAGATCACCTAATATCATTCTCTGCTGGGGTTTCTTTGAATTGTGATTTAGTTGCCATGCTACATAAGGACATTGTCTCTGTAGTATTTTTGTCCTACATGATGCAAGACATTCTTTCAGCAAGATCTGCATCCAGTGGCAGACTCGTTCATCTGCAAATTTTCATTTAATTGTTGCCAGCGTGGTTGCTGAATGCTGACAGAGTAATACTTATCATTCTTCAGTTAAGTATTTTTAGCGGCAGTCTAGACCTATTGCAGAGCAGTTTGGTTTATCATGGAATGAGCAATGTGCTAAAATATGTTTTAAGCTTGTCAAGTGATTTAAAAAAAAAATATTTGATAAGTGCCTTAGGAAGTCTTGCCTTTCAAAACAAGCCATTAGGGAGAGAGAGTAATATCTGACCTACCAACAACATTCTCCATATAGCTGATGTGGGACATCGGAATCATAACATTCCACCTTATCTGCAATGTTCTTGACTGTTCTTACTTTGTCAATGCTGGCCTGACAACATGGACCTCCCACTAGTCTACCATCAATTTTAATATGGACTATAGGTAGCCCTTAGGAGAACTCACCTCTAAAGTTAATGGTTAAGGAGATAGCCCAAGACCTTATCTATCTGTATCAAGTTTCCCAAATAATGTATTTGGGAATTGGAATTGTAAAAGTATGATTGTAGTTGAAGTTTTTGGTTTTGTCTAGAAAGGTGTACTTAACAAAGTATGAATTCTAATTGAGGTTTCTGACATTGTGTAGAAAGATAAAATTCTGGGATGATTCATCAAGATGTACTGGATTTGAAATATTGACATTCTAGACGTTGGTTGGAAAGATGAAATACTGATCAATTTGTCCTCACTTCTGGAAAACTCCTCCAGTATAGGTCAGGAAGTGGGAAGGTTTAGTGAGGAGCTTATGAAGTATAATAGTTAATTTGTTTGCTCATGGAGAGAGTGATGTTGTTAGGAATGTTATATTTGCAACTTGTGAACCAAGTTTTGTTGAAAAGCAGAAGTATACATGGAAAGTTTTGTTTAAATTTTTGCTAAAGGTGGAGTTTAAAAAATTTTATGAATTGTTTTTATTTTTGTAATGCTAATTGTAGTAGGATACAGTACTTTGGATGCTGTTTTATTAATGAACTTTGATGGGCTTCAGGTCTTTCTGAGTAACTGGTAAAACGCAAGGATGTTGATGGTAGAATTTGATTAATGGTAGAACTGAAGTAATTGCAAATTAAAGAAATTTCTAGCTTATGGAACATGAGAATTTTTTTTTTTGTTTTATTCCATGTGATGCTTTTAGGGAGTTTTATTTGTTCTTCTAATCTTCTCTGGTGAAATTTACTATAGGAAGTAAAAATCAGTGGAAGAAGCTGTTGTACTTCAGCAATGTCTACTAATAAGAAATTAGTTGTCTTTAGATATTAGGAAAGGTTTTGTTTTGCAAATTTTACTTATTGTAGCGAACAATCAATCTGCATTTTCGTGTTCTGTGTGTTCAACTATAGTGGGTTGGATAGACCTATGATGTGTCTGCACCAGTATGATGCAGGATAGGCTTGGGAAATCTAAGTTTGTCTCTTGCTTTGAAAGGTGGCAGGAATCTGATGGTAAGAGGTTGAGAATGATAAATTTTAGCTTTATGATGCTTCGAGGAGAAGAAAGAATCTATGTTAGGAATTAGATTTGGGGTATTGATTGTGAGGAGGGTTGCTGATAATTTATGCTAGAAGAAATAGGTTGAAGGCACTTGAAGGGGCAAAGAGGAGAGAGAATGAGAGGTGAAGTACTCTGATCCTGCAGCTTGCAGGGGATGGGGTTGGTTTGTGAGTTGGGGCCGTTAACCAGTGCCTTTGCAAATTACTTCATTATCTATTCAATGTGTCTTCACAGCATAAAGTGACAACCAAATTACTATGGAATACTTCCTTGCATAGCTCATTTCCTATCAACCGAGCTAATGTATTCCTAAATTAGTTGCTGCAAGCTAATAATGAGCTGTTAACAGTGGCAGCTGCAAGCTTGGAAATAGCTTAGTTTCAACATGAATTTATGGCCTAATACTTTCCTTTAGATGAACATGGAAACCAGTCAAAATAAAATGTTAAATATCTGACTCATAAACACGCAAAGCCTAAATTTTTCCAACATTGTAGATTTCAGTTGCTGGGTAAACCTTAAAAACATGGTGCTAGAACAGTTAGAATAACTGATATTACAGCATGCCTGCTATATTTTTGTGTGCTGAATTCCTATGCATGCACCTGTACATATTTCTCTGTGTTGTCTATCTACCTAAATGTTTTTTTATTGAAATTGAAGTAATCAATTTTTGAGCTGGAATCTGAGGTATGGTTGTTGGTTTGATCTCATTGGCTTGATAGTAGAAAATATACACACCGAGCCATATCTTTCTTTCATATTTTGGTTACTCTATTAATTTTGCATCAGAATAGGATATTGTGGCAAACTGAATGTGGTGTTAGAGAAGCTTGAGGTGATTTGTTTGTGATTTCAAAGTCTTGTCATCCATGATGGGGCAGCATATCCTCCATGGTCAGTCTCTCCTGGGCATATTGTTGTCCATAATAGCTTATGGGATTGCTTCCTTTGGAGTATCAAGCGTACTTGTGGGATGGGATAGCCTGTGATTTTCCTTATGCTACTTTAGCTCAATGGTGGATAGCCCGTGGATGGATCAATATATATATATGTATACTGCTATCTAAAGAACAATGTGAAACTGTACCACACTATTGTGGAAGTTGTTGTTAGGGGGTGTAAATGAGTCAACTACTTGCTAATTGCTCGGGCTCGACATGCATGATATTAGAATTCAACTTGGTTATAATCTAGTCGAGTTTGAACTTGAATAGTGAGTCAAGCTGAGTTGAATAATATAATACTCGACTTGAGTGGCTCAAATGCCTAATCGTGTATCTAAATCTTTTGACTATATAATATTTAATTTATTAACTTGAGTTTGAACTATAGCTAACTCAAGTGGGTTTGAACTATAGCTAATTCAAGTTAAAGTGTAATTTGTGATTAATTTATTTTCTTAAATTTTAAATACTAGTTGAGTCAAAGCAAGTTGAGCTTGGTATTTCAATTATTTAACTGAATCGAGTTCGATCATGAAAAATAAAACTCAATTGACCTTGCATTGAGTTTCAATCTTGAGGTGTTTAGTTGGGTTGAGCGAGTAGTATACTGTTTTAGCTTGGCTCAGCGCAGTTACACTTCTAATTGTTGTCTAACTTCAATTGTAACATTAATGCTTGCATTGTTAGGGGTTGCCCTGCAGCTGCATCCATTCGACAGAAGTTGATATATTGTTGTGTTTCTCTTTTTTATATTGTATATTGGTGCTTCATTCATGCATTGTATGGACTTTAGAAACTTGTCCATGATATGTTACACACTAGGGTCAATAGAAATATGTATTGAACTGGGCTTTCTTTAGCTAAATTCCTTACTTTGCAACTTCTATGCAAGCATTTCTGTTTGGCCATTATTTTGTAATTTGCTTTGGATTTTTGCATGTTCATTTGATGTTGCAAACTTTTGACTTTATCATCATGATTGAATCTGGTGCATGATGGGTCAATAGAAATATGTATTGACCTGGGCTTTCTTTAGCTAAATTTTTTTACTTTGCAACTTCTATGCAAGCATTTCTGTTTGGCCATTATTTTGTAATTTGCTTTGTATTTTTGCATGTTCATTTGAAGTTGCAAACTTTTGACTTTACCATCCTGATTGAATCTGGTGCATGATAGGTCATGCCTGCTTAATACTTTGTAAATGCAGCATTCTACTTTCACTATTTTTTATGTTCATGCTTGTAGTTGTTAATGCTTAGTCTGTATTTCCTATGTGTCTAGTCGATTGCCTGAAATTCCATTCCTCTTAAACAGGAGGATGGTGATCTCATTGGAAGGGAGGATCAGCAAAAGTTTTTGGCGAGTTCTGATTTTCTTGCCAATCATGGCATGCCAGTGCTGATTTCTGATATCCAAGCAGCAGCAGCAGAGATTCTCAAGGGGTAAGTTTTCCTTGGTTGTTCGATAAAATGGCATGTGTTACCTAAGCTCTTCCTCCTTTAAATTGAGAAAGAACATGTGAGATTAGCACAATGTAATTTTTTACTGGGAAAAAAATTATCAGTTCTCTCCAAATGAAAATATAGACTATTTTTGATGTTTATTGGCATTTTAATGATCACATGGAAACAATAGCACTAAGATTTCTGTTGTTAGAGAACCATGGTAAAAAAAGAAAGGAAAGAAAACCGCTATTACTGGTTTTTAATTTCAAAGGAAAGAAAACTGCTGTTACTCGTTTTTAATTTCCTTAGAACCTTGATCTTTGCAGAAAAGAACTGAGGGATTTCTTCAGCACTGCGACCCTTCATGAAACTGTTATTCAGATACTTGACTTGTTCATGAGCAGAGGAAGTCCATATCACTGGGCAGTGTACCTGATGCCTGAAGATGCTAGGCTCTACAACCTAGCCATAGCTTCCAGCAATGATGAGAAAATAATTAATGATACTACAAAATTTGAACAACTTATGGCAGAGACACGAGCAGTGCTGTCAAGGTATGTTTATTATTCCAGTCAGGGGAAAGAATACTTTTATGAAAATCTGAACCAAATTTGTAAATTTAATGACATGGCACCATCAAGAAGGGCTTATGCACTGGTTTGATCTCTCATAATTGAGCTTACTTGTTATGCCACTTAAATCTTGTTTTTTGTGGTAATCAGGGAACAAGGATTTAAAATAACCATTAGACTATACTAGACTATCTCTGAACTTCTCCTAAAATAACCATTAGACTATACTAGACTATATCCGAACTTCTCCTTTTTCTAGGGAAAATTCCCAATGAATAGTTTCTTCTTCTAGAAAGGATTTGCGCTTGCTACTTTAACAATGGGGTACCTAAAGAATTTCCCTGTACTTTCTTGCAGTCTTTCCTCTAACAGCATAACAGTTTTATTTCTTTATTCCTCAAAATTCATTCATAACATGCTTTCAGATTGTTTTACTGGGTTTATCTGATATTATTCACAAAGCTGAGATGATGACTCATTTAAACACATTCTACGTTACATTCTAAAGTGGAAGTGGCCATTTTTCAACCCTTGCAGTGCTGAATTTGGTAGAATTGTGGAAATATCATTGAAAGTAGTAGTGAGTTCTCTGGTGGCTGATGTAGAGGCAGAGTCCACTGGAGGCAGTCTAGCATCAGGGATGCCACTGGCAAGACTTTTGCCACGAGTTGCTCAAATGGGTCCTCTGCTATTTGATGAACTGAGCCAAAGTCAGTTTATCCAAATCATTCGGAGTATATCAGAAGTTGAACTCTTCTTCACTCTCCTTTATGCGAATATGCCAACCTCGTAGACTAGCAAGCATTGGTTTTATCTTCTTAGACGTTTTCATTTCGATTTTCATACATGGGCACCAATGTAAAAAAAAAATTATCTGTATGCTATTAAGGTTGGGTTCACATAGGAAAGAATAAAAGGGAACATTGAAAAATGTTTGATTAAGTTGTAATTCTTTACTAAATAATATTTGGCTGATTTCTTAGCACTTTGCATTATCCTTTTGTCATACTACCCTTTGAATCAATAGCAAAATATAGCCTTTTTTTTATTCTTTGTTGACAAAGGTTTTGTTTGCCATTGTCATTTGTATTCTTGGTGAAAGGTAAGTAGCAAGGTATGGAACTATGTCTAAGGTATCCATCCATGATTGATGATAACTCTTTAAACTGGCATATCATTGTTCTTATGCATGTGTTTTAAGTTAGTGTGGTTGTGTGCCACAGATAAACTCAATTTTGTAGGTGAATGAATGGAAATTATCGCATGATGGAGAGGATAATTTCACTTTTACCTCTCAACGTTGTCATCCTTCAATTTCAATTTTTAGCACAAAAATCTTTATATTTTAATTTTAGTAACACTTAGGTATTGTTTTGGTAAGTTGCAAAGATACATAATATAATGTAATTTAATATTTTTAATATAGATTTATATTAAATATATATTTAATTACATTATATTATATTTTATTACATTTTATCAAACGCACCTTAATATGATTAAGAAAAATATTAATATCAATCAAATTTAAATCGGAATAGTGATGTGAATTTAATCAAAATTGTGTTTTTTTTTATTTTTTATAAAAACATATTATATTCAATACAAATATCTTTTTTTTTTTTTTTTTTTTTTCAGAATAAAGGGTTAAAAGCTCATGTGAAAAAAAAAATCAATAATGCCCACAAGAGGTAAAAAGTTGTACTCATAATCCCCTCTCTAAAAGCATTATTAGCTCATTAGACTAAAACTTTATTGGCTACCAAAACTTAGACAAGCCCCTTGAAACTAAAGGAATGGAATCACATATTGAATCTTAGACAAGCCCCTCAAAAATTAAGGTAATATTTGATAGACCATAATAAAATGTAATATAATATAATTAAATATATTTTAATTTAAACATTACACTGAAAAAAATCCAATTACATTGTATATAATAAAAAAAAAATAGGCAGAGGTGTAATTTCCTAAAAAAATGAATTTAATACATATAGTATTTTGGGCCGAAACGGAGTGGGTTCAAACTTCATATTTCTAAATCCGAGCCCGGCCTAAAATTTGTAAACTGTCTAAATTTTGGGTCCAACCTTGATTTTACCGGGCCGGACTGTGGCGAATGTCCACCTCCACCCCCTACTTACTTGTCTGGCTAGTCCTCTCTGACTCCATCAAAGCAATCAAAAATGACGACCACCGGCAACGGCGAAATCCTAATGCTGGAGGCAGCACCGGAGTCTTCTCGGCCGTGGTCGAACTCTTCTAATGCAGAAATCATTGACGCATTGCCTTACATCGACGACGATTATGGACACCCTTCCGTCAAGGCAGAGGTTGATCGACTGGTCGAGGAAGAGATGCGTAGAAGCCACAAGAAACCATCTGATTTTTTGAAAGACTTGCCTCCTCTTCCAAAGTTCAATTTCGAGGTTAGCTTTGACGATATCGATTTCTTTGCATTTTCTTGTTACTGATGGTACTTAGGGTTTTGGAGCTAACCAAACTAAATTCTTGTTTGAATCTAAATTAGAATTATCCAATGCTTGTTAAAGAATATGAGCGTGTTAGAGCTGGAAAGCCTCCAATTACTCTTGATTTTTCAAGATATGCTCACTTGGATTTGCCTGCGCTTAATAAGATGAACGATGAAACTGCTTGGAAACAAGCTCTTCAGAGAGCACAACGCTTGCTACAACATCAAGTGATCAGGTCCGTAATTATCTTGTTACTTGTCATTGATTGCTTTAAAGTATTGGGGAATTTAGTTAGTAGTGGACATAATTAAGAACCAGTTCTTTGTTCTTAGTCAATTTGTTGTGTGGTCATGATTTGATGTGTTAATATGCTTGCATTTATGATGAATTGAATTGGACATTTGTAGGCTGGAAAATTTGGATTTGATTTCAAAATATGGTCCAAATGTTTGGACACAGCACAACAAGCAATTAGAGGGAATGTTATCCAGGTATGTTTGAAAGATTTTATGTCAATCATAAATTCTTTAAAACAGAACTTACAAAGAGTTATCTAGGTGATCAATCTCTTCTTTCTTTGCTTTTGTTTCTTTTAGTCATATATATGGTATTATTTGTTGTTATATTTGTTTTAGACTCTTGAAAGCTGTTATTGAGTTGAAATACATGGTATTTTGCACGGGTGTGTTTAATATTTTACTTAGGGAAAGCCTCTATTTGTACAAATTTTGCTTAAAATGTCATTGTCTATACAATTTGGAATGCTATGGTCATGATAGTACCTCACTAAGTGTTATGCAACTCACCTTCAGTTGACGTTAGTTGTTAGGAAAAATGACACCATCTAGGATTACCTGCTTGCAGTATCAGAATCACATTTTCTGAAAAGTACAATCCCATTTTATAATTTATTTCAATGGTAGCAATTAAGTCCAAATTGTTAATGGCAATTGATATGCTATGTTATTAGTTTCATAAATTCCTAGGTTACCCTTATGATTCATGTAATAAAATCATATCATTTTGTAGCTCTGAAAAGACAAATAATTGAATCCCTACCATCAGCAATCTAACTACCATGCTAACCTATCATTTCTTTCCCAAAAAAAAAAAAAAGGGCTAAACTATCATATCTATTTTTTTTTTATGACATCACAATGCTAGATTGCACAAATCCATCCCTTAGTTCATAGTTAGAGAAAATATAGTGACAAACATAAAAATTATGTTCAACTGCACTACTAAAAAGTACCAAATACATGCCCAGATAGCTAACATCTTAAGAAAAGTCCATATAGTTAGCATGCTTAACAAGAATAATGCTTTTTTTGGGGGGTTGGGGTGGGTGTGGTTGGTGGGAGAGAGAATATCTTCAGTATTGGCATTGTCTGCGACTGTGGTGGAGGAGGGTTGCAAAGAAGTTTTAATGACACCCTCTTTTTTAAAAGAGAGATAATTTCATTTTTCCTTTTTTATGGTTGGCACTAGTGTTCTCTATTGTTTAGTGGTTGTTGCCAAATAATTGATAAAGTTATTATAATAATTTTTTTTCTACAATCAAGATATTCGTTGGAAATTTATTTCCTGACTATATATAAATGAGATGTGAATGTAATTTTCCATTTGCAAAAGTAATCTTTGATGTTCTAGGCACCTGCTTGACCACAAGGCTTATTTTAGCCCCTGATTTTAGCAACTCAAGTGACACAGGACTGGCTGGAGGGTTGGTTATAAAGAGATGAATTAGGTTTATATGAAGGTTAGGATGAGTAGAAACTATAGACAGGAGGCTGGGATTTGTAATGAATGGAGTTTGAGAAACGAAATTAAGTAATAACAGGGAATTGTGGGGCTGTATTGGAAAAATTAACGCACTATGAACAGTTATGTGAACAGTAAAATAAGATAAAATAGTTTAAGCTTTCACACCTAAACTTTCTTGGACATCACACCAAGATCTCATGGCATCACACCTTGGGTTGAATTGCGTCACACGACTCAAAATAGCATAATTTCTGGTTTTTTTATTCAATAACAAAGCTTAAATAAAAGCACTACAATGTCAGGTATTTATAGACTTAAAATGACTCCTTGACCATTAAGTAAAGGACTCCAAACTAGTACACCTCCTATAGGGATTTGAACTTCTAAAATAAACTAAAAAGGAATAAAATCTTCCTAAACCAACAAAGACTCAAAATAAGACTTAAAATAAAAATAAGAGACACCTAAACAAATCTGAATAGATTTTCTAGCAAAGCTGGAAATTACAGAATTGCCGCTGATTTAAAATAACAGACTAGCAGTTTATTTATTTATCTAGACACATGAATTTAACTGAAAAAAGACTAGTAAATATTCTATAATTTCCCCAATAATTGCCATATTAAATGAGGACCATAATTTTAAGCTTGAACCTTTAAATTTGAATTTCTTTGTGTTTGTATTCTTTGTCATTAAGTTAACATGGGTTGGCTGTCTGAGTCACTTTTTTGTAGTCATGTGACTTTACCGTATAGGATAGCCACCAAAAGCTGCAGCTAGCCGTACTGATAGGTTATTTAACTCTTTTTTTTTTTTTTTAAATTTTTGGAAGAGGGTGGGACGTCTCTGCAACATTGTAGTAATTGATTGAGGTAAATGCTTAGCACCAATTAAATCTGAAGAAATGAGCAAAAAGTTCAGCTATTTCTACTTTATCTTGCTTTAGTTGTTTCTTTAACAGTATAGATGTGCCTTAGGGAACTTCTGCTCACTGTTATCAACAAATTAAGTTTTACTTTTATTTGGCTTTGCATTTTTGCTTGAGATACTTGTTTTGCCTTTTCAGAATGCAGAAGTTAGCCCAGGAACAAAATGAAAAAATTGAAGCTGTGAACCGTGAAAGAAAATATCATCAGGTGATGCAGATTTCTAGCTTCCTTCTTATCTTCTCTTGGAAATTGCCTCATAATTATTTAACTTATCCAAATGACCAGCAAAATACTGCATATGAGCTGAATGCTTTGTCTATGCAATGGAAGGAGCTTTGTCTGAAAAATATAGAAATCCAAGCTGCATGTACTAAAATAGAAATGCAGATTGAGGAATTGAAGAAAGAAGCTGCTGAAAGGTTTTCTACCTTTTATATTTGGTTGGTTTTTTATTACAAGCAATTTACAAGTTAAATAGCTAACTAGTTTTAATCTATCCAGAGGCTGGAATTTGGAAGCTAACGTAGAGAATGGTTCTTGAATAGATACAGAACAATGAGGTATGATTGTTTGCTGTCATGGTATTTGATTGGGATTGATGCACTCTGCTTTTAAGATTATTGTAAAGTATTAAAGACTAATGTTTGAAGGAGATTAACCATTAGTTGTGTTAAGTTTAATGTAGGAGAATTTATGAAAAGGAAGGTTGAACTTCTATAAAGATTTTGTGTATATTTGAAGGTTCTTATGGAGACATTTATGCTGTGATGTTTTAGATGGGAATTGTTTTCGCTCTGTACCAGTATAACTTCATAATGGTCATCATAAAAAAGAAAATTATAATGGTCATGGTTGTCATTTGAAATTGCAGGTCTCTTCTTTGAAGTATCATTAGTTAATCTTCTTCTGTACTTATTTATCTTGTATTACATGTGAAAATACAATAGTTCGTTATTGATGTTCTGTGCATATAATTCATAGATAAGCATGGATTACGAAAAGAGATTATGTTAGTTCAAACAAGATGGTGGAAACCAGTAAAGGTGCAGGTATAAGGAGTTTTTTGATATTTCAGATGTCATAGTCTATGCCATCAGGCTGTATGCAAAAGACATTTTCATATACTATGGCATTTCAGAATTGCTTGTACAGTTTCGCCTATCCATATTCAATTTGTGTGACCTGTGGCATATCTAATCTAACCCTTTTTTTTCTTTTTCAAAATATTCACCGCAAAATACCAAGCACACCAGACAAAATTAATTTCGATCTATGCTGTTAGCAAACATCATCTTCACTTATTGTTAGCTGTGATTGCTCCTTTTTCTTTGGAGAAACAAAAGAAGAGGGAGAAAGAACAAGGATAGTGGGGAGGAACAAGATAAATGGTGTGATGTTGGTTTGTGAGTGTCCAAGAGTCAGAAAGCAATTTAGTCACAATTGGTTCTGGTTCTTTTACTAGTCACTGAGTGTTCTAGTTATTGCTTTCATTTGTATGTTAATTGGAGTTCTATGCATGTGACAATGATGACTTGGGAGTCCATGCAAGTCAAAAGTACATACACCAAAATTCCTAATACATGCATGATTTCATTCACCATCTCGTGTGTGTGCATGTTACATGCACAAGGATATGTAGGATATAATAACTTGTTGATTCATAAGTATTGATTGGTTTGGTTTGAGATTGGTTACAGAGAATTGCTAGAGCTCAGACTGCTAGAATGAGATTAAATCATGTAAACCCTTGTAGGCTCGGGTCTAGAAGATCAGTCATCGGTGTTCACCTTTGGCTTAGATTCTGGCAAATATAAGCTGCTATGCAATCTTGAATGAACATCTAACCTTTAGCATAGATGAGAAGGTATTATAAAAATGGTTCAAAATTCTAAATCTTCCTTGGGAATCTCAATTGGTTATTTTCCAATTTAGATTGTATGTTCTATATAATTCTCCTTCCTTTTCTTCTAAATTCCTTACCCTTTGGCTTGCATTGTCCAATGAACTCTCTTTTTTATTCCACTTCTAATTTAATTACTATGCTGTCTCATTGACAGCTAGCTGACAAATATTATATCAAGTTAGCTACAAAATCCATTTTGGGAGATGTTTTTGTAGTTGTTCAAAACACCGTTGATGTATATTATGTGAAAGTTTTGTGTGCTTTATGCCATTTATTGTGATTTGAGAAATTACATCAAATATTTTTATTCATTGCTTGGGCTATATCTGCAAAATTTATGACGTGTGATCTTTCATTATTGGTTGTCACAGGATTCGTGGAAAATGTGGAATTTCCATTTGAATCAATGGATGTTGCAGGCTTGTGCAATGAAAGATACCTCAGTTCTATCATTTGCTTGGATTTCGGTGGCTCAAGCACTGAAAACACTGTAATTTGTTTTGCGGCTGTTCTATGATTAAGATCAATTCCTGATTTTAGGCCTAAAAATTTCTGTTGTACTTTATGAGAATTCTTCCCTCTGTATTTTTGAATGAAAAGCCTAATTCAGATGACATGTTTAGGACTATGTCTTTCTTTGCATACAGTGATTGTATATCTTTCTTGATATCTTCTATCATGTGATTGTTGGGGGGGAAATTCCTGACAAAATTAAGTGCATTGGTTTATTTTGTACATTAAACTAATTAGCGATGAAGTATTTTAATCAATATATCTCTTTTATTATTTTTTGTGTAATGAAAAGATATTGATATTCTTTTTAGTTCAATGCATTTTTATGTTATTGAATTAGTGTATGTATTCCATGTCGATTTAATCTTTTTTTTTTTTTTTAGTAAACTCATCTCTATTAGGTTAATTTTCATCATTTTCATTAAACTTTTTTTATTAATTTTAACGCTATTGTTAAAATTTCAATTTGTATGAACAAAATTAGTCTTCTTTCTATTTCAATGAAGTCGTTAGATTTTGCTAAAATTTTAAGCATATATTTAATATGATAAACCAAGTAATTATTTAAATGTAATTGAGTGAGCCATAAAATTATCATGTGAAGTCTTGATCATATTTATTTATTTATAATGTAAAAGAATTTAGAGTGGGTTTGATTTAGTAAGTCATAAGAGGATATAATGTAATGTAATTAAATTAATCAAATAAATTTTTAATATAAATTTATATCAAAAATTTATTTAATTATATTACATTTTATTACGATCTACTAAACGTGTTTTTATTAATAATTAAACTTGCTCAAATTTATTTTTCTTTATAAAATTATTATATACTTTATATAAATAATAATATATATAAGTTGTTGCGAATACAGCCATGAAATTTTAGATCTCCATCCCGAATAGTTTTAGTTTAATATAAATTAAAAAAGATAATTAAATTAATTATATGTAATTATCTTTTTCCTAAAATACCCTTCATAAATTTTTATTCCATCAATCATTTGCATAATGTGCTTTTAATCACTATTCCAACTATCATTTACTATTATATAAATGTGACTACTAGAAAAAAAAAATGAATATTATTATTATACTTCGTTTAATATAATAATTTTGGAAATTAATTTAAATTTAAAAAGAAAAATTGAAATCAGTCGAGAGCCAATCGAACGGCGGATAATTAGGTTACACGAAGACAAAGAAGAATGAGGAATGCAGGAAATTGGAACCTGATTTAATGAGTTTTCGTTTTGTTCTTGTTCCAATGAGAAAGCTGTAGAGTTATCCTCCACCTGCTTCTGTCTCTGCGTGTGCTTAGTATTCCGCTTTCTTGTGCTGAGACCCCCAACAATCCTCTCTTCAAGTCAGTTCACAGGTGTTCCATTTACCTCCATCTGTTTTTCTCTCTCTCTCTATATGCATAGTTTTCGGATTCGAAATCGATTACTATTTTGTATTGAGTCGCTCAAAATAGTGAGAAATTGCGTCAATAAAAATTGGGTTTGTTTCAGTTTTTTTTTTATTTTTTTATTTTGAATTTCTCTACGCATTTTGGAAGTGTTTTTTAAGCTAAATTTCAGTTCTTTGCTTTCAATACCAGTAGTCAGTACTTGTATAAGTACTGGAGAAACAAGGGTTTCTTTGTTTGTTGCTAAAGTAAATTCTTCAAGGAATTCTCATTTCATTATTCCTATTTTTTTTTTAATTCAAATTTCGTATCAGCAATTATGATTTTACAAACCCATGAAAATGGGTCTCTCTCTCTCTCTTTTTTTTTTTTTTTTTTTACATTTTTAATTTTCATATATTAAAAAGATTGCACTTTCCTTGAAGAAAATAGGAAAAGCCTATTGCATTCTTGGTACAATTATTTAGAACAAGCACATACTAATTTATGTATGTGAAATATATGCTTTAAATTGTGTTTTTTATGTGACTTCGGAATCCATTTCTTATGTGCTAAACTAAATTTCCAAGTTTTATTATGTTTTCAGCTTGAAGAAGAGTTTCAGGTGTATACTTATTTATCAGGTTGTCTTGTTCGCTGAAAAATCTGTAGTATGGCAATTATACCTTGTGGAAGTACATCAGTTGCTCAATGGGGTATTCGACCTCATTTCATGCTTCGATCCTATATCCAGAATAGGATTGTGACTGCTCACTATGTGTGAGGATCATCTTCCCTCTCTCTCTTCTTTTTCTCTTGCTTCTTTTGTATATACTTGTGTGCATATGAGTATATGCATACATTCGTATTTAGAGGAACTTGAAGTATGAAGTTGGCAAGTTTAGTGGGAGTCTAGCATTATTGTTGTGTCATTATGAACTCCTTAGTTGAAGCCAGCATGTTATGCTGACATGCTTTATAGTGAAATCTTGCCTTTTGGACTGGTAGTCATGATAAAAGTTATCTGTTTGCAACTCGTCCTAATTTGATGACTTATACAGTTATGAGAATCTATACCTTACCAAATTGCAATTTTTTTTTTTAAGTTCATTTTATTAGAAGTGTGGCTTTTTAACTCCGTAAATCCTTGAATTTATGTTCAAAAAAAAATTTAATTTTATAAGAGCACACACCTTATATTACAATGCTGTTTACAAAATGGATGTGGTTGCTAGTATCCAGTACAGCTTTTTTCCCCCTAAAATTGTTATTTGAAAGAATGTTAAGACCCTTATACAAAAACAGAATACAAGAAAGCCACATGTTAACTTTGTAGAATTGTTGCTCAGGCGTTGTGTGACCTTCTTCCCTGCTGTTGTTGTTGCAACCTTGTATCTTCTTGAATGATCCAAGATATCCCTGTGCATTTCTTCTTTTAGTTTGCATGACAGGAAGCTGAGTCTATCTTTGAACATATCTTTCTTTTTCATTATTCATTTTGGTAGTTGTAGGAGTTTTATTTTACATTTTCTGCTTAGAATCATAGGATAGTTATTGTTATGATGCTACTATAATTTTTGTGCTATGCTGTGCATCATGTTAGCTTTTTTTGTGGATTGGCATTTTTTCATTACATGGTATCCTGTGAGTGAGCTTCAGATCTAGTTTTCACTGAAAGATAATTCAGCGTACTCAAGACCATTGTGCTATATTAACAGCAAGATGAGCTATTTGGCAGCGCCAAGTTCAAGCCTATTTTCACGGGATTCTTTCCCTTTATTATCTTGCATTGGGCCATCTCAAACTTCACATCGTCGTCGGGGATCAAGATTTACAGTTAGAGCTGATGCTGTGAGTTTAAACCCTTTTTATTTTTGCTTCATGATGACAGTAAGGCAGTATTGGCTGTCTCACTTGTTTGCCACTTTCTTTTTTTCCTTTTCAAATGCTTTCTATATTGACATCCTTTCTTGCTCTTATATATTTTCTTGGAGAGTAAATACTGTCTGAATTGCAGGATTACTATTCTGTTCTTGGAGTGTCAAAAAATGCGAGTAAATCTGAAATCAAAAGCGGTATGTAGACCTACTATTCTTTGGTAATTGCTTTGTAAACTCATCTTATCTTTGCCATTTTCTATGTGGAAAGCCTAAAGGCCTAAGTATTTTTTAAAGCAAGAATTCTATTAGGGCGAAGAAAATATCGTAGAAAAAGAATATTTTATTCAAAAAAAATATTGTAGAAAAAGGATGAGTAATCCTCCTTAATATCAGAAGATGACGAACATAATGATGCATTGAAATCATGTTGACTAATCTGATAAGGACATCCCCTCGAATGACCCAGATGCTAACACCATAATGAAGTTAGGAAAAAAAAAAATTGTCATGTGATAATTGCAAAGGCTAGTACTGATCTTTTAAAAACCTAGCATTCCTCCCTGACTAAATATACCAAATAAGTGCAAACATCTTGCAACGCCATGATTGTTTGGTCTCCTTTTTCTTTCCATGACCTTTGAATTTATTTTGCAAATTCTTCAAATTTTGTGGGTATATATATTATTCACTGGAAATATCAAAGAGGCTATTTCAAATGTTCCAAGAGGCAGAATAGTTAAAAAAAAAAAAAAAAAAAAAAAAAAAACCATTATTATGGTACTCGCTTCCATTATAATGCATAAAACACAAAAGTCTCAAACATTGGAAGTCAGTGCTTGATGAGGCAGCCTCATCTTCATTGGAGAACCACTAGCTTAAGAAAAAGCCTTAACTGCAGAAGAAATTTATAGCTTTCTAGATGAAAGGGTGAATCATTTGGTAAATATGAAAGATGAACCATAGGATGAAAAAAAGATTTACAAGATACTGTGTCATAATTGACCGAAGTCATGTGATATACAAGGTGGCATTGTAGCATTGATGGGATTAAACACCAAAGTAAGAACATTTCCTTTCCACTTAAGTTTCCTTGAAAATAAATTTTCAAGAAAAGGAATTTCATGCTCTAAGAAACTAGAAAAGAGATCTTCATTAAGGGGACCTAAAGGATATAGTTGAGCAAAAGCAGCAGAATAGCAGAACATCCGCATTCCATGTCTCTCTAGAAGTGAATATGGGTAATTATGACTTTGTACTTTGATTTTATATAATATGCATCTTCCATATCATAGTTTTAAATTATGGTAATTGAAGTTTTCCAGTGAAGAAAATATATCCTCTATTAGGCAGCAACAGAATGAGCTGTTATTCCGAGTGGTGTTGCTTTGGTAAGGGTACAAGTGTTGGTCTCCTCTACTTTAGGGAAATCAAGAACCCTACAGCTTTCACCCTAGTTAATTTGTGTGATTCCTATGCTGTTGCTTTGCGTCGTTCACATAAAATAGTGTTGTGAGCTTTTCAAAAACATTATATCAGAGTAAAACATACTTGGTATGTTACCATGGAAATTAGTAAAAACAGTTAATTGATAAGGATGCTCTACCAGAATATTTGGTCTGCACTGGTTGATGTTGGATGTCGAACAGCATTGGCAAGTTTCATGTAGCTGTTGCAAATTGTCATGTAGCATTCCAATGCTGAGGGAAAGGTTCTATTTTAGGGAGTTTGAGATTTACAGTTGAATCCAGGATTTGCAGTTCAAATCAGACTGAAAAAAAAAAAAAAAAAGAGTTTTAGCAGCTGATCAGTGTTGCAAATTATTCCTAGCAGTGCCTAAAATTAGAGGAATCTGCATTGTTTTGGATTAGGTTTAGGTTTTTGAATGCAAAGTTTCTGAGTATCAAAGATAGTAGTAACTAGTAAATAATGGTTTAGGCCAGAAAGTGTTGTTTTTGTGGTTGGAATAGTTGAGATGCAAGATAAATAACTTTTTGTCCATGCCCATCAAAAAATATCCATGTGATGTTGGATAACTAGTATAGGTTGAATGAATTTCCAAAAATTCTAATTGATGGCAATAAATTAGGGTTTTTGAAGCATATAAGAAATTCTGAATTTCACATTTGAAATTCCTTAGCCATCACACTGAGATCTTTTTGGCATTTTATTTGCAGTGAACTTGCATCTTGTGTTCTCAAGGAAAGGATTAATTGCTGGAAATGTTTGAGAATAGTTCTTTTCATTACATGAAAGTGATGTGTTAGGTAGTAATAATTGTAGAGCACTTCTTAAATGGAAATCGTAAATGAAAAACTTAAAATTTTCTGTAGTAATAACACCTAATGCAAAATAATTAACTCAAAAAATGATTATTTCCTATTGTCAACAAATATGAAAAAATTGCAGAAATTCGTTGGGTTGTAAACTCAACTCAACCAAGCTTAGTCCCATACTAGTTAGGATAAGCTATGTGGATTAGCTTTCTCCATTCCTTCCAATTTGAAAGATCTATGGCTGGAGTCTTTCATATCACTCCTCATGCCTTCGAATGTCTGCCCCTCTTTTTCTTTGCTCCTACCACTTACAGTGCGCTTAAACTATTGTACTAGTGATTCTTGGAGTATGGTGCATGTGTCCAAATCATCTCAATTTTCTCTCTCAACTTTTCCTCAATAGGAGCCACTTCTAGGAATGTGTTTTTGCATATCCATTTTAGCATCCTCATTGTTGCCCTACTATTTTTTGTGTATTCATTGTTTCTTTATCCCCCTATATTTGCTGCCATAAATCAAAGCTAGTTAAATTGCACTCTTATTAAACTTTTCTTGAACTTATATGATATTTGCAATCCCATAAGACTCTTATCGCTCTTCACTTCATCCATTTTACTTTAATCTTATGGTTGACATCATTCTTGTTTTCCCCATTTCCTGGTATGATAGAACCTAGGTATTTGAAATTTGTGCTTTATGGAACATGAACATCTACATCATCTAAGTTAACTCTATTCATTCACTTCTCTTTTCATGATTGAAATTGCAGTGCATATACTCTGTAATTGAAACATTTAAATTCTAGGGTGTTCATCCATAACTCTAAATTCTAAGTAACTCCAACCAGTGTTTCATGTGCTGAAACTATGCATATGCAAACATCATTCATCAAGGAACGTCCTCTTATTTATGTTTTGTTAATTTATACATGACCAAAGTGAAAAGATAAGGGCTCAAAGTCGGTCCTGGGTGGAATCCAACTGTAATAAAGAAATCCTTATATCACCCTGTTTGTCTGAATACTAATTAGTGCCCTTTCATACATATCTTTGAATACCTTAACGAGAGCAGACAAATTCCGCCATACATGGTGCCAGTGATTTTCTAGAAACGAGTTTTTATTTTCTGTTGTTGTACACATCTTAAATAATTTCTAGTGGATGTTATTGTAGTCTCAGTATGAGGAGCCAATACAATGTTGTTATTATATTGATCTTTGGAGCTAGTTTATTTAACAGAATTATTGAAATTAATTTGCTTGGTGCCTATGGTTTTGAAGAAGGTTTTCAGTTTTTTATGTTATGCACATCTTATATTGTTCCTGGTGGATGTTATTGTTCTCTTGATATGAGCAGTTGCTTCATGGATATAATCTATGTAAGACCAGTTACACTGGTTGATAAGTTGATAACATTATCTTCATAGGTGAATCTTGGAGTTCAAAAATGCCTACCATGTAGCAAAGCTAATTTGAGCTACTATTCTTGGCTTTTCCTTTTTTAGATTTTACTAATTCTTTTTATGCTTGTTGGTTTTCAGCATACCGGAAACTTGCAAGGAATTATCATCCAGATGTGAACAAGTAAGTTAGCTTTTATATAAGCATGACCTTTCCCCCTTGTTCATCTCTGCTATAAACATTTCCTTTTATCTTGTCACAACATGAGCTGGCTTTCTTTGTTGTCTACAAAATCAAGAATTGTATAATTTCTTAGTATATTTATCTGTGGGCGAGATGTGGGCTGTCACTCTTTTTTTTCTATTGTTGACACTGACGTTGGATTTAGGTGTACATGTGTTACGAACAAGCCTATTTCAATCACTTGACTAGCTTTCCCCCCATGCACCCTTCCCCTTCTTTTACTTTCTTTGTGGCATGTTGCTTAAGATGTGCAAGGGTGTTAGTATTGGGATTTAGATCAGGATTCAGGAGTTGGAGTAGGATCATTTGACTGAATCAGGAAGTATAATAATCTGCTGTTATACCAATCATCTATAGAATACAAATAAATATATTTGGACATGGTTAATTATCTCTGAAGTCTGTATTCAAGAAAATGTAGGACGTGAAAAGTGTAACCATTTAAACTATGTCTTAGGATATCTCAGAGGCATTTAAGAACTTACAAATCAATTATGTCGTTTAGTACAAAGTCCCACAACAATATGCAGGAAACTCGAGTTTCTATTCACTCGATTTTTCCTATTTAAACTTATCCACTGAGAATCTATTATTAGTGGTGCCTGCCCTTACTTTTCTGATTAAGAACAGAAGAATTCATCTATTATTTGTTCTACTTATTGACTTGACTGTTAAAACCACTGCACTCTGCAACCTATCTACAGCTCTGAGGCAGTATAGAAACTTCTTGTGTATTTGGTCCTGGACGATTTCAAGAAGACTGATAACTAAATGTGTATGGGGGACATCACTTTGTAGATAAAGGGGGTGATCAGCTCATATGAACTATAGCTCTACTAACAAGAATGATCTGGAAGCCATAAGCCTTAGGAATAATGTCTTGCTTAGATTAGTAGGAGTTAAGAATTATCCAACATCCTATGATCATGTACATAATTTTGTATTTGTCTGTTTGAGTTGAAGAAGAGCTTACTAGAAAATAGTTATAGATCGCTTAAGTTGGTTCCGTTTCTACCTAAGTTGCATGAAACATGCTTCGAGAGTTGTTTCAATTATTCTGTTCTGTGCTGCAGGGAGCCTGGGGCAGAGGAGAAGTTTAAGGAAATTAGCAATGCATACGAGGTAAAGATTCTTTTTTGTGATTCTCCTATTTTCTAATTGAACCATAACATTTTTATGGCCATGATCTAAGCATTACTTTATCCTGCAGGTCTTATCAGATGATGAGAAACGATCTTTGTATGACAGGTATGGTGAGGCTGGACTCAAAGGTGCTGGAGTGGGCATGGGGGTAAGTTAATTTCTATGAATGATGAATAAGATAATTAATTTCTATGTATAATGAATCAGATCATGGCTTTTGGAGTTCATAATATTTTCTGCCAAGAACTTCTCATCTTTTGCCTTCTCATGGTTTGATCTGTTTGATATATCAGGATTTCAGCAATCCTTTCGATTTGTTTGAATCACTTTTTGAGGGCATGGGAGGCATGGGAGGGATGGGAGGCATGGGCGGCATGGGAGGGAGAGGTTCGAGGAATAGAGCAGTCGATGGCCAGGATGAATATTACAATCTTGTATTATCTTTCAAGGAAGCAGTTTTTGGGGTTGAGAAAGAGATTGAGATAACCCGACTCGAGAGTTGTGGGACCTGTAATGGTTCAGGTGCGAAACCAGGGACAAAGCCATCTAAATGTAGTACATGTGGTGGCCAAGGGCAGGTTGTCTCGTCAGCAAGAACTCCATTAGGTGTATTCCAGCAGGTGATGACCTGCTCTTCATGTGGTGGCACTGGGGAAACATTTACACCTTGCAACACATGTTCTGGTGACGGACGGGTAAGGAGGACAAAACGTATCAGTTTGAAAGTACCAGCTGGGGTGGACTCTGGAAGCCGTTTGAGGGTTCGATCCGAAGGTAATGCGGGAAGGAGAGGTGGGTCACCTGGTGACCTCTTTGTTGTCATTGAAGTCGTGCCAGATCCTGTTCTAAGACGTGATGACATCAATATAATGTACACATGCAAGGTGTCATACATCGATGCAATTTTGGGTACAACGATTAAGGTCCCTACAGTGGATGGTATGGTTGATCTCAAGATCCCAGCTGGAACACAGCCAAACACAACCCTTGTAATGGCAAAGAAAGGAGTGCCAGTACTAAACAAAAGCAACATGAGGGGCGATCAGTTGGTTCGTGTACAAGTTGAAATTCCAAAAAGATTGAGCAGTGAAGAAAGGAAACTCGTCGAGGAGCTTGCAGATCTTAGCAAGGGCAAAACGGCGAGTAGTCGAAGATGACTGGTTTGACATTATCTGTCTCCATTGATATAATGCAAGGCCATATTCTCCGCTGTGGAGTTCCTTGTTGCATGAGAATTTAAAAGTTATCCATCATTATAGTTTTGGAAGGCGTAAGCAAGTTTCTGTAATGGTAGGCAAAAGTCACTGTGATAATTTTGTCCCATATAATTACAATTTTCAGAAAATGAGCAGATGAAATAGGAATGGAAGTTGATACATTGCTCTTTGATTCTATTTTTTTTCTTTTTTTAGCACACTTGATGCTTTTTTGTTACTTATTCTTTGTGGATAAAGCTAAAATTTGAGCAAGAACATTAGCATTTTTGGCTTTTATATTTGTTTTGATTTGTGAATTGTGATGTTATTAGGAATTTTAGAGTGATGATACCACTCAATCAACATGTATTGGAAAACATAAAATATATATTTTACTATGGATGGTATAATTCTTATTAATAATTTAAGAGTATTTCTTATATTCTTATATTTTTAATTACATTTTTTTGTAAATTTATTATTTAATCTAAAAAATATACCATATAATTAAATTTAGAAAAATTACAACTTAATAAAAATAATTACATTCATAAATATTTTAATAATTATTATTATAAACATTAAAATTTAATTTTTTATTAAAAATTTATTTATTATTAAATATTTTGTATAAAATGTTAGTTTAAATTGTTTAATACAAGGTAAAATTAGCTCATTAAGATGAAATTTAGTTAACTGATAAATCAAATTGATAAAAATTAATTTATAAAAATATTTTATGATCTGATTAACTTAAAATCATATTATTTCATGAGAGCTCTGCTGATCAAAAGGCTCACTAAAATTGGTGCATTTTATTAATGAATTTTTGCTTTAGTTTGGTTGGAGTGGAGTCATATAATTGGTGTACAATTTTTTTGTGCTATTATGCTGACAGATTTTGCATTTGTAGAAGCAGAAAAACTAGAAATTGATATAAATTTTGTTAGAAATGATATGCAAAATAAATAAATAAATAAAAATTGATACTTCTTCAAAAATTGCATCATTCAATAGATTAAATAAAATCCAAAAATTTTGGGAATTAAAATGAGATTTTTTTTTTTCACGTCAATAATAAATTTGATGAAATACTTTTATCAAACATTTTTCAGTTTAGATTTATAATGGGATAAGTCTAATTTCAATTCTATTTTTATTTGGTATCTGTTCTCTTATTTTTGTTATAATGGAAGTTTAATGGGCTGAAATAAGCTATACAATAAGATTTTAGTAGCTTTTCTTTTATCATCTCTCATTAAATTAATGATAACTTTTTATAGTTTAGAATATTCGAATATAAGACTTATTACTTTTCACACTTTTAAAACGAATTAAAAGATCAATCAAACCACATTAGATTAACTTTATTCTCGATTTTGTTTTACATATTTAATATGACAATTGTATGATAACAGTGGGAATAGGGGATAAGGGGATAATATCTAATTTAGGGTCTAAAACTATGGGTAAAAATGTAATTGAGGGCCTAAACTCCATTTCAATGCAATCAAATCCCAAAACTCTGAATTCGGTGCACCTCCATTAATTAACAGTCCATTTGGTACTTGAAATTATTTCACTAAGCCACAATATTAGTAAATAACATTGTGTTCCTTACATATGATTTAGATTTAGCATAATAATCTCAAAAGCTTAGCTAACCTATAAAACATGTATTATTTAAAACTTAATCCTCCCATGTCTTTTGTAATCCCTATCTAGTGGCATTATTAATCCTATCATTTATAATATTTTTTTTTAAATAGTTTTATTTTTTATTCTATTTATTAATCTATCTTACCAAAACATAAGATTACAAAAATAGAATTATTTAATAATATATATTAAAATTTTTGTATCAATCAAGATTTAAGGAAAATAATTATATGGTTTAACTAACTCTTATATCCAAATTAATTTTAAAAATTATGAATCTGTGAAATAAACAGACTGTAAATTGGGTATTAACCTGTTGGAGTAACTTAGTTCGTTAGAATTTTAGTGAATAAAAGTTTTTAGAATAAATTTCCAAAGTTATCCCCAATTTTTATTTTTCTTTATAGTTTTAACCCAATTTTCTTTATAGTTTTAACCCATATAGTTTTAACCCATAATTTCCAAAGGATGGCCATGGTTCTTTCTAACCTCTAAAATTTAAAAATGTTAAGTGAAAAATTATAAAAATTTAACTATATATTATATTTGTCTCTCTTATTTTAGATGAAAATTTTTGTAAAATATATAGAAGTTGACTTAATTATATATATCAATTATATATAATGATTTTCTTACTGTAGAATAAATAAAATAATTTTTTGAAAAAACTGAATCAAGATTTTTTTTTTACAAAAATAAAAAAGTAATACTAAAAATAATATAATGCTCAACTAATAAAATAATTGTTATTTGCGTATGTGCAATTGAAAAATATTTAAATAAAAAAAAAAAAAAAAAGGCATATACCTCATAGCAAAATAACATCCACTTGTAATTTCATCAAACAAATCACATCTTAAAAAAATGTATAGGTATAATTAAACCTTATATAACACTATTTTCATTCCAAAATATTTATCATTTAAAATTTCAGCATATAAATTAAAAAATTATTAAATTGTTATAATTTCAAAGTGAAGATTAAAATATTATTTATTGATTTTGAAGTAAAAAAAATAAAAATAATTAATATAAATATTTAATGAAAATTTAAAAATCCACAAACTTATGAACTCAAGAGTCTTTTTTTTTCATCTTCAAACATTAATTAATAACTAATAGAAATTCAAAAAGCTACATTTTTATTCTCTAAATATTATTCCCTCCACTCAAAATATTCAAAAATATATTTATTATTTTTTTTAACTTTATCCTCTGTTTATTTCTCAATTAAATATTTATTTTAATTATTTTTATTTATCTACATTAAATTAATAAAAAATATTTTAATCTTTTTATCTTAAAATTAAGATAATTTAATAATTTTTTTAATTCATATAATAAAATTTTAAATGATAAATATTATGACTTCATTTAATTATAATACACATCCTATAAGTTAGGTAATTAATTAAACTGGTAACCTAGACCAAAACCTGGCTTAGGAGCCGAATTACTGACCTAACTATCAGAACCATCAGGTCAAAACCCAAATTAACTTGATCCAATTAACAAGCTCACCTAACTGGTGATGAGAATTTTGAACAAGTGTCTAGACTATTTAATGCCAATTAAAAAATACAATAAAATCTCTATAAATTAATACTCTAATAAATTAATAATTTTTATTAAATAATAATTTATTTTAGTCTTAATTTGGACTAAAAAATTAAATTAATAATTTCAATAAAATAACAAAATAGTAATTCTTTTGAAAAAATTACATATCTCTCAGTTTCAATTATATTATAAATTAATAATCAATTAAAATTATATATCATATTTTCCTAAAACATAGCTAATATTTAGGAAAATGCCACTCCAACAAACTATAAAAATTAAAATAACAAGTTCAAAAAAATAATAATCATACTAAAATTATTTATGTGATCCCATTTTAGTCTTTCATTCTTTCTAAGAGTGCAAAAATGAAAAATCTCAAAGGCATCGTTCGATACAACGAATTTCAAACAAGAGATTTTATAAAATTTATAAATTTAAACTAAATTCATCATTTAAAAATTAAAAAGGATGATTAAAATCCATAAATTTTGTAAATCTCTCGCTTCTAAAATCTTTTATTTCTTAAGATTTTAATTTTCCACATCCTATTATATACAAAAGTTTAATTTTTTTTTTTGTGTACAATGCATTATGATAAATTCTTTTTATTTTAAAATTATCCCTAATAATCTATTAATTTTATAATTAATCCAATCGATAAAATTCTTAAAATCCATCATTTTGACAGGCCATAAATTTTATTAAATCTGTAAATTTAAAAATCTCCCAATTCAAATAAAGATAAATTACTAAATCTTCAACGTTATAAAAGTTATTATTAAATTAGTGAGAAATGTTAACCAGAATGATTACCATATTTTGACTCATTCAACTTCCAATGAACAAAAAGGAAAATAATTTTAACTAAATTTTCCTAATATTTCTTAGCCTTATAAAGCCGTGTTTTGAAACAATAGAGTTTTAACAAATAAAATAAAATCAACACAAGCATGCAAGAAACATAAACACATATATTATAAAACATTTAAAATAAAATTCCTTTCAATTAATTTTCATGCATTGTAAATGAATTAAATATCTATAAATATTATTATAAAAAAATATAAATATAAAATTACTGCATAATTGTGTAAACTATAATAATAATTATTATTATTAAAGTTTTTTTTTTGAGAATAATTATTAAAGTTTAAAACAGGGTATTTTCAATATTTTCATCCTTACAAGAACATTCAATAATACTCTTTATTTTAAACAACATATTTTATTTTATTTAATAAAAAAATATTTTTTTGATAAAAAATAAAAAAATTTATCTAAATCTAATACTTTATATATTTTACTTTTTATTTTATTTTATTCTATAAATATTAATTTTTTTTAATTTTTTTAATTTATCTAATATAAAAATAATATTAAAATTATCTTAAATAAAATACATAAATAACTTATATTACATTAATTAAAATTATAAAATAAAATAATATTTAATTTTCTAAATATTAAAAATAAACTAACTTTTTTTATTAATTTTTAAAAATAACAAATTAATTAAAATTTTAATTTTTAAAATAATTCTTTATAATAAAAAATTTCATATATAACTACACAAAAATATAATGAAAATAACATAATAAAAAATATTTTAAATAACATATTCAATAACATATTCAAGAATATAATTAAATAACATACACAAGAATATTAAATACCCTACTAATCACCCAACATTGTTTTTAATTACTTTTAAACTTCAAGTTGGATAAAATTTTCAACAATTTACTTAGAAAATAAATAGAAAAGAGTTTTCAATGCTACAGTTTATACTATACATCTAATAGATTCTAGATATTAATTAATTAATTTCTACATATTAAGGTTATCACGGTGTTATCGTAAGAACATCTACATATTAATTAATTTCTTCGATTAAAAAAATGTTGTTTATAACCAACAATGATTTGAAAAATGATGATATTTACTTTGGCATAAGAAATTTATATAAACCGAAAAAAAAATTAACTAAACATGGCAATGAAGATCATGCGGTTCCAGCTCTGGTTGAAAAAGCCTATATTCCGATTCTGAAACACCATTGAACTAAGCCTGTTTTAAAACGTTGACGTTTTAACATTACAGTTCTCATAAAAATAACCAATATGCTATCCATTCCAACTTCTTATCACATCTCATCCCAATTTATTATCCCAAATATTATTACATTAAAAAATATTTTATATAATATATTTAATAAATAAATCATTTCGCAACAATTGAAATAAAAATATTAAATTATATAATATTTTCCTAAAAATAAATACATGGTAATTAAAATCATTTGCAGTTGATCCTTAAAGTATAAGCCGTAATGGTATAATGTAATTGAAAATTTCTTATCGACTCTGAATATATACACTAATCTAATAAAATAAAAAAAAAAGTCAAATTTACTAGTCCCTCGTTGATATATCCATTGCAAGTAAGAATGAATTTTCCCATGAAACTATTTTAAAAGTGAACAATAAAATTCGAACATCATGTAATTTTAATTCAATTCTGAGCCCAGTTGGAACAAGCTAGTTCCATTGCTGCTTCAAAACTCTAAGATTAAATCTGCTAACAAACAATTTAACTTTACAAACTTCCAAAATTATTAGAAAATAATAAAAAATAAAAAGAAATTCAATATCTATGCAAGTGTCTATGCATACATATAATGAAATAATAATGTAAAAGTGTAAAACAGATACACAAAATCTATTGCTCTGCATGTGATCTAAGCATTAAAATTTTAAGATTCCTTATTGGCCAGATTTTTGAAGTTTTTTGAGTTTCATCATCACTTGAAATTAACTTCTTGCAGGTTTGTACAAAAATAGTAAAAAAAGTCAAAGTTCTTCAACTAAAAAGCAATCAATTCCTGCTATAGCAAAGGTATCAAGAAAATGGCAGAAACATTATATATAAATCAAAGAATCTGCAGAGAGAAAAAAAAAATGAAGCTTGATCAAAACATAGATCAAAGATCAAAGCAATTATAGATGAAAAAATTCATATCATCACAACAAAAACAAGAAAATGGCAGAAAAATATAAGGTATAAACAAGATTTGTCAGTTCATAAAAGGAACTGTTACCCAAAGATTTGGAACTTCCAACTTCAAGATCCTGCAATAATATTTAATAACCTTGTAACACAGATTATAACTACAAAGCAGATCATATAAATATATACATATATAGAAGATCAAAAGAAAGAAAAAGAAATTTTATATATAAAAATGAAAGATCTAGAGAAAGAGAGATAAGTGTAGAGCTCCCTTCAATCCAAACAAGGATCAAACATTAGGTAATGAAGCTCCTGAGATATGCAAGCCATAAGCCTATCTGTTTAAACGCAGAATAGGGCTAATGGAATCCATAGCTTAGCAGCTTGATCTTAACCCAGCAAGATCCTCTATTGGACTTCAAGGAGCTCCACGCCTTAACCCTAAAACCGCTACTATTTGATTTCTTGATTTCAAGAAACACTATATCCAAACAAACCAAATCATCCAACTGTTTTCTTTTTCCTGGATTTATGGATCTAATCCAAGAAACAATAAAACCAAAACCAAAAGAAACATATTTAATCACAAAAGATCCAAACCCCAAATACCCTGATTTTACCAAGAAAGCTAAAAACCCAGATCTGTGACTATAAGAAAAAACCCTAGACCACTAAAGAGCTTATCAACAACTAACCCACTTAACCATTCCTTTTATAGGCATCCACATAAACAAAGGCTGAGTAACCCTAGCTGGAAACTACCCATATCTAGTTTTTAAGCACCACATCTCTTCCACTGACCTTTGGGTGAAAAGAACAGGTTGACAGGTGACATACAAAAAAAAATAAAAAATAAAATAATAATAATAATAATAATGGTGTTTAGCCAAAGAGACTATACTCATAAATAATGGTGGGTCAGCTGTTTTTTTGCCTGTATCAAGAAAAAAAATTATAAAGAAAAGAAAAAAAAGAAAGTTTCTTGGGAACCGGCTTCTCTTTAGATTCCCCTGTAATTGTTTTATGACGATCACATGCATTTGTTTGCTTTTTTACTTGGCTCAAGAAAATCCATTTTTTCGTGAAATTGAATGGAGAAAGTGCTGCAAATAACTCCTTCCCCTCGCATGCTAAGTAAAAGAAAATGTAAAAACTTCCTCGTCCAAAAAGGCAACACTATTGAAATGGCTGTTATTGTAATAAAAAGAAATTATTCAGCTCAGTGCATAGGTTAGAAAACAGTATTCTATTTTGTATTTATTTGTTTTACATCAAAATTGGAGATAAATAACTTTATTTTTAAAAAATCAATTTAAAAGACAACTATAGTGTAATATCTTAATTTGTATATATGTATTTTTATTTAATTAATTTAATTTTAAAGAATTTAATTATGAAATTTTTTAACTTTTAAGAATTATTCACGTGTAGGGCAACTGTTGATTGGCCAAAGGGAGAGCCATTCAGCATCTGTTGAGAGAGAGAGAGATAGCCAGCATCAAACCTCTTAAGCTATATTTGTTTGAGTGATTGAAAAAGTGTAAAAATGTGAATTTCATAAAAAAATATTATCTAAATATATTTTTTTATTTTATATTTAAATAATATTTTTTATAAAATTCACATTCTTCTATTTTTTCGTCATCTCAAATAAATATAGCTTTAAGGTTGGATTACTGTAGTTTCAATGATAAAAAGGCAATGCGCACCCCCTACTGCAAGTTAGTCGCATACAAGTCCATGGGTAGAAAGTTGCCAGATGCAATCGCACTCACCATCTTATCGATTGAGTTCTTGGTGAAGAGTTTTCTAACTTTATTCCTGTCTTATTTCTCTTCTCGTAAGTTTTAATTTGGTACCTTATTTATTTCTAATAAACTAAAATTCGCACAATACTTATAGTTGTCGAATTAGTTGCCGGTCAATTTTCAACAAGTGAGGGAGAGAGACAGTAGTTTATGCATTAATCCATTGACACATCTTTCGCCACTAATAATTATTGTCGATCAATGACGAAGTTAAGAGTGAACGAGGTGACCATGTCCTCTTAACTTTCAAAATATAAAATTTTTAATGTAAAATTATAAAAATTTAGTCATATATTTTATTGGACTCTTTATTTTACCTGAAAACTTTTTTAAAATATATAAAAATTAATTTAATTATATATATCAAATTAATTTAATTATATATATTATTTTAATATAAATTATAATATAATAAATTTAACTTCATGGCTATGTTATTGTTCATCGATTGATTCTCAACAATTTATAATTTGATTTTGAAAATAGAAATTTTGTTATTTTTTTTGAACTATTTGAATTTAAGTTTAGGAATTGAAAGAGAGGTCTTGAACCACCTTTTCCATCTATAATATCAAAAGCATGAAGGAGAAGAAATAAAATTTGGGATTTGGGGCAGCAAAGAAGCGATGCATGATGTTCATGAGCCCAATTCGGTGGAATAGAAAATTAAAAAAATCAACCTAAAATAGAAAAAAAAAATAAAATGAAAAATAAAAATTTATTTGGAAAATATTTGCTGATGTGGCTTTATTAAAAGCCAATATTAATGGCATTTTTAAATAATGAATTTTCGCCTTAACAGTGAAAATAATAAAAAAAAATCTATTTGAATGGTAGTTGGTTGAGTAATTTTTTTTTTTAATTTTAATTTTGTGATTAGACAAAAGGGACGTTGATGTGACTACACACAGGTGGGTGGGACCACTCTTACAGTCTCTGGCTCACGTTATCATGGACCCGTGTTCTTTGCTTACTGTGCGCCTGCGCTTTGTATTTGTTGACATGTAGAGAATATTAGTCATAAAATTTAATTTATTAAGAGCCTTTTTGATTTAGTAGTTGGGTCAGTGGCTAATTATTAATTATAAATATTAAATATTTGATAATTAAATTATAATTTACTATTTAATTATAAAATGACTAATAAGAAAATTTATATATTTTATATATAAATAAAATTTTTGATTTTATAATTTTTTATATGTTCTGAATACTATAAAATGCCTAACTTTAGATTTTCTTTTAGGATATCCTAATTTTAGATTGGAAAAGAAACAATTTGTCCAAATTTTTTATAGCTTTTTTGCAACTCTGGGACCCCTTTGGTTCAATGACTTTGTAATTTTAATGTTGAAATTATAAAATACAATGAAAATGAAAAACGAGGGAGCATTGCATAATTTATGAAATACAAAATCATTTTTTTTTTTGTAATTTTTATTATTATTTTTAAATAAAGTGAAATGGCAAGACTCTTATATCGTATTTTAAAAATTAGATTGGATTGGCTAATTTAATCTGATTGAATCGAGAACCTTTGACTAGTTCATTTTATTAAAAAAAAATTGAAATTTTAATTAAATAGCCTTTTGCCTAGTTTTTGGTGATTCTAACCGGTTATATTTTTATTAATGGGAATTCACAAAAAAAAAATTTAAAAAAAGTGAAGAAATTTTATTCAACCAGTCATATCAATTGAGCCACAAATTAATAACCATATTAATTTAACCACCAGTCTAATTTTTTAAAGCATATAAGTAAACTAGTATTAGCATGTATATATAATTAGCTTAAAATTTGAGACAAATGAATGAGATATGTAAAATTTATTTATAAATAAATTTATAAATAAATTTTTATATTTAAAATAATATAATTTAAAAAAAATAAAATTTAATTACTTATTTTTATATTTGAAACATATTTTTTTGAAAAAAAATCAAGATTTATTTAAAAAAATATTTAACTCGGGTCGTCAAGTCAAGTCATTGGGTTGGAAGGGATTAACCTGTGAGTTCAAATCATTCGAGTTCAAACTATTTAGGTTTGAGTCATTCAAAACATGTTAATTCAATCATTACATATTGAACTCAAGCATGTGAATTTGAATCAGTTCAAAAATTTGTCACCTCTACATTTGGAATAATTCTAAATGGCTTCATCCACGATAAAAATCCTCCTCCAACTCAAGATATCTCTTGTCCTTCACATCAGGCTTCATTCTCTTCTAGATTATTACAGTATATTTGGTAAGCGGATTTATAAGTCATAAGATCAGTTATAATGATAAAATTAATAAAGTCATAAAATAAATAAGCCTACATTTTTTTTGATAAATAAATATTAATTCATGGGATTAAATAATCTTACTTTTATAACCTCTTACTTTGTAACATAGATTAGTAAATAAGATTATTTTAAAAAAAAATCAATTACTTAAATACTTTTTAAAACTTATATATATATATATATATATATATATATATATATATATATATATATATATAATCACATTTTCCTATTTTTTTTCTCTTCTATAAGAAAGAAAAAGGTGCATTTCTTTTTCATAGAAAAAATAAAAAAATAAAATAAAAATAAAGAGCATAAAAAATAAAAAACGATAAATGATTACGTTTTAATTTAAAAAGGAAAATGATTACGTAAAAATAAAATATAAAATGAATGCTATTTTTGAGATAAAAAAAATAAAAAACAAAGTTATTTTAGGTATAGAAATTTCATGGAGAACGGGATTAGTAATTCCACAGAAATTGGATTACTAAAGATAGGGGGTCTAGGTATTAGCTAATACTAATCTCATGCGTTTAGTAAGCTCTTGGAATTAGTATGTACAACTTAAAATTTTGGATTAATAATCCAATCTCTTATACCAAACGAACTGTTAATGTTACACAATTACAAACTATAAGCTAAAGGAAAATTAGATCGAATTAATTAAGAATTTCTAGCATCTTGATTTGAAAAGTTATGCATAATGAAAGTATTCACACCTTAGGAAGAGAGAACCCTTGATCCCCCAATTTGTGTAAGTATTCCCTTAAACAAGAAGAAAAATAACAAGGCATATTTTGATCCATGATATAACATCTTTGCATATACGTATTTCTCACAAAAAAGTACGAATGCCTAATTATTCATGAGGTTGCTATATTGGTATAATTTGAGCACCAGTATGTCAGCAAAACTTACTACTCAGCGTAAGAGGTCATCATAGGTAGCAAGCTAATAAATCAATCCAACCATGATCCGGAGAGAAAGGAACTGAATGACTTTATATCACATCTCAGGCTCATAACTCTTTTCTTCTTTAGGATGTGCAAATTGTTTGCTCAATCTGGATCTTGTCCATGGATCTAAGGGATCTCTTTGTTGTGGTTGAGGAACCAGTGGTTTTGACTGTCTAAGCTCATTCTCTCTATCGATAAACCTATTAAAATGTGTAAATAGACAAAAAAAGGAAGAATGACAGTTTTAAAAAAAAATCAACACTCAATTTGTTTGTGCTTCACCAATCTGAGAGACCAGGGTACTATAATTATATAACCAATAACCTCATATCACTGATTGAAAAAAAGGTAAAAATCAAGAGATAGCAAGGAAGAAATCAAAAATTCAATAACCTGAGCATGGACATACGATAACTTGTGGGTCAACCTAGCTTTCAGAATTTCGTCATTTTGAGAGCGAGGAAGAGGAGGAATGGCTCATGGCATAGGGGTGGCTGGCTGCCGATATGGCCAAAATAATAAAAGGGAAATTAATATTAGTTCATGAGATTTACATTAATTGATAAATATATTTTTATATTTTAAGAAATTAATTAATCTCTTAATTTTGATTTTATCAGATATACTAATTTTTTTGTCCATTTTTTCATAATTTTTCATTAGTCAACATAAAAAATAATTTTTTTATTATATAATATATCTTGTAAACTATAAAATATCCTCATAAGAAAATGACCTGACTACCTTTTGCTCTCTCACTCCTTTCTCCCTTCTGCCCTTTCCCTTATTCTTACAAACCCATTGTTCATAATATATACACAAAAATATAAAAAATCTCATTTATTCATTCAAACATCATTAATATAATTTTTCTATTCAAATGTATATATATATATATATAGTATATCTTTCCCTCTCCAATTTATAGATTTGTATGGGTACTTTGCACTTTGAAATTGAGTTTATTAGAAGACGAATTCAGAATGGACAAATGAGGACAGAAGGCAGCATAATAAGGTCATGGAATAGCGTTCATGAAACCACCATGTCTGCATTTTGCAGAATGGCTGGCACAACTTAATTAGGCGAAAAGTATATGATCTTATTAACTCGTATCAATTTTCATCAATCCATGATTCTGAAGATCTTAGAGCAAATCGCCACAACCAAGAACTCAAAGCTTGTGACGCGAGCTCAAGCCACTGTGCGCAACCGCCACTTCTTCGCCAGTTGTCGCTGTTGATTCAGTTGCTCCAGCCATCTCCTCCGTCAAAGATTGAAATCGATCTTTGAAATCCAAGCCCACTCTTGTTGATTTTCTTTTTATTTTCTTTTTTATATTTAATTAAAATTAAAATAAATAAAAATGGATGAATCTCTATATGAATTCACGATCCTTGGCCCTTTTTTTCTTTTTTTGCTTTACCTTGTTCATGGCTTCATATGGTGGTGATTGATGATAATGGTGATTGTGATGATGACATAATCTTTGATTGAAGTTTCTGGTTCTTTTGTTGGGTGGCTATCAATGTTTGGTTTCACGGCGATTTGTTCCATTCATGGATTTCATTTATACAGCAGTGATGGGAAAATTTAAGGGAAAATGAGGGTGTTTAGTATTTTAATAGGTTTTAACCATTGAAATGAATGGAAGGACTAAGATGACAAAATCAAAATTAATAGACTACCTAGTTAATTTCTCAAAACATGGACACTTTCATTAATTAAGGTAAAATTGAGGGACTAAATAGTAATTTGCTCGAAACAAAAACTAAACAAAGTTAAAAAGTAAATAAAAAAATAAAAAAAAAAAAAAAAAAAAAAAAAGAGAAACTAATTAGCGTTGGTAAACATGTCTCACAGTGAAATTCATGAAATTTTTTTCATTATTTTTATGCAATTTACAAATTGAGATATGTGATTTTTTTAAACTAAGAATTATATGTGTCAGTGGAGAAATTGCATAAGGTAAAAGAAATAGAGACTAAAAGCAAGGGAAAAGTGTTTAACAACTAGGAATGTGCACTATTCAGTTCAAACTGAAAAACTTAATTGAAATTTGATTTGTTTTCAGTTTTTATTTTGAAAATTTTCAAGAAATTTGGTTCGGTTCAGTTTTTGTGTGAGAGAAATTGAAAAATCGAACCAACCGAACCAAAATGTATATATATATATTTTTAGCTTTTAAGGTTACATTGTATCATGTATTTCTTTTTTATTTTTTGAAAAATTAGATATACCTATACTATATATAAATATATGTAAAGAGGGATAAGCATATTTACTAAGATAATTTTATTGATTTTTGATTAATTGTTCTTTTAAATAAAGGTTTGTTTGATAATTTAATAATTAATAAATTAATTTATATAAATAATATGCTATTTTTTAGGATAAATAATCATTATTCAACTAAGAAAGTAAATATATAATTAATATGTTATATTTTAGGATTGAAATTTTATTAATTAATTAGAATTATATAAGTATTTATTCAATTAGAAATCAAACAAAAAATATATACAAACATAAAAGAAAAGAAAAGAACGAGCATTAACACTAAAAGATTATTTTAGAAAGTCTCAAAATCGATTTTCACATGGCAAAAAAAAAAAAACAGACAAACATTATACGGAAAAATAAAAAGTTATTAGTTCATAAATAATAATCATTTGATAAATTATTTTTTAACTATAATAAATTATTCTTTAACTATAATGGTAATTCATATATCAAATTATTTATGAAGATACAATTTAATTTTTAAATATAATATATTGTGTCTTACCATTTTATTTTCTAATTAGTTATAACATTTTAAAAATAAAAAATTATTCAATATTATATATTAAATATTTTTTATAAATTAGGATAAATGGAATTATTATTATTGTTATTATTATTATTATTATTATTATCCATCTTTTTGTAAACTTTGCAAAAAATTCATATTCTCGTTGATCTTCCTTTTCTTTTTTTTTTTTTTTTAATTCACTTCTAAAAACTTTTTATTTGATGTCATATAATATAACTAGATTTTTTATAACGTGCATCACTTGTTGATATCCATTACAATTCATTAGTATTCATTAGAAATATAATTATTTATTTTAAACTTTTATTTTTTCTTATTAAAAAGTTTTAATGACCAGTGTTTTATTACTTAAATATAAAATGATACAAAACTTTTTAAATAAATATCATGAGGATTAAATCTTATTAGTTGACTTTTAACATTATTATAGAGAACTATTTATATAACTTAATTATTAAATTCACTTTAATTGTTGAATCTAAGTTAAGTTAATTTATTTTTTCATGTGAAAACCTACAAATTCAACAAAAATATAATTATACACAATAAATATTTTCTAAATTATATAATTATGCATGTTTAATATAATTAGAATGATAAAATAAAATAATTGTATATTTTATATAAATATATGAATGTACTTTAAAAGGCAATATATACACAATATTAAAAAAAGATAAGCCAAGCATATTTAAATAAATCATTTTTTATAATTTTAAATGATATTTTTATATTCAACAATATGTTAAAAAAAAAGTAAATGAATTGATAAATATGCTTTCATAATAATTTTTAATTTATTTTATTATAATTACATTGCCTAATTATTAATTATAAGTTGATTTTCATGTTAATACTTGGTACGTTTATTATTTTCTTATAATTTCAATGTAGGTTGTGTATTTTTATTAATTATGATAAACTTTAATCTCTTTGATACATTATATAACTTAATTTTTATTCCTTTATAAAATTAACAACAATCTTTCCACTGTCTGTGTGCACCATTATTTTAAAAATCATACTGGTAACTGAATCGGACAGGTTACCAATTTATGGTTCAACTAGTTTGACCGATTGAACAAAATTTATTTATTTTTCATTTTTTTTTGGTAATTTTACAAAAGGTTTCATGAGTACATGTTCAACCGGTTAAAAATTAGTGAAAGAAGGATTTAATATATCCAAATATTTTACATAAACCAATTTCACAAATGATGTAAGGTTTAAACAAAATCTAAACTTTTCAGTCACCGCATCTCATAAATCATTTTTAGAAACAACATCATAACTACCATTTTTTCTCATAAGAAAAAACAGTTTAAACAAATTCATATTTTAATATGTCCACAATATTGAAAAAAGATAAATTAAACATATCTAAATAAATCGTTTCTTACAATTTGAAATGATATTCTTATGTTTAATAATATGTTAGAGAAAATAAAACAAATGAATTGATAGGCATGTTTTATTATAATTTTTGAATTTATTTTGTTATTATTATATTGTATTAATTATAGGTTAATTTCCATGTTAATACCTTGTACGTATATTTTTTTTTTATAATTTTAATGTAGGTTGTATGTTTTTATTAGTTTTGATATACTTAATTTTTTTGACATATTATAGCTTAATTTCCATTCTTTCAAAAAAATCAACTGTCACGACCCGCTTTTCAACGCACGTGACCGACATTGGGGCACGAGAAAGCTTAATGCTACCAGTGTCCACAGTCAGCCTGAAAAGTTCGACCATCACTAGAAATAATAAATAAATAACATAATTTAAAAAATCACAAATCTTGTCTCATGTCAACTCAATATGGTGACAGAATAGTCATTTCTCATCATATCACATAACAGTAATTTACAATAAGAGTGTCAATATCATAAAGAGCTGTCAGCAGAGAGTTTCATAATAATACAATCAAATAATATCAGTAATATCATAATACAAGCTACAGTACTACAATTGCAGAATTCTAAGGTATTAGTACAATAATTACACATCACATGCTCTTTGTCAAAGGAGAAGACAAAGACCGACTCAATAAAGATCATAACTCTATGCTCAACCTGTAAGTTGAAAAATAATAAGGAGACAGGGGTGAGCGCCTCAACTCAGTGAATGATACTACTAATATGCTTACCTAGTGAACAAAATACATATCAATGAATGTTATGCAATCATGTCATCCAGCAACCAATTATTACAAAACACACAATGATGGAGTTAGTCCACAGAAACCGCACTAATATCAAACTGACAGAGCTGATCCTCAAATACTGGCTGTTTTAATCCAATAATCTGTCTCTTATATCCAATGGATCTGGTCGTCACTGGTCTGTATCACGCAGCCTTGACCCGATTGATAGCGGCCCTGTCGACGTGCAGGCCCGGCCAACATCCACCAGTCATAGCTCATATTCTCAATCTCATCATAATCATATCATATCCATAAATCCTAGGTGGTTTCTATATCATTCTGACTCCCTCCAACATACATATAGAATGTGCAACACATAATTAAAATGTCAAACACAACCAGATATCAAGAAAATTGTGTATGTATATACATTCCATTACATGAGCATCATTAAATATATTTGTAAATACACTCAATGCAGTGCATGATTAACAGGAAGGTATATTAGAAGTATCACTCACAGTACAGAAGAGCGAAACTGAAAATTCTCGATTATGACGGGGATTGCCAAAGAGGCTCTAGGATGATCTATACAATGAAATATTGCAAGATTATCAGAATATTATTATAATGATAATTAAATAATTAGTTTCTATCTGGACAGCCTAGTCTCCCCCAAAAGACAAGAACTTTCTAACGTACCATACAATTACTAACTAACTAATCAAATAACTATATCTACTAAACTTCTTATAGAAACATCTAATCCTCTAACTTTATTTAAAATATAATAATATGCTGCAAACTCAATACGAATTGCAATAAATGAGGCTCACTGAAAAAGTCGCCGGAAAACATGAATGTTAACCAATCGTCACAAACTCACTACCATAGGACTTGCTCAAAGTGTAGAATCTGAAAAATTCACCTCTTTTGGTTCACTGGACGCTCACCAGAATCTGTGTCAGCAGTCGGTAGGTCATCGGATTTCGATCAAATCCAACATCATCCAAAATTAACAAATAATAAACAAAAATAAAGCTTAGAGGAAGAGGAGTCTAATGATACTAAAATCACCTCGAACGGACGACAGAACACGCTGGAATCAAGCTTGGAAAATTCTGCTGGCGAACTTTTGGGCGAGGTGTAATATCCCAACCCGATATAGGATATATGCACAGTATACGAGTGAAGATACCCATTTAGTATCGTAATGCGTGGCCAAGTTAAAACTGAATGTTTTCAATATTCAAATGATTTGAATATAAACGTTTTAAAATAATAATTTTATATGAAAATATTTTTCTTTATTGTTATATTTATATTGATATTCAAAATTATCGAAATTTATAAACTTCCATTTGAATATTGATATTGATATTGATATTTTTATTATTATTATATTGATATTAATAAACTAAACTTATATTGATATTTGATATATGATTTATCAATATTGTTATATGAGTATTTAAAATAGTAGAAAATTATTTCAAATTTAAAATTGATATTTGAAAGGGGATTGGTTTATTATATTATTATGTTAATATTTTTAAGAGAATATTTTATTAAATGAATTATTGATTTATTATTTACTAAATTGATAAAATTTTAAATTAAAGAAATTGAAATTTTATTATAAAATATAGAAAATTTTGTAATTAATATTTGAAGTTATATATTATAAATTTTATATTATAGTTAATGGATGATATGATGAAATTAATATTTTGGTTAAAATTATTGTTTTAGAATTTATATGATAAATATTATTATTATTATTGTTATTATTATTAAAGTTAGTATATATTTATAAATAAAAAAAAAAGAGAGCAAAGTCGGCAGCCCAAAAGTGGGCAGTAGAAAAATAGAAACAGAGGGAAACAAGGAACGGACAGAGGGCAGAGAGAGAGAGAGAGAGAGAGAGCGCGCAAGGGACTGCACGCCGGACCGCCGCCCTCCGGCCACCGCCGACCGACACACGCCGCACTAGGAGAAAGGACGTCCGCCGCCCCGTCGACCGGTAGAGGCCCGTCGCCTGCAGCCACCGGACGGCGGCGCACGCTCTCTCCAAAGCTTCGCCGGCCGAAATTTCTAGGCCATTTTTCGATGACTTTTTGATCTCTGTTTTTAACGAAATTGGTATGGTTGAATCCCTTGTGATTCCAGCTTCGATTTGGTATATTGTTTGCTAATTTTAGATAATCTTTTTATTGATCGGAATCCGGCGACATCAACGTTACCGACGCCGTTTCTACCTGTTTTCCAGCGGACTACGGGAAACGAAAGTTATATTCGGACTCCTCACATCACAAGCTAACTGATGATATCCTCGGATTATGATTTGGTAGTCGTTGGAATTTTCCGGCGACCGAATTCCGGCGACCTCTAAAATCGATAAATTCGGACAGAAGCTCCGGCTTATTAAACTGAGCCATATGGTATAAATCTCGATTTCCAATTATGTATAGATAGTGAATTATGATTTTATTTGTAAGAATTTAGGTAAATAGTTTAATGGAATTAAGTGATTAAATGAGATAATTGAATTGAATTAATTGTTATTTATATGATTATGGAGTATTGTTGGTGATTAAATTGGTAGATTGAAGTGAAATGTTGATATTAGAATTGATTTAATTGAATTGAATTATTTGGAAGAATGAAGTGAGATGTAGATATTGGTATTGATTGGATTAAATTAGTGGTTATTAGCTTGATAATGAGGAATGAAGTGGGAGGATGGGATTAGTGCATTGAAGGTCCAGGTTGGACCATTTGATTGTGATATCGTGGATAATTTGAATTTATGAAAATGTTGGTGGAAATTGCTTAATCGATTTTACTTGAATAACACGAATATTGAAATGTGAAATTGAAAGAAAGGAGAATCATTCTTTTAAGTGAGTTATTGGAAAATAATTAGAGAAATGTTAAGTTTAGTAGTAAGTATAGGTTTAGAATATCTTAATTTTAGAATGCTAAGTTGTGAATAAGATAGAAATGTTAATGACCTAAGCTAAATTAAATAATGTCATAATGAGGAAGTGATTAATATATGATTGAAATGCATGTGTAGAGTCTAATAACAAGGACAAGGATATTGGGTAAAGTGCGAGAAGCACTAATCGTATCAGAGTCAAATGTACATAGGAGCAAAGAAGTCCACGGTAAGTACTTAATAATATAACATGTTTCCTGTTATTTGCTTGAAAACCTTATTGCTAAAAGTATGCCAACTCCTTGATAAGTTGAATTGCTCATTGATATTGAACCATATGTTATAATGCCCCTTGATTAATAGCTAAGCTTGAATTGTATATTGAACATTCTTGATTTCTTGATAAGCTTAAATTGCTTATTGAATATTGAACCTTTGATAGGATACTTTCTTGATTATTAACCCCAAGTGAGTCAAACATTCCTTTATGGCACTTGGCCAAATGAGTCTATATTGTTTGATCTTATAATATGATTAATAATGAGAACCCAATTGATATTATATATTATCCATTGTAATATTACATTTCTTGTGCTTTAAGTATAAGCCTAAATGTTGGATCACTTTCCTAATTGAAATGTATTACAATTCTTTGGCATGCATGATCTATTTTACCAATTATTGAATTAAATATCCCTTATGGCACTTGGCCAAATGAGCCTTATTGCTTCATTTCCTAACATGATCAATGATGGGAATTTTGATTATTTATTGATATATTATCCATTGAAGTATTTCATGGATGGAAAGGAAAAATGTTTTAATGATATCGTGGCAAGCAGAATACCCCTCTGATGTGGGGCAATACATCAGCCTTGTGCACAATGGAAATGAACCTACGGATAGGGTAAAGAGTATCCGATCCCTAGCTGGGAAGGGTTTATGGCCCCCAGTACGTGCGACCCGATCAATTGTACGTGTGACTGATATGGGAGTGAGCAAGGCGTAAGCCGCCACTCGAATGATAATGATAATGTGGGAAACACACCGTTTCCTGTTATTTGTTTGAAAACCTTATTGCTAAAAGTATGCCAACTCCTTGATAAGTTGAATTGCTCATTGATATTGAACCATATGTTATAATGCCCCTTGATTAATAGCTAAGCTTGAATTATATATTGAACATTCTTGATTTCTTGATAAGCTTAAATTGCTTATTGAATATTGAACCTTTGATAGGATACTTTCTTGATTATTAACCCCAAGTGAGTCAAACATTCCTTTATGGCACTTGGCCAAATGAGTCTATATTGTTTGATCTTATAATATGATTAATAATGAGAACCCAATTGATATTATATATTATCCATTGTAATATTACATTTCTTGTGCTTTAAGTATAAGCCTAAATGTTGGATCACTTTCCTAATTGAAATGCATTACAATTCTTTGGCATGCATGATCTATTTTACCAATTATTGAATTAAATATCCCTTATGGCACTTGGCAAAATGAGCCTTATTGCTTCATTTCCTAACATGATCAATGATGGGAATTTTGATTATTTATTGATATATTATCCATTGAAGTATTTCATGGATGGAAAGGAAAAATGTTTTAATGATATCGTGGCAAGCAGAATACCCCTCTGATGTGGGGCAATACATCAGCCTTGTGCACAATGGAAATGAACCTACGGATAGGGTAAAGAGTATCCGAACCCTAGCTGGGAAGGGTTTATGGCCCCCAGTACGTGCGACCCGATCAATTGTACGTGTGACTGATATGGGAGTGAGCAAGGCGTAAGCCGCCACTCGAATGATAATGATAATGTGGGAAACACACCGTTTCCTGTTATTTGCTTGAAAACCTTATTGCTAAAAGTATGCCAACTCCTTGATAAGTTGAATTGCTCATTGATATTGAACCATATGTTATAATGCCCCTTGATTAATAGCTAAGCTTGAATTGTATATTGAACATTCTTGATTTCTTGATAAGTTTAAATTGCTTATTGAATATTGAACCTTTGATAGGATACTTTCTTGATTATTAACCCTAAGTGAGTCAAACATTCCTTTATGGCATTTGGCCAAATGAGTCTATATTGTTTGATCTTATAATATGATTAATAATGAGAACCCAATTGATATTATATATTATCCATTGTAATATTACATTTCTTGTGCTTTAAGTATAAGCCTAAATGTTGGATCACTTTCCTAATTGAAATGCATTACAATTCTTTGGCATGCATGATCTATTTTACCAATTATTGAATTAAATATCCCTTATGGCACTTGGCAAAATGAGCCTTATTGCTTCATTTCCTAACATGATCAATGATGGGAATTTTGATTATTTATTGATATATTATCCATTGAAGTATTTCATGGATGGAAAGGAAAAATGTTTTAATGATATCGTGGCAAGCAGAATACCTCTCTGATGTGGGGCAATACATCAGCCTTGTGCACAATGGAAATGAACCTACGGATAGGGTAAAGAGTATCCGAACCCTAGCTGGGAAGGGTTTATGGCCCCCAGTACGTGCGACCTGATCAATTGTACGTGTGACTGATATGGGAGTGAGCAAGGCGTAAGCCGCCACTCGAATGATAATGATAATGTGGGAAACACACCGTTTCCATAAAGGAAATATTCTGCTAAAAATGTAATATTTACTGTATATGGAAAACTATTTTTATAAGAGTAACTTGTGACCCGTTTTACTTCTTTGCTATAAAAATATTATCATTAAAGCACCTACCATTTGTTTATTTTATATAGTATTATTTTGTACTCACTGAGCTCTGTCTCATATTTTAGTGGTTTAAACTTTTCAGGTACAGTCAATGAGTTAGCAAAGTAAAATGTCCCAAGCCCATCATTCGCTTGGAAACTGTTTTGATAAGTTTCGGTGTTGTAAGTAGAGCTCCATGGTTATTGAAAGTTATAAGGTCTATATGTAACATGAATGGTTATTAATGGGTTAGCATTAATATGTTAAAGGATGTTTGTATAATATGATTTGTATCATAACCGTTATTGTAATTATATATGAACTATTGAACGTTGAGTTAATGACATGAAATGAAACTTTAAAGGTTTTACAAGTTATATGTGTAAATGATATTATAAGTGGAAATGATAGCAAGTAATGGGTATTAAGGAAATGTGATTAGGTTACGGTCTTGGGATATGGTTTGATGTAATGAATGTCAATTGATTATGAGTGGAATGGGTTCTACGGGTTTTGGTGCCCTTACGGCTACCCATGCCCTAGGACCGTCGCGGCTCAAAAAGGTGGGTCGTGACACGAGGCGTGCGGTGGCGGATGGTGATGATCTTCGGTGGGTGGCTTGGTCGGCACCTCCTGAGTCTTCTTAGCTAATGCGTGTTGAACTCCGGTGATCGGACGATTGTCTAACGGTAGGTAGCAACAGCAGTTCCTTCTCTCTCTCTCTCTCTCTCTCTCTCTCTCTCACGATTACAGCAGACTGGGTCTACCCTCTATACAGATATATATAAACTGATGATGATGATAATAATAATAATAATCAAAATGGTTTACAAAAATAATTTACTAAATTTAAATTCAATACCACAATAATTAATTAGGAAGTTTGTTATAATATAATAAATATTTTGTGTAAAATTCACAATATTTCAAAAATTTTGAATTATGAAAATTTATGGTATTACATCAAGAATCTTTCTAGTGTTTATATGCATAATTATTTTAAAAACTGTACTAGTGACCAAACCTGACATATTTATAGAATACATTAATTTTTTTTTTATTTTAATAAAATACCTATTATACATTCACATTAGAATCAAATGCATCATTTTTTAATTTAACATTAATGTTAATTCAATATTAATTATATGCAATTGAATTATCATTTGATATTATATTATATGATAAGCCATAAAAATCTCTAATTCAATAATTATATCAATAAATCTCTAGGTTATAGAATCCATTAATTTTTTTATTTTAATAAAAGACTTATTATATATTCACATTAGAATGAATGAACCACTTATGAGTTTAACATCAATGTTAACTTAATATTAATTATATGCAATTGATTTATCATATGATATTATATTATATCATAAGCCCAAAAAATATCTATCTGATAGTTATATCACATGAATATTTGTGAATATTTTAAATTTGATACTACAAATAATAACAGTGACATATAATCATTAAATTAAAAATTTTATAATTTTGATTTCCTATTTAATTAATTTTTAAGAATGATTGATTTATCTTTTTTATAATGAAAATTTTAAATAAATTTAAGTGTTTGATTTATCTTTTTTGTAATGAAAATTTTAAATAAATTTAAGTATTTATAAAATTACAAACAAATTTGATTTTTAAAAAAAAATACCATTATAAATAGAAATTTTGACATTTTATAATAAAATAATAGCATTTTGCTTATTATTATTAAATGAACTTTCAATTAGTATATCTTTTTTTCTATTGTATCTTTTTATAAAATCAAAAATAATTTTTCTAATTTACAATAGAATTTTTTCAAAGTCAAATTAGAATTTATCTAATTTGTTAATATTCAAATAATCAAAGTTAAATTGAAATTACTCTAATTTCTTAATATTCAAAACAATATAAAAAATATAAATTATTCTAAATTAACTTTTTGTTTAAATTAAATATAATTAACTATATATTAAATAATAATTATTTTATTCTTTATTTAGATTAAATTAAATTAAATTAAATTAGATAATAAAATTATTAAATTATAATAATTATATAATTATAAATTTTAATATAATTAATTATTTATTAAATAATAATTATTTATTCTTTTGTTATTCTAATTGAATTCATTATTTTCTTATTTAAATTGAATATAGTTAGATATTAAATAATAATTACTTTATTATTTCCTTATTATAATTGAATTCATATTTCCTTATTTAAATTAAATGTAATTAGATATTAAATTTAATTAATTATATATTAAATAATAATTATTTTATTCTTTTATTATTCTAATTAAATTCATTATTAGTTAGTTAAATTAAATATAATTAGATAATTATATTATTTAATTAATAAATGATCATATTATCCATCATAAATGTACAATTAACAAGAACTTAGCGAGAGCTCTTATATAAATAGAGAAATTCTTTGGTATATTAAGTCTACCACGTCATTCATAGATTAAACTAATGGAAAAATGACACGTCAATTAATGATGCTAAATCACTCATAAATTATAGTATCGTTAATTGATATGATTTATTTTTATTGGATTAATTTATAGGTGATTTGACATCATTAATTGACGTATCATTTTTCTATTAGTTTAGTCTATAACTGACGTGGTAAAGTCAGTCTATCTAAGAATTTTTATATATAAATATGCTTATCCCATTTTTTATACATTTATATATAGTATAGATAATAACAACATGCCATTTATTATAAGAAAAAAAAAGTCATTGTTATTTATAATATTTATGAAAAATTTATTTAAATTCCGGAATCTATATCTCTTTACATCTAGCAAAGTACATACAATAATTTATTTTTAGTTGGTAGTAAATTAAGTAGTGATATATTTATTTTTAGAGTTTTGCTATATGTAATTTATATATTTTACGATTTTTAATTAGTATTTCATTCGGAATTTAAGTTTTAGTGTAATTTAATTATATTATATATATTATTACTTTAAAAAAAATATACTTATTGATTTTTAACTAATTATTCTTATCAATTGAGATTTGTTTGGTAATTTAATAATTAATAAACTAATTTATATAAATAATATGCTACTTTAAGGATAAGTAATCATTATTCAATTACGAAAGTAAATATATAATTAATATATTATATTTTAGGATTGGTAATTTATTAATTAATAAATTAATTAGAATTACATAAATATTTATTTAATTAGGAGTCAAACAAAAAAATGCAAACATAAAATAAAAGAAAAAAATGAGCATTATCACAAAAAAAAAATTATAGGTTGAAAAAGAAGAGAGAATTGCGATACTTTATTCTTTTAAGTAGCAATTTGAATTAGAAAATGGGACTAGATTCTATAATATAATCAAAGAAAAATTGTAGAACTAAAAATTATAGCAAATTTTATAAAAAAATTGATTGGCATGAGGGGAAAAGAATATTATTTTATTGTGAAATTAACTAAACAAGATCATATAAAAATTTAATTTAAAATTTTCATTGAGGAAGAGATTCAAGATGTATCAATAATAAAAATAAAAAATAAATAAATATTAAAAAGAAAAAAGAAGATGAAGAAGCCCCACTACCAAGAAAAAATATCAAGATAAAAAAAGATTAAAATTTTATAATTATGGGATGACTGTTTTCTCTTGTAGGAAAAATTATTTAATTTTTTTATTAACAATAAAAATAGACTAATTTATTTGTTTAATTACAACTTTAATTTTCAAAATAATATTTAATTTATGATTTTATGATAATATATTACACTATATTTTCTTATATTTTGTTATTTAATATCAAAATTGTAAATTATAAGTTACCACAATCAAACAAATTAATATTTTCATTAATTTACGTAGTTATAATTACAATCTACTATAAGTATGTTTGTAATGTTATATTAATTAGCAATATATATTTTTAGAGGAAATGACATGAGAAATTAGTAAATAATTTTGAAATTTTATCTTTAAATAAAATTATTATTTTATAATTTTAATGAACAAATCCAACAGAATAAAAATAATATTAATAATAAATAAAATGTTTATTCTTGTACTTAGCCAAACAATATAAAATTTATTTTTTAATAAAAGAAAAAAAATAATAATTTTCACACTTACTAAAATATGATTAAAATCAACAGTTTTTTTTTTCATATTTTATAACAACAAAAAATTAATCTATAATTGTTCTTTAATTTTCTCTGTATTTGCTAAGCAAATAAAAACCAATCTGAAATTTAAATTATTAAATCTTTTGAAGGAATAAAACTATTAAAAATTTTAAATTATTATATTATCAAATAAATTTTAATTTATATTAGAGAAAATTTTTATTAAAAAAAATAAAAGGATAAAAATACGACTTTTAAAAATAAATGTAAATAAATTAATGAATTGAGTCCAAAATATCTAATATAATATATAAAAATATGTAAATAAGTAAATTTTTAATAAAAGTTGAAAAAGACAAAAGTTAAATTAAATTTTATATTTATTTTGAATCAAAAGATGTTTTTATTTGATATTTATTTTAGATTGAATAGTCAAATCATCGTAAATTAATTTTTTGTCTATTTTTTATTCGTTCTATTATTTGCTAACACTAAAACTCACATAGATACATATAGGTAAAAAATCTAAATACAATACAATACCCACGAACTCCACTGCTTATTTTAAAAACAATATATTTTTTTACACATAATTCAGTGCATTGCGTGACTGTATATTTACAAAGAGGAAAATTATATTTAAATATTTTATTTATAAAATTTATAAGAAGCTCAATTTTCTCAAATTTGGAAAGTTTTATTTAAATTGATTGAGAGATCAAGAGAGAACAATGAATAATAATATCAAATATAACAAAAAGAAGATGTGGATTGTACGAATAAATAGTTTATAAACACATTGTTACTAAATGACTTGTCACCTCATAAATTGGAAGCAAAAGTTAATTGTCTTATAATATTACTCAATTGAACTATGATGGCGTATAAAAAATTTATTAGAAATGTTATATATGCTGAAATAACAGTAAGACAACATGCAAAAAATAAGTTTTATTGCTAAGAATACTATTGTTATCGGCTGAAAATGAGGGATATTATTTTTATTTTAAAAGAAATAAATTTTTTATATGCCTTTATTTTACAATGATAATTAATAAAGCATAATGACAAAAAATACCTAATATATAAGTGTATTTACTATGGATAATTATATGTTATATTGTCAATAGGTGTTTAAACTTTTACTATGAAAATAATGGTCAAAAGTGGAAAGTCAAATAAAAATAAAGTTACTTATACTAAGAATATAGTTTATAAAAAAAATTTATTATTTAACGATACTATAATTTAAAAATTAATATCACATAATATTCATTTAAATTATTTACATATCATTTAACATTTATATTAATATTTATTATATAAATATTTGCAAATTAAATTATGTTTTAAAATTAATTTAACGAATTATAATAAAGATTAATGTACGAAGTACGTTTAAAAAAATTATTATATATACATATATATATATAGAGAGAGAGCCTAAAATTAAGAGCGTAATTAATGATGAATTTAACAAATAAAAATAATTAATAAACTGTTTTGGAAATATGTTAATGATTTTATATATATAGTTAAATAGTTATAACGAGTGTTAAAAATATATAATACAAGTTACGTATACAAATAAATATATATAATACAAGTTAATGATTTTATATATATAGTTACCTAGATAATTTCATATAAAGATCATATAAATGATAGCAATAATTTATTTTAACAAACAAAATATAATTTTCATATTAAATAAAATTAAAAAATAAATAATTATATCAGTAAATAAATTATTAGAAATACCTTATATGTTAAATAGTATAAAAGAAAAATGAATCCGCTCAAAGTACTTGCTACCACGTAGTAATATTACATATACAGTCGAACTTCTTATATTTAATATTTAATAAATCAATAATTCTATTAATTAATCAATGAATTGTTAAGAAACTAACTTTTTTTCTCTTTGGATAATTAATAACATCTATTATTTAATAATTAATAAAATTGAAAAAAATTCTTTTTAATTATTAATTATTAGAGATAATATTTACAAATAAAATTACTAGATGTTTATATATAATTTTTTTCTTAGTATGTGTATCATTGGTGGTAATTTTGAGATTTTAAAAGTTTCCAAATACAAAGGCATTTTATTCCTAAAAAAATATAAAGAAATTTAAAAGTTAATGAAATGTGTGTAAAAATTTAAAATTTTCCAACGACAACCCTAAAAATGAAATTTCAAGATGTAAATCGATCTCTTGATAGTTTCTTCTTCGAAATTTTGGTTTATTCATTACTTTTTTCTTCATTTGAGCCGTATTTTTAAGTAAAAGAAATAAAGAAATAAACAAAAAAAAAATACAAAAGTCAACCATCTTATATTTAATATTCAATAAATTAATAATTCTATTAATTAATAATTTTTTAAAAAATTAATTTTGTTCCTCTTTGAATAATTAATAATATCTATCACTTAATAATTAATAAAATTTGAAAAATTCTTTGTAATTATTAATTATTAGATAGAATATTTATAAAGAAAATTACTAGATGTCTATTAAAAGTTTCCAAATACAAAGGCATTTATTCCTAAAAAAAATATATATAAAGAAATTTAAAAGTTAATGAAATATATGTAGATATTTAAAAGATTCCAACAACGACAACCCTAAAAATGAAAATTCAGGATGCAAATTGCTCTCTTGATTAGGTTGAGCATGAGATTCGGAGATACCGAATCATATCGAAAATTCAAACTGAAAATATTCGTTGATTATTTAACTTTCTCTGAACGGAACCGTCTTAAAATTATTTTTTAGTACAGTTCTGAAGATTAGTAATTATCTGTATCAATAATCGTACCGAACCATACTGAACTGTCCTGAATCGAAAAACTGAAACTAGAACCGATTTAAAAAATATATATATATATACACACACACACACACATTTTGATATTGAATTAGCAATATATTTTAAGAAAATTCAATAATATATAAATAAAATTTATTTTTTATTAATTATAAAATTTCAGTTTCAAATTAGTTATTACATTATAACTTTATAAGTGTAAGTTGAATTTTGAAAAAAAAATTTAACAATTTGTATAGTACTAATATTATTTTAAAATTTCATAAAAATTTAATAATTTGTATAATCCTAGTATTAATAATATATCATGGTTAAAAACTAAAAAAAAAAAATTTATTTTTTCTTGTGAGAAATTTTTTAACTTTGGGCAATAATAAAATAATATCGATTTGATTATACAACTTTAAATCAGTGATAATTCTATTAATTTTTTTAATTGGTCAATATAATTAATTAAGTCAATCATTACATAATGTAATGATTTTATATAAAAATTTGATGCTATTTCTTTAATAGATTTAAATTTGTAATCTCACATTCAAAAATTTAAGACCATTATATTATTAATTTATTATTGAGACTTATAATTTCATTGGTGATAATATTAAATTTATAGTATTATATATTATAGTTTATTTTCAATCAATCTTAAGCATTAATTTTTATAATTTTAATCATAAATAAAGTAAAAATATAATAAAAATTTTAAGAAATTTTGAGATACTACAAATTAGTTTAAGTATATATATATATATATATATATATATATATATATATATATTTTAATTATTTAAAAATAAAAAATCTCCAAATCTCCATTCCATTCTGTTTCATATTGAACCGTTCTGTTAGGCCCGAATCTCCGTACTGAACCATCTCGAAAAATTGAAACGGATCAGTACGGAGATTATTATATCACGGTACGATTCCGAAGATTCAATTTTAAAATCTCTAAAATTCGGTTCGGTTCTGGAGATTTCTAAATCTCTGGATTCATAGTTTCTTATTCGAAATTTTGGTTTCTTCATTACTTTTTTCTTCATTTGAGTTGTGTTGAAAGCAAAAGAAAAAAAAATATATCACGACCCAAATTTAGGGGCATATGACCGACATTAGAGAATGAAAAAGTATAAGGTTTTTGAAATCCGTAGTAAGCTTTATTGGACATTAAACAATAAATCTATAATAACGGTCATATTAAATAAAAGTGAAACTTTACTATTTCCAACCATTCTAAAATTTTACAAAAATTCCTTTAACTGGATAACAACGTGAAATTCAAGAGTTGAAACTTTAATTTACGATGTATAAAACGAATAACAGGGCAACTGCAAATGAGGAATTTGAGTGTCAATCTTCAATAGTAATTTAACTTCATTTGACTCTGCAGCTAACTAAACCTAAAAAATAATGTTGAATAAGAGTAAGTGTTCTATTCAATGAGATGATATAATTTAATTTAGCATGCATGTGTACTGTAATCTATATGAATGTCATATCAACTATATAATCATCATTTCACATTTAGCACATATATGATGGAAATAGTTTGTTAATCCAACTCTTATCTAATCCATCGAAAATTGGGAGTCGATCCCCTCCCTTAGTTCTCTTAATTTCCAAATATATGGTTAAGTGAGACTAGCTCGAACCAAGCCAATTTCTCTTTATCCAAAGCATATGGTCACAGTGAGACCAACTCGAACCAGGCCAACATCAATAATATTGTCATGAATCATAACATCATATTATTATTCATATTACCTATGTTAATATGAGTTGGATTCATTTCATTCCATTTCCATCCCAAACACAAAGCACAACATTCACATTCAATAACACATATATAACATATACAAGCATCATGCTTATAGTTCTAATGCAATAATGGTAACTAATAAATAAATATATATATATATATATATATATATATATATATATATATATATATATATATATATATATATATATATATATATATATATATATATATATATATATATATATATATATATATATATATATATATATATATATATATATATTCTCTCATCTCAAGCAAGCCCATCTCTCCTGCCAGCTCGTATGTTGCCAAACCTCATTTTGTACTTAAGGGCGAGTTGTTTGTCTCTAGGAAGAAAGCTCACAAGGAAGAAGCCAACCTATGATTTAGTTAAGTTGCTTTGCTCTGTGGTCTTTCGCCAGTTGATCATCACATCGACATGCACGAGCTTTGACGCCTACCATTCTCGACTCAAAATGGACCCGAATACACCATCTCTAGTTAAAGATCGGCCTTTTACCTAGTTTGGGTGGTTCTAGAACTGTAACTCCAATTCCAAACTCTGTGCTCCATTTATACTTGACTTCCTATGTGCCTTGCTAAAAAACAACTAATTTTTCTCAAAAAAGACATATTCAAATATTTAACAATAGTTACAACAAGTTGTTGCCCTTTATACTTGTAACAAAAGAATCTGGCTCCATTTTGACTTTGACTGAAGATTCCACAGCTGCTTTTTCTTTGTCATATATGTATATATGCAAGAATAAAAATGCTTAAATGCGGGGCTAAATTAAAATATATTAACTCATATATTGGCTGGAATAAGAGGAAACTTAATCATTGTTATCTATAGAACCTGACATAGAAATACCAACAATATCTAGAAAATAAAAATAAACAATAATCAATTACCAGTCGAAAAAGCCTTAACTAGACCGTTCCTAGAATCTAAGAATCTTACACTAAATTCAGTAGAGTCTCCCCTAAAATTGGACATGGCCTCACTGAAATAAAAAAAAAAAAACACTCAAAATAATGGTACAATACTTTAATCAATCTCAACTTAATAGTCCAATCCGGACCTCCATTCCATAAATAGTCCCATCCTCCATCAACATTCATAATTCGGGTTTGCATTTATAATTACATCAAGTTTCTTTTACTCATCACCATATACATCATCGCATTAATAAATAAAGCAACCATTAAATTCCTTATAGAATAATCTTTGTAAATTTATGGTATACAAAGAAATGCATAAACTTTAAAAATTCAATATCTGCATTTATTAATAATACAATTTCATTGTAAGTTATCTCATACCATCCTAACATTATTAATTAATTCATCCCTTTAGCATTAAAACAACTCATACAAACAAAACTCTAACTCTTCCAATAATTCAACACAAACATTAACATTAATAAGAGAACATTTTTAGCTTATCGAAATTCATTTCTCATAAATTAGCCTTGTAACTGGAATGTATGCACGAAATGTAGCTTTCTACTGTTATAGGGTCACGGCGGTGCGTGATGTTCACTAGCCGGCGACTGGCTGACAACACGTCGATGCCGATGGTGGTGGATAGAGGCGCCATTTACACTATACTATAGATCATGAGTTGCTGATCTTAAAATTGCCGTAAGTGTCATCTCACTCTCTCTATACTCGCTGAAAAATGCCTCAAAATACTCAAGGAACCGAAACCTTATCTCTTCGATTCCAGCGACTACCAATGTTTCCACCTGTATGAATGGGTACCAAAATGCTCCTGACACTTTGGGCTTCAAAATTATACTAAGAACACCTTAAACCTTGGCCAAAATTGACCAAAAATAGGGCTGACAGTCTCTTTGTCGGCGATGACTTAAAATGCATGTGGGAGTTGTTTCAATGACTGATTGTTTCACCGCTGCTGCCTATGAGCTAGCTAGCTACATGGCTGTTAGTTGGTGGGGCACGTGCTTGCTGAAAGTTACCGGACAACGGTGGATTGGCAGAGCAGCATCCTCTCTCTCTCTCCCTCCGTCCTTTTTTGCTCACTCAAACCTGACAACCCTAATTTGATTGGTCCAAGGTGACTAATCAGCTGGATTAATAATAATAATAATAATAATAATAATAATAATTCTTTTAACCTAAACAACAAAATTTAAAATTAACAATTACCATTAAATAGATTTACTTCCACATATATAAAATAAGATTTTAATTAATGAATTAATAATGAGTCATTTCTTTGCATTTAATACATATATCTCAAAATTTAAATATAAACTATATATAATAATAAATATATCCATAATCATAAATTTAAATTTTAACCGTAAATGAAAATTAAATTTTTATATACAATTTCATTGAACATAATTAAATATTTATTTTTTCTTATAAAATAAAATTTTTAAATAATTGAAAATTCAGATTATTACATTCTTTCCCCTCATGACAAATTCATTTTTAAATTTTTAAACTACACTAAGTCACATATCGGGTACAAATCTTCAAATATATGCTAAAAGTTGTTCTAACCCAAATCCTTATCTTTGCTATAAATATATATAATATTCCTTTCCCCTAGCTATTTTTAATACCATTATCTGTCTCAATCGTTTTAACTTTATTTCACTTTGGATATTACAGTTAAAAAATTATATCCTTGAACTCTAACTAACAGCTTCCACTTAAACTACAAATCCTGATTACATGCTATTCAAAAATAAAAATTCATTGAATTTATTTTCATGTCTCCAAGCATATTACATATACACCTACATAATTTTTAACTCCTAAAAGAAATTATATTTAGTAATCTTTCATCAATATAAATCTTAAGCATGTTTAGTACAACTTTTAATTCCCACAGAGCAATTATAATCTTAATTAATTATATCTTTGTTATGTTCTTATCAAGATTGTCATCAAACATCAACCATTTAAGCATCACTCACATTCCTCACTTATTACACTTATTACCTAAATATTCTAATTCTTAATTCTTAAAAACTTCGCATAAATAATTCCACAATTATAATCGCTATATTTTCATGTCTTATATTACTCTTACTATAAATGTCATTTAACAATTTCCATACCTAATATCTTATAGTTGCATACCTTTACCATATGACAAGCACTTATTCATCTACATACGATAATTTATTTAACTCGCTTAAACCTTCCATTGACATATTATCTCATATATCACATTATTACTTTAATCAGACTCACATTATTAGTCTGTGATCTTATGCCAATCACCATATTCAAACCAAACTCATCCAAATGAAAATAAATAATTCACTAATCCAGTTACTGCTTAATAGAAATATCTATATAACTCGTTTGTTTTTTAACCTTAATATGGTCCTTAATTCATTTCGACCTTAAATATATATTCCTTACATGGTCTCAAATAGTGATTCCATCTCATTATTCGTCTAAAAATTTCCTCCCACACCAAAAATTATTACTTAATGTTTAGTGACCTCGATTGAATAATACCACATTCAGTCTCGTTGATATATATATATAACAACGCATTCTAAATTATTTCAATTTAATACCACAAATCAAAACAAAAGAAAAATTATCTTTGGCATAAAAAAAGATATTACCATAAAATACAACATCTAAAATGGTGGATTAAAAAAAATAAAAATATTGAAAATTAAAAAATGGCACACAAAAAAAATTAAAATGTATGAAATGATATTAATTAATTTAGAAAAATATTTTTTCACAGTATTTTAGGACAAAAAAATTTACTTTGTAACAATTAATAATTAAATCCAAAAAATTATACTTTAATAAATAAATATACTATTTAAAAATTATTAGTATTATGTTCCAAATACAATTTATAATAATATTATTTATTTATTTAATTTAAACTAGTAAAAATAAAAAATTCCACTAAATCTATACCCTGAAACGTGGCTGGGTGCACCCAAAGACCAAAGACCGATAACCATTCACATATGTAGTGTTTGTAGTCTTTACGCTAAAGTAGCTTCCAGGCCCATACACACGCCCTCTTATCTCTCTCCATCATTTCGCCATTTTCGTCACTTTCTCAATCACAAAACCCTAGCAGGCTCCTGCACAAAAACTCCTCATAGCCATGGGTACGTCTCTGAATATCTCTTCTAATGTTTCTATTATCAGCTTTGAATATATGAAATTTGTTCCATTTTACAGATCTTATTGATTTTGAGTATTTTTATTTTTTATTTTGGGTTTTCACTGGTAATCTGAGCTCCGATCTAAGTTTTCTTGTTATGTTCTTATTGAAGTTTTTAGTTAATTTCATCTTAGGTTTATTTTTTTAGTAGATTTTTCATTTTGAGCTTCAAATTCAATCAACCTAAGCTAAATTATTGTTGTTGATTTTGTTAGCGTTTTCTGATTTTTGTAGATTTTCAGGTATTATCTTAGTTTCTGAATTCCGTGATTCTATAGAAATTTGATTTTCTAGTCTAGTTGGATTAAGTAATTAGTTTCCTTTTTGAAGTTATGATTATTGTTGAATTTTCATTTTGAGCTTCAAATTCAATCAACTTAGCTGAAGTATTGGAAATTGCTTTTGCTTAACTTGTTTAAATGCTTCTTTTGGTTTAATGGTAGATAATATTGAGGACGACATTCGTGAGTTACAGCTTGACTCAACAGGTTGTATTGATACTGGTTATGCATTTTTTTTTTTAACTCTACTTGTTTTGCAATCTTATATTGAATACTTTGATTAAATCGTAACAGAAGAGAATAATGGGGTGGTGGTTAACACACAAGAAGCACAGCCAGAAGAAGTGGAGAAGGTGGATGATAATATGGAGGAAGGTTGGTGGTACAGTCAAGTCAAATTGAGTGTTTTGAACTTTTTTATGATGTTATATATTTTTGTCAAAGAAGTATGTTAATACTTGAAAGGTTGCACAAATTGTTAAGGCTATAACTCCAGTTATTTTAAATTGGCTGTCTAGGAATTTCTTAGAATATAATTTTTAAGATTGCTTACTACATCAAATTTGATCTTTTGACAGTGAAGTTCATGGGTGGGAATTGATTAAAGTATGCACCTCTTCTTTTAATGATATTAATTTCTAGGCTGCAATTTTGATCCTGTAGAGTGAAATAATATTATTGTGAATTACAATCCGTATATTGATTTTTTGAGCTTTCTGACTTGTTATGAGGCCTAGGCAAGTTTTTTATGCAGTTAGGGAAATCCACTTCTGACATTTGGCAGCTAATCTTTTCTGCGATGACTCAAAAAGTTATGCAGCTTGAAGGACATCTTACTTTGACAGTAGCATAATATGATATAGGTTTCTCATGAATTTTTTTTCCCTGCGTTTTCATTTTGAAGCGTATGTGGTCTAATAAGTGGAACTAAACTAAGTCTTACCTCCTACCCCTTGAATATTCGATCATTTGACCTTTTACTCCTTCCACTCTCTCTTTTTTTTTTTTTTTTTTTTCCTATGTGACTCAGTAAGCAGTTGTTTCTACGAGGAAATGAAGACTGTGTGTTTAATTAGCTAAGATTAGATGGCAAAAGGGCCTAGGATGTGGAGATCTCATCTTCTTTGCCTTCTTTACTTTTGCCTCTTCATTTCCCTCTCCCCTCAGCAACATGCAGCCACCGTTATATTCAAAAGAACAGGCTGCTTTTCACCCTTTATATGTTTTTCCTTAATAGAGACACATACCATTCTATGCAGATTGTAGAAGAACAAATCTTTTACTGCTATAAGCCTATAACACAATTTTTTTTTCTCTTTGAAAAGAGAGAAAATACAGCGACTTACCTCTTGTCACATTTTATTTGAAAAATCAACGGTTGTCAATGCATTCTTTGTTTTCTTTGCAAAAAGCAAGTGTGAAGCATGGTCACTCATACTTTGTTTTGTGTTATGGAAGTTGCAATATTTTGTCAGGATCACACTGTCTATGCTCTTTGATATTTTTAATGTGTGTTTAAGATCTTTGAATGGAGTTTGATATTGAGTCTGTAAGATCTTTGAATGGGGTTTGATATTGAATCTATGCTTGAGAAGTTTTGCTTTGTTTATTTCCAGGTTCAAAAGATAATGTTACACTAAACTCTAAGGAAGTACAGGCCGAGCCAAAAGGTACTCCAAAATTTTAGTTTTCTTAATCTTTTGCTACGTCACCTGTGCTTCTGGTTTTCTGCATTGTTGACAATGCAATTTTGCTATTCGTATTTTTTTGTAGCTTTGCTTTCCCCTGCTTATCTATTGGTTTGTTCTTACAGTGAAGGAAAAGGAAGAAACACCAAATGAGGAGGAAGAGGAGAACAAAAAGCGGCACTTGAATGTGGTTTTTATTGGGCATGTTGGTAGGTTAATCTGTTTAATGGTTTTGCCAAATTAAACATCAGCCTTGTGATTTTTCTTGCATACTGAGTTATTATGGCAATACCATTGGCTATTTAGCACCTATTGTAGGTTTAATTTGTTTGACCTTGTTATTTCTTCCATAACTGTTTGTCCTAATATGTGTTAATTGTTGTTTCCTTCCAATTTTTTTTTAATTATTGATGCATGCTGTTTTCTCATTTGCCTCTTTCTTAGGGTCTTTTAAGAGTAACTGGTTGTTGAAGAGGCGTGTCTCTTTGTTATAAAAGGTTCATTATGAATCCTTTGTCTTATTCAGATCAAGGTTTTAAGTTGCTATTTATCTCATGGTTGTGGTGATCAAAGCGTAATTGTTGTGGTTGATGTTACCATGATTATTATTTTTAAAATATTTTTTTTTATCATTATCATTATTTTGTAAAATTAGCTTGCAAAAGAAAGGGGCATGTATAATGCATGACTATAACAACAAATTACTATGGCTCTAAAATGGATTATGATGGTAAAATGGATTGCTATGGTTGTGACAGCCTGTTTCAGCTGTGACTGACTGATAACTGTAGGAAAACTGTTGGCAACATAACAGCAGGCCAAAAACCTTTAAACAATGGCCGTTGTTCAAAACCTTACTTTGGGTGTATCTGAAGGTCAAATTTTTCCTGAATGCTTTTTTGGAGGAGAAAAAAATTCAAGTTACTTCGAGCTTCAAAATATTCATATGGAAATTGGTCATTTTTGTCATGTAACTTGCAACTAGTACAATTGTGTTAGGGATCTTAGTAAAAAAAAAAAAAAAAAAAAAAAAAGATGACAGAAGTGACTGGTTTTGCTGCATCTGTATAATTGAAAATGGCTTTTTTTTTTTTAACTGTATTTTGCATATGGTTACTTCAGTCATCATTCTTTAAATGAGTTAGCTATTTCTGTGATTGTATCTGGTTCAATGTTTTGTGTTTGGATTGCAGATGCTGGCAAGTCTACAACTGGAGGCCAGATACTTTTCCTAAGTGGTCAGGTTGATGATCGTACAATCCAAAAATATGAGAAAGAAGCCAAGGACAAAAGCAGAGAAAGCTGGTATGACCTTTTGTTCTTTATTTGGGCTGTTGGAAACTGATTTGGATGGTATATTTTTTCCTTTGTATTTTGTGTGAGAGCATGCAAATTGTTTATAATCCTATCACTATGTGACTGGTCGTTTCCTATTTTATTTTTTCTTGTACTCAGCATTTATGACTAGCAGAATTCATGATATGAACATTTAAGATTGTATAGGTTTGCTTAAACTACCTATTTTGTTGGTGGTCTCTGTATCTACCTGTCTCTATTTTGGGCTGAATTGATTGGAATGTAAATTTTATTGTGATAATTTAGTTTTTTTATATGTTCTGAGGTTAGTTTTCTAATTTCCGTCAATACTAATCAACATTTTATGGTAGCCACAAGAAAGGTTAACAAAAAGCTTTAGTAGGCTCAACCTGTAATACTTCAACCCAATAGAAATGATTTTTTTTTTTTTTTTTGGGGGGGGGGGGGGGGGGCATGGGATAACTCATTGTCATTATATTTTCATAGGTTAGTTTACTCTTGTTTGCTGATGCCTATTTTACCTGGACTTGGTAGCGAGTATATGTTAAGGGTACATGTCCCAGTGGTTAGATTAACCTATTCTCCAAATTTTCATAGATCTTCTCTCTTGTTTGAAGTTTTCAAGCTTCATATCTATTTCTGTGTATCCTTATCAACATGTGAACTTTACGGTCATTGAAGAATTGAAGTAACTATGGTTGATACTAATTAGCATTGCTTTAAAGCTGCCAACAAGGGCTAAGAAACAAAATTACCAAAAAGGGAGGAGAAAAGAAGGGGAAAAAAAAAACAACTTGATTTTAAGCCTCAGTAGGTTTAGACTTTAAAATTTGTTTTGATGATTTTGCTGTGGTCTTATGACATGTATATCTTAAAAATTTCTCATCGTTTGGAAAAGGAAACGATTTAGTTTATGGAAAATGGCAAAATAATAAAAATTGCATGTTTGAATCTTGCATGTAACAATCACTGAACTGCAGTAGGTTGTGGATGCATGGCCTAGCTAACCAAAGTTGTATTCCCTAATTGGATTGGATATTAAGCTGTTAGGATTTTGGGAATAATTACCTGAAACATAAGTTTTAAACGCCATTATTCTTGTGGTCTATTTTTGTAACCTTTAGTAGGTTCAATCATTAGTACTCTTATGTGGTAGGTTCAATCATTAGTAGTTTTATGTGTTCAGGGAATGGGGCTGCCGCCGCCAAGTTACTTCATTTATGCAAAGAAATTTCTGTTTGAGAAGAGAACGGTTGTTTTATCTCTATCATTCCCATAAAATGCGTGTTCACAAGACTTTTTTTTTTTTTATGTAAATTGATATCTAAGTTCCTTTTAATATTTTTATGTAACTCTGTGTGCTTGGTTGTGTTCACAAGACTTTTTTATGTAAATTGATATCTAGGTTCCTTTTAATATTTTTATGTAACTCTGTGTGCTTGGTTTTGGGGTGGGCGGGTTGGGGTGTGTTGTGGGGGGTAGGTGGGTTGTTTTGGTATATGCTTGTATCAGAATTTTTAAACTGTCCAGAATTCAACTTCCAGCCCATGAATTTATTCACAAAGTTCTCTTTCATAACTAGGAAATTCTCTCTTGCTTTTCCTGCTCTCAACTCTCATTCTACCGTGTTTTGTAATTATCCCTTGTATAATGTGGGTGTTGAACTGTACAGAATTCAGCTTCCTGCTTATGAATTTATTCGCAAGCTTCTCTTGCATAACTAGGAAATTCTCTTTTGCTTTTCCTGCTCTCAACTCTCATGCTTACTATGTTTTGTAATTATCCCTCGTATAACAAGGGAGTTTTTGTTCTAGCTCATTCGTTGACTGCCTTCAATTATTTTAATATATTTAATTCCATGTGTCAGGTATATGGCGTATGTTATGGACACTAATGAAGAGGAGAGGGTTAAGGTATCCTTCAATGTTCTTTGAATAATGTTTTTGTGATGCTAGATATTGTTACTAACTTGGTAGTGCAGTTTGTTGTTTCCGCTCATCCATTTTGAGGACTGGTTTACAATCTGGGTGTGCATTGCTTATTGTAGGGTAAAACAGTTGAAGTTGGAAGAGCACATTTTGAAACAGAGACAACTAGATTTACAATTTTAGATGCACCGGTGAGGGACTATATCTCCAAACTTTATGTCCTAGTCATTCATTCTGATTGTTTGTTTCTAAAGTTGCTGGAGTAAATTAATTTTGTGGGATTAGCTGATAATTTTTTTCAATCGTTTTTTAATAGTACTTTCTTCATCCCATACAAATATATGGCTATATTAAATCTATGTTCATCGTATTATATACGTCATGTTGAAACTCAGTGAGTCTGCATGCTGATATAACATGCATGTTGAATTGAAGTTGAGATAACCACTTGTATCCTAAACATAATAAATTTGTATGTTCCTCATTATCGAAGTGGGGCATAGAGTGTAGTTATTCATAATATAGAAAACCGCGTTAGTGATTAAAATGTTGTATCAATTCAAACTCTGCTGAAGGCCTGAAAATATGATGTGCATAGCTCTCTGTATGCTTTGCATTGAGATATTGTAGAAGTACAATTTCTCCTATAATTAAAAAAAAAAAAGGGTTTCTCATTGATTGTACAATGTTCTCATTTCTCAATTTTCTGAGTCCTGTTGAATATGCTTATCTAGTATTCTAAGGATGACTAGTTGGAGTACATTTTTCTCATTGTTATCTGTTTCTGTTTTCATTTTTTTTTTGGTTTTCTTTCATATTTTTTTTTGTAGTGTTTTCATCTTTTCTTTCTTTTGTCTTCAGGGTCACAAGAGTTATGTACCAAATATGATTAGTGGAGCATCTCAAGCTGATATTGGTGTGCTGGTAACCTAGCGTTAACATCTTTGTTTCTGCTTATTTTTTCTAGGGGTTCTGGTTGTGTGTTGTTGACAGGCTTCCTTCGTACTAATTAGGTGATTTCTGCTCGGAAAGGAGAATTTGAAACTGGATATGAGAGAGGTGGCCAGACTCGTGAGCATGTTCAGCTTGCGAAGACATTGGGGGTGTCTAAGCTTCTTGTTGTTGTAAATAAAATGGATGATCCCACTGTGAACTGGTCGAAAGAAAGGTGTTTCTATTGACATAACTCTGTGCTTGTGCATGCGACATTTTGCATGTGTATGCATAAATAATTGTGTTTTATGTTGTGTGCTTGCACTATGTAACTGGTCATATAGACTTATCTTGGGCTGACTCTGCTGGAGCTGTGCATGAACCTGTGCCCCTCTGTGAGTGTGGATTTATATATTTGTTGTTTTGTACTTATATCTTGTTTTTTTACTATTCTTCACAGGTATGATGAAATTGAATCAAAGATGATACCATTTCTAAAGTCTTCAGGCTACAATGTGAAGAAAGGTATTGGATAAATTTCCTATGATAGATTTAGCCTATTGGACAATTGTTATTGCTATAATGTTTTATCATTTATGCATCAGTTGACAAACACTTTGTTTTTCATTTTTCATTCTCACCTACTACTGAATAGAATAGTAATAATATTTATAATAATAATAGCACTTCCAGTTTGGGGTCTCATTAAATAGTTATTGAAATGTATAAATAATACTCAATAGGAATGACTTAAGATGATATTGGAGAATTGCCTTGCAATCTTCTTAGATGATTATGTAAAAAACTGGGAATATTTCATGGAATTTGAAGATTTCATTATTTGGTGTATTATCAAAATATTTGGAACTAAAGGACAATTTTGGAATTAGAAGTCTCTGAAAATGTTTATATTTATTGAAATGCTGTAAGTGCTCCTCCCTGTGTATTTTATTTTCTTAACCTACTTTTTATGTGCCCATTGTCTAGAAGTATTCTCTCTCATGGAACTGTTACTGATTAATTTTGTACAGTTGCATTACTGATTTGAAAAACACATGGAATGATAAGTAGTTTGGTTATTATGTTCACTGCCAAGTTGGTGAAAGCATTTGATTTTTGTTTGGATATTCTTATGCTTTGGCCTAATTGGACTTGTTACTAGAAATTTGTTGTCGTACGTTCCTGATGTCATTATTTTACTCCCTAGCCCTAAGTGAATTAGTCGGGTAAAGTTCACAATTATGTTCTATACTTGGTCTCAATTCTTTGAAAGCAAGTCTAACATGTATTGTGAATTATAACTTAATTTATATAATTGCTTTATCTTTATGATGGTTAAACTTCAATTACATGAAATTATTGGATTTCTTTTTAATACTGTTATTATTTTGTTTCAGTATAATTCTTTTTAAATTTGCAGATGTCCAGTTCCTACCTATATCTGGTCTGCTTGGCACAAACATGAAAACAAGAGTGGATAAGAGTACCTGTTCATGGTGGAATGGCCCATGTCTTTTTGAAGCTCTCGATGGTATTGAAGTTCCTTTACGAGATCCAAAAGGTCCTCTTAGGTGAGATTCATAGTTTCAATTCCCTTCCCGTCTTTCTCTCTCCTCTGTTATTCTGTTTGTTTATTAGTATTGTTTTTTTGGGTTAATTAGGCTCCAATTAGGGTTTTGAACTTGCGTCCTTCAAACCCTAAAGCCAATTTGGTAATAGTGAGCCAAAGCTCATTGGTGTTTGTTTTCTCTTTTAGTACAAGAGCAATGGTGATGGTTAATATATGGCTAAAGTTTTTTATTTGTTCTGAGGATAGTTGAAATGATAATGTTATGCTGCTTGAAGTGAGGTGAGGTGCTGATCTACTAAAGCATGCAAGGATTTGAGTATTGGCGCACAATGCTACTCTTTTAGTTAAAGAGTTCTTCACCTGATAATTGAATATTTTTTACTCTTCATCAAGGATGAGTTTTTGTCAACATGGGTCTGTGAACTGCGTTTTTCCTGATCCATGAGCTATTGTTAATTTAACTTCCAAACTTGCAGGATGCCCATTATTGACAAATTTAAAGACATGGGAACAGTAGTCATGGGTAAAATAGAATCTGGTAGTGTGGCTGAGGGTGATACTTTGCTGGTCATGCCAAATAAGGTGTGTGCTATGGATCTGCCTAGATCAATGTGCTCTCTTCTTGTCTGCAATGTTTTCTTCTTTGTTCTTGTTATGATGGGTCCTGAGGTATACACACATCCATCTGCAGACTCAGGTGAAGGTTGTTGCTATATATTGCGATGAAAACAAGGTTAGACGTGCAGGGCCTGGAGAAAATCTGCGGATCAGATTAACTGGAGTTGATGATGAGGATATATTGGCGGGATTTGTCTTGTCAAGTGTTGGTAAGTTTATTTGTAATTCCATCTGTCAAGAGTGCCTTATGAGGATGTGTTTATGTTCTAGTGATGATAAGCTGAACTATTTATCAGCAAGGAGTTTAGCCTCATGCGTTTTTGTGTGCATGTCCATGTTTCTGCATTCATGGACATAAAATACTCTCCCTCTGGTTTGTGCTTGTATTGTTATGTTATTTTTTTTTTTAATCTCTGCTATTAATAAATATGTTTTTCACTGTTATTTCATCTTTTCATCGTGCAGCAAGGCCAATATCTGCAGTTACAGAATTTATTGCTCAGTTGCAGGTCCTTGAACTGCTGGACAATGTATGCTTATGAACTTCAATTTTTTGGTCCATCTTCCCTTTTCTGTTTCTTTTTCAGTGGATACTCATCACAAAAGCTTCTTATGTTTTTCTTTGAGATTATAATGACTAAAGCACGATAATTTTTGTTCTAGGCAATTTTTACAGCTGGCTACAAGGCTGTTTTGCACATTCATTCTGTTGTCGAGGAATGTGAGATTGTTGAGCTGCTTCAACAAATTGATCCAAAGACAAAGAAACCTATGAAAAAGAAAGTCCTCTTTGTGAAGAATGGTGCTGTTGTTCTGTGCCGAGTTCAGGTATTTGGTTCAACCTTCATGGCATTTTTCCCCAAAGAATGAGTGTAACCATGCTTTAATTTTTATGTCTACAGTATAATATACAAATGCTTACATTGATATATAATATTTATATTCAAACATATATAATATATTCATGATTTCCAATTCATATGGAGTTGTTAAAAATTATTCATAGATGTAAATTCTTATCTTTGATAATGCTTATCAGGTAAATAACTCGATATGCGTTGAGAAGTTTGAAGATTTTCCACAACTTGGGCGGTTCACCCTTCGAACTGAGGGTAGGTCTATGAATATTTTGATTGCCATGCTGATGCATGATTTTCTTCCTATTCTTTTTGTCACATCTTTAATTGGACTGGATCTTACAGGGAAAACAGTCGCGGTAGGGAAAGTCACTGGACTTCCTTCAGGTTCTAGTTATTAAACAATTTTGGAGTTCAAAGGTAATTATGCATTTTTTCCTTCTCTATATTAAGCTATTGGGGGCTTTTAATTTCTATAAGCATGATTTCATTGTAAATTAAGAGTCGACTGCTTGGGTATTTTCTCATTTTCATTTTGAACTTATTCATGATTGTAACACCTTTTGTTTGGACGTGTAGGCTGAGTTGAGTCAAAAGAGCAACTTTTTTTTTTTTGAGTAATTATGAGTGCCAGCACACCCACAACTTGTTCAAATATGTTAATGATTCAGATAAATTTTTATGGAATGAAGCACGTGTTGTGGCTTTAATGGAGAGAGATGGTTATTGTTGTTGGTGGTGTCTCTGTGTTCTTATTTAAAAATACCAATTTTAAATAGGCATTTGATGCTTTAGATGTTTGAATGTGTAGAGTATACACTTTATTAGTGATAATTATAATCGGTTTTATCTTATTTAAAGCTTTCTCAATGTTGGTTGAGCATCTTTGCAATTTTGTTGATGCCCTTTTGTGTATTTTGATTTTAATTTATTATTATTATTAGAGCTTTTGATTAAGAAGTCCTTTTTGCTTCATGGAACATAATTCTGTTTCTGAAAAATATTTTATCCTTTTTTATTTTTTGTAGATTTCATTTTATAGTTTGGTTCTAATATTGAAAATTAATTAAAAAATGTTAAAAATTTTAATTTATAAGATTTTAAAAATATGTAGTCTTTTATCTGAAAAAAAATATAGAACTTGATGAATTGTGGTGGCTCAGGCAGGTGCTTGTGATTGGTGGATTAATGGATTATTAAATTGTGATTAATGTTGGAGCTAACAGTAACGGTTGAACTAACAAATTAATTTTTTTTTAAAGTTTAGAAAATATTTTGTTTTGAAAATGATTTAAATATTCTTTAATTAAGACCATTTTTTATTAATTAATTTTCTTAAGCGAATAATAGCAGGAAAATATTTTTTTTGATCACTTTTAGATAGCTTGGCGGTGTCTCAACCTGAGCTTTATTGTTTACAATTGGGTCAATTCACACGATTATCTTTATTAATAAATAGTATAACAGCTAAAAAAAACTTAACATATTTTAATTTTTCAGCGAAAATATTTTTTTAACGAAAAATAAAGTAAGTGTATGGGATAAGTTTACAATAGAAATCAATTTTTTTGATAAAATTTGATAAAATCTGAACAATTTTATGGGTTTGTACGTTTAACTATGGTATTAAAATGAGCAAAAAATTTGTTCGGAATTGAGCATCGTTGCATATTGAGTGTCTAAATTTATTGAAGTATCAATTGAGGGTTCAACTGTAACAATTGTCCTTAAATTTTACCTCAAAATGTATATTCTCCTTTTCTTCTCCTTGAATTTCGATTTATTACTTTAAAATTCTTAAATATTTTTAGACGTAATTGTTCCTGACTCAGTTTTTGGTCCATTAACTAGTCGGAAAGTCCACATGAAGTCTTAGTCATCATTTTTTAATATTATTTCACGTGGATTAAGGAGGTTACGTTAGATCTCTCATATTATTTCAAAAAAATTTAATTTCAAAAAAGTTCAAATAATTTTTTCTTATATGTTTACTGTCTATTATCACCAATAGCCTTCACTTTTCCTCTCTCTCTCTCTCTCCATCTACCTATTTATCTATAAAATCTAATTTTCATAACCATTCATTAATCTAATTTTCTTAACCATAAATCTTCAACACAATTAAAATAAAACAAGAACCCAAATTTGATGAAAATCCAAAAATTCCCCATTGCTTGCATCAAACACATCAAACTCAAGATCCAGTATCAATACTATCTATAATTCATAAATTCAACTTACTTGTTGGACTTTGAGTGGAAAAAGAGCTCGTGGATAGAGACGGGTCTCGTTGCCGTTGTGTAGTGGTGACATCAGTGGGTTGTAGTACGAGGTTGCTACATATGAACTGTTGCTTGGTGAGGTGTGAGTTATTATTGGGCTTCGTTGTGCACAGGTGTGATGCCTTAATGATGCTAGCGACAAGCTCATTGCTAGGATGGAGGCGAGGCACGCTTTGCGAAGACCACTGGCCTCTGCATAGGCGACACTGCGTGCGCTTAGCTATTGGATGGCAAGGCTTGCAAATGATTTGCTGTTGGAGACCCATGGACGAGCTTGGTGTAGAAGAAAGTGACACCAGCCAAGTACTTGGGTTTGAGTAGGTAGGCGGTGGAGATTTTGCACGGTAGGGACTAATGTTTATGGATTTATGGATAGAGAGGAAATCAAACAGAGAGAGAGGGAATTCAGGAAATATATATAATTTTCATTAAAAAAAATTGAAGAAGTATTTGAAAATTAAAATGGGGTTTGGGCTAGTTAAATTCAAAATTTGAGCTTGGAATGGTTGATTTTGTGATAAATTAAGGAATGATATTTTGTTTCAAGAATTGGAAAAAGAATTTGTGATGGATTAGGAGTTTGATGAAGTTGACGAAATGAAAAATGACATTTAATGGAAGGTTTGGATTTATGGGATAAGTTAAGAGAGATTTGGAGAGAAGGGTAATTTAGTGTGGAGAAGGTGATGGATTTGAGAGAGAGAGGAAATGGAATGTGAAGGTTGCTGGTGGTGAGAAACAAAAAAAAAAAAAAAAAAAAAAAAATTATTTAGATTTTTTTTTTAAATAATATGAGAGATCTAATGTGGCCTCATTGATCTGCATGAAATAATATTAAAAAATAGTGACTAGGACTCTACGTGAGCTTTTTGGTGAGCTGATGATTAGAAAATTGAGTTTGGGACAATTGTTGTGTCAAAATTAATGTTCAGGCATTTTAAAACAACAAATCGAAATTCAGGGATAATAATGTATTTGGAGGTAAAGTTTAGGGACAATTGTTGTAATTTAGCTATCAGTTGAGTGTATTAATATATAAAAAAAATCATAATTTAAGGTAATTTCCTGTTACTAAATGATTAATTATAAATAAATCTTTAGAAGAATTTCAAAATGATCTAAAATTTAAAAAATTTTTGTAACCGAACTATCTTATTCCTTTGAATACCACAAAGTTTCATTTTTTAAATATACTACAAGGAAATACAAGAACTCAAATAATTTAGTATCATTACACACAATATTCAAACTTTTGCATGTCCATTTAAACCTATGATTCACTAAGAAATCATTAGGAAACAACATGAAATTAAAACCTATGGACTTACAATAAAAGAATCCAACAAAAAACGATTGAAAACCTAAAGGAAAAGAAATCAAGAGAAAACAAAAAATTGAGATAAAAATGAAAATAAAGAAAGAAGAACTTAGTTCCTTCGTGCGTTATCTCTCTACTGTCATCAACGAAGCGCTGAAAGGATTTTTCTCTATGCTCAACACGAATAGTTTCGTAGAGTTACGTTTTGATGACCGGAAAAGAGAGATTTTTGGTGGTTGTGGCACCGGTGTCATTGGTGGTGGGTTTAGCAGAAGAGTAAACCATGTTTGTCATGGGGAAAGAAAAAAAGAAAGAAAAGATGAGAATAGAAAAAAGAAAGGTTACCTGTTAGTAATATGCTAATAATACTAAATTGTGACTTTTTTACAGGTTAAAGCACTCAATTGATAATTTTAAAAATTTAGACACTCAATTATTTAATTTTAATAAGTTGAGACACCAAATTTGTAATTATCCCGGTAAATTTCATGGGCTAAGATTTTTCTTCTTCTTCTTCTTCTTCATTTTTTTTTATGCCGTTTGGTGTTATTTTGTAATTGCATATTATAAGTTCTCATTCTTTTTTTTACACATATATTTTTTAGCTCAATTCATTCATGTAATTAAACTTTATTCAATAAATTATTAATTCTTTTTAATATGACAAATTAAAATTCAGTTGTTGATTTTTGGTAAATGCCTTAAAGTTACAAAAAAAATGGATAAAATTAACATTATTTTATAATTTTATGAAGCATTTTGAAAAAAAAGTTATTTATTTTAAATGCCTTTATGTTACAAAATACTCTATTCGTCCAAAAAAATTAGGCTCATTTTTCTTCGGATGTCCCAAATTATAAATCACTTTCTTTTTTAAAGTATAATTAATTTGTTGATTCACTAATATACCATCATTCAATATGCACTACTATTTTTATCAACAAACCATTAATTTATTCTTCTTGTTGGACAATTGATCAAAACATGCATCATTCTTTATTCTTAGACAAACATTCAAAATATAAAAAAGTTTCACCGTCATCAATCATGGTCATGTCCGAAAACATGAGTAAGAAAGTAAAAGACCATTATCAACCCCTTACCATTCTTAAAGAAACTCTAAAAATCATCAATACCAAAACAGTAAGGCTATTGCTTGATTTAAGTTCTCTACCAAAAGAAGATGGCTATATTTCAACAGCTCAATATCGTCAAATTTAGTGGGTAAATCAAAATGTTTTGGAAAAGGTAGGCATTGATGGTTTCAAATTGGAGTTTTAAGTGGTTTATTAAAACTTTATTACATTATTCAATCATGCATGGTTTGGTTGGTCTTCTCATCTCCTTTAAAGGAGTGAGAAGTGGGAGATCTCATATTTAAATCTTCCAAACCACAAATAGTTATCATCAATTTAGTGGACGAGATGTTAAAGGGGAAGACTACCATCTATTGTGCAGCCTACTATTCTGTGGGGTGTTTCCCTCCCTAATAAAAAAAAAACTTTATTAAATTAAAATGGTAGCATTTTTTGGAAAATATTGGGTGTCTTTTTTTTCTTTTCTATTTTTCTTTAATTATGATGCCTTTGAAATGAAATTTTTAATTGGTTGGCACGTTAATAAATTTTACAACTTCATTGGCTTAGGCTTGCATTAAACAAAATTAAAGAATGGTTATTTCCAAGATGACTCATTTACAAATGTTAGTGGAGGGAGGGGAATTTGTGGAAACACATAATAAAAATCATTACTTTAACTAAGTTAATTACTTTTCTTAATCTATGTAAAATAGAAGTAGGTCTATTTTTTCGGACGGAGGAAGTAATGCGTAAAATCACTGATATTTTATAAGTTTATTGTCACGCCCCAAACCCGAGAACACATGACTGACACTAGGACACGGAAAATACACGTGGCTACCAGTGTCCGTAGTAAGCCTAACCCAAAATACATAACAGAAAGCCAAAACTGAAAGGGCTATGGGGCCAAATGAAATTAAGCAGATCCAAAAGAATTACAACATAGAATAAATATCATATTGACCCAAACTTGCTTATCTCATAGATGCAGTAAATTACAAAAGGTGCTCTGCTTAACCACAGATTACAACTCTTAAAATACATAATTGAATATTAAACAATATAGAAGTACAAAGTATAACATTGCGGAGTTCTAGAGTTATATTTACAATTATACATATATTATATACATTTCTGAATACTCAATAATACAAACTACTGTCGAAACAAAATTGACAGTCTACTCAATTACAATTCATTCACAAGCTCATTTCCTGACCTGAAAACAATGAAATGAACAGGAATGAACGTTCGACTCAGTGAATGATACCAGCTAATATATTAAATTGGTATTCTTGAGATAGAATTCTAATGCACATGCTATGCACTATGTCATAGAGACAAACAATTTATATTATCAAAAAAGGGCGAGATACGGTCCACAGTACCACTCTAATCTCAATATGGGGAGCCGATCCCCCTATCCTGACTCTCTGAATCCAATAATCTGTCTCTTATGTCCAAGGAGTCCGCCCGTACTGGTCTGTACCACGCAGCCTTAACCCGACTGATAGCGGCCTTGGCGATGAGCAGGCCTGGCCAGCATCCATCAGTCATAATTCATCTTCTAAATCCATCATAATCCCAATCATAACTATAAGCATAACAAATCCATAATCTTAGGTGGTACTGCATCCTCCCGACCTCCATCCGTCAATCACAATCACAATACAGCACAGAACATAGAATATTAATTCATCATTCACAATCAAATGTTACATGCTTATATGCAGTAGTAATGCATAATATATATATATATATATATATATATATATATATATATATATATATATATACACACACACACACACACACACACACACATAAATGCAAATGTATATGGAAATAGGATAATACATTAGTGAGTATTACTCACCTAACTGATAACGCTTCCGACTGGCTTCCCTTGGAAGTGCAGCCTTGGAACAAGGAAGACGCCAAACATCGACACCTCGCAACAATGGACATAATGAGGATAAGAATCACACTGAACCCAAAGACAGACTCGATAACCTAACAATTACTCTAAAGACTGCTAAATATAGAATAACTTATTTAATAACTGAAATGCAAGGGGTTTCGGGTTAACCTTCCCAAATTCCGGTCATACAGATGTCGAGGATCGCGCGAAAATGTCGAAACAGAACTGCTGAACTGCTCCACAAGCTGCCGCCGGCCGGCCATGCGCCGCCGTTGCTGGTGGCAGATCGGGGGAAGCTCCACACCAGCAGGTTCACCTTGATGCCAGGATCACGAAAACGGTCACCACTTGCCGTCACTCACCCTCCAGCCCCCGGAAAATGCCTCCAAAGGTTCGGGTTGCGTTTTCCGATCTCCTCCTCCGGTGATCCTCAAGGGGCAAGGCATATACCAAAAGGAAGCTCTCATCCTCAGGAGTTGAACGACACCAAGATCGCCGGATTCTGCCAGAAAATAGAGTTGAAGTCTCGGTGGCCGGCGGTCCTTGTCTCCTCGCGTACGGCGCCGTGCTGCAGCCGATCACGGTGTTGCCACCTCCCTCGAGGTGGCCGGACAACCCTCTATCCAGTGGTGGTGGCGGTGCTCGCCACAGCCTGCCGTAACTCCACCCAGCCACTCTCTCTCTCTCGGCCTCTCCCTTTCTCTCTCCTTCTTCCTCTCTTCCTTCCCGTTTCTGTTTCCTTCCAAAACGTCCCTGTTTCTTTCCCCACATTGGCCAATTAGATACTTTCCTTTTCTTATTCTTTTAACTTACTTATAACACAGTTATATATATATATATATACTAAACCTTATAATAATAATAATAATAATAACAACAACAATATTAACTCATAGTTATATATAATAATAATAATAATAAGAATAATTTATAATATACATATTAATTATAATAATTTACAACATAACTTATATATATAACAATAATACTATAGATGGTAACAATAGTTCAATTAATAAAAGCTATTTGTAATAATAGTAATTATAGCGGAAACCCAAACATCCGATAAAAATACTATAATTAAACTTATAATATTAATTAATACCTTTATTAATACTCAAATATCAAAATACAATCCAAAATACAATTCTCCAAAAATTCACATTAACATTTTCATAATAATATACATATATAATATTGTAATAAAATTACCATTAATAATACATTTTCAAATAATATGAATATTTATAATTTAATAAAATATAGATTCAATTTTTACTTTAATGAGGAAAATAATAAAATAATACGTTTTCGTACAAAAATAGAATTTATAAAATAAATGAAAATTCTGGATGTTTCATTTATGGAATATTTTTTAAAAATATTATTTTTGGAAAAGCCTTTAATTAACAAAATAATACGTAAAATTATCAATATTTTGTAAGTTTATGAAAAATTTTATAAAAAATATAATATTTAGCAAATGCTTTCAATTTACAAAATAATATATAAAATCACTAATATTTTGTTACTTTATGAATAATTATATAAAAAAAATCATATTTTGTAAATGCCTTTTACCTAATATTTTATATATTAATTAATATATAAAATAATAGGTAAAATCACCATTATTTTATATTTTTATAAAGAATTTTGTAAAAAAAAGGGTACTTTTTGTAAATGTTTTCAAGTTATAAAATAATGAGTGAATCACCATTATTTTATAAATTTATGAAAAAATTATAAAAACAAAGTATTTTTTGTAAATGCCTTCTAATTACAGTATAATGGGTGAAATTACCATTATTTTGTAACTTTATGAAGAATTTTATAATTTTTTTTTTAAATGTCATCAATTTATAAATTAATATTTAAAATCACCATAATTTTATAAATTTATAGAAATTTTTTTAGTAAAAGAAATTAAAAAATAGCTTGTTACCGATAAATAACCGGTAATGGAAAACTCAAGCACTTGATATTTTTTCAAGTCATTATAGCACTCACAAAAAAGAAAATAAAAAGAAAGAAATTTAAGGAAAGAGAAAGATATGGTTGAAACTTTTTCCATGACTGGTGGCTAGGGGTGAGCACGGTTCGGGGGAATCCGGGGATTTAAAAATCTCCAGAACCGAACCGAATTTTGGGGATTTTAAAATTAAATTTCCGGAACCGTACCGTGATATAATAATCTCTGTACCAATCCGTTCTAATTTTTCGGGACGGTTCGGTACGGAGATTCGGACATAACGGGATGGTTCGATACGAAACGGAATGGAACGGATATTTGGAGATTTTTTATTTTTAAATAATTAAAAAATATATATTTTCATCTTAAACTAATTTGTAGTATCTCAAAATTTCTTAAAATTTTTATTATATTTTTACTTTATTTATGATTAAAATTATAAAAATTTCATCTTAAACTAATTTGCAGTATATCAAAATTTCTTAAAATTTTTATTATATTTTTACTTTATTTATGATTAAAATTATAAAAATTAATGCTTAAAATTGATTGAAAATAAACTATAATATATGATACTATAAATTTAACATTATCACCAATGAAATTATAAGTATCAATAATAAATTAATAATATAATGGTCTTAAATTTTTGAATGTGAGATTACAAATTTAAATCTATTAAAGAAATAGCATCAAATTTTTACATAAAATCATTACATTATTTAATGATTGACTTAATTAATTATATTGACCAATTAAAAAAAATGATAGAATTATCACTGCTTTAAAGTTATATAATCAAATCGATATTGTTTTATTATTCCCCAAAATTAAAAAATTTCTCATAAGACAAAATAATTATTATTTTTTTTAGTTTTTAACCATGATATATTATTAATACTAGGATTATACAAATTATTAAATTTTTATGAAATTTTAAAATAATATTAGTACTATACAAATTATTAAATTTTTTTTCAAAGTTTAGCTTACACTTATAAAGTTGTAATATAATAACTAATTTGAAACTGAAATTTTATAATTAATAAAACATAAATTTTACTTATACATTATTAAATTTCTTTAAAATATATTGCTAATTCAATATCAAAATATGTGTGTGTATATATATATATATTAAATCAGTTCTAGTTTCGGTTCTTCAGTTCGGGACAGTTCGGTATGGTTCGGTATGGTTCTTGGTACGGATAATTACTAATCTCCAGAACCGTACCAAAAAATAATTTCGGAACGGTTCGGTTCGGAGAAAGTCAAATAGTCAACAGATATTTTCGGTTCGGATTTTCGGTACAGTTCGGTATCTCCGAATCCCGTGCTCAGCCCTACTGGTGGCAATGGCCTCTACAGCTACGCTAACAACTCAACAAGACAGGTACTATTTCTCCTCTTCTTGATTCTCTTTTACTAATTATTTTTCTTTGATAATTAATTTTATGATATTGAGTATGAGTTATATATAGTTATTGTATAGCTTAATTATTTGATCTTGAGGTTCTATTTATTATAAATAAATTCTATATAAAATTGATAAATTTATTTATAATTTCACGTTATCATTTTGTTAATTAATATGAATGAAAATATTTGTTTTTAAATCTACTTTCACAATTAATGTAATTTTTAATTTTTATGCAATAATATGGGAATATATATTTTACTTTGACAATTAAATATTATTGTGGAATTGATGATGAACTCGTTCATTATTTTCATGTTTGTTAGTTTATTATATTAATGATTTTAAGACCAAATTTCATTTGTGATTAGATTGATAAATTCAAAGAAATTATGAAGTAAAGCTTTTTCATTAAATGACAAAAAAGAAACAATTTTTTTTTATAAAAAGGTTAAACAATATTTTATTCATAATTACTATTCTTCCATATAATCAATTTGGAATGGTGATTATAAATTTATAACTAACAATAGCCAATAAGTCTTTAATTTATTGATATTAGAGTCGTATTTTTTAGTATGTCAAGTATGGAGTTCAAGCTCTTAGTTGATACTCGATTTACCGATAAAAAAAAAAAAAAAAAAACCTAATGATTTGATGTTGAAAACTAATTAATTGATAGAAAAAACCCAATAAAGGCAAAAAATGACAATTAATTTTCTAATTTTTTGATGTAGAAAGAAGCAGCAGAAGCAGCAAAATCAATGTTGATTGAGGGGATAATTGAAAACCTTGACATAGAAAATATTATTCCTTCAACTAAATTTACAATTGCAGATTTCGGTTGTTCAATAGGACCCAATACATTCATTTCCATGGACTACATAATAGAAGGAGTAACAAAGGCATACGAAATCAAAGGCAATTCTAATATCTTGCCAGAATTTCAAGTATATTTCAATGACCGTGTTTCAAATGATTTCAATACTCTATTTGCTAATCTTCCTTCAAATAGGAAATATTTTGGTGTTGGAGTTCCAGGGTCTTTTCATGGCAGATTGTTTCCAAAATCTTCTCTTAAGTTTTCCTATTCTGCAATTGCACGGCACTGGCTTTCAAGGGTACCCCGAGAATTAAGTGATTTGAATTCTTCAATCTGTAATAAGGGCAGAATTCATTATGCAGATGCACCAAATGAAATTGTTGAAGCCTATTTTGCTTAATTTGCAAAGGACATGAATTCATTTTTAGTTGCTAGAGCAGAAGAGCTTGCGCCTGGTGGTTTAATGGCAGGTCTCATTCCAGGACGTCGTACTGGAACTCCTCCTTCACAATTTTCATTTGCATACCATTTTCATATCATGGAATCTTGCCTATTAGATATGGCAAATGAGGTATGTAAATCTATTTCATTATCATGATTTGAAGTATGCTAGCTATGAAAATCTTTGCTTACAAACCAATGGATGAAACTTGTGTTCTATTCTTAAGCCGGACCATAAATAAGAATTTATCTTCATTTACGAATCCCCTAGTTGCGTTGTGGATGGTCGATTTTGATCAAATCATTGAGGTGAATTTGTCTAATGGGCCAAAAACTTGTCCGTGGTACTAGTTTGTTGTTAAAAAAAATACATTTAACTAATAAATGATTCATATGTCTATTTTTTTACTCAATAAAAAAATATTGATTTTTTTTTGTTCATAATATAGATTAATTATTATCACATTAGATGGGTGTATACACTCAATGAGATTTGGTTGTTCATAATATGATATAAATTTACATTAGAAATTTATTTAATTATATTATATCCCATTACGGCTTATCAAATACACTCTTAGTATGATTGTTAAAGTTTGTGATTTATTTATTTATTTTAACTGATCAGCTCTTAAAAAAAATTATATATGATTTCATTAATTGTTATTCCAACTAATGCATTTGGGTTTTTTTCTTACTTCTTTTTAGCCTTTGTATTAATTTTTGTAGGGAATAATAAGCAAGGATAAAATAGATTCATTCAACTTGGCTTTATACACTCCTTCAGCAGAAGAGGTAAGATCTTTAATGGAAAGAAATGGCCATTTTGGCATTGCAAAATTGGAAGAAATACCTTTAAAATCTGCCGTATTAAGTACAAGAGAGTGTAGATGTGGGTGTGAAAACCTTCTCAAAACCCACTTCGGAAGAGAGTGTACAGGAGAGTTTTACGAGAGATATGATGCAAAATATGCCAGACTTTCCTCAACCACAGCTAATTGTGATTCTGTCACTGGATTGTTTATCCTTCTCAAGCGCCATCTTTGAATTAATTACAAGTTTTTGGATTTTTATTTGCTTCTGTACTCAATAAATTATGTGACTGCTGGTTGTGATTTAGGAGATGTTTATGGAAATAGACATAACACTTCATTTGCATATTTGACAAAGAAAACATCAAGTCCTCTTAAGAATTGTCCATTTGAAATTAAAGGAAAACAAAAGATGAAGACTTTTGGGTAGTGAAAGAAAAAAAAAATTGTTTGCAATGACAAAGTCAGAAATATCACAATGTCAAATTTTGTCATCACTTTGACTAAAAAATTTAAGCCTTCAAGCAATTTCTAAAACTGTGTATAATGCAAAAGCAAAAAATTTATAGAGAAAATTTGAGATTTCATTAAATAAAAAAAGAAATGATTTTTTTTTTTTATAAGAAGTTGAATAATATTTTATCATAATTACTAGTTTTCAATATAATCAATTTGGATTGGTGATTATAAATTTAAAACCAACAATTGCCAATGAGCCTTTAATTTATTAGCATTGGAATTGTCCCTAAGTACGTCAGATCTCGAGTTCAAGTACTCAATCGTAACTCAATTTATCAAATAATAATAATAATAATAATAATATTAATAATAATAATTTGAAGTTCAAAACTAGTTAATTGATTGAAAGCCTAATAAAAGCTAAAAATGACAATTAATTTTCTAATTTTGTCATGTAGAAAGAAGAAGCAGAAGCAGCAAAATCAATGTTGATTGAGGGGATAATTGAAAATCTTGACATAGAAAATATTATTCCGTCAACCAAATTTACTGATTTGGATTGTTCAATCGGACCTGATACATTCATTTCCATAGACTACGTAATAGAAGTAGTAACAAGGCATACAAATTCAAAGGTAGTACTAATATCTTGCCAGAATTTCAAGTATATTTCGATGCCTATGTTTCAAATGATTTTGTTGGAGACGATGAAAGTGGGACAAGTCTCACATCTGAAATAAATAAAAAGAAGAACAAAATACAAGTCAATGGGTCATCAAAATAAAATGGCAGTGAAGCGAGCTTAATGACACTAAAAGCAAGCTACTAGAAGGCCCTAATATACTTGAAGCCCAATGCTCCCAAGATGATGAATAAAGAGAAAATTACACACAGTATCCATTTTTTTTTTTTTTGTTTCATCTACTTTTATGCTATACTTTTTGACAGAAGAATAAGTGAGCCAAGTCATTCATGAACAACTTGGTATTCAGCTCGATAAAAGCTCATTCATATTCAGATCACTTTATAAAAAAGTCAAGTTTGAGTCTTATTTTAAAGTTTGGTGAATAAATGAGCCGATTTTGAGCAAAGTGAAACTTGACTCGATTAGTCTCATGAACAGCTCGATTATAAACTCGTGAACAAGTTTAGAAAAAGTTCGATTAATATGTTCATAGATAGCTTTATTATTATTATTATTATTATTATTATTATTATTATTATTATTATTACTCCAAAAAATATGTTTTAACACTTTTATAAACTTTTTACTAATTCAAATTGATTAAAATATATATATTCTTAATTAACATAACCTAATATTTTCACATTATATAAAATATTTTTTATTAATTAATATTTTTGTAATATATGTAATGCTTAATTTTATTATTATAACTAATTGGATATTTTTACTTTTATATTAGTTTTAAATATTTTCATTATAGTTATTTTATGAGAAATAAATATTTAGGAAGTTGAGTATTTTACTAAGTTATAAATAAGTTTCATAATGAGTCGAGTTTAAATTTAACTCGATTATAATTTATTAATAAGGCGAGCTCTTTTGATTTAAGCGAGTTAAGTTTAAACATGATTTTCAAATTTGATTTAAAACTCGAGCTCGAGCTTGAGTTAGAAAAAAAAAATATGAATTAAGCCTGAATTAGTTGGAACTCGGTTTGGCTTGGCTTGTTTACACCCCTAAATTTTTAAAATTTGGCTTTTTTGCTAATTTATTTATTATTTTTTTTTGTGATTTTTTACATTTATACTTTTATTTTTTTAGATTTTCACATAATTGAATACTTATGGTCACTGTGCCTTAAGATAAAGGTAGAATGTAGATATTAATACAAGAGATTCTCCCAATCCCAAAAAATATATAATCAAACGACTTGGTTGTTTTCTCTAGGCTTTGTAGATACCATTTGTTTTGTAACAATGTATTTTTTGGTATTATATACTATATCTTGATAAAATATGTATAAAAAGTTTTTATATATAAATTATTTTCATAAAATATAATCATCAATTCATATTTAAAATGTTGTGCATGTCGGACCTGCCCAGGTATAAAAAATCTATGTAAAATTTTTAAATTTCATAAAATATTTAAATTCCATAAAATAAAATTTATTATATTCAAATTAAATTTTAGTAATTAATAGAATTTATCAACAAATTTTAAATTAATAAACTACAAATTTAATTTTTTTTCTTTAATACATAAAAAATGTATTACAAATATGGAAAGTCGAGCTCACGTCGTAATTGTGAATTAATTACAGTGCTCAAAGTGTTAGATGGATCTTACTAGTCTTCTTACTTTTAATTGGTAATATTTTAATGGAGGTGTGACACATAGGAATCTTGAATGTACGTGTCTTAATAAATTAGTTTCCAACTTTATTTATTTATAATAGTATTTAAAATTACTTTTAAAATGCTAAAAAAAGATATTTTGTAAAATAAAAATTTATTGGTACTTTCAATTGTGTGAACGATTTTAGGATCATTGAAGTAAAGTTTATTGGTATTTTTTTGACTCTTTAAATATTAAAAGCTAGATGGTATTAATTTTCTTATTAATTGAATTTTCTTTTATTTTTTTTATTTTTAGCATATTCATAGTTTATATGTTGGGTTAAAAAAGGCTCAGGCCATTTTATTAACAAGAGCCCCCTATCAAGGAGCCTAATAAAGCAAGGCAGGGCCAATCATGGAGCAAGCCCAGTATAACAACACTTTTTCAACTTGAAGACAAAGCCCAAGCAATTGATGGAAGTCAATGGTTCCAAAATTCCAATAATATTAGTCATCTGTAAGAGATTTTATTGAGGAAAGACAGAGACGAAAATTCAGCGCAAGAAAAAAAAAAAATCAAGAGAAAGAGAGAGAGAGAGAGAGAGAGAGATGGCAGAAAGTTTTCCCATGACTGGTGGCAATGGTATTTACAGCTACGCTAACAACTCAACTCGACAGGTACTTCTCCTTTTCTTGTTTTTCTTTAATAATTAATATTCATCTATGTAAAAAAGAGATTTATGGTCTTTTGTATCTGGAAGTTAATTTCATGGTTTTGCTTTTGAGTACGAGTGAGAGTTATTTTATAGCTTAATTCTTTGATCTTGAGGTCCTATTTATTATAAATAAATTCCATATAAAATTAATAAATTTATTTAAAATTTCATGTTTTCTTTCTTATTAATTTGTAATATGAATGGAAATATTTGTTTTAATCTAATAAACTAAATGGTATACTGATTATATTTGAGTTCTATTCTATTTTTCATATTTGGGTTCTATTTTCATAATTAATTTAATTTTTCATTTTCATGCAATAATATGGGAATATATTTTAGTTTGACAATTCAATGTTATTGTGGAATTGATGATGAACTCGTTCATCATTAAAGTCGTTTCTAGGTATATTGTTTCTCGAGTTCAACATCTAAGTGGAAACTCAAAAAAAAAAATAAATTTAATTTATTGGTATTAAAGTCATATCTAAATATGTCAGGTCTCCAGTTCAAGCTCTCTATCGAAACTCAATTTACCAAAAAAAAAAAAAAACTAATAATTTGATGTTCAAACGAGTTAATTGATTGAAAACACAATAAAGGCAAAAAATGACGACTAATTTTCTAATTTTGTGATGTAGAAAGAAGCAGCAGAAGCAGCAAAATCAATGTTGATTGAGGGGATAATTGAAAACCTTGACATAGAAAATATTATTCCTTCAACTAAATTTACAATTGCAGATTTCGGTTGTTCAATAGGACCCAATACATTCATTTCCATGGACTACATAATAGAAGGAGTAACAAAGGCATACAAAATCAAAGTCAATTCTAATATCTTGCCAGAATTTCAAGTATATTTCAATGACCGTGTTTCAAATGATTTCAATACTCTATTTGCTAATCTTCCTTCAAATAGGAAATATTTTGGTGTTGGAGTTCCAGGGTCTTTTCATAGCAGATTGTTTCCAAAATCTTCTCTTAATTTGGCCTATTCTGCAATTGCACTGCACTGGCTTTCAAGGGTACCCCGAGAATTAAGTGATTTGAATTCTTCAATCTGTAATAAGGGCAGAATTCATTATGCAGATGCACCAAATGAAATTGTTGAAGCCTATTTTGCTCAATTTGCAAAGGACATGAATTCATTTTTAGTTGCTAGAGCAGAAGAGCTTGCGCCTGGTGGTTTAATGGCAGTTCTCATTCCAGGACGTCGTACTGGAACTCCTCCTTCACAATTTTCATTTGCATACCATTTTCATATCATGGAATCTTGCCTATTAGATATGGCACATGAGGTATGTAAATGTATTTCATTATCATGATTTGAAGTATGCTAGCTGTGAAAATCTTTGCTTACAAACCAATGGATGAAACTTGTGTTCTATTCTTAAGCCGGACCATAAATAAGAATTTATCTTCATTTACGAATCCCCTAGTTGCGTTGTGGATGGTCGATTTTGATCAAATCATTGAGGTGAATTTGTCTAATGGGCCAAAAACTTGTCCGTGGTACTAGTTTATTGTTAAAAAAAATACATTTAACTAATAAATGATTCATATGTCTATTTTTTACTCAATAAAAAAATATTGATATTTTTTTTTGTTCATAATATAGATTAATTATTATCACATTAGATGGGTGTATACACTCAATGAGATTTGGTTGTTCATAATATGATATAAATTTACATTAGAAATTTATTTAATTATATTATATCCCATTACGACTTATCAAATACACTCTTAGTATGATTGTTAAAGTTTGTGATTTATTTATTTATTTTAACTGATCAGCTCTTAAAAAAAATTATATATGATTTCATTAATTGTTATTCCAACTAATGCATTTGGGTTTTTTTCTTACTTCTTTTTAGCCTTTGTATTAATTTTTGTAGGGAATAATAAGCAAGGATAAAATAGATTCATTCAACTTGGCTTTATACACTCCTTCAGCAGAAGAGGTAAGATCTTTAATGGAAAGAAATGGCCATTTTGGCATTGCAAAATTGGAAGAAATACCTTTAAAATCTGCCGTATTAAGTACAAGAGAGTGTAGATGTGGGTGTGAAAACCTTCTCAAAACCCACTTCGGAAGAGAGTGTACAGGAGAGTTTTACGAGAGATATGATGCAAAATATGCCAGACTTTCCTCAACCACAGCTAATTGTGATTCTGTCACTGGATTGTTTATCCTTCTCAAGCGCCATCTTTGAATTAATTACAAGTTTTTGGATTTTTATTTGCTTCTGTACTCAATAAATTATGTGACTGCTGGTTGTGATTTAGGAGATGTTTATGGAAATAGACATAACACTTCATTTGCATATTTGACAAAGAAAACATCAAGTCCTCTTAAGAATTGTCCATTTGAAATTAAAGGAAAACAAAAGATGAAGACTTTTGGGTAGTGAAAGAAAAAAAAAATTGTTTGCAATGACAAAGTCAGAAATATCACAATGTCAAATTTTGTCATCACTTTGACTAAAAAATTTAAGCCTTCAAGCAATTTCTAAAACTGTGTATAATGCAAAAGCAAAAAATTTATAGAGAAAATTTGAGATTTCATTAAATAAAAAAAGAAATGATTTTTTTTTTTTATAAGAAGTTGAATAATATTTTATCATAATTACTAGTTTTCAATATAATCAATTTGGATTGGTGATTATAAATTTAAAACCAACAATTGCCAATGAGCCTTTAATTTATTAGCATTGGAATTGTCCCTAAGTACGTCAGATCTCGAGTTCAAGTACTCAATCGTAACTCAATTTATCAAATAATAATAATAATAATAATAATATTAATAATAATAATTTGAAGTTCAAAACTAGTTAATTGATTGAAAGCCTAATAAAAGCTAAAAATGACAATTAATTTTCTAATTTTGTCATGTAGAAAGAAGAAGCAGAAGCAGCAAAATCAATGTTGATTGAGGGGATAATTGAAAATCTTGACATAGAAAATATTATTCCGTCAACCAAATTTACTGATTTGGATTGTTCAATCGGACCTGATACATTCATTTCCATAGACTACGTAATAGAAGTAGTAACAAGGCATACAAATTCAAAGGTAGTACTAATATCTTGCCAGAATTTCAAGTATATTTCGATGCCTATGTTTCAAATGATTTTGTTGGAGACGATGAAAGTGGGACAAGTCTCACATCTGAAATAAATAAAAAGAAGAACAAAATACAAGTCAATGGGTCATCAAAATAAAATGGCAGTGAAGCGAGCTTAATGACACTAAAAGCAAGCTACTAGAAGGCCCTAATATACTTGAAGCCCAATGCTCCCAAGATGATGAATAAAGAGAAAATTACACACAGTATCCATTTTTTTTTTTTTTGTTTCATCTACTTTTATGCTATACTTTTTGACAGAAGAATAAGTGAGCCAAGTCATTCATGAACAACTTGGTATTCAGCTCGATAAAAGCTCATTCATATTCAGATCACTTTATAAAAAAGTCAAGTTTGAGTCTTATTTTAAAGTTTGGTGAATAAATGAGCCGATTTTGAGCAAAGTGAAACTTGACTCGATTAGTCTCATGAACAGCTCGATTATAAACTCGTGAACAAGTTTAGAAAAAGTTCGATTAATATGTTCATAGATAGCTTTATTATTATTATTATTATTATTATTATTATTATTATTATTATTATTACTCCAAAAAATATGTTTTAACACTTTTATAAACTTTTTACTAATTCAAATTGATTAAAATATATATATTCTTAATTAACATAACCTAATATTTTCACATTATATAAAATATTTTTTATTAATTAATATTTTTGTAATATATGTAATGCTTAATTTTATTATTATAACTAATTGGATATTTTTACTTTTATATTAGTTTTAAATATTTTCATTATAGTTATTTTATGAGAAATAAATATTTAGGAAGTTGAGTATTTTACTAAGTTATAAATAAGTTTCATAATGAGTCGAGTTTAAATTTAACTCGATTATAATTTATTAATAAGGCGAGCTCTTTTGATTTAAGCGAGTTAAGTTTAAACATGATTTTCAAATTTGATTTAAAACTCGAGCTCGAGCTTGAGTTAGAAAAAAAAAATATGAATTAAGCCTGAATTAGTTGGAACTCGGTTTGGCTTGGCTTGTTTACACCCCTAAATTTTTAAAATTTGGCTTTTTTGCTAATTTATTTATTATTTTTTTTTGTGATTTTTTACATTTATACTTTTATTTTTTTAGATTTTCACATAATTGAATACTTATGGTCACTGTGCCTTAAGATAAAGGTAGAATGTAGATATTAATACAAGAGATTCTCCCAATCCCAAAAAATATATAATCAAACGACTTGGTTGTTTTCTCTAGGCTTTGTAGATACCATTTGTTTTGTAACAATGTATTTTTTGGTATTATATACTATATCTTGATAAAATATGTATAAAAAGTTTTTATATATAAATTATTTTCATAAAATATAATCATCAATTCATATTTAAAATGTTGTGCATGTCGGACCTGCCCAGGTATAAAAAATCTATGTAAAATTTTTAAATTTCATAAAATATTTAAATTCCATAAAATAAAATTTATTATATTCAAATTAAATTTTAGTAATTAATAGAATTTATCAACAAATTTTAAATTAATAAACTACAAATTTAATTTTTTTTCTTTAATACATAAAAAATGTATTACAAATATGGAAAGTCGAGCTCACGTCGTAATTGTGAATTAATTACAGTGCTCAAAGTGTTAGATGGATCTTACTAGTCTTCTTACTTTTAATTGGTAATATTTTAATGGAGGTGTGACACATAGGAATCTTGAATGTACGTGTCTTAATAAATTAGTTTCCAACTTTATTTATTTATAATAGTATTTAAAATTACTTTTAAAATGCTAAAAAAAGATATTTTGTAAAATAAAAATTTATTGGTACTTTCAATTGTGTGAACGATTTTAGGATCATTGAAGTAAAGTTTATTGGTATTTTTTTGACTCTTTAAATATTAAAAGCTAGATGGTATTAATTTTCTTATTAATTGAATTTTCTTTTATTTTTTTTATTTTTAGCATATTCATAGTTTATATGTTGGGTTAAAAAAGGCTCAGGCCATTTTATTAACAAGAGCCCCCTATCAAGGAGCCTAATAAAGCAAGGCAGGGCCAATCATGGAGCAAGCCCAGTATAACAACACTTTTTCAACTTGAAGACAAAGCCCAAGCAATTGATGGAAGTCAATGGTTCCAAAATTCCAATAATATTAGTCATCTGTAAGAGATTTTATTGAGGAAAGACAGAGACGAAAATTCAGCGCAAGAAAAAAAAAAAATCAAGAGAAAGAGAGAGAGAGAGAGAGAGAGAGATGGCAGAAAGTTTTCCCATGACTGGTGGCAATGGTATTTACAGCTACGCTAACAACTCAACTCGACAGGTACTTCTCCTTTTCTTGTTTTTCTTTAATAATTAATATTCATCTATGTAAAAAAGAGATTTATGGTCTTTTGTATCTGGAAGTTAATTTCATGGTTTTGCTTTTGAGTACGAGTGAGAGTTATTTTATAGCTTAATTCTTTGATCTTGAGGTCCTATTTATTATAAATAAATTCCATATAAAATTAATAAATTTATTTAAAATTTCATGTTTTCTTTCTTATTAATTTGTAATATGAATGGAAATATTTGTTTTAATCTAATAAACTAAATGGTATACTGATTATATTTGAGTTCTATTCTATTTTTCATATTTGGGTTCTATTTTCATAATTAATTTAATTTTTCATTTTCATGCAATAATATGGGAATATATTTTAGTTTGACAATTCAATGTTATTGTGGAATTGATGATGAACTCGTTCATCATTAAAGTCGTTTCTAGGTATATTGTTTCTCGAGTTCAACATCTAAGTGGAAACTCAAAAAAAAAAATAAATTTAATTTATTGGTATTAAAGTCATATCTAAATATGTCAGGTCTCCAGTTCAAGCTCTCTATCGAAACTCAATTTACCAAAAAAAAAAAAAAACTAATAATTTGATGTTCAAACGAGTTAATTGATTGAAAACACAATAAAGGCAAAAAATGACGACTAATTTTCTAATTTTGTGATGTAGAAAGAAGCAGCAGAAGCAGCAAAATCAATGTTGATTGAGGGGATAATTGAAAACCTTGACATAGAAAATATTATTCCTTCAACTAAATTTACAATTGCAGATTTCGGTTGTTCAATAGGACCCAATACATTCATTTCCATGGACTACATAATAGAAGGAGTAACAAAGGCATACAAAATCAAAGTCAATTCTAATATCTTGCCAGAATTTCAAGTATATTTCAATGACCGTGTTTCAAATGATTTCAATACTCTATTTGCTAATCTTCCTTCAAATAGGAAATATTTTGGTGTTGGAGTTCCAGGGTCTTTTCATAGCAGATTGTTTCCAAAATCTTCTCTTAATTTGGCCTATTCTGCAATTGCACTGCACTGGCTTTCAAGGGTACCCCGAGAATTAAGTGATTTGAATTCTTCAATCTGTAATAAGGGCAGAATTCATTATGCAGATGCACCAAATGAAATTGTTGAAGCCTATTTTGCTCAATTTGCAAAGGACATGAATTCATTTTTAGTTGCTAGAGCAGAAGAGCTTGCGCCTGGTGGTTTAATGGCAGTTCTCATTCCAGGACGTCGTACTGGAACTCCTCCTTCACAATTTTCATTTGCATACCATTTTCATATCATGGAATCTTGCCTATTAGATATGGCACATGAGGTATGTAAATGTATTTCATTATCATGATTTGAAGTATGCTAGCTGTGAAAATCTTTGCTTACAAACCAATGGATGAAACTTGTGTTCTATTCTTAAGCCGGACCATAAATAAGAATTTATCTTCATTTACGAATCCCCTAGTTGCGTTGTGGATGGTCGATTTTGATCAAATCATTGAGGTGAATTTGTCTAATGGGCCAAAAACTTGTCCGTGGTACTAGTTTATTGTTAAAAAAAATACATTTAACTAATAAATGATTCATATGTCTATTTTTTACTCAATAAAAAAATATTGATATTTTTTTTTGTTCATAATATAGATTAATTATTATCACATTAGATGGGTGTATACACTCAATGAGATTTGGTTGTTCATAATATGATATAAATTTACATTAGAAATTTATTTAATTATATTATATCCCATTACGACTTATCAAATACACTCTTAGTATGATTGTTAAAGTTTGTGATTTATTTATTTATTTTAACTGATCAGCTCTTAAAAAAAATTATATATGATTTCATTAATTGTTATTCCAACTAATGCATTTGGGTTTTTTTCTTACTTCTTTTTAGCCTTTGTATTAATTTTTGTAGGGAATAATAAGCAAGGATAAAATAGATTCATTCAACTTGGCTTTATACACTCCTTCAGCAGAAGAGGTAAGATCTTTAATGGAAAGAAATGGCCATTTTGGCATTGCAAAATTGGAAGAAATACCTTTAAAATCTGCCGTATTAAGTACAAGAGAGTGTAGATGTGGGTGTGAAAACCTTCTCAAAACCCACTTCGGAAGAGAGTGTACAGGAGAGTTTTACGAGAGATATGATGCAAAATATGCCAGACTTTCCTCAACCACAGCTAATTGTGATTCTGTCACTGGATTGTTTATCCTTCTCAAGCGCCATCTTTGAATTAATTATAAGCTTTTGGAATTTTATATTTGGCTTCTGTACTCAATAAATTGTACTATATAAGTTGTATAAAACTGTGTTGATGTGAAATTGAATATGGCTTCTGAATTTTTTTCTTTTAATTTAGCTTTCATTAGATTCAAATTTATGTGGCTTAAAGATGATTTCAGGGATATTACAGTTCCATTTGTTTTGCGGAAAATATTTGATTTTTTTTAAATATATTTTTAGTATTTTTTGACGTTTAAAATATTTCAAAAAATTAATCAAATGAAAAGAATTTCTTGGTTAATATAAAATTAAGTCATTTTTGTGGAAAAATTATTAACCATTAAATAAATTATAATATTATATCAACTTCTGCCTCCAATCACATTTCAATAAAATTAGTGATTAAAATCTATTAAATTAAGGGTAATTTTGTTTTTGTTTTTAATTTTTTAAGGACAATTAAGAAATATAGTGTTCTTTTCAACATTTGACCAAATTATAATATTATATCCTTTTTTTATTTATATATGAGTATAGTTTTACTTTTCTTTTTCTATAGATAATATGGAGATTAATCCAATTGTTGGGAGCATGATAGAAGAAAATTTAATTCTTGACTTACAACAGGAACTAGAAAATGGAGGAGGAGACAAGCATGACATACGTGAGTTGCTCAGCCAAAAATTTCAAACTCGTGATGAATTGATTGCTTATGTTTGACATTTTTTTTTTTTTTACCAAAAAGGACAAACCTTGTTTATCAAAAGCTCTAGAAAAGAAAATATGTGACTATTGGTTGTGATTTAGGAGATGTTTATGAAAATAGACATAACATTTCATTTGATATTTGACAAAGAAAACATCAAGTTGTCTTAAGAATTGTCCATTTGAAATTAAAGGAAAAGGAAAGATGAAGACTTTTGGGTAGTGAAAACAAAAAAAATTATTTGCATAATCATGAGGCTTCTAAATAAATGCCTGTACATCTTTCTTATCATCAATTATCAAAAGAAAAGATTAAATATATCCAAAAAATGACAAAGTCAGAAATATCACAATGTCAAATTTTGTCATCACTTTGACTAAAAAATCTAAGCCTTCAAGCAATTTCTAAAAATGTGTATAATGCAAAAGCAAAAAATTTATAGAGAAAATTTGAGATTCCGTGCAATGATTCAAGCAATATTACACACAATTTTAGAGATTGCCTGAAAGCTTTTTTATTAAATAAAAAAGAAATTATTTTTTTTTTTATAAAAGTTGAATAACATTTTATCATATTTGCTAATAATTAATATAATAATTTGGATTGGTGATTATAAGTTTACAACCAACTGTCACGACCCACCTTTTTAAGTTGTGACGGTTTTAGAATTTACGAAAACATAACGTCACCTAAAACCGTAGACCCTGTTTAACTCATAATCTATTATCATTCATCGCATTAAATATTATCCCAAGATTATAACCTAATTACTTTCCTCATTACTCATTGCTTGCTTACCATTTCTTTGTTAACTTATAACATCATTATAAACACAATTTGTATAAAACTTCATTTCATACCAATACGTAAATGTACATTACTTTACACATTATTACAATAGCAAATACAATACTATTCACATTTCATATACACCCTATACATGTTAGTACTAACTTTTCAATAACCATGAAGCTCTAATAACGATCTTCATAATCAAGAGTCATAATATCAAGATTTAGCAAAGCAATATTCAAGCGGAGGATGGGGTCTAAAACATTTATCTTGGTAACTCATTGACTTTACCTGAAAATTTTAAACTACTACAATATGAGACAATGTTAAGTGAGTACAAAATAATACAATACATAAGGTGAGTACAACGATTAATTTCAGGAAGGCTCTTTATAACAATGGAATATTTTCAATCAATATCATCAATATGGTTCATATTCTCATTTAAAATGGGGGCAATATTTTTAGCAGAAATGTCACTTTCTTTGGAGCAGGATGCTTCCCTCACATATCAATTTAAGAGTGGCGGCCTAAGCCTTATTCACTCACCCATATTACATTACGTAAGACTGATCGAGTCTTACAGTTAGGCGCTCCCCCTAACAGATATTGGATATTCTTACCCTACTCATAGGCATAACCAAGTGCACAAGACCTGATGTCTTACCCCACATCAGAAAGGGGAGTTCTGCTTATCAACAGGTATTGAATAAGAAAGTTCATATAAGGTTCATGTCAAGGTATTCAATGAACATAGTGTGAATTCAATAACCAATGATTATCAAGAAGCATCATGTCAATGGGTCAATATTCAATGAGCAATTCAAGCTTATCAAGAAATCAAGAATGTTCAATAAGCAATTCAAGCTTATCAATGAATTAGGGAGCATTCTAACAAATGGTTCAATATCAATGAGCAATTCAACTTATCAAGGAGTTGGAATACTTTTAACAATAAGGTTTTCAAGCAAATAACACGAAACATATTATATTATTAAGTATTCACCTTGAACTCCTTTGCTCCTATTTACATTTGACTATGATACAAGTAGTGCTCCTCGTACTCTTGGACACTATTCTCGTTCTTGTCTTTAGACTTTACACATTGCATTTCAATCGCATATCAATCACTTTCTCATTATCACATTACTTAATTTAGCTTAACTTACTAACACTTCTATTTTATTTACAATTTATCACTTTTAAAGTTAAGATATTCTATATATATACTTGTTACTAAACTTAACATTTCTCTAGTTGTTTTCCAATAGCTCACTTAAGGAGAATAATTCCCTTTCTTCCATTCAACTTTCATATTGGTCAATTAGAACAAATTAAGAAATTTCCAATATTCAAGAGAACTAATTTCATTTCCACCAATAATTCCATAAATTCAATTTATCCATAATATCACAATTAAATGGTCTAACCCGGACCTTCAATACATTAATCTCATTTGCCAAGTTCATTCCCCATTATCAAACTAATACCCAATCAATTCAATTAAATCAATTATAATCTCAACGTCTCACTTTAATCTTTCAATTTGATCACCAATAATACTCAATAATCATATAAATAGCAATCAACTCAATTCAATTATTCCATTTAACTACTTAATTCCAATAAACTATTTACCTAAATTCTTACAAATAAATTCATAATTCATTATCTATACACAATTAGGAGTTGGGATTTATACCATATGGCTCGGTTTAATAAGCCGGAGCTGCTGTATGAAATCGTTACTTTCAGAGGTCACCGGAAAATCCTCACGGTGACCAAATCACGATCCGAGGATATCAACAATTAACGTATGACGTGAGAAGTCTGAATATAACTTTCACTTTCTGTAATTCACCGGAGATCACTAGAAATCACGTCCAGCAGCAATTAAGAATGCTAGATTCTGATCAAAATAAAAATCATCTAAAATTAGCAAATGATATACTAAATTAAAGCTGGGATCATGAGGATTACATCCATACCAAATTCGTTGGAAACGGAGAATGAAAACAGCCGAAAATTAGCTTGAAAGTTTTTTGCCGATGAGTTTTTAGATGGTGCGTGTGCCACCGTCCTACGGCGGTTGGGGATAAGCTTCTGCTGAATGGAAGGGCGGTAGCTAGACTGTGTCCTGGTAGGGCGCTTGTTGATCGGAGGTCGCCAGATAGCGGTGGACCGAGGTACAACGCTCTCTCTCTCTCTCTCTCTCTCTCTCTCTCTCTCTCTCCGCTCTCTGTTTTCTTCTGCCTATCTATTCTATTTCCCTTCTCTTCTACCCATGAATAGGCTGTGCAGGTTTTTATCTTCTCTTTTATATATATATATATATATATATATATATTCTCACTATAAAAATATATTTATGCTTCTTCAAAGGAGAAAAAAGTTAAGGTTATTAAGTCTTTCCAGATGAAAGCATATAATTATAGCATATGTTTAAGATATATCTAAAATATACTAATTATTTACTTAAAACATATCTAAAATATACTCATTATATACTATCTACTGCGAATTCTAAATTTCATTTATTATTTTTTTATATCATAATTTTTTGGTATACACAATAAAAGTGTTTTTTTTTATTTGGAGTATATGTTTGGTCTATTTTATTTTTATTTTTTTATTTGCAATTAGAATAATTAGAAATTATGTTAATTGAAAATTATCTAATTAATCGCCACATGTCAAAGATTCAAGTTTTGAAAAAATATCCATTTGAACATGTGTCGATTAGACATAACTCTAATTACACATATTGATTTGCATATTAGAATAATTAGAAATAATGTTAATTGAAAATTATCTAATTAATCACCACATGTCAAAAATTCAAGTTTTGAAAAATATCCATGTGAACATGTATCGATTGGACATAACTCTAATTACACATGTTGATTTGCACATTAGAATAATTGGAAATAATTGTTAATTAAAAATTATATAATTAATGACCACATGTCAAAGATTCAAGCTTTGATAAATATCCATTTGGATGTGTCAATTGGTGGCATTGCTCTAATTACACATGTTACTAATTATCTAATTAATCACCACATGCCAAAGATTTAAGTTTTGAAAAATACTCCTTTGGACAAGTGCCTATTAGGTATAACCCTAGTTACATATGTTACATAAATTTTGTATTACTCAATTGATATGGATTTTACAATACTAGCATTTTATATTTATTAGGTTATATTTTGATTAATCAGAGGTTGATTTGTCATTGATTATAGGTTGATTATTAGTTGATAACCGGTTAATTATAGGTTGATTGTTTGTTTTTACATATTTTATCATTAGTATTGCTAAAATACTGGTTGTTTTTGGTGGATTATTGGTTTATTTATAGTTGATTATACATTGATTATTGTTTTATTTCTATATCTGCATAAAGGAAGGAAAAAAATAGAATTTAAATAATAATATGTAGAAGTGAGTAAGAATTGTATTATCATATATTTCACATATATTTAGAATATATCTGTCATATACTCTTTACTATGTATTATTAAAAATGTTTCTTATTTTTTATAAATTAAAATACAATAAATTTGAAAATTAATTAAATTCCATAAACCTTAATCAAACTTTATTAATTCCTTTCTATATCCACTTTAATTTTCATCCACATGGACAACTCACCTAATGAAACAAATATATGATATAAGAATCAATGCAATTAGTAAGTAATTTTACCCTTTATTTTATTGCAACAATTTAAATTAATAATGAAAATAAAAAAAGCTTTATATATTATATATAAACTAGTAATACAGAAAACCAAATATGGAGAGGTTTTCGCACCTGAAAATCCTTTAGATATTAATTTTTTTTTTAATGAAGAAAAATTCTTGGCTTCACGCGTGGGTAATGGCAGTGACAATATTTAAGTAAAAGTAAGAGATTTAAAATGGTGAATTTATAGCCATTGATTTGTTGAGATGCATGCGTGAGATTTTATTGGTGGATATAGATAAGAATGATAAGATAGGTGATTTATATGGATTGATTTTCTTGCCCGTCTCAAAATTTGAGATTTAAGGTGAGTTTGAATAAGTGGTACAAAAGAGTGTAAAATAGTGAAAAATGAAGATGGGAGCGAAGATTTTTAGAATGAGTGTAAGAAAGTAAAATTATCTTCTTTTTTAGACATTTTTGTAGATTTCTCATGAGTGAAGTCCAAGCAAATGGATCCATGATGCCATACAAAATTTTAATATAGTATAAGAGCCCATCAATACCCTAACAAGTCTAAAAGGATTTAGGAGTAGCAAAGAGGTTGTACTTGAAAAAAAATGAAGTGGACCATGAACCAAATATATAAGGGATTTCTACATAAATGCTTAAAAAACTAAGTCAACTAACTTTTATACCCTCACCTTTAAGATTTAAAAAAATTATGCTCAAAAGGAAATAATTAACTTCTATACCTATTACCTCAAACCACGCGAAAACTCCCCTTTAACCACATTCCAAAACACCCAATTAATCTCTAATAAATTGCACCATATAAACCCCAAAAATTGGCAATAAATCCAATCTCAATTTCATTAACAAATCGCGAATATAGAAAAAGCAAGTAGAAAATCTAAAAAACTGCAACTTCTTAAAGATATATTCATCAATTCTTTAAATTTTTGATAGGTAAATCAAATTTCATACATATATTTAATTAATTTTGTATTGTTTTAATTGTCATTACATTAAAAATCTTTAAAACTTATAGTTTGTATATATATATATATATATTTTACAAATTTAAAAGCTTTATAAGATGAAAATTCAATTACATATCTTAAATATGCAGAAAACTAAAAAAACAACAAGTATTTTAACAATAGTAATGATAAAATATGCAAAAACCAATAATCAATATGTAATTAACCTGTTATCAATCAACAATTTACCTGTAATCCATGGCAAATCAACCTCTAATTAATCAAAACACAACCTAAGAAATATAAAATATTAGTGTTATAAAATCCATATTAATTGAGTAATACAAATAATATGTAATATGTGTAACTAGAGTTATACCCAATAGACACATATCCAAAAAAATATTTTTTAAAACTTAAATATTTGACATATAGTGATTATTAGATATTTAGTAACATGTATAATTAGAGTTATGCCATCAATTGACACATATCCAAATTGGTATTTTTCAAAGTTTAAATATTTGACATGTGGTTATTAATTATATAATTTTTAATTAACATAATTTCCAATCATTTTAATGTCCAAATCAACATATGTAACTAAAGCTATGCCAATCGACACATGTTCAAATGGATATTTTCAAAGCTCAATCCTTGACATGAAGTGATTAATTAGATAATTTTCAATTAACATAATTTCTATTTATTCAGATGTACAAATAAAAAAATAAAACCAAACATGTACTCAAAATAAAAAAAAATTATTCACTTGTTTATTGTGTGGACTGAAAAATTATGATATAATATATTTTATGATATCTTTCCGTGACATTTTATCAAATATTTTTTGAGCATAACAAACGCATCCATATTTTGCATAAACCTCTACATCTTAGATTAACATTTCCGCTCTTTTTAAAGCAATCAAGCAAAAATGGTTATCTAAATGTTCATTTTTAAAATTCATACCAAACGGGTATACTCAAAAACTAACAATCAACCTATAATCAATTTGCAATTAACTTATTATCGACGAACAATCAACCTGCAATCAACTACAAATCAATCTCTAATCAACCAAAAGAAAACATAATTCTCAAGTTATTCTATCATCTCTCTCAAACTACAATAGTTATTTCAAAAATATTACTAACTCACTCCTAAAAAAATATATAAAAGAAAAAAATAATTATATAGATAAGAAAACTTGAGAAAACATTATATTAGCAATGAAATGAAACACAATCAACTGAACATTATACGTCAAATCAACCAAATATAAAAATAAAATCAACTAAACGTAGAACCAAAATAAAATAAAAGTTAGTTTATGTGATATTTAAGTGATGGAATTTCCATGGAATAATCAAAAGTAATTCAAATTTAAGGACAAGCATTTATATATATTTTTTCTTCCTTTTATTTATTTATTTTTAATTTTTAACCTCATTTCACCAAACCTCCTAATAAATATAAAAACATAAAATGCTAGTGCTGTGAAATCTATATCAATTGAGCTATACAAAGAATGTAACATGTGTAAATATGGTTATGTCCAATCGATACATATTCAAATGGATATTTTTCAAAACTTGAATTTTTAACATGTGATGGTTAATTAGATAATTAATAACATGTATAATTAAGGTTATGCCCAATAGACATATGTCCAAATGATTATTTATCAAAGCTTAAATCCTTATCATATGATAATCAATTAGATAAATAGTAACATGTATAACTAGAGTTATGCCCAATAAACACATATTCAAATGATATATTTTCAAAACTTAAATCTTTGACATATGGTGATTAATTAGATAATTAGACTCCACTATCCAATTTTTGCCTGGTTTGTTTTCTTCATTCACTTTAAGAAAGTTACAAAATCAAACAAAAAAAAAACCACTTGAATGAACAAGATAAACCTCGATTTTCAAGCAATAGTGAGAATCAAATGAAAAATATCAAGAATATTACAAGAGAAAAATGAAAGAAAATCGAAGGAAAAAAAAAAAAAAGAAGAAGAAGAAGAAGCCACAGAAAAAATCGCAAGGAGAAACATCAAAACAGAGTACAATAACTTCGTTTAAATATAAAAACCTTACCTTTCAGCTACAAAAAGCGTAAAAAAATAAAAAAAAAGATTAACAAAAAAGTTGAATTTCAAAACGGATTGTATAATAATAAAAAATATAAAAAATAGAGTAAACAATGTAATTTTCTCAATATATAAAGCTTGAGGCAATTGAAGTTGTGACCTAAAGCCCAAGAATAGAAGGCTCAGTGAGCAAGACCCAACCAAATGATTGGAGACTTGTGGCTTATGAGTTTCAAAGACATAAATTCATTTTTAGATACTAGAGTAGAAGACCTTGCTCCAGGTGGTTTAATGGCAGTTCTTATTCCAGGACGTCGTAATGGAACTCCTCCTTCACAATTTTCATTTGCATACCATTTTCATCTCATGGAATCTTGCCTATTAGATATGGCAAATGAGGTATGTAAATGTATTTCATTACCATGATTTGAAATATATATATACACACTGACGTGGAGGCTATTTCAGAGAGATTTTTGAGCCATTGGGACAAACAGCAGCCCAAGTACAAAAAATATTAGCTCGAGCCAGCTGGGATTTGGGGCCTTATAAATATGCGATTCAAAAGGAAACGGGCCACTGGCTCAAAGTCATTGCCTTTGGCAATGAGCGACGTCGTTTTTCGATCAAATTCCTTCGTTTGGGCCCTTAAAATGGCAGTTAATCCATTTATGGAAACTTTTTATTTCTGTCATAACTTTTGATATTTAATTTTGTTTTCAGCGCCGTTTGTGGCGTTCATCTTGTTTAGTTTCCTATTTTTATTTATGGTAACATTGTAATTTTGCCATTTATGGCAGTTTTGTACCTATGGTTTCGGGCCCTCTATTTAGACTCTTGTTTTGGCATGTTTGAGGGATGAATAATTCAGCCATATTTTAAAAATTCTAAAATTGGATTTATCTTTTTGTTTACGCTGCGTCACACACACACAAAAGATATTAGTATGGAGGTTAAAATTTGTCATTTAACTTTTTATTATTTATTTATTTATTTTTTGTGATTAGCTCTTAAAAGAAATGTATGATTTTTAATTGTTTCTCCCTTTTCATACTTCATTTTTTTTTAATGTTTAATATTATGTAGCCTTGTTTATGTCCTTTCTGTAATTAATACTAGTAATTGTTGATTTTTGTTTTTCCTGTTTGGAATAACATTACTTAATTTTCATCATGCTTGACAATTTCTTTCTTCTTTAGTTTTATTTTTAATGCAACTCTTCCAAACCCAATTTTTAAAAAATATAAAATTTGAAGTGAATTCTATACATTTTTATAAATTTCATTTGTTTCAAATTCACTTTTGTTATTGTAGAAATAAAAATATATAAAATATAAAAATAATTAACAAGAAATTTAATTAAAATATTCTCTTTTAAATAAGTCTAAAAAGGCGGCAAATACAGCAACCAGCCACACCCACCATTTCCTCACCTAATCCTTTTTTTATTTATTTATTTTGTCGGTGGCTTTATATTATATTATATTATAAAATTAAAATGATATTTTTAATGTTTGAACTTAATAAAATTTATCAATTGAATATTTAAATTTGTAAAAATTTCAGTTAAATATTGCTATTTGTAAAAAAATTTCAATCAAGTGTTATAAACAGATTACCAATTGGTAATTTTATATAAATTACAAAAGGATCTAAAAATTTTAAAATTCTTGCAATTAAACAATATTATTAAAATTTCAAAATTTTTTACTAAGATTATTGCATGCGTGTTATGAATGAAGCTTCCCTTTGCCTCTGATCTAATCTTCAATGTATCGTGATTCCAAAATATCATTTCATAGTAAAATTTTTAAATAAATTACAATTATATCAAAGCATTAAATCATATTATGATGATGATACTCTAAATTAAAAGAACAAAATTGTAAAATAATGATTTTATAAAAATGTTCTAATCTATATAACTACACATTCCTTTTTCATAAGCGATATGAAAAAATTTTGAAAAGTCACTAATTAATTATAAATCATCTTCAAAAATTAAAATCTTAGCTTAAAGATCATAGAAGTATTTTTCTCATTGCCAATTGTTAATTACTCTAAATTTAGATTGTTTATCATTTTTTATCTTGCGCAAAAAATAATTTATTATAATATATGGATTAAAAAAATTAAATTCTTAAAAATTTTAATCTATTTTCTATCATTTTTTTATAAATTAAGATTTCTTAATAATATAATATATAAAGTAATTAATTAATAATCATCTTATATGTCATCAGGGTATTAGTTTAATAATATCATAAATAGTTAAATACTTCAGCGATGATTCCCACTTGAAAAGGGGAAAAAATTATCTCTTTTCGCAAAAAAAAAAAAGAAAAATGGTACATACAATTTCAAAGTTAAAAATTTTGTATTGCATTAGAAATTCAAAATTCAAATATTATTGCTTTTCTTTTTTTTACTTTTTAAAGATTCTTGTATGAATAAAAAAATATATTATATAGATTTATAGTTTTGAAAATTTTAAATTTTAAGAAGATAGCTTAATTGCAATAATTTTGAAATTTTTGGATTATGTAATATTTTTTAAGGATATTTTTTTTAATTTATATAAAATTACCTGTTGATAACTTATTAATAATATTTTATTATAATTTTTTTACAAGATACAACACTTACAAGTTCAAATACTCAATTAATAAATTTTAATAAATTGAGACATCAAGGTGATTATTGATTTATAAGATATAAATATGAGCTCAAAACCGAAATATTGGTATATATATGATAAAGTGATTACTAATAATTAATATTTAGCTAATTGGTAAAAGTAACTTCATCTAACCATGAGACAATGGTTCGAATTTGGCAATCATGAAAGAGGGTTTTGTATGAAATGCCTTTTTATTTTTTCAAGGTTAGAGATAATACGAAGAATGAATCGGGTTTAATAATTTATATTAATTATTACTAAAAAGTTAGAATTGGTTTAGTGGATAGTTAAACCTAAATTATTATATATGTATATATTTTTTATATATTTTGAAATATGAGATTGCTTATTAATATGAATCACTAGACAAATTGTCTGGTCAATTGTCTGTCTCTATCAAATACATCACCTTGCCTCACGGTTTTTATTTTAAATAGATCATTCAAAATTTATTAATAATTGCTCCAAATCCAATGCTTTTTCGTTATTATTTTTATTCTTAATTTGCATGCACTCTAGGGAGTTTATGCCAATGCGCATTGCATTTTTTAATTTGTCCATTATCCATGCCCATATTCGTGTGTGTGGTATGACTGTTTTCTCTTTCTAGTATCAACAAATACCAAGAATAAGAGAGTGTAGATATGGCCTTGAAACCTTCTCAAAACCCATTTTGGAAGTGAACTTACAGCACAACTATTTCATAGCTATGATGCAAAATTTTCAGAGCTTTTCTCAACCACAACTGTTAATGATTTTGCTATTGGATTGTTTATCCTTCTCAACTGACATCTTTGAATAAAAACAAACTCTCCTATATATTTAACAACTCATATCAAGAATTCAATTCAATTTATGTCTTCTAAATGATAGAATTCGTTTGAATTTTAATAAAATTTAATTCAATCAATGATGATACAATTCATACCTTTGAAGTAATAGAATTCATAATTTAAATTTTATTACTTATAATGATTGAAAAGTATATATATATATATATATATATATATATATATATATATATATATATATATATATATATATTTCGCATTTTATCTTTATATAAAAAGAGTTGTATTTAATTTAAACGAAATTAAAATATTTTAAATTTTTAATAATGTATTTCACCAAATGAGATAAGGATTTTAATTTATGAAATGGAAAATGTCTCAACCACCATTGAAAGTGTATAATTTGTGTGTACATATGCCAGTGCAAAATAGTTCCTGCCATTTGTTTTGGTCTCAACGTATTAGTCATCAGTAAAAAACAGATAAAAGAAAGAAAGAAAGGGAGAGAGAGAGAGAGATGGCAGAAACTTTTTCCATGACTGGTGGCGATGGCCTTTACAGCCATGCTAACAACTCAACAAGACAGGTAGTATATATTTCTCCTTTTCTTGATTCTTTTTTACTAATTATTTTTCTTTGATAATTAATTTTATGATTTTGAGTATGAGTTATACATAGTTATTGTATAGCTTAATTATTTGATCTTGAGGTTCTATTTATTATAAATAAATTCTATATAAAATTGATAAATTTATTTATTAGAATTTCGTGTTCAAAACTAGTTAATTGATTGAAAACCCAATAAAAGCTAAAAATGACAATTATTTTTCTAATTTTGTCATGTAGAAAGAAGATGCAGAAGCAGCAAAATCAATGTTGATTGAGGGGATAATTGAAAACCTTGACATAGAAAATATTATTCTTTCAACTAAATTTACAATTGCAGATATGGGTTGTTCAATAGGACCCAATACTTTCATTTCCATGGAATACATAATAGAAGGAGTAACAAGGGCATACAAAATCAAAGGCAATTCTAATATCTTGCCAGAATTTCAAGTATATTTCAATGACCATGTTTCAAATGATTATAAAGGTAAGTAAATTTGTATCCTAATTAAAGCTTAAATTAAAAAAAAAAAATCAAAAGCCATGTTCAATTATTTTATACAACTTATATAGTGCAATTAAAAAGTACAGAAGTCAAATATAAAAATCCAAAAGCTTAGAGTTAATTCAGAGATGGCGCTTGAGAAGGATAAACAATCCAGTGACAATGAAATACATTTACATACCTCATTTGCCCTATCTAATATATATATATATATATATATATATATATATATATATATATATATATATATATATATATATATATATATATATATATATATATATATTAATGATTCTAATAATGAGGCTTTGACATTAATTAGTAGACTTGAGGGACCAGTTTTGGTCAGTGTGGCATTAGCAAACTCATGCTTGATGAAATGAAAGCATTAATTAATTTACTTTTCATAAATGACTGAAATTCTCCTGCTTCTAATACTATATTTGTTCAGGAAATAGTCAAGAAATAGAATAACTATTTTATATGAAATAGTTATTTTAAGTTTTGATTCAAATTTTAGACAAAAAAAATATTAATTTCATAGAATTGTTATAAAATAAAGAACAATTATAAAGAATAGAGAAAAGAGAGAATAGAAAAGAGAATAAATTTCTGTATATTATTTCATTGACTATAGCACCTATTTATAGGTGTAAAAAGTTACAGAAATAGGATCAAATATAGAATTTTATTTACATAAGAAAACTATTTATAGAGATAATGATAGATATCCAATTATATCATACTACTCAAATATTATTATCAATATTATCACAACAAGAATAACAACTTTATAATTTTTATGGAATATATATTTCACAAAAAATTAAAGAATTGATATTTTTTAGATTATGAAATAGATTATTTCTATTTTTACGCTTAAAAAATATTAACAAATCCAAACTCACTACAATAACTTTTTTTATTTTCAGATTTTTATTTTTATTTTTTTTAAATTTTAAGTCAAATAAAAAATTTATTTATTATGCATTTATATTATTTCTTAAATAAAATTTAGTAAAATTATATTTAATTTTAATATTAATAATAAAATTAATTTATGAGAATATTATGGTCATTTATATAGAATAGAATAATTATTTTATACTATGAATTAAATTATAAAATTAGAATAATTATTCTACTTCTTAAAAATAATTATTATATTCTTTATATATTTTATTCCGCAAACTAAACTTAACCTAAAAGTATTAACTATTATAAGATTATTTCAACTTCTACCTCCAATCACATTTCAATAAAATTAGTGATTAAAATCTATTAAATTAAGGATAATTTTGTTTTTCTTTTTAAGGACAATTATAGTTTTCTTTTCAACATTTGACCAAATTATTCGGTAATATGGAGATTAATGCAATTGTTGGGAGCATGATAGAAGAAACTTTAATTCTTGACTTATGACAAGAAGCATAAAATGAAGGACGTGACAAGAATGACATACGTGAATTGCTTAGCCAAAAATTATGAATTGATTGCTTATGTTTGACATTTTTTTTTTATCAGTACACCTTATCCATCAAAAGCTCCAGAAAAAAAAGTAAATTTAAGAGGTACTTATGGAAATAGACATAACATTTCATTTGATATTCGATAAAGAAAAACTTCAAGTCATTTTAAGAATTATTCATTTGAAATCAAAAGGAAAAAGGAAAGATCATGCTTTTAGTAGTAGAAGAAAAAAATTGTTTACATAATCACGAGACTTCTAAAGAAATGTTAGAATATTATTCTTATCATCAGTTATCAAAAAAAATAAGAAAATTAAGAATATCACCTCATCAAATCGTCACTATTTCGACTAAAAAAATCCAAGTCTTAGGCAATCTCTAAAACTGTGTATAATGCAAAAAAAAAAAAAAAAAATATATATATATATATATATATATATATAGAGAGAGAGAGAGAGAGAGAGAGAATTTGAGATATCATACTATGATTTAAGCATTATTGGAGGAATTAGGAGGTGGTGAGTTTGTATACAATTTTAAGCACAACAAAAAAAAATGCCTTGTGTTGAAAAATACTCTATCATAATTTTTTTTTTGATAAAATAAATCTCATTCTTTTTTATTTTTTATTTTGAATCATGATCCTTTATGAAATAAAGAAAGTCTCAACCACCAATGAAAGTAATTTGTGTGTACACAACAACTTGGTAGATCATGACATGCTCCACTGTGCAAATAGTTCCCTCCATTTGTTTTGTTTTTAACATATTATTAATCATCTGTAAGAGACTTTCTTGAGGAAAGATAGAGACAAAAATTCAGGGGGAAAAAAAGAAAGAACAACACAAAAACAAAATAAAAGAAAGAAAGATAGGGAGAGAGAGAGAGAAACAGAGAGATGGCAGAAAATTTTCCAATGACTGGTGGCAATGGCCTTTACAGCTATGCTAACAACTCAACTGGACAGGTACTTCTCCTTTTCTTGGTTTTCTTTAATAATTAATATTCATCTATGTAAAAAGAGAGATTTGTGGTCTTTTGTATCTGGAAGTTAATTTTATGGTTTTGAGTATGAGTGAGAGTTATTTTATAGCTTAATTCTTTGATCTTGAGGTCCTATTTATTATAAATAAATTCCATATGAAATTCATAAAGTTATTTAGAATTTCATGTTGTCATTCTTACTAATTTATAATATGAATGGAAATATTTGTTTTAATCTAATAAATTAAATGGTATATTAATTGTATTTGAGTTCTATTCTATTTTTATATTTGAGTTCTATTAATTTAACATAATTATGAAAATTTTCATTTTTATGCAATAATATGGGAATATATTTTAGTTTGACAATTCAATGTTACTGTGAAATTGATGATAAACTCGTTCATTACTAGAGTCGTTTCTAATTGTGTTGTTTTTTTAATTTAACCTTTTCGTCGAAACTCAATTTGTTAGGAAAAATTAAATAAATGAATTTAATTTATTGGTATTAAAGTCGTCTCTAAAATGCTGGGTCTCCAGTTCAAGCTCTTAATAGAAACTGAATTTACCAAAAAAAAAAAAAACTAATAATCTGATGTTCAAAACAAGTTAATTGATTGAAAACCCAATAAAGGCAAAAAATGACAGTTAATTTTCTAATTTTTTGATGTAGAAAAAAGCAGCAGAAGCAGCAAAATCAAAGTTGATCGAGGGAATAATTGAAAACCTTGACATAGAAAATATTATTCCTTCAACCAAATTTACAATTGCAGATTTCGGTTGTTCAATAGGACCCAATACATTCATTTCCATGGACTACATTATAGAAGGAGTAACAAAGACATACAAAATCAAAGACAATTCTAATATCTTGCCGGAATTTCAAGTATATTTCAATGACCATATTTTAAATGATTTCAATACTCTATTTGCTAATCTTCCTTCAAATAGGAAATATTTTGGTGTTGGAGTTCCAGGGTCTTTTCATGGCAGATTGTTTCTAAAATCTTCTCTTAATTTAGTCTATTCTGCAAGTGCACTGCACTGGCTTTCAAGAGTACCTCAAGAATTAAGTGATTTAAGTTCTCCAATCTGTAATAAGGGTAGAATTCATTATGCAAATGCACCAAATGAAATTGGTGAAGCCTATTTTGCTCAATTTGCAAAGGACATGAATTCATTTTTAGGTGCTAGAGCAGAAGAGCTTGCTCCTGGTTGCTTAATGGCAATTCTTATTCCAGGACGTCCTAATGGAACTACTCCTTCACAATTTTCAATTGGACATCTTTTTCATCTCATGGAATCTTGCCTATTAGATATGGCAAATGAGGTATGTTAATGTATTTCATAATCATGATTATTTGAATTCTGCAGCTATGAAAATCTTTGCTTACAAACTAATGGATGAAACTAATCAAAACAAGTCATCTTTTTATTATTTTGTATTCTATTCTTATGCCACAATGAAAATAAGAATTTGTCCTCATTTACAAATACCCTAGTTCTGGTGTGACCTGTTTAATTTTGAACGGAGATGAATTTAGTATAGTGTGCCAAAAACTATACCGTGATACCACTTTACTGATGAACAAAAAAAAATAAAGACATTTAACCAATTCATGATTCCTATGTCCAGTTTTTTACCTCTTTTTTTCTTCATATATAAGTTATCATCACATTAGATAGATATATACACCCAATAAGACTTACTTGCGTTGCTATATGTACAAAAGATACCAGTATGGTGGTTGAAGTTTTTGATTTATCTTTTTTTTTTTTAATAGCTCTTAAAAGAAATATATGATTTCATTAATTGTTTTTCCGCTTTGTATTAATTTTTGTAGGGAATAATAAGCAAGGATAAAATAGATTCATTCAACTTACCTTTATACAGTCCTTCAGCAGAAGAGGTAAGATCTTTAATAGAAAAAAATGGCCATTTTGGCATTGCAAAATTGGAAGAAATACCTTTAAAATCTGTCGTCAAAATACCAAGTACAGGAGAGTGTAGATGTGGGTCTGAAAACCTTCTCAAAACCCACTTTGGAAGAGAGTGTACGAGAGAGTTTTATGAGAGATATGATGCAAAATTTGCAAGACTTTCCTCAACCACAGATTATAGTGATTTAGTCATTGAATTGTTTATCCTTCTCAAGCGCCATCTTTGAATTAATTATAAGCTTTTGGATTTTTATATTTGGCTTCTGTACTCAATAAGTTGTATAAAATTGTGTTGATGTGAAATTGAATATGGCTTTTGATTTTTTTTTTTTTTTAAATTTAGCTTTCATTAGGATTTGAATTTACAAACTCTGAAGATGATTTCATTATTCATTTGTAGCTTTTGGATATGTAATTTTTTTTGTAATTATAAATTAGTGATTCTAATAATGAGATGTTGACATTAATTAGTAGACTTGGTCGAAATGGCATTAGCAAAATCATGTTTGATGAAATGAAAGCTTTAATTAATTTACTCTTCATAAATGACTAAAATTCTCCTGGATACTTAAAAAATATGTTTTTGGTTTTAAGGATAATTTTTCTATATGAATGGGAAGATATTTCAGAGATCATGTATCCGAAGATCTCAACTAAATAAGAAATATAATTTTTTTTATCAACGTTTGACCAATTTATTTGGTAAAACAAAAAAGTCTACTTGTCTTTCAAATGTATAAACAAAATTCATATTTATTTATTTGTATTTTGAAAATCATAAGATTGTTCTTGATTTAATTTTATTTAATTATGATAAGGATAAAATTTAGATATTTCTTTTGGGCTTAGTTGGGTCTGGTTGACATCAAGACCAAACTCTCAAAAAATTTAATTGCACTCGGTTAAGTCCAATAAGATTTATGCTCATGTGGGATCCATGGAGGTCCATCACTCTCACATTAGTCCAAGAAAATTTATTTGAGCACTCCTTCGACTATACTCCTTCGACTATAAACTTTCTACAATCCAAATTCCCAAAGACGAAAAGCTCATATGTCACAAAGAGCTCCACAATAAAAAAAGTGACTTATCACATCCTTGGCTCCAATCCAACTACTATCTTTATGTCATATATAGGACGGCTCGTAAGACCACATGTGAGATGCAAAGTCTTGACAGTCCAAACATAGCCTAATTCGTTATAGCAGGGCATATCTCCTAATCACATCACTCAACCGCCAACTAAGAGAGAGAATTCACCAAGTATAAAAGACCCAAGATACCATTAAGTCCAAGTAGTTGATTCTCCAATTTCTCTGCTCCTTTTTTTCTCTCAAATACTTTCTAAATCTACAGGAAGTCATTTCCTTTCTCATGACCAAGATCTCCATAGTTGTCACTAACTTAAAGCATTGGAGTAGCCTTGCCAAGCCTCCTTTGATGTTCTTTTCCTTTTACAAGCTAAACCGAAGAAATCTCTCAAAAAATGAATCCAAAATCCAAAATTCAGCCCAGTGTTCTCTTTGAAGATCTTACATTGATCAAATTATATATTTTATTAAGTTCATTAACAAACTCATCAAGTTAATATAATAAAAGAATATTTTATTATACTAATATTTTATTTAGAGTGCTAAATTGAACTTGGAATAAAATTCTCTATATAAGTTTGGCTATTTACAGCCAAATGGTATAAATTATATTAGAAAGATATTATTATGATTAATTGATTGATTGATTGTTTGTTCTACTTTGTTAAAGTTAGCTAATTGGAATATATTGTTTCAATTTTTTATGTGACTAAAGATTAACTTTTTTATAATTTATCAAGAAATTATTGGAGCAAATAGTTCCAACTAATTAAAAATGGACCACTTTTGTATGCCTTTATATATATATATATATATATATATATATATAATTCATAAATCATGATTCATGACAAAATAAAATCATTATAAAAGAAGCTATTGTTAGTTCAAGGAAAGATAAGAGAGAGGGAGAGAGAAAGAAAGAGAGAGAGAGAGATCCAATTAAAGAATAATTAGCAGCAATGGAGAATGGCAATTTATCTAAGACATATCCAATGAATGGCGGAAATGGCCCTCATAGCTATGCCAAGAACTCATGTTACCAGGTATATTTATTATTAATTTTTTTTTAGAATTCTTTTAAATTCTTAATTTTTACATTATGGGGTAGAAATTCAACCATTGAGCTAGTAACTCAACAACAACAGATTTTTTAGGTGGGAGGCCTCTTTATGCAAATGTTATTGAACTAATTCAGTTTTTTTTTTGCAGAGAGGAGCCATTGATGCTGCAAAAGGACTTATTGAAGAGGCAATTATTGAAAAGCTTGATATCAAAACTTTTTCTTCATTCAACAATACCTTTCAAATTACAGACATGGGTTGCTCTATAGGGCCTAATACCTTTATAGCAATTCAAAACATAATTGAAGCTATACAGAACAAGCATCAATGCCATGGATTATCGCTAGAGTTCCAAGTCTTCTTCAATGATCATTCTTCCAATGATTTCAATACTCTCTTCACTTCACTTCGTTCCAACAGGCAATACTATGCCATGGGCGTGCCAGGTTACTAGTATATTAAAAAAGCTTTAACACATCTGTGAGATTTGGTTTAGTAGTATTACTATCATTTGAGGACAGAAAAATCTTAAATTTAAGTTTCAATCAGAGTTAAATTTATTAAAAAAAAATAATGCCATTTATCAACAATATAAGATAAGACTCATTTATATTATTATAAAAGTTAAAAAATCTTACACAAAAATGTAACAAATAATATCAAGACTTAATATAGTATATGGTTAGTGTCTAAATCCACTCATTAATTTAGGCATTTGAATTGGATTTAAAATTTCTCACATTATATTAGAATTAGCTATGCACCCCAATCTTTCTATGCTTTTTTATGTTCTGTCACGCCTATGTGTGTTAGTAGGATTAGATACATATGCGAATATGAATCTATTTAGCCATCAATCTACTTGTGCTACATGTTATTTAAGAGTTTAGTATATGTTAAAAGAGAGTGTTAGAATTTAAAAGATTCGACATAAAAATATAACAAACAGTGTCAATGCTTAATATAATATTTAGGTTTTATTACTCAATAGCTTGGACTTTTAAATTGGATTCAAGATCTATTATCTAGTATCAGAGCCGATTTTAATTACACCTTAATCTTCTTGCATTTTTTTGTGTTATATCATGCCTACAACCTGCATCATTAGGAGATGTTAAAGTTAAAAGATCTCACGTAGAAATATAATAAATAACATGTGTCAAGAGGAGGTGATCCTCAGTCTATTTCTATATATGCTAATTAAGAGTTTAACGTATCAAAAGAGGGTGTTAAAAAATCACATGTTATAAAAATATTACAAATAATATCAAAACTTAATATAATGTATTAATTTAGATTTTTAAGTTAGATTTGAGATTTGTCACGAAATTTAACTATGCTCTAGTGATTCGCGATAGACCTAGTATAAGCAACATTTATCTTATAATATAATGTTTTAATTCTAATTAATTAATGTCATTCATGAGTAGAGTTTGTTTCCTTGAAACTAATTTTAAGTTTCAATAAAATTAATTGTGTTTCTTTTATAAAAAAAATGTGATTTTTTTTTTTTTGTATCATCTTAATTTTTTCACCTTATTCAACACTATTTTGTTTATCATCATCTCTTTAAAAATGTAAATTACTTTCTTAGATAGTTATTATATACTAATAATACTATGATATCACATTAAGTTGTTAAATCAAAGAAAAGAAATGAAATGAAGAGTTAATGTGTGGAAAAAATCTCACATTAAAAAATACAAAAATATGTAAAAGGTTTATAAATAAGTTAGAACAAACCAATTGATTTTGTGCAAAGTGAGTTTCAATATCTGCCCACTTATAAATCCATCTGTGTTTGAGTCCATAAACTTTCTTATGGTATCAGAGCAGTATTGATCCCTGGCATGTGGGCGATATTCCTAGGTGGCTTGAGATGAGACTACCGTATGCTGTCAAGTGTCAATTGGGTCAAACCCGATAAACAAATTACCTAGTTGCCACTTGAGGAGGGAGTGTTAAATTAAAGAAAAAAAATGAAATGAAGAGTTAATGTGGGGAAGAAATCTCACATTGAAAAAATACAAAAATATGTAAAGAGTTTATAAGTAAGTAGGTGTTGGACTTAGTACAAGTCAATTAGTTTTGTACAAAGTGAGTTTCAACATCTGCCGACTTATAAATGCATCTATATTCGGGTCCATGAACTTTCACAACATCAAGTGATACAATATTAAATTAATAAATATAAAAAATTAATCAATGATTAGAATATATATATATATATATAAGTGGAGACGAGTTCATGGATTAGACCTAAAATTTGAAAAATATCAAATTTTCTAAATGTTCAACTTGTAATTTTCTTCACAAATTAAAGCACAAGACTAGATTAATGAACATGTTTAGCTATAAGTAATGTTGTAGAATTAGGACAAATTAGAGTAAAACTTACAACCTCTCTATTTATAAAAGAGAAACAATTAAAAATAATCTCTTTTTATAATAGGAGAAAATAATCTCATTGACTCTCTAATATTTCTCTTACTAAAAACTCTCTCAACCTATAAATTCTCTTTATTGCTTAGAGAATTTGGGATGCTTGAATGAGGAGGATAGATATAACTTGCAAAATGCAAGCCATGTTTTATTGTCAAATATAGAGGCACAAATTCGGTGCCTCTATATTTGACTTATAACCACAACAAGTAAAACATATTAAAGAAAATTTTCCAATGCTAATTGAATTTGGCTTATATTTTTAAATGTAGGTTCTTTTCATGGTCGATTATTTCCCAATGCCTCTCTTCACATTGTCCATTCTTCATATGCTCTCCAATGGCTTTCTCAAGTGCCAAAAGAGGTAATGGACAAAAGCTCTCCAGCTTGGAATAAAGGGAGAATCTATTATTCTAGTGCAGGAGATGAAATTGTGAAGGCTTACAAAGATCAGTTTGGTAAAGACATGGAATGTTTTCTTGATTCTAGGGCAAAAGAAGTTGTTCCTGGTGGATTGGTTATGCTTACATTTCCAGGCCGCTTGAGTGGATGCCCTCATTCTCAAGTTTTTTCCAACGTAGCAAATGATATCTTGGGATCTTGCCTCATGGACATGGTTAATAAGGTAAGGAGAAACTCTTTTTTAAACTACTTACATAATGACTAAATCTTATTTATGCTGAATGCATACGCCAATTCAATAAGATAAAAATATATAAAAGCAAAAAATGAAAAAAATCTGAGATGAACCTAGTTCATCACATCATATTATGAACTATCAAATCATGATTTTTTTATTTTAAATAATAATTATGTATAAGGTGAATGTGGTAATTAACTATCTGAATTATAAGGTATGTATTGTAATTAAAGTAATAGTGTCTAATATGATAATTAATAGCCCATGATTTAATGTGGTGAATCTAGTTCACCTAAGAATTTCTCAAAAAAAATGGTATTAATGTCTTTTTGACATAAGAGTCATATTGACTAAAATATCTCATTACTCATTGGTTTAATATATAAGATAAACCTATGCACTTGGTTCTATGCACTTGGTGTACGTAAGAATTTTCGGCTATATAGTAACCTTTTTAGAATAATTAATTTAAAAAAATTACAATTCACACCATTTTAAATATTGATAGCAATATAATGCATGCAATTTTCATTTTTTTCTTTTTGCCATTGGACTAGGAGCCTATAGGGTTTATGGTAAATATTGATGAGGTGTTTGAAATAACAAAAATTCATTGATTTAGTGGTTTTATGAGGCAGGGATTCATAACTGAAGAAAAATTGGATTCATTTAATATACCAATATATTTTACCTCTCCACAAGAATTAGAAGCAGCAGTAGAAAGTAATGGATGTTTCAGTATAGAAAGATTAGTGAGCATACCCCAAAAGAAGACTGAAGATAGTATTTTAACAAAAGCAAGAGTAATATCTTCTCATGTAAGAGCAGGCCTGGAGCCACTTTTGAAGGAGCATTTTGGACCTTTGATCATGGATATTCTCTTTGATTCTTTTGTTAAAGAACTCCAAAATTCTGCAGTTTTTCAATTTGGGGTGGCATGTAGTTTGTTCTTATTACTTAAACGCAAAGCAAATGATTAGAAAATGTATACTACATTTTTTTTTTAATTTTATAAATCAGTCAAATTCAAATGAGATATTTCTATTTTAGAAATAATCTAATATTATTAAAATTAAAGGCTCGCCGATTTTGAAAATGTTATTTCAATTTATATAATTCAGACCTTTAATGATTATTTTTTTTTAGTTTTAATATTTGTTTAATAGATTCAAATTATTATTTATTCTGTCGGATGTTAAAATTATTTTTTGCTAAACATAATTAAAATGGTATTATTAATTTTAATCCGTGGTTTTGTGAAGGTGTCCTGTTTTTAATCCGTTATATTTATCATGCCTAAAATACAAATTTATAGTATTGATTAATTTTTTTAATTAAAAAAAAGAACTTAAAAGTGCATAGTATATTAAAATGGTATTATTAAAGAAATTAAATTAAATTGAAGTACATCTTGGGCTACAATGAGTTGAATAATACGATGTGGCATGATGAAGGTTTCTTGCTGGGACCTATTTGGGCCAGAGGAGATACTTACACACCGTTTCCATTTGAATTTTAATAGTAATTTATTTATGATTTTTTTTTTTTTTTGAAAATCTTTGAGACAGTATTTAAAATTGAATAAATGATTAATAAATTTTAAGAAAATGGTAGTTCTAATTAGTTATTTAAAAAAATGTAATTATAATCACTTATATTTAAAATGATAGATTAAAGTTTTCAATTTTCTTTTATTCAATTTCATTTAGCTCATTTATTAATTATTTTCAATTGATTTTATTTCCCTATATAGCATAAGGTCTACTTAACCAATATTCCAATGGTTCTCATTAAATAAATCTTTTATTTTATTTTAACATTTGAATTTATTTTCTATAATAAACAATATATTTAGATTGAGAGAATGAAATTTATACAGTTCTTGAATTGTGCTAATTTCCAATATTTGGCTTTCTTTTTTTTGTTAAACAATCCATAAATTTTAAGCAATCCATGGATTTCACATTCTATCCAAATGTAAGATTTAAAATCCTATATGATTATTGAATTTTTAATAATCCTTTATTTTTGTATAAAAGGGAATGTGTTAATTTTTTTTATTTTTAAAATTACCTTTATAAATTCATGAATTTTTCTTTTATTCCAAACGAGATATTTTGAATATTTATATATTTCTCAATTCGTATAATGGACATTTCTTACATTTTAAATATTTTTTTTCATTTTATATTTTCTCAATATGAATGTGTTTAAAATATCAGTATGATTTTTTTTATTTAATTACAAGCATTTAGTTGTAGCTTTAGATATTAAATACTAATTTAAATATTAGTAATAAAAACCCCTCATTAATCATATATTTAAAAGGTTTTTCTTTTAATATTTTTGTTAATATTTTCTAAAAAATAAAATGTATTATGCATATAGCTAAAAGAAAGAAAACGAAGAAAAGGAAGCAACAAATTAGGCAAAATGGTTACCTCCAAAATAAAGATCCATCAAAAGGTGTAGAACTAAAATGGTCTCTCAAGCAGTAATATTATCCTCTTGTGTCCCTTCCTGGTGCTGGGTGGCTCTAAATTCATCTCAGGCCCCATTATCCTTCAAGCTCTCTATTTTTCCTCTCCATGCCAATGCCATTGCCACTACCTTCTCTCTCAGACCCAAAAGCCACTATCCCCTCAGACTCCAAAATTTGAAACCCAGAGCTACTCTTGATGAAAAAGATCCGATCTTGGAAGGAGGAGAAGAAGAAGAAGAAGTGCAGGCTCAAAGCAACCCAGTATGTTTTTTTTTTTTTCTTGAACAATTTTGGAACTTTTTTATGTTTTGGGTGATTTCTTATTAACTTTATAGAGGAAGATTTGAGTTCTATTTTCATATAGTTCTTTGTGGTTTAGGAAGTAGAAGAGAGTGTGAAAGTGCTCAAAAATGCTGCAAAGAGAAGAAAGGTTGCAAAAGAGGAGGTTTTGTCAGCTCTATCAGTGATTGAGAAGGCGAAGATTGATCCTTCTGGGTTTCTTGATACACTTGGTGGGTCAAAATCCCCTGGTAGAACCTGGATGCTTGTTTTCACTGCTGAGGTTGATACATAATTCATGTTCTTTGGTGTTGATTCCTGGTTTATCCGTTTTTGGTTAATTGTGCTAATTGTTGATTTTTTTTTATTTTTTTTTTTAATTTGTAGAAGCAATTGAAGGGTGGAAGTTACTTCCCTCTTACTGCTGTTCAGAGATTTGATGCTGCTGTAAGTTCTTTTCAGTCTCTAATATAATTTGTTTTTCTTCATATTTTATATGATTAAAGTTTCTGTTGTATGGAGGAAACAGAATTTTGGATTGTGTTGAGAACATTTATATTTCAAAGTGCTTTTGTTGGATTTTCTTATGTATAATTTATAAGAAAGTACTCCTCTTTTTAACCTTCAAATAACCCATTTGCATTAGTAGCACTGGAATCATTCCAAGGACTGTGAGGTTGCAAGTTTAAACTCCTGTTGGAGCCAAATTAAGAATCTGGGATTTGTCTTGATACTGCAATAAAGTGGATGAGAAGTGTTATCAATATGGGATATTTTATCTTTAACAACAAGGAATTTGTTTATCGTAAAGGGGTAAAGGCATAATAGTATTGTGATTTCTGCAATGAAATTTCTGTCAAATTTGCTTAATTCCCTGCTGTTGGTGTCTTGGTGATCATATAGAACCCTTCTTAAAATTTGAAAAATGATTAGGTTGAATGTTATGAACAAGTTCTTTCTTATCCCATGCTCGTGTATAAGAATTTTTCAGAATTTTCTCTAGTTCACCTTCCTAATCACTCGTGCAATACACAATTCAAATGTATTCATTTTGTTTCATTTTCGTGTTTGCTAAAGCATTCTTTGATTATGAACTTTCCAATGTTTTCATCTTTTTGACCACTTAATATCAACCAGTTAAAGACAGAAACACGAGTTTTGTTTCTTCTATTCAGTCTTAGATAGTTATGAAATCACTATTTGATTGCCAGGGAAAGAGAATTGAAAATGGAGTATATCTTGGGCCAATTGGATGCTTAACGTTTGAAGGCAGGTTTACATGGAAAAAAAGGATACTGGCCTTCATTTTTGAGTGCATTCGTATCAAAATCGGACCTCTGAACCCTTTGGAGATCAGTCTTGGCCGAAAGGAAGATAAAGAACCAAGCACCAAGGATCCTTTCTTTATCTGGTTTTACATTGATGAAGAAATAGCAGTTGCTCGAGGCCGGAGTGGAGGAACTGCATTTTGGTGTCGATGTCAACGTGTAACTACTTGATAATTGATTCAGCTTTAACTTTCCAGTTCTGCATATCCATAATCTGCATTCCTTGTAAGCATGATAATATTTTCCAACATATGTATATTCCTAGATATGCATCTAAACATCAAGTATACATGACTCTAAAGTGTAATATATCTCTCTTTGATGTAACAATTGTTTTGCTAGAAATTATGTACTAGAAAATAACATTGTTGCTATTGTATATGTTCATGATTGTGAGGTGGTTGTGCCCAAAAATTCTTAGAATTTTTAGTAGAAAACCCATCACCTGTAATATGCTTATCAACTATATCAAGAAATACTATTTGAGCATGTTCTTGTCCTTCAAGAAATTCTACAGAGGTTCTCTTTTCCATTTCTCTTCTGTGTACGAGCACTGAAAGTGCAGAGAGGACATCAAATCCTCCATGTAATCATTTGCTACCCTATTGAGCTTTACATACTATATTCTACCAGGAATAGATATACAATTGAGTGGGATCTCAGAAAGATTTCAAAATCCTAATTGTAATACACACTGAAGTATTTTCATTTCATTTAAGCCTTGATCATGGATCTGAAGAAATGGATTTCTTTATGGTGTTGTACTTTTATCTTGATTTCAACTATGATTTGTCTCACCTGTTAACCAATTTCATATATATATATATATATATATATATATATATATATATATATATATATATATATATATATATATATATATATATATATATATATATATATATATGTCATCAATTCATTTTCCATACATTCTTATTCAACAAATTTGATTTCAAGAAGATACAAACAAAGAAAACAGTCATAAAAAAATAAATTTAAAAAAAAAAAAAAAAAAAAAGGCAAAAGAAGTCTCAGCTAACCTTCAATTCTCTTTAAGTCATTTGCACAACTAGGAGCAAATATGATAAATTTAGGGATGGAAAGGCGTAATGGAACGAAATAATTAAATTTATTTTTATCATATATATCATTTCATTCCTGCTTATCAAACATAAACTTACTATTTGTTCGTAGCTAAGGAATGCATTTAGTTGACACTGCCAGTGAAGTAGTTAACAGATTGATCTCTTGGTGGAATGAATTCTTCAATCAGTGAAATTTCAATGAAGCTTTGAGTCCATTCATGAAGTGATGGAAATTCTTCATAATCAAGCAATTTCATGTCTCCAACTTCTTCAAAAACATTAAGCAAATAAGGGATCCAACCCATTGCTAGATCCCAATACCCAATCTTTTCTCCACTAATAAATTTCTTTCCTTTTATCTTCTCCTCAAGAAATGTAAATGATTCTTTTGCAGACTCCACAGCCTTGTCCTTTTCTACTCCTTTCCAACAAGCCTCAAATGTATCAATCAAACACTGCACTTAAAAGGTAAAACATAGAAAATAGAGAAAGACCATAACTATTTGTTCATGCCCACCTCAATCAATACATGTTTCATGCATATCTAAGGACTAGTTTGGCATTATCTGTGCAATTGGTTTGTCACCATGGATAAGCACAGGAACCTTCTTGTGGATAGGGTTATACTTGAGGAGAATAGGACTTTTGCTCCTTAAATCTTCTTTTAAGTATTCATATTCTACACCTTTAAGCTTCAAAGCCCATTCAATTATTGTGCAAAATAGGCTTGGAGAAGAGCCAATCAACTTCACTTCTTCATCCATATCAATACTTGTTTGATGCAAATTCTTTGAGTGAATTCTGAGTTTTACATAATGCACTTAGAGAGGTGAATTAGATTGTTTTTGCTTAGTCTTTGAAAAGTATGGACAAAGTAAAGAAAATAGTTTATTTCTTGAAAAGGACATTGTTTTTTGACATGTAAAAGAAGAGACAAAGTGCTATGCTATCTTTACACTAAGAATAGTCTAATAATAAGTATATATACGACTTAGATAATAAATTTAAGTTCAATTCTCATCTTAATGCTAAAAAAAGTGTTATACCACAATTGCCCAAAGAAATTATTAAAGTTAAAAAGATTTCAAAGCTAGATATAATTATTTCGATAAATTATATTAATAAAATTCATTTGATTGGAAAAAAAAAATTATTGAAACACTTGATTAATTAAAAAGATTTTCAGACATTCAAATAGAAAAAATACATTAAAAATTTGATTAATTTATTCCTAAATTAAAATAAAAAAATGACTGAAATATGTGCCATTTGCATACATTTTAGTCAAAATTTTAAATTGATAAATTCTATTGCAAATTAATAACTTTTAAATATAAAATACTTGGTTTTGAACTAATTTTACTTGTCCAAGGCATTGATTAAACATCTTATAACAAAGAAAATCAATATTAATATTTAAATAAAATATATATATATTTCATTATATACAAAGTCAAAAATTTAAAATTTCAACTATAATTTTAAAGAGTACTCTTTTCTAACAAAATTATTACATTAATTTATAACAGAAGAAATGTTACTTGATAATAACCAACTTCCTTCTTTATCTCACCATATATAAAATTATTACTAATAAAATTAAGGAAACTGTTAGTTGTGATACAAAATTCTAAATGAAGGTGGGAGGTGAAAACTCCAATTTTATTAAACTATTTGCACCAATTTCATTGTCGATGGTTGCAATCTATAAGATAAGAAATGGAAGGAAATTTTTCTTTAAAGGAAGGAGAAGCAAATGTTGTAGCATTGAAGGATTGGCTCTTTATATATATATATGGGAGGGCACATTGCGCCGTGGACCACACAACAGGGAATAGTCATTCTCTTACACTTGTCATAAATACGAAATCTCACCTATTATAGAGAGAGGACATGAACCAAAAATCACTCACTTATAAGAGCAGATGCTCTTGTCTAAGGCTGAGTATGGTTAAGTCCAATATGAGAATTTGAAAATCTCCAGAATTATATTGAATTTCGGGGATTTTAATCTCAGAGGATTCAGAACTAGAAACGAAATAAAAATTTTTTATATTGTATTATTTTGAAAATTTCGGGATAATATAATTTGGATATCGGATATTTCGGTTCCAATTTAATCTAATCTAAAACAAAACAGAGATTCAGAAAAAATGTATTTAATAATTAATTTCTTATAACTAACCGTACTGTTTTAAGTTTTATTTTTTTTTATGAAATTTAGGTTTAATAAATTAATATATTATATTAATAATTATAATATATTATTAAATGATTATATTAATAAATTAATACATTATGTTAATTATATATCAAAACTATATATTAATAGTTTTCATGATATAATTGTATATACTACTTAAAGTTAATACATAATTTCTTATAATTAATTTATAACTTTTTATACAAACTATTAATTATCTATTACAAATACTTTTTTATTGACAACCTATTACACAAATGTTAATTAATAAAAAAATATTTTTCAATATTATAATATTAGATACCAATAAAAGTTAATTAATCAAAAACTTTATTAGTATTACATAAACTTTATTAGTACATCATATTTTCTTATTATTACTCATTAATTAGTCATAATATATATTAAAAGTTTTTATTATAAAACATATAAGTAGTGAATTAAAAATTTTTAATTATAATATGTGATTATATCTTAGTATTATTAAAACTTAATCCACGTTATATTACTAATTTTTCATTGATATAATTTTAATGAATCTAATATTTAAATAAATTATATAAATATTAATAATTATATTCCATTGAGTTAAGATATATATATTTTTAATTATAGATTTATAATTTATTTAAATTTTATTTTCATATAATTTTAATATAATTTGATAACTGTTATAATGACATATATATAATCTTATAATTTTTGTGTTATCTATATATTATATACTTAACATTATTTATATATTATAAATAAAAAACTAAAAAATTTCAGTTATTTCGATCCAATATAATTCGGTATAGTTCGGTTCAATTCATTTCAATTCTCGGTCTGGATATACATTCATCTCCAGAACCGTACCAAAATATTTTACTTGGTCCAATTCTATTCGGAGAAAGTAAAAAAGTTAACAGTTCGGTTCAGTTATTCGGTTCAATTAGAAATTTTTAATTTCTGTACTTAGCCCTACTCTTACCACTTATATATATATATATATATATATATATAGTTTTTAGTGTTAGTTATATTAACTTGATATATTTTAAAATATCCTATTTCCAGTCACTTACTGGGCTAGTGATTTAAGCCGAAGGCCCTAAGAATGTGGTGACCAGAAGGAATTTAAGCAGAAAACAGGGTGCTTTCTTCCTTTTCCACTCTTTTTTTTTTTTTTTTTTTTTTTTTTCTTTGTAATTTCTCCATAGCCATTGGTGACTGACTATGGTGAAAAAGCATAGATTTTTTTGCATTTCGAATTTCTTGATCCTTTCCCTACTCCCTTTTTCTACTGTCTTTTTTTCATTTTTATTTGTTTAGGTTTTGGATTTTTCTTTGCAGTTTCAAGTCTGAGGTTAGGTGTTGAGATATTCTCTTTGCTTATTATTATTATTATTAATTATTGTTATCATCTTTAGCCTATATTAAAATTTTAAAATTTTGATTCTTGACTGTTTTTGCTTGATTTTATAAATTGATAAAAAAGAAAAAAGGGAAAAAGTTTGTGTTCATTGAACCTTTGATTATGTTGACCCAATATAATTTTGAAGGTCAGAGAAGTGTCTTTCAATGGAATTTGCCTCTGGGTCTTCTTTGACTTGTGTTTTTTAATCAAGTTTCAGAGGCTGGGTATTGCCAAAACTGAGCTCAGGAGAAAACGGTCTGTATTGTAATTTTGTCAAATCCTTGTATTCAAAACTTTCTGTATTTTAATTTTTTCAAATCCCTGTATTCAAGACTTTTTTTTTTAAAAATTTAATTTTCTGTTCTTTTTTAATTTCTGTTAGGTGTTTAGTCAATTCTTTGTTGTTTCTATGGATATGTGAATTTGAATTTCTAATTGCAAGCTTCTTCTGTGTTTCATTCTAGGCTGTGGGCAGGAGTCTTTTTCATTGTAATTTTTTTGCAGCTTCTGAATGACATTGGTTTTCTGTGCTCAATTTTTTTCTTTTACCCATTAAAAGGTGATTAACCTTCAATTCTATGCAAATGCTTTGAGCCTTTGACAAACTTTTAGTCAATTTAGCATGTTCTTGGCATTATGAGACTAATTGCTTAGAAAGTTCTTGGACATGTTCCAATATGTTTGCACCTTTTAAGAATGATACTCCCAGGAAATTCTAATATAAATGCCATAAAATTTCAGAAGCCTCCTATGCATATTCAGAATTAGGTGGGCTGATATTGGAATTATGTGTGGAAAATCATGGGTTTTTAAGTTTAAATATTAAAGAAAGCAGCTACGTGTTTTAACTCTATTGATCGAGGAATGTTCTTTAATGTTTTCCATTGTTTGATGGAAGATCTGACTGGGGAAATGCTCCCCTGCCCTGTTGAAGGGGGGGGACATAGGATATTTGTTTCTTTCTGCTTATTTTTATTTGATCTGTCTCTTATATTTCATATTAACTTGAAGTTCAAATTTAGTGTGATTCTGATCATGTAACATTATAACTGCAGTTCAAGTGATAATAAGCTCTTTTCTTACCTGTGAAATTCAAGGAGATGAGTTGTCTAATGGCAGCTTGGGTGGGTGGGTTTATGCTGGAGCGTGCTAGCCTCAAGGCTGCATTGCTTTAACAAAAGAATGAAGCATTTATTCTTTGGAGACAATTTTTTCTACTAACAGCCTGTTTACAACAAATAAATTAAAAATGTAGAATTCATTTGTAAATGAATTCTTTGGAATAGCACAACTTAAATTGAATTCCAAGTTTTTATTTTTAAAGCAAATTTAGAATTGAGTTATTTTTGTTCTTATTTACTAAACTATCCTCAATATACCAATATTATTGGAGAGTAAGACAACGAAAAAAGTAAATATACCTCATATTTATAATTAAAATTTAATTTTAAAACATAATGAAAAAATTTAGTTGAGATAGAGAAATAAAAGGAAAAAAAAAAAAAAAGAAAAATTTGAGAAAGGGAATGGAAGGGAGAGGAGGGAGAGAGAGAGAAAGGAGAGACGGAGAGAGAGAAAAGAGTAAGAAGAGGAGAGAGTGAGAGAAGGAAACCGATAACTCTTATTTTGTTAGTTTTATGGATTTTTTTTTTTTTTGAAATTCCATTTATTTTGATAGAATTTGATTTAGTTATGTTCAATTGCATAGAATTGAATTCTTAGAATTCAAAATGTTGTTGCAAATAGGCTGTAAATGTGGAAATAGGGAAGTAATTTTATCCATTGAACTACATGTATATGCATGTGTGCACCATTCAGGTCCCCGAAGTATCTAAGATGCAACTGGCATCAAGGGCACTCGCTAAAAAAAAAAATAGAAAAGTCTGCTTCTTGTTAAATATTTTTATGTTTGTTTGAATTGGTATAATTTTCTGTCATTTTTCAAGAGATTATAGGACAATATATTAATAGTGTTAATGAAGGCATGCAGGAACATTAGTAAGTTTTCCAAGCATTACACAAGTCAAGATGATCACACCAATGAAAACCAGAAACAAGGGAACAAATTAGGTGGATATGTGGAACACAGACTGGTCTTAGTTTGCTAATTTACAAATATTGATTACATGGCTACTCTAACCCAACTACTATTATTAACAAATGAGATATTGACACATCGTGTGAACCGTCTGAATTTATGTGTTGGCGTCCTGTGACTAACTATTTTTGAAAAAAACCTACATTGCTCACCTTTTGACATTTGAAATAAATCCAGGTTGAGAGTGACATGCTTTATTATAAAAGTTTTGAGTGTTAATTGACTGAGGTAAGCATCTCCATATATATATATCTGTTGAAGTGGATAGGTTTGCATGTTTGCTACTGCCCATCTCACATCAAAGTGAGAATTTTAAGCAGTCTGTCCATAAGTAAAATTCCAAACTCAAAATGTACGACTTTCTAACATGCAATTCCATGCCATGTAGAAATTTCTTGTGGCCTTTGAGTCCCCAGGTCAGGTATTTCTATGATCTCTGAAACAGTGAAACTATTAAACCAAAGCTTGATACTTTCTTTTTCCTGCATACATAGTTTAAACTTTCTGTTTTGTGCTCATTTATTTTGCCTTTTCACTGCTGATTGCTATACAGATTGAAAAACCTGAAGGAAGGAGTTGGTATGTGCATATATCATGAATGCTCAAAGCTTTTTATATATGTATTTTTTTAATTAATATTTTGATGAACCTATCAACAGCTAACATTGTGTGATCATAGTTTGTCATACTAAGGTACCGCGTAATGTCAACATGGAGAAGTTACGAAATGGCTATTTGTTTCCTGAGGTCTCATGAGATTTCTCACACTTCCCTCTCATTAATTAGTTTTTTTTTTCCCCTCTTATATGAACAATTCTCTACTTTTCCTTTCTTACTTCGTCATGAACACAGTAGTGAGTTAAGCTTATTGCTCAGTTTGTAGTTTAACATAATGGGTTGGCAGGCTTACATTTATTATGCTAATGGTTCTATTTGCATTTGAACCAGATTTCAATGCGGGAGCTTCAACACATTGAGAAGTACCCAGATGCAAAGTTGATAAGTCTAGGGATTGGTGATACCACAGAGCCTATACCGGACATCATAACAGTGAGCATGGCTGAAGTAATTATTGCTTCCTGAGTTTTTTTTTTTTTTTTCTGTATTTTATTGATTTGATATTAAAGAAAAATTCTTCAGGTAGCAAATGCTGTTCTTTAGCCCCCAATTCTGTTGAAATTTGCCCAAATATTTTCTTAGTGATTGATCTGGAGTGTCTGGAGTAGAGCAAATCTGCTCAACTTCAACTAGTCTAATTTGCATCTAGAAACTGGTACAAACTTTTTCTCCTTTTTTATGAAGGGAATAATAAATATGAAATCTAATAAAGCTTCACTATTCTCAACAAATCCAGTAGGGAGATCTGGAATTTAGCACTCAGAGCTTGAGGGAACAATTATTAGTTGAATTTAGAATTGTATGTGTGCGGCACTGTGTGCACAGTGCAATATTCAGAGCTGGGATATAGTTTCTCTTCCTCCTGTAAATTTTTCAAATTTGCGAGTACAATTCTCTAATCTTCCCTACCCTTATAAAATTGCAAATTAATGGAAACATATCCTACTTTAAACTTCTCATTTTTGCATGCAGTTTTATGCATATATTAATAAGCTGACTGTCAAGGACATGGGAGTAATGTGATGAAGTTTATAAGTAAAATGCATAATAGGCTAATGTTAAGGTGTATATGTGTCCACTTATTTGTTGATGCAAATTCTGACTGAAAGTTCAATCTCTCTCTTCTTAGTTTTTCCAAGTTCCTGTATCTATAATGAATTGAGGAAAGAAGGGTTGTAGAGTCAATTCTAAGTAATTTGGATAATGGCTTTGTGATAAAAGAAAATAAAATTTTCCCTCAAGGATAATGAAATATTTTTTTGCAGTATGCATGTGCCCTTTCTACAGTAGAAGGTTATAGAGGATATGGAGCTGAGCAAGGCAACAAGGTGGGAGGATGTTTGATTGGCTATTGCTCTGTTGCTTTGGTGAAATTTTTTGCCTGTTTTATGCTGACTGAAGTTTTCTTGATTCTCTTTTATTCACTTGTTCCTAATTTTGTAAATGCTAGTTTCAGACCATACTGCTTCTGTATCAAAGCATATATTCTTCTGTGTGTTTCAATTGGTAGATTTATGAAATAAGTGGAATTTTAGTGAATATGGTCATCTCTACTGTCTTGGACTTTTGGCATAAAAGGTTTCCATGCGGTGGTGGAGCCAGAATTTTCCATGTCCTGGCGTTTGATGAGAGGTGTAACTGAAAATATTTATCGGATTTTAGAGACCAATGGCATATCATGCATAATTTTTACTTTATCTTTTTGGGGTTAGGGGAATTAATATTTTTCACAAGCTGGCTTAAATTGTGGGCAGAGAAGTTAAAATTTCCTGGGCTTTTTAAAAATCTTGTGCTTTTGATTTATACATGTGGCAATGTATATATTTCAATAAGCAACCTCCTATTTCCTACCTTTATTTACATGTGTTGTATACTAGTCTGCCAGAAGTTTAAACTTATGTTTGTACATATCAGGCATTAAGGAAAGCAATTGCAGAAAGATTTTACAAAGATGTGCAGGTAAAAGACACAGAAGTTTTTGTCTCAGATGGCTCACAGTGTGATATTGCTCGCCTTCAGGTATCAAATTGTTTAACTTTTCTATATTTACTCTTCGACAGTGACTATTATATTTCTTTTATGTTTTACATTCTACAAACCTACAACTGGAAGTGAGCTGATTTTCTTATTAAGCTCTGTTTACTTAAATGCTAAAATATGATTTCTTTCCATATTTGCAGCTGCTGTTGGGTTCCAACGTGACGATAGCAGTGCAGGATCCGTCATTTCCGGTGATATTTTTTGTTTCTTTCTATTAGCTTTCAATTGTTTCTCTTGATAGTAGTGTAAAGAAAGAGGACATCCAAACTTTAAAATGCCTAAAGGATGCTAATACCAACCTTTATTCCCCCATATATATTCTTTTTTCAAATGCTCAAAGTCCTGTTCCTAAAGCTTTTATCGTTATGATCGTGTTTAGGCACAAGTTAGTAGATATTGATTGAAGGATTTTAAATGAAGAAGAATTGCAAAATCTAACTCCTTTTTGGCCAGTCAAACCTAAACTTGTTTTATCAAAGGAAGTTGTTGATTTTGTTATCAGAACATGCACACACAAATTAGAAAAGAAAGAGAAAAATGATCACAAAAATTTTACATGGTTCAGCAAGTGTCTACGTTTGCGGACAATTTAGCTGCTTTTTTCTTTTTATTACTATGTTCCAAGAATGAGTAATAAAAAGAAATTATGGTGTCCATGTCTAAAACTTTATACAAGTAGGAGTTACATAATCACTCTAGTAAAACCGTCCAACTATCAATACTGTACCATTCTCCCAAGGCAGCTCCACAACATGAGTGGCAATCTGACCCTCATCATGGAGCTCCTCCCCTTTATTGTAATTTATTTGGTGAACAGTAATTTCTTTTCTAATTAATATGGTCTATGACTCGATAGGTTCCGTTAAATGTTGGCTACAAAAGCTTTATATTCTATTGTCATGCTTTGTTTACAATATCGCTACTCTTTTTGCTTCTTAACTTCCTTAAGCTAAACTAGAAAACTAAATTGGTAGAATTCTTTTTAGTTTAGTAAGAAACCTACTCTATATGTAGTCTGTTTATAGAGCTAATTACAATTCCTTGAGCTAGTGTTAAGGTCAAGATCAATTTAAAAGAAAAATAGAGCAGAGTACTTGAAACTAAATCGCCAGAATTTCATTTAGCTTAGTAAGAGACCTACTCTGCAAGCTGTCTGTTTATAGAGCTAATGGTGATTCCCACGCTGATGTTTTAGAAGTGATATTTTTCTGAAATATATTTGAATCTATTCTCTTCATGAATTTGTTAATATTCTGTATTCGTTTCAACCATGTTTCTGAAAGGTTTGTTTGTATGCATCAATATGTCTCCCATGCCACTTTCTTTTAACCTATTTCGTCTGGTATATGCTGATAAAATGTAATTTGTTTTCGTTTTCTTGTTTCTGGATGACTGAAATTTATGGTATTTTTTATTACTGGCAATATGTTCAGACAATGGCGTTAACACTGCTAAGTTTTTTTTTTTTTTAAATGAAAATTTGATCTGAGACAGGCTTATATAGATACAAGTGTCATAATTGGTCAAGCTGGTGATTTTGAAGAAAAAAGTGGGATGTATGATAACATTGAGTACATGAAATGTGGGCTTCAAAATAACTTCTTTCCTGAATTAGCCAAAACTAGAAGAACAGATATAATCTTCTTTTGTTCTCCAAACAATCCCACTGGTCATGCAGCAACACGGAAGCAATTAGAGGAACTTGTGCGGTTCGCAAAAGAGAATGGTTCAATTATAATTTTTGACTCTGCCTATGCTGTTTATGTCACAGATGATTTACCTCAATCAATCTATGAAATTCCTGGAGCCAAAGAGGTAAATGCTGATAGTGTGGTTGTGTTTATAGAGTAGATTGAAAAGCAACTTATAATTTGAATCCGTTTGCTTATGGTAACTGATTGAATTTCAGAACTGTTGTATTTACTTACTAAGTGCTGTGTAAGTATATGTGTGCTAAATATGTTTCATGCCTCAATTTCTGTGCTCGGTTTTACTCCACTGCACACAGGGCTGAGAGTCTGCTTGCAGCTTATTGTGAAATAAATTTATGCTAAAAAAATCCATTTGTTAGTGAATGTAATATACAGATATGATATGTTTCATTTTCTTGTTTTAAAATAGTAATAGTGGTAATAATAAATGGATACTTTTATCCTGCAGACTTTTTATTATATCCTTTCCTGTTATTTCTTTCCCAGGTTGCAATTGAAATTTCTTCCTTCTCTAAATTTGCTGGCTTCACTGGTGTTCGCCTTGGCTGGACAGTTATTCCTGAAGAGCTGCACTTTTCAAATGGTTTTCCTGTAATACATGACTTTAATCGCATTGTTTGCACCTGCTTCAATGGAGCATCAAGCATAGCTCAGGCTGGTGGACTAGCATGTCTTTCTTCAGAGGGTTTCATGGTAAGACTAAAGGCAGGGGAGTGATTTTCTGCTAGAATCCCATCTAGTAAAATTGTTCGGCTTTAATGTTAGCCATCCACATGTTTGTGCGTGCATGTATGCAGCATAGGTAACTGCTCATGCTTGTGTGTGCGTATCCACATGCACACTGTACGACCACTTGTCCTTTTGCTGTACATGCGAACACATTGTTGCATGCAACTACACATCACTGTTTGTGATGCATGCACATTAATGCTACTGGTCATCCTTGAGGTGCATGCATGAAGGGTATGCACAACTACCTAAAGATGAGTGAATATGGGTTCACTTACTTTTCTGTAACAAGATGCTGCATTTTTTGTTCATTTTCATACTACCGTGCTTTAAAATAAAACGACAGAAGATGGAAGTGAAAAACTTGCACTGTCTTGAGTCAAAATCAGTCTTATGGAACGAAATTCATATCAGTGCACTCAAGTTTGAAAAATTCTTGCAGGCTGTTCAATCCATGGTTGACTACTACAAGGAAAATGCAAAAATACTCCTCAACACACTTTCTTCTCTTGGTATAAAGGCATATGGAGGAGAAAATGCCCCATATGTGTGGGCACATTTTCCTGGTTCAAAATCTTGGGATGTATTTGATGAGATCCTTGAGAAGACAAATATTATAACTGTGCCAGGTTCTGGATTTGGTCCCAGTGGTGAGGAGTTTATGAGAATTAGTGCTTTTGGACACAGAGAAACTATCCTGGAAGCTTCAAAGAGGCTAAAAATCCTTTTTTCTTAGGAAGAAAAAAAAAGCCTTGCTGTTTCTGTGACGACTTTCTGTACTAAATAAATAGAACTGGTGAATGGCCTTATCATAATCTAAAGCAATTATTATTATTATTATTATTATTATTATTATATAAGTCCATTGTTGGCTAAAGGATGGTAATAGCTCTTTTAAGTAATGTTTAGTAAATCGTAATGAGACGTAATATAATGTAATCAAATATATTTTTAGTTTAAACATTATACAGAAAAGATATTGATTATATTGTATTATATATTATTATGATCTATTAAATTTAAACCTTTTCAGTTAATCTTGAAGTGATGACAGCAGCAACAGCAGCAGCAGGAATAATATGATAAAAGACACTTTTCATGTATTTTAATTAAAATTTTGGAATTTTTGGTAATCTTTAAATAATAATACTAACAAGGTTTTGTTCTTTTCCGTAATGCTACAATGATTAAACTCACATGAATGATTGATATAGGAATAACCATAGTATCATGTGAAATAAATTAAGAAAAGGTCTATCAAATGACGCGTATTGCTTCATAAATGCTATGTTTGCATGTCAATAAGCAATTAACACACCTGGCTAATGGTTTGTAAATTGATAAGAAAAGTATCAAGAGTTTCAAAGTTCAGGGATGTTATTGTTACAGTTCAACAGTTGGGGAAAAAAAATCTTTTGACCAAAACTGGATTCAACTTGAGCTTTGGTAATGGAAAGTCAAGCATGAAGTTTCTATCTTTCCTTGTACCTTTCTTAAAAACCTTAACAAAGTTTATGAGGTGGTTAATTTCTTATTTGATAGAAATAAGTTGTCCAAGCCTCAAGCAATGGTCTCAATTAGCATCAGACCCAAGCCCTAGCATTAGATGAATGTGACTATTCTTTCACATCAACAAAATTCTCAGTAAATTCTAGGATTTTTCATATGAGAAATTTACCAATAAATGGGAAAACAGAGAGGTGACTCCATAATTGTAATGCTTCCACTAATCCCGTCTATCCTGGTGCTCAATATCAAACATGTTTTCGGTTGAATTGGCAAGTCAATCAGGCATCATATATTAGCTGCTAATATGTGCTATTACAATGCAGAGGTATCCTATAAACCACCAGTATTAGTGAGCAATTGAAAGCTATGAGCATACCACAAAGATGAAACCATTCAAGTAGGCAAACATAAAATAAATTCCCCTATTTATCTTTTTGCTTCAGTAAATTATCAATTCATTCAATCACATAAGAACGCAGGAAATGTTTACAATTGACTATATATCACAGATCACATCAACGACTTCTAATACCAAGAGTCTAATACCAAGACATTTTTTTTTTTTTTTACGGATTATATCTTAATGGTAGCAATAATTTACGTGAAGCATTCATCGGCACAATGAATTACAGAAAAGATAAAATGGTTTAGCCACAATAAACTAAATATCAAGTGTCTGACAACTAACCAGATCAGCAGACCTGCCATTTCTAGTGGCAATGACCCTCCAAAGATGAGTTTTTGATTCTGCTGAAGACTCAGTCTGTTCACAGAAGGAATCATCGAATGAAAATGATGAAGATGGTGAGGAAGCAGCTAAATGATTGCGTACATTTGTCCGCAGAATTATAATGTTGTTGTTGGCATCTTTAGTGATCACATGGAGCTCTCCAAGTAAACCAGCAAGTAAATAGGAAGACTCTGAATTACTACAGTCAGAAATAGGAATATCTCCAAGCAGAACTTTCCATGTATCATTTTGGTTATCATATACCTTAATTTTAGCACTATCAAGAGAACTAGATGGTTCAAGTGCATACAACTCGCCTTCAACTGTGACACTCAGTTTTGTTCCTGCCTGCTTTACAGGCCAACCCTCACCCATGCCGGCAGGCATTTCATCCCACAAATTCATCCCTGGATCAAAGACCTCTCCTCCAACATCAACAAAAAAAGGCCAACAGTATAAACTCTGAGCAACATATAACTTTCCCCTATATGATGTCATTCCCGTGGCAATAGGCTTGAGCAAATCCGCTAGAAAAGCAGTAGGCAGCACCTGAGCCTTAGAGAAAGGCATGCTTGGAATTTCAGACCATAAACCAGTACGAGGATCAAACACTTCAGCAGATTGAAGCGATGTCAATGCTCCACGGCCTCTAGTAACTCCTCCAACAACATAAATCTTGTTGTTTAAGATGCCTGTCTTACAAAAGGCTCTACCAATGGACATGGAAGTCATCTCACTCCAAGCATTTAGTATTGGATTATATTGCCACACGCATCTCACGGCTGAAACTTTAGAGAGTCCTCCTAACACATATAGGCAGCCATCAACAGCTCCAACAGCACTGCCATGAAATGGTAATGGATCTAGTGTGCCCTTCTTTCCGAGCCAACCCCTTACCGTGTCTGCAATTTTGATACTGGAGCCCACTACATTCCACATTCGAAGTGCAGCTAGACCCTTCCTAGGCTCATCTTCTACACCAGGCATTGTTGGTAACCTTTGCCATCTGCTAGACAATGGATCAAAGGCATACCATAAAAACTTTTCATCTTCAATCTTCATTAATAAATAGAGCCACTCCTCAGTGGTGCGAAGTTCTTTTCTCACATTGAACAGTTCAGCACTCACAATGGCTGATTTCCAAGCCCAAGACACTAACTTCATTTTCAAGTAACAAATCCTAGGAAGTCTAGCAAGAATCTGAATTGATATCTCATCCGGAAGACAGGGAATCAATCTCGGATTCCCTTCACAAGAAGTAGATAACAACCTCTGTCTCTTGCAAGTTTCACTTTGTGATACCTCAAAAACCTCATCAGCTACAGCCTTTGAATTATTTACACTCAATATAGTCCCCATTGATAACTTTCAGATCAGTATAGATTTGTATCTGTTTAAGTCTTTAACTCAGAGCTACTTCACATCTGAACTTATAAAACAAGGAAAGCTATCAATACCAGTCTACTTGTTAAGTCAAAAGTAATTTCTAAAGAAAACCCATATAGAAACAGCTTTATACCTATTTCATATAAATTTAGCAAGTTTTCTTAGCAATCAAACAGAAATTTCACCTGCAATTCATAGCATTTACTGAAGTCCCCACATAACATAATCTCTCCAAATATGGTAAACCAATCTCCAATAAAAATAAGCAGGCAATAAAATGAGATTTTTTTTGTTAGGATAAAAAAAAAAAAGTACCCTTTACCAAATAAACTATTTTTAAGCTCAAGAAAAGACTAATCAAGCTTTCAATTATACACAGTGAGTAGAACAAGCATAATAAAAATGATAAATTCAAAGCTACTATATATGACTAGGAACTGAATGATTAGCTAAAAAAAGAATTACAATCTACAAGTCTTAAACAAACCCATAACTTAAACTTAACTCAAAATAATGAAAGAATAAAGATTCCTCAGTTTCTGTTTGGTTCAAGGGAAAATCTTTCCCAAGAAAATGTCAGAATTTATTACATTTAACCTGGTTAAAGTTCAAGAAAATAAGAAGGATCAAAAATTAGACATCAAGAAACGGAAACAATTACCTTTGAATTGATAAAGAAAGCTTTCAAGAAGAGGATTCAAGAAAATCGATATAAGATTTTTACTAATTATTACTGTTATTACAAAAAGCAGATTTATGTACGAAGAAAGACAAGAATTGTATGAACAACCAGAGCTGTTGCTAATACGATTTTTCTTTGCCTTAATTTTTTTTAATAAAAAAAAGAAATTAATTAATTAATTGTATTTGTTGTACGCAAGTTGCCACATCATTATTCTCACGTCAGCCAAATGTGATATTCATCATAAATCATTTTCTATATATATATATATATATATATATATATATATATATATATATATATATATGCACGTTGATAAGCACAAATAAAAATATTAATTTTTTATAAGTTGATAAGTTGCACATATTGAAAATATATTTGACTAGTGATTAACTATTAAGTCTAGAGTAATTCTCAAAAAAAAAAAAAAAGACTATTAACTATAGAGTATAACAATATTTAACTATTGAAATATCAAATACTAATTATTGTACTAAGTTTCGATATCCCATATCGGTAGTATAGTATAAAGTATATATGTAAGATATAAAAGTTAGCGTATCTCTTTAAAATTATTGTGATTTTAAAGTGTACTATATTGATGTGCGTGTATTTGTATGTATATATATTTTAAAAAAAATCAATTATATATTTAGGTTTTAACTTTGAAATACAATCATCATATGGTTAATTATATATTTTAGTTTTCAACATTTTAACTTTGAAATATAATTATCTCACCCTAATGATAAAATAAAATTATTTTAAAAATAAACGTCATGTTTAAATCTTACTAATATTAAACCCTTCCTCCTCAATATTCAAAAAACAAAATTTTAAATATAATTTTAAATTGTTTAATTATTATATGTTAAAATATTGTTTTAAATCTAAATTTGCTAAACATTTTAAAAGCTATCAATCCAAACGGCCTACAAAGAAATATCATGTTTTTTTCTTTGTTTTTTTACATTATAATTTAGTTTTTATTTTTATTTTTTCTATCTTTTAAAACTCATTGCCTATTTTGTTTTTTCTAATCTTCTTAGAAAATGGAAATAAGGGAGAAAATAGAAAGGCAAAAACTCTAGTAAGTTTTATTAACAATGTCATTGTTAATTATTCATAAAATTTACTTAATTTATTTAACTTTGTTCACTATTTTAAAATATAGAAAATTATTTAAAAATATAAAAAAAATCCATAAAAAAGATAAATAGATTGTTTATTGTAAAATTTTTATTTTCTACTCTAGTTTTATATTTAAATAAAAGTTTAAAAAGAAAACTTATTGTCAATTGGTAAAATTAATTTATACCTAATTCTTACTTTTACCTAAATTTACACTCTATAATTTATTTCATTATTGAAATATCTTTGTAATGAAATATTTAATAATTAATCTATTAAAAAATAAATTGCACTCTATACTTTTTTTTTCTTTTTAATGTTAGGAAATGAAAATAATAGTAAAATTTGAATTTTGACCCCTACTTTAAAATAAGTTCACTTTGGCACTAGTTAAATTATTATGTTTTACTCTAACAATGGGTTATGTATATTTTCAAATAGTTGAGTGGTTAAAGATATTTATTATTTTTTAAAAATAGAACACAGTGTTCATTGATATTTACATTAAATACGTTAAATTTAAACATATAATATAATTTAAAACAAATAAATAATATCTAAACACATTTGCAAAGCAAAGTACAAATTACCAATAAATTATTAAATATATCCACACTTTCAAACAAGGGTGAGATTTGAAACTTTTGATCAATGAATGGTCAATGAAATATATCTTGTAATAAAAAGACTTTAAAGACTCTTTTTATATTAGAAATGGAAGACTTTATAAGAAAATGACCTTTGCTATAGACTTTAATTGTGGCTCTAATTGCTGACATTTCTTTATGCACATTATAGAAAATGCATAAACAAAAAAGATGGGATTTATCCTAAAAAAATATATAAATAATAATTAGTCCACACCATAGCATGAAGTCTTTTTCCTAAATTAATTTCTTATTTCTAAAATAAAACTTTTCTATTTTTTTAGATCTTTCATATGATTGGGATTTCAATTAAAAATAATAATTTAAATATAATTAAATAATTAAATTTGAAAATATATATATATATTTTTTTTTTGAGAGAAAAGCTGGAATATTATTCAACATCAACAACTAGAACATTACAAAGACAATGAGGGAACAAAGACTCTCACTCTTATAGACCAGACATAGAAGAGGAAGCTCTAGCAAGACAATGAGCTGCGCCATTTGTTAATCGTTTAATAAAACTAATCTCAACATCAACAATTTAAAAAAAAAAAATAGATAACTAAATGTAATTATTAAAAGAAAATATTTGAACCATCGCTGGAGATAATAGTAATTTTAACTAAATATAATTATTAAAATCTCTATTTTTGGGTTTTTAATTTTTAAATGGGCTCAACTGGATTTTTAAAAAGTTCTCGAATTTTAGTTATTGGATTCAATAATTGACAATAATTAATAATTACATAAAATATGATGAAAGTTTTATATTTATATTTTTAGTTATAATTTTTTTAGCTGGACTAAATTATAAAGTTATCATATAACAGTAATAAAACAAAAATCTAAATTTTATATTTCTTTTATTTTGTTTTGAAGGAAATGATGAATTTTTATAATTTCAACCATCTAAAAATGATTTTATAATTTAAAAAATATAAAAAAAAAATTTACTCAATAAAAATTATAAAAATTTGAGTTTAACAATTTATTTTACTTAAAGAGTTTTATTATTGAAAATGACTAATTTAAATGAAATAATTCATGAATTAATTATTAGTCTATCATTTAGTATGATAATAATTATAATTATAATGAAACATATCTTTATATATATATATATTTGAATTCATCAATTAAAAATATTCATTTCTTTTTGTGTTTAAGACATCAAAATAAGTAGCAGTTAATTTTAAAAATAGGATCTAATATTAAGGGTCTATTTAGTTTAGTGGTTACAGTTAGCTGTGAGTAGTCAGCAGTTAGCGGTTACAATGATTATATAATATTTGATAATTAAGCAGATGAAATTAAAATTAAATTATTAAATGACGAATAAAACATATTATATATTAAATTTTCTATTTACGTATAATTAATATTTTTAGAATTAAATATATATGTAAATTACATAGTAAAAATAATTATATGTATTTTTTATTTTAAAAGTAAATTTTAAATTATTTTCTGTATATAATAATAAGAAAATAAATTATTTCTATATATTTGTATTTACAAAATAATAAAGTTATTAATTTAATATTTCAATTATTATTTTTATAATTTTGAATTAATTTTTATTCAACTATGCGAATACTTATAATCAAATGTGTAAATAATAACGACTATTAATTAACATAAGAAGCAAAGCATTATTTAACATATAATCATACAAGGAAATGGGCTTGACTTAGTTTAATACCCAATAGACTTTATCTAATCAATGCACCATTGGACCTATTTTTGGATCGATCTCAACAATTATAAATATTATATATATATATATTAATATACATAAATACATAATGATATGACATAAAATTAGCCAAGTCCTAATTTGACATAATCAGAACAAAATTCATCCACATTATTGTCACTTAAATATGAACTAATGATATAACTTCGGTTGATTTACTTGAAAGTTGGGCTCGGTTTGAGACGCAAACAAGTGTGTCCTCATCCTTGTCCCTTACCTTCAAGGACTCATCCTCGGCCTAGAAGGTCATCGTCATAAAGGCTCAAAGGCAACATAGCTAGACTCCAAACTACAAATGGAGACAAGTCCCTCTCTAAGATCCTCAATTTGAGTATGAACAGTCTGTTGGGCTCGTCCAAGGCGAAGAGCTTACGTGGAGCCTCCATTTTAAAAAAAAGGAACTCGTGTCAAAAAGAGACAATAAGTTTAATATGTTAACGATATAACTTCTTTATAAATCCTCAAATGCATGTGTGATATCAGAAAATTTTAACATAAGGAGATTACTTGTCCCATCAATTCATACTCTATCGCAATTAGGATGTAACAACCTATGGACTTATCCATCTGCCTATTAAAATCATTATAAAAGGGAGACCACTCACTCATCCAAAAGGGATGAGATTATAGTAAGTTCACTCTCATTAAAAACTCTTAAAAGAACCGTGAAAAGCCTCTGTTCTCTCTCTTGGAGGTTCCTTTATCTTTAAGTTAACTGACTTAGATATTAGAGGTTTCCTTCACTAGATTAGTATTAAAAGGTTTCTTATCTATTCCTTCTTTATCAACGGACTCTAAATCACCATCCTTATGCCACTAGCTCACCATATCCTATTTGAGACGAGACAACATGTTTTAGCCATATCATGATAAATTGGCCTCATTAAAATGACACTGTATGTGGGAAATTCAAATTCACGGGGCCAAATCCTATCTAAGAAAGAGTGCGATCCATCACTTTAATTTTTTACCCCATCAAAAGACATTGTTTGTAAGAAATTTGAACCTTTAAGACTCAATCTAATTCAAGAAAGAATTCAATATATCACCTGGATTTTTATCCATCACATATAATATTTTTAAAATATAAATTTTAAATGAGTTAGTAGTAAGATTGATATAATATATATATTATTGATTGTTGCAGTATATTCATCTTGGTGAAGTAACCCATATGTTCTTTGATAACAAATAATTAAGGAACATAACTATCAAACCATGTATGTTTCCTGTGTTGTGCTAATCATAAGTTATGGGTTCCTCTTCATGCATGCTATTCAAAATAAGTTCTTTTATTTTTAATTTTAATTTTCCTCCCCCTGCAATGAAACTTTGAATATTTCTAATTCTGATATTAAAATTTTATAAAGCTTTGAATATTAAAACCTTATATATTTGAGCAAATTTAGGGAATTAAAGAAAACAAATGGGAGCCATATATAAAAATACAAAAAAAAATAGTAATTTATATCTTTTACATTTTATGCCACAAATATTTATTTTATGTGTTATTTTCATATTTATAAATTTAACTTGAATCGATTTATTTCAATCAGCTTGAATTTGTATAAATTTAAAATGATACAAATATATTGAGATTTAATCCATATAATTTATATTTGACCTCAGTGTGATATTTATTAAATCTAAAATGGAATAATAAAATTTATAATTTTTTTTGATAAATGAATAAAAAAAAAATTAACTCCAAAATAAAATTTGTAAAATTATAGAAAAATTTTAAATTTTTGGAGGTGACTAGTAAGTTGTTTGATCTTATCCAATATTAGATTAGATAAGTGGTCCAAGCACAAAGCATGCAAAAGCATGGAAAGGAATTTATGAAAGGTCATATGCTCAGAGCTTCACATGGGGGAGGGCTACCACAGTAAGTCATCTTCTATCTACTCATTCACTAATCATTACTAGGAATATGGAATGGGCCTTAGATTGGGCCATGCATTTTTATTTATTTATTTTCAAGGTTTGGCAGCAAAAAGCTTATTGGTTTATGACAATAAATAACACATTGTTTAGAAATTTTTGTTATTTTATTTTAAAATAATAATAAATTTCTTCAAATAAAAAAAAAAATTGATTTGTCATTGTCAACGATATAATGGCAATGTTGCAAGAAATTTGACTTTTGAAATGATAAATTTTAACTTTTATTTCTCCTTGTTATATAAAAATTTTTAAATAAGCAAATAAAATATAGTATAGTTAATATTCTCTATCTTTTTAAAAATTTGAAAAATAAAAAGTCTCATATTCGAGTTTATTAAATTATAAAAAATTATCATCAGTTTCACGAGAAATATTAAACGAAATAGCTATCTTCTGTTATATAGTTTATTCCAATTTTAGACTTTCACTTAATAAAAAATAAAAACGTTTAAGCCATTTTATTAAAATTCAAATTCTCAAATATTTGAATACTGAAATATTATTTCAATGATAAATAATAATTTCTTTGAACATATAACTATCCTTTCAAACTTAAAAATCTGATAAAAATATAAAATAAAAAAAATATGATTATTAGTGATTAAAAGTTTGACATTATAATTATAAACAATAATTTTTATCAAAAATTAATAAAAAATAATTCTTTTTTCATTTCTTTTGTACATTGTTAATGAGAAGTTTTATTCTTAAATTGCAGTTATGAGATTAGTTTTCAATTATTTGATATAGTTAGACTGTAGTTAGCATCTACCAATTAATAATTTAATATTAACTTTGAATCATATTAAGTGTTTAGGTATCGTTTGGTATGAAATAATTATAAATAAAGAAAAATAATATTTACTAATTTACTTTCTCTGCCATACAGTAAATAACTTACTTAGAAGAACTAATTAAGTTGAATTTCTTGAATTGAACTTAAATTCAATTTACTAAAATATACTTAATTAAAGACTAAAAAAAACATAACTCTTCTCTCTTCCATTTACTCACATTAATCAATAAATGATTTTCAATTAGATTTGATATATTTCTTAAATTTTTTTATTAAGTTATTTTTATATCCATTTTATATTTCTTTTCTCAAACCCTAAAACTTGTAGAATTTGCATAAATTGGTGCATCAATTTTTTTTTTTTAATTTTTGTATTTCTTATTCTTATTGATTAATGAACTTTGTATTTTATATTCTTCTTGATGTGGCATGGGATTATTGAGAATTAGAATGGAACTCTCACTTAAATTTGCTTAGGCAATATTTTTTTTTTCTTTTTTTTAGTTTGATTGTATTATTCTTTCTTGCTTATGATTATTAAATTTTTTTTTTGCTCTCTATTAAAGACTTTACACTGGCAAAATATTGGTGGATGAGTTCAGTTATTATAAATGACAATATATATTTAAAGTTTATTTTTTAACACTGTAATTTTATTATGGTAATTAAAAATAATCATGTTAGTAAATTTTTAAAAATATAATATGTCTTGTATTTTTTATGCTTATGTTAAACCAAAATATAATAGCAGATGTAAATTAATTATAAGAGTATTATGATCTTTTATTGTAAATATTTCCTAGGAAAAAAAAATAAATTATGATTTTTATATCGGATATTTAAAAAAAAAATAATACATGTTAAATAAAAAAATAAAATCTATTTCTCAAAAAATTAATCTGTAAACCCACTCCCTAAAAATTAATTTTCTAAGAAAATATCATTTCGTATAAAATAGGTCATAAAAAATAAAAAAATATCTTATTTTATCATATGTTGATTTAGATAGATACTAAATCGAATGTTAACATATAAATTTTTTTTTTAATTCGATCAAATCAAACAACGAAATTATTAAAAAATAATATTAATAATAAATTTATTACGAAACAAACATTCAACCAAGTCTTGAATAAAGTCAACGAAAGAAGACAGGTCATTTCATGAATTTAAAACCTCAGCGACGTGTGCATGTGACTGTGAGAAGAGATAACAGACAATATATATATATAATAATTGAGAAGAGAATAAAAGTATACGAGTCTCTGAAAAGAATTAAATAAATAAACAAAAAGAAGCTCTGTGTGATATCATATTCTTACCTCTGTAAACTCATTTATTACACTGCTTCTGCCGTTTTAACTGAATTTCCTTTTTCATTCTATTTGACTATCATCATCTTGTCTATGTACAATTTATTTTTTTTATTTATCCATTACAATTATATTTTTAAATTTTTATTTTCATCAACATAAATATATATTTTTAAAAAATAATAAATTATTATGTCATTAATATTATGACATATTATAGTTTAAATTAATTACAATAATAAATATTGAAATTAATAGCACAAATTTAATATCATTTGGTAGACGTTAAAATTAACAATTAATAACATGTATGTATATAGTGTTATGATAAATTTCAAAGTTTAGTAACTCACCTATTAAATTAATAGCCAATCTATAAAAAAAATCAAATAATTAATAGTATTATCTGTTAGAGGCTCGTTAGTTATTTTTCAAAATAATATAGATTTTGAATTGTGAATTACATCGAACAAAATTACACTAACTTAAACTCTACTTCTCCCTAATAAATACTTCATCCGTTTCATAATAATAGTTCTTTTTAAAAAATTTTATTTAAAATTAACTGTCATTTTAAGAGTTATACACAATATTTATTACTTTTTTTTCAATTTTACCCTTATCTCTGACTCCATTTTTTTTTCCACTTTCTGTGCAACATTATTTATTATTTAATTTAATGATAAATTAAGAGTATATTTATCAATCTCAATAAAAATTAAAATTATTTAATAGCTTCTTTAATATGTGTACAACTTTTTAAAATGGCTATTATTATGAAATGAAACCGAGGAAGTATTAAATATTTCAATAACCAAGGATCATTAATATTTTTGTTTTATTAAAAAAATTATTTAATTATTGGGATCAAATATCTTTTAAATAAATATTTTCTAAAAAGTAAAAAATATTTATTTTTTATTCAGTCAATCAATAGTATTTTCAAGTTAATTCACAAGTTAATCAAGATTAAATCCTCTGTTTCGAACTAGTCTAAAAAGGGAAGAGATACAATGTATATGATATTAGGTATTGTTCGTTAGGCAGTAATGACATGTAATATAATATAATTCAATGTATTCCTAATATAAATTTACATTAAAAAAAATATTTGATTACAATACATTACATTATATTACGGCTTACCAAACACATCCTTATTGTATATGGTACACGTAATTAACCATGAAGGTAGGTCTTCCAATTGAACATTAAATATCATAGACGAAGAAAACCAACCAAGGGGCAGTTGAATATATAATGTAAGAAACAATTTTAGGACAAAGTAGTTCAGTTTGATTAACCAGAGACAAAGACAGGAAGTTGAAAGCATTCAAAACATAGCTATAGGCACATAAACACACTCAGTACACATAAAAAAACACTTCCACTGCTGGCCAATCTCTTGTTAGCTCGGTCATAAATATAGCATGCTAAGATTCAACCTTTTTTATTATTTTTCTTTTTAATTTCACTTTAACTAAGATTTAACCCGTAATTCAGAATACGTTTAATCAATTGTAATACAATATAATGCAATATAATTAACTAAATGTATTTCTAATATAATATTTATATTAAAAATACATTTGATTATCAAATATTCAAACTTCCGAGATCTTTCATTATAGAGCTGCTCAATAGTTGAACTACTACTTCAGTGGCATTAGTCACCCTTTGTATTTGCTCTCTTACCTAAAGATCCTACTTCCCCAATTAGCCTTACTTTTCTCTTAGACATATATCAAACACCTGTGTTTTACCTTTAAAAAAAAAAAAAAAAACCTTCTGTGACTTTTTCTCAACTATGACCACCAAGAAATTACCAAGCAAGAAGATGAAGATGAAAGGTTTGATGTGCCAGTCTGGGGCAGCAACTGCAGTGTGCACAGTAGGTGATCCTCGGTCAGCGATAGTACCAAGAAGGCCTCAAGAGATCAAAACAACTAGCGTCAAGTACTCAAGACTTGCAGAGTCTTCTTCTTCTTCTCCAATGAAGTTTCTTCCACCACCTACTAGTAAATCAGTCCTTGTTTCATCAATCAAGAAACAAGAAAATAATAATAAACAGGAATATTATAGAGCAAAATTACCAATGCAAAAACCACCTTCAGTGCTGGCTTCATCTGATCCTCAACAAGTTTTCCAGGTTTGAACTTTGATCCATCACTACATATTTTCCTTTTTTCTTTTACTTATAAAACGATCTGTGGTTTAACTTTTCTATCGGTAACACTCAAAATACTTAAAAAGGACATTACTTTTACATTCATATAAGTATAAATTAATTTTGTGTGCGTATATATATATATATATATATATATATATATATATAGCACAAAAATAGTACTCTGATTTTTCTTTGTATGTAAACATTTTGCATAAGATTTTCTTTTTGATATGAGCATTAATTTAGCATAAATTCAAAGCTATTACATATGTTTTTGTGAATTTTCTAGTATATTGGCTTGATTGAGCTTTTTTTTTTTTTTCTTTTTAATATATCTGTAAGAAATATTGAAAATTTATATAATCATGAGGATGTCAACCTCAAAAACTAGCTATAGGTTGAAGAATCCGATTATATTTAAGCACATCAACATTTTATATTTAAGATGTGTGGGATTTATCTTCACATCTAGTTTTTCCTTTCATTATTCTACATTAATTCTTCTTTCAATTATTCTTATATGGTTTAACGCTTCATTTCAAGTGTCAACTGGATCTAAATTAACACTTAACAAGTATATAGTAGCCACCAAAGAATATAATCCATATGGAAGAGTTCGGACATCTGCTCTGATATCATGTAAGAAATATTAAAAGTTTATATAGTTATAGAAGTGTCAACCTCAAAAATTAGCTATTGAGATTAGAGAATCCAATTATATATAAGCTAATCAACATCTTATATTTAAGGTGTGTGGAATCTATGCTCACATCCAATTCTTTCTTTCATTTTTTTTTTATTAATTCTTTTTCTTTCAATCATTTTTATATGGTTTAACAATATCTCTTATCAAGTTCTTGCATAAAAATTGACTCATTAAATAAATTTTTTTCTAGTTTTATACTGTGACATAAAAAATAAAAAAAAATAAAAAATAAAAAACGAAAATTACTTGTAACCCCAACAAACATTTTTTTAAGAGCAACAAGATCATTCGATGTCTAAAATTTCCTTTAAAAAAAAAATAAATAACAACATTATTATTATTATTTGGTAGCACTATTAATATGCTATTAATATATGTGGATATTTGATAATACTGTCAAAATGTTATTATATAGATATTTATTTACTATTAATGAGTAGATTTAACTGTAAATATTAAATGATAGTAAATTAATGTCCTTGAAATTATTAAGTAGCAATATATATATATATATATATATGTAGCAACCTATCTTGAATGTCACTTTTTGTGGCAAAAAAGAATTAATCCAGTTTTTGTTGCATGTGAAGATACATTGCAAAGGAATATTTGATGAGCAATATCTTGAATCTTGACAATGTACCCACTTGTTATATCACATGATAACACAGAAAATCACATTATTTTTTTTTTTATTATTAATTATTCTGTGTCTGGTGTTGGACAATATTGTCCAAAATTACACATACATATATATATATATGTAAATCTATATATAGATGTATCATGTCTCCTTTGGACACATCCCAATTTCTAAACCACTAATTATATTGTGTGATTGAAAATTAAGTGTTTAAAATTTAAATGCTAAATTTTAAATACTAAATAATATAAGTGATATAATTTTTAAAATTTAAAATTATTTAAAAAATTTTAATTATTTATTATACTCAGTATAAATTTTAAGTTAATAATTTTAATTTACTATTTTAAGTATTTTTTTACTTAATTGAGTCTTTTAATATATGCGTTACTAAATAATTTAAAATAATTAAATATTAAAAATTTTAATTTTAATTATTGAATGACATTATTAAACACTGTCTTACTGGCTTTTATAGTAAAAAAAACCAGAACCTTAATTTTCTTTTTTTTTTTTTTCAAATATGATGAAGAAAGTTAATTTTACATATATTTTTTATTTAGGAACCATAACATTATAAGTTACACAATAAAAATAATTTTCTCTTATAATAATCTTTACCGAATTAATAAAAATTTACATTTAGTAATAAGGCAAAGACTCGAACTCCAATCGAAACCTATTTATACATTCTATCGATAGATGTGTTCAATTTATTTTTTTTAAATATAAAATAGAAATTTGATTATTAAAATGTTAATTTAATTTTTTTGGTGTATTTTGATTGCAGGTTGTTGTGATGCGAGTTTCACTTCATTGCCAAGGCTGTGCTGGAAAAGTGAAGAAGCATCTATCTAAAATGGAAGGTGATTAATTATTCAATTCATTAATTATATATATATATATATATATATATATATATATATATATATATATATATATATATATATATATATATATATATTAATTGGTTGAATTAATAGAGTTTTTCACCACTATTGCATTAAAAAAAAAATTATCCTTATTGATGAATTAGGTGAAGATTTCAACTAACATTGTAAAGACTGAAGTAAAAGAGAAACTAATTGACATCTCCAAAATTAAATATTACTCCTTTCGTCTCAAAAAGATTATCCATTTTTTTTCTTACATAATTTAAAAAAAATATCATTAATTACTTGTCAACTCATAAATTTTATTATATTTTTTCCCTTATATCGTTGCATATATTCATTTATTACTATTTTTATTATTAATTTTAATAATACACATCTTTCAATTTATAAGAATAAAATGGACAAATACTATAATTATTTTTAGAGTAGACAAGTATTTTAGGGCATTTTAAAAAAGAACAATGGACAATCTTTTTGGAATGGAGAGAGTATTTTTTTTTTTTGCTAAAATATCTGTGCCGTTTTAAAATTTCAAAAATGTACTTATTATTTTTTTTAATTTTATCTTTTTTTATTCTTTAACTGAATATTTTCATTAATTAATTTTATTTATCTATATTAAAATAAAAATTTTTTATCTTAGAGTTATGATAATTTAATAATTTTTTTAATTCATGTATCAAAATTTTAAATTATAAATATTTTAAAATAGAAAGAATATCAAGTTTATAGATATGACTAATAATAGAATTTAAATTGCATTAAATTCTTTCAATCCAAACATAATACTATAAGAAATTATTCATAATTAATTTCATTATCTCTTGATTAGGTAAAAAAAAAAAGGAGTAATTAATTAAAGTGCTTTTGTTTGTCTAATATATGTTAGGAGTAACATCATTCAGCATAGATTTAGAGACGAAGAGGGTGACTGTGATGGGACATGTATCACCTGCGGGAGTCCTTCAGAGCATTTCTAAGGTGAAACCAGCTGAGTTTTGGCCTTCCTGAATCTGTAGTATGGAAATTATTGTAATTCAAAGCTCATGTTTAATTCTACAAGTACAAATTAATCCTTTCTTAATTTCCTTTAATTTAGGTAATTATTCAATTTGATGGTCCCCAAAAATAAAAATTTGGGAACTGAACATTGATATCAATGGTTATTTTATTATTATTATTATTATGAATAATTAAAATTTGTTTGCTAAATAAAAAAAAAAAAAAACTGATAGGAATTTTATAATAAATAGAAGTTGTTTTCTACAACTTCTAACTTAAAAGTTGAGATATAATCCTAATTACACGTACATTATAATTTGCTATTTTCAAGCCTTTTCTTACCATAGATTATAAGAGGTGCATTTCAATAACTAGTCATTTGAAATGATTAAACAGTTAAATTTTATCATTATGTTTATTTGTAATAATTTCAAATCATCATTTATTTAAATGAACAGTTATATATTATTGATGGCCTTAAACTTAAAAAATTTATAATTCTAAAATGGATTAGAGCACCACGAGTGGAAGAGCTTGGCTCTTATCTTTGAGGCAAACTAAAAAGTTGCAACAACAATTTTCAATTGAAAAAGAAAATTCTAAGTTCAAGTAAAAAAAAAAAAAAATTTCCCGGACAACTTGAAAATTGAGCAAATAAAATCAGTTGATCTTCTCATTTCATTTAAGAATGTAATATTTAAAAAATATTATATTCAAATATTTTAAATAACAAATAGTTATCATCAATTTAATAAGAAATATTAAAAAAAAAATAGTTATTCCAGCCGCATCAAAAATAAACTATCTAATATTAATTAATTAACTCACCACATGTCACTTAACATCACTATATTTATTTTATTATATGACTTTGGTGAGGCCAAATAATTAAAATCCATTAAAAATATCTACAAGAATTTTTTTTTTTTAATTATATCATATTCTTTGGACGATTTCCCTAATTTTAGAGGCCAGCCATTGAATACAACCAAACCTATTCATGGGTCAAACCACAAGCTTCAATTAGTGCAGAAAATCATGAGTGGGCTGAACAGAATTTTGAAACGTTAAACATTTTACTAACTCAAATTCCACTCATGAACAAGCCTAATTACACTTAATCCAAAACATCTATAATTTGTGGGTTTATTGATCCTAATTCAGTATTATCATGATTAGTTTTAGAAAATATCATTAGGCATGATAACATATGCACTACCTTACACAAATAAGTGAAACCCATATAATCAGCCTCACACTTCATAAAAGATAGGATACAATCGTATATCTAACAATGTTAAAAGTTTTTCATCCAAGAACAGTGCTAATAACATTTAATTAGTTAGTTCAAAAAAAAGGCTAATGTTATAGTGCTTAACAAAAATAAATAGTAACAAGAACTTACAAGATAAATTAGTGAGTTGTAAAAAATTTTAGTGCAATCTCGCAACCAATCAATGTCTGAAATGAAGATCTCCCAAAACATTATTTACAAGCACACAGAATGCAAGCTTATGCGTTAAACTGCAAAACATTCATACCATTTTCAAATATAATTGAAGCATTCAAAACTCAATTAAAATAGTTCTGCTAATTCTGACTGAAACTCAGTTGCTAGTAAGCTAATAAAATTGTCAATTACCATCATAAACTAGCAGATGTCTAGAAATAACAGCAAAAGAAACAAACAATGGAGCCTCCAGCACCAGCGAAGTACATACAAAACATATCCATAAAATAGCATTTAGAAAAGAGAAGTGCCCTTTCCCTTCTTGTCTCCACCAATCTCAAAATGCTTGCACCTCTGAAGAAATAATGAAAAGCAAGCAACATTAGCAAAATAAGTGATACGGTTTCTCCAGGCAAAAAAAATTAATCAAGCAGACAGTTTTTTCTCCTGAAAGACATACCTTAATTGGATGCTGAGACACATGCTTGCAACCTTGGCACTGCAACCTCAGAACAATCTTCTTGGTAGTTTTCGCCTGTTAAGAAAATTACAAAACAATTGATGATTAGAATCAATCAATCATGTACAGACGGTAATAAGTTGAGGGTGTTGGATATTTGATGGTACCTTCTTGTGGAAAACAGGCTTTGTCTGCCCTCCATAACCAGACTGTTTGCGATCATACCTCCTTTTCCCTTGAGCAGCAAGGCTATCCTTCCCTTTCTTGTATTGTGTGACCTTATGCAAAGTGTGCTTTCGGCACTCCTTGCTCTTGCAGTATGTTTTCTTTGTCTTGGGAACGTTCACCTATTAAACAGAAATTTATTAAAAAAATAAAAATCTAAGCCATACATCAAATAGTTAACATTCAACTTGCAAAGAGACGAAAGTACTAATAAATCAATAAAAACATTATTTCACTCTCTTATTTTTCCTTAAGAAATTAAATGGCAGCAGAAAATACCAAATTGGCATAACTTAATTCACAACAACACACACACGAATATAAATCAAGTAGCCATATGATTTGACCAACAAAATCAATGATTTGCAATAACCTTAACTATCACCAGCAAAACAAGAAATTAACAAAAAGAAAAAACAACTCATTAATAGATTTTCCAGACCTATTCACTTAATCCAAATAACTATAATCGATTAACATTGAAATCTAGAGAACCCACTTTCGTTTTAAGTTAATGATGGATTCAAGAATCTATTTTGCAGCTAATTTCCTAATTAACCACGAAAACCCAGTAATCCCAAATGAACAACACATCAAAAATTCACTTCCGACTCAAGAATCGATTCATGCGTAGGAGATTGGAAAAACCACAGTAAATGAAGGAAAGAAATGTACATAAACATATAAAAATTACAAGGTTGAAAATTAATTTCTTGCAATCACAGAATCCAAGATTATCTAAGAAAATAGAGAGAAAAATGGAGATTGGCGGCTCACCATGATTGTCCACCAAAAACCCTAGACTGCTCTGCTGCAATGTGAAGAGAAGGAGCTGCTAAGATTTAGTGAGAGCTCAAATGATTTAAGTATGCTACTTTTAAGGCTAGGGTTTCTGTTACATTTTCTTGCAAGATGGGCCTTGGCCTTGACCAGGCCCAAAATATTTATCTGCATTAATAAAAACAGAAGTCTTTTATGGTAGATTATATATTTGAAAATTATGTTATTTTTAGAAAATAATTATTTCTAAATATTAAAAAAAATATGGAAATAAATTTTATCTGATGTAGATTACCATTATAGAGTTATTTTTATTTTTGATCTATTTTTTTTATTTTTGACATTCATATAGTTTATTTAGTGAATTTGTATTTCCAAAATTTATTTGATATTTGAGTTAAAAATTGTTTTCAAAAGAAAACTATTATTTTAAATATTATTAAAAAATTTTGAAATATTAATTTGAAACTTCTTGTAATTAATATATATATATATAATTTATTTAAAACAATTAAATTAAGTTTTTTTAATATTTTATTTTAAATTTTATTTTAAAAATTGGTCTTGCAAGCCATGAAGCATATTAATGATTTAATGTCAAACTTCTGAAGCCCCAAAAAGCAGATTCTTTCACTTGGAAATTTTGGTTTATTGCTATTCTTCATTTGCAAATGACAAAATACTCTAAAATACAAGAAAATAGCAAAAGAAATAGAACTTTATATTGCAAGCCTGAACATGTCATTTCACAAATCTTGTATATGAGATAATATCAATTTGTAAATTATCCTAAATTTAAAATGGACTTAATGCAGACATACCCTAAAAACAGCAAAATTACAACAATTGAACCATATCATATAAATGTACACCAAACTGTCAAACTTATTTCCAAAAGATCACAATGCCCATCCTCTTCTGCTGGTAATGCTATTTAAACATGTTTCTCTTGCTACAGTTGCGTTCCCAATTGACTGCTATTTAAAATGCCAACTTCTCCACATCGAACCAGGTACAAACTGGTCGCGACAACCCCAAATCAGGATCCAACTGCAACTTGTAATTGAAACGTATCCCTAAAACCTGCGTGTGCCAGCAAATTGTGTGAGCATAACATAAAAAAGTGGCTCAGAATCATTTAAAACAATACACATTTGGCATCTGAAGAAAACACTATCCCACAACTTTTAATGCAACATTACCATATCCCATTGTTCTGGATTCAACTCGCCTCAAGATACAAAGAGGGAGAAATATCAAAACAAGGTAAATAATAACAGATATTCTGAAAAACTAACATCTTTAAGGCATTCTGACATAAGAATTGATGGGAATAAATAAAAAGAATTGCAAAACATAATAATAAATCACCTTTAATCTTGTTCTCCTTTTTTTCAATGTATACTGGTATTGATATGTTCCAATTTATTGTTAGACAACACACTTCAAAAAATATTTATTCACCTCATTCACTTCATCAAAGAAAGTATAAACAACATTCGGTTCATCAGCCAATTGAAAATGACCTCCTTCACTTGATTAAAGAAAGTATAAACAACATTCAGTACATCAGCCAATTGAAATGGGCTTTATTATATCTTATAATACCTACATCAATTATGACCTACATCAATTATGAAGTTGTTTGTTAAATGAAAATAACCCAATTAGAAACTTCAGATCAGGGCCCTGATGAAACATTTAACAGTTGACTAAGTAACATGCCCTAAGTAATCGATTTGGTTCGCAAGAAAGAAAGGAATGTATACCCATCAATGTATTGAATAAAAATTGCAAATAGATATGTAGTTTAGGATTAATGAGAACATTATTCCAAAAATAATATAGTACCAAATTCCCTAAACTGAAGAAATAGCCATCAATGGCTTGAGCCATTGATGAAATTTCCTAACAAAAATGTCTCCTTTTCATCAGGTAACCAACTCAAGTACATAATCAAGAATATTTAAAAAAACTTGTGTGCTCCTTTACTAACAGAAGAATCCAACTCTTATTTGCTTATTCTCAAATAAGATACACAACGAAAACTATATAACTTTTGATGAACTCCCAAAATTCTTATGATTTACATAATTACATTCATGGCTTTTAGGCAGCTTAAACGAAGCACATCCTGCTAAACGCAGACATACATAAAACTAAGTGCATACATGCAACGGGAACAAAAAGATTGTAATGAAAACATATTGGACAGTTCTAGCACATAGATTGAATTACAAGAGGATCTAGTTCAAGAAAACCAATGCAACCATACCAACTCAGAGAAAGTATGTTGACCAAAAAAAGGGTTCACAACAATGATAGACTCTTAAATTTAATATTTGCTTCTTGCAGGCAACTTAAAATTCAAATGGAAGATGCTCCAGTTGGCAAGTTCTAATTTTTGAGAGGTAAACATGACAAGAAGAACATAGGGAACTCTAGGAGTTGTTTGCTCTAAACTAAAGCTTCCAGTATTGACCTTAACTTTTAAAAGTTAGCCATTTTAATATGAGAAGGGAGGAACTGTATGCCTTCTTTTATTGGTCTAGCAGCAAATAGCATGATAATTCCTGCTCCAGTTTGATGGAAGGTTATCTAAGTTGAGTAGTTAACTTGGATTATGAAAATATAAAGAATTAATATTTCCCAAAAGGATCCACTAATTCTTTTGATAAACAGAAACACATGAAACTTGAAAATTGCATAGTCTAAGGGGCAATGAACATCTAAACTAAACCCAATGCTTCCGATGAAAGTTAAAAAGCCTTTATTTGCTTAAGAGTTTTGTCACATGCTAACTTCATAGTAATGAAAACTATCTACTTCCCATCTCTCAAGAAGTGATACCTGTAAAAGAAAATTTTCAACCCTGTGGAAAACTTGAATGCACCTCCACTAGGGGATGACTTCAAGCAATCCACTTACTCCTTAGAGCATATCCAATGGTACTCTTTATTTTAAAGAGTATATTTTATTTAATAGAGAACATCTAATTGATAAAGAGTAAAAATTTTTATTTAAATCCAATAAACTCTATATTTTGCTCTTTATTTTACTTTATTCCATAAACATTAATTATTTTAATTTTTCATTCTTTAAGTTTGTCCAATAGAAAAAATAGTATTAAAATTATCTTAAATAAAGTATAAAAAAATTTGTATTGCATTAATTAAAGTTATAATAAATAATGATATTTTGCTCTCTAGATGTAAAGAGATAAACCAGCTCTTTCTTTATTTTTTTAAAGATAAAGAGTCCATTGAAGTTTCATTTTTTGAGACAATTCTTTATAATAAAAAGTTTGATATATATAAAGAGTGCATTGAGGATGCTATTTAAAAAGCTTTACATAAGGTCAAAAGGTTTATTTTGAAAATAAAGTTTGAAACTATAAATGTTTGCAGCTTTAATATTTTTCTGTGGTCAGATGTCACACAAGTTGAATGCCAATGATTCTTTTTTCTCAGGTATACTGCCTAAGAATCCTAATGAGCATCTGAGAAGCTTCCATATCTTCTTTTTTTTTTCCCCATTCTCAGTTTATTCTAACTAAAATCTTTGTTTCCCTACAAATACAGGTGCTCCTATACAATTTGGGTTTTAGAATTCAGATATCTGGAAAAAAAAAATTTCTTCTTATTTCAATCTGATTAAGAAGAGTGAAAACTTATGTGAAAAGAACTCAGCGATACATACCATATGTTAAAAAATATAGATGGTTATTTCCAAATCATAATGTTTAGCACTCATCATGTTGTCCAGCACAAGCTCATAAGAAAATTCAAATCCTATTAACAAAAACATCCCAATAAAATCCAAAGAAAAGGGTCAGCTAACATAATAATGACACCAAGAATAAGCTATCATGCATTATTACAGGCAATCTATTGCACATCTAATACAGCAAAAACTTGCATACAACTAATTGAGATTGACCATAGAATAGAACATCCATTACCTGCCAAGTAAAACCCTCACTTTGAAACCAAAAGAATTTCTGGTTTCTTAGCTTTACTGGGTGTGTTAACATTGGAAGAAGCATTGGCAGCAGCAACAGCTTCCACCTTTGCAGCCTCTCGAGCTCTTTTGTCAAGCTGAATGAGACTCCGGGTTGCCAATATGGCCTGTGGAGCCAAATCATGAGAACCCCTTGCATACAACCGCCTAACTGCCACAGATGCTACATCCTTAACATCTTGGGAATTCAATGGCCCTAACAAACAATGTCCCAAAATCCTCAATAAGGGCTGCAAAACCTCCCAAGGCAGGGGAATCCTCACCCCCTTTATCTCTGAATCATCTCTTCCATTTCTTTCCAGCCACAACTTCTCCATTTCCACCACAACATCATCAATTTCATGCCCATTCCCATTCTTGTCATAACCGTTACTTAAATTCCTACTTCCATCCTCCAAAAAGTACCCACCATTATTTTCATTTCCATTTTCAATTTCAATTTCTTTGTCACCATCAAATTTGTTTTTACAAGCACAATCTTGACCAGCCCAAAAACTTGCATATTTACACAATTCAACCTTAGACCAATTCGGCATTTGCGAGATCTGCTTAAAATAACAATCAAGTGCAACACCAACAATAATCGGCCGCTTTGTAGACTTCACTGCGATCTGGGGTTCCAGAGACGGCGACAAAACCCCAACAGACGGCCGAGAATTTTCAAACCCATGTTGATTCTGTTTGTTCCGAGGGGCATGGTAAAGCGATGGCTGTGAAAGATCGGGAATTTGAACGAGAACTGGCTTACCGGCGCGAGATTTCGCCTCAGCAGAGTAGATGGCGAGAAGAACAGCCTCGAACCCAGCTAGAGAAGGAGTAGAAGTAGAGTCGGAGGAGTGGATCCGAGAGAGATACAAACCCAATAGAAGAGGAAGAAAAGAAAGGACAATAAGACGGAGATGAGGGTCAGAGGAGAGATAAGTCTCGTAAAGCCATTGACAAAGAGGATCAGAGCCAGAACCAGAGGTAGGAACAGAGACAGCAGAGGAGAAGCGAATATAAGCGTCTAGAGAAGAAAGGAAAGAAATGGCAGGGCGATCGGAGTCAGCAAGAGAAGAAAGGGAAAAAGAAGACGATGGATCGGATGGGAGAAGAGAAGAAAGGGAGAGAATGCGAGCACGAGCTTTGGAAATGGATTCCCACCAGGATTGCATCGGGTCAGTGGTGGTGGTGGTGGAGATGGAGGCTACGGCGGTGGCAATAGGGTGGGGAGTGGAGGAGTTGGAGGTGGACGAGGACGAAGGAGAGTAATTGTGGTTCAAGTCCATGAGAAACGGTGGTGGTGGAGTTGACTGCGAATGACCGTTTGGACTTGAAATGGAGGAATGGGTTTTGAATTATGCTTTTTCAATTTTTTTCAAGTCGGTTTGTCCAGTTTTCATGGCAATAAACCAAAATAATAATAATAATAATAATAATATATCTGTGTATATATTTTTTTTAATTTTGGTCATTTTGTTCAGTTCATTTTCTTAATATTATTTTAACTTAATTTTCCTTTTAAAAATTTTAATTAGTTCAATTTTACTAAATTTTTTTTAAACCTAACAATCCATTTGGTATATAAAATTACTTAATTAAATTGTAATATTAATAAATAATATTATATTTGGTATAAATAATTCAGATTAGACTTAATAATCTTCAAAATTTTGTTAACCCATAGGATAAGTGTTATCTAAAACCTAATTCTCATATTTTTAGTAATTCATTTCCAGTGAAATTATTAATAGAGCTTATTAATATCATTATTTATAATATTTTATTTCTTAAAATAGCTACCAAATATAGAATTACAAAAATACGATTGCTTAATACAATATATTAGAATTTTTGTATCAAATAAGGTTCAAGATAAGTAATCATATAATTTAATTAAATTTAGAATTCAAACTAATTTTAAAAATTATAAATCTGTGCACCAAATTGACTATAAGTCTCAATGATTCATGCAGGCAAAGAACTATAATTAAAAACTGTTGCAAAGTCTATTGCAACATATGCAATGAGTGTTTCCTAATTCCCTTAATCATTATGATGACCTAGAAAAGATGATGAACTCTTATTAATGGGGAAAAGTAAGAGTGATGCAATGGGTATAGAAAGGCTTTGCAAGAGGAAGGCGGAGGGTGGTATGTGGTTCAAGAGACTTCATGAATTCAATTTGGCGCTACTAGGAAAGCAATGTCGGTGAACTGTAACTTGTCATGACTCTTTAGTGGCAAAGATTTTTAAGGCTAAATATTTTTCCTAACTCCTCTTTTTTGAATGCTCAGCTAGATAATAGCCCTATCTATTTTCGGAGGAACATCATGGCGGCACATAGTTTGATAAAAACCGGCTTGCATAGAAGGATTGGGAATGGAGCATCAACTTTGATTTGGATAGAACCATGGTTAGGTGATGATTGCCAGCCTTTTGTGGAAATTGTGGCTCCTATAGGGTTAGAGAATGCATTTATTAATTTGTTAATGCTTCCTAACCAACTTGAGTAGAATGCTGATTTAGTAAGCGATATGTTCAGTGCTTGTCATGTATGGTTGATTTTGGGGGTTCCTTTAAGTTTTAGAAGATGCGATGACTCTTGGTACTTGTCTTGGGATAAAAAGGCGTAGTATACATTGAAGATTGGTTATAGGTGTCTTATTGATGGGTTTAATTCAAGTGGCTGCAACACATAGGGAGTTTTGGTAAAGACTTTGGTCTTTGTGGGAGCCACCTAAAACAATATGGTTGGACCAAGTATAGCACAGATGCTGGTTGGACCAAGTATAGCACAAATGTTGCAATATTTCAACAATATGGTAAGATGGGTGCAGGTTGTGTTTTGAGAAATGTTGATGGTCTTTTTCTATGTGCTCGTGTTAGCTCTATGGCTCATGCCTCTTTGTGTCCTATACTTGCAGAGGTGTTAAGCTTCAAAGAAGCCCTCAATTGGCTCAAAAGTAGGGGCTCTAAGTTTGTTTAGTTCAAACTTGATGCATTTGGGCTTGTTCAAGCAATGCTGTCAAATGAAGTTGATGATTTTCAGCTTGAATTGATTATTGAAAATTCCAAATTACTTCTTAGAGAGATTAGAAGATCTCTTTTATAAGGAAATCAGCAAATCAAGTAGCTTATGAGCTTGCTAGGGCCTCTATTTCTTGGCCTAATATCCACATGTGGGAGGCTACCCCTCATCCTTTATTTGTAATAGTTTATTTGTTGATTTGGAATAAGACTTTTTTCGCATTTTGGTTAAAAAAAAGTCTTAATGGTTTTGTTTTATGCTAAGGAAAATGCAGTAATTGCTTAAAAAAGTTTAAGGATTTTCTTTTGAATATAAAACTAAAATTATTGACTTGATTAGAAAAATATTGTCATTATTTAACCATTGAATTTCCTACCCTTTTTTTTCTCCTTCTAATACTAATTAAGGAAGGGCAAGAGCAACACTACTTAGAGACTAAATGTGGCAGTGATTTTTTTTTTTTCAAAATTCAAATTTGTCACATTTTAATTGAGACTTCAAGTATTTATTGTTAATAGATATGTAAGAAAGCACACACCAAATTATAAATGAATGGAAGCATTATATAGCGATTAATGATGGTGTATTCAAATAAGTGGTAAGGAGTTTGGTATTACTTAAATAAGGTCTCAAATTCAAGATTTGTGAATGTAAAAACTAATATTAGAATAGCTTTCCTTTCTTATGGGTCTTTGTAAAAACTAATATTATAATAGCTTTCCTTTCTTATGGGTCTTTTTTGGCTCCAATCTAGATTAGTTAGGGCTCAAAAAGACTATTAGATACAGCGTTCTCAAAGAAAAAAAAAGACAGTTTTTAAAATTTTAATATATAGTATGATAATTTATGTAACAAAAAAAAATTAGTCCTCCCCTAAATTAAAAAATTTTCAAATTCTATTAAACTAACTATTTAAAATTAAATAAATTAAACTTAATGTTATGATCCATAATAAATGGCTCATTATAGTATTTTATATCATTATTGATTAATAAGTTAATCAAATTTTTTTTATTGGCTTGAATATAAAATTAAATTCTAATAGATATAACCCAACACAACTCATAAACTTAAGATTTCTTTTGAATTTTTTATTGGCCCAACCTATAGTTTAATCCAAAGGTTAAATTTTATCTCTACGCATTTTGTAAAAGCTTTTACGGAAAGCTACTTTTTTCACTTTCCTTTCCATTTGCACATGTTGGAAGTCAAAAGAAAAAAATAAAAAGAAATTAGTGGAAAATCTCTCATGGCAATAAACTCAAACTCAAGTCAAATGATCTTCATACAATATTAGAATTATTTTTCTTTTTCTTTTATTTCTTTCGTATATATTTCTATTTTTTAATTTTTAATTTCTTACTTATCTATTGTAATCTCTCATAGTTCTAGCCTTTTTTTTTTTTTTTTTGTTGGTTTAGCCTAATATAGTCTCTTATAGTTCTAAACTTCTTCTGGTTTTAGTCATTTTTATTTATATATGAGGTTTAACTTGCTGATTTCTATACTCGTTCAAGATTGATGATGTTTGCAAACTTGCAGAGAAGTTTTATCCTAATGACTTTATAGCGCAAGATTTAGTATGCCTAAGAACAGGACTTCAACATTTTGAACTCGATATTCCAAATCATCATGAATTATAAAAATTATTTAGTATTTACGAATTATGTCAAGTATAGGTGAAAATAAGGAAATTAAACATATTTATTCGTATTGAAATTTAATTAATTAAACTATAAAATTCGGATGGGCCTTGACCTAACATAAAATAGGCCAAAAACTAATTAAAACATGAAATAAAATAGTTTAAATAATTATTGGACTATATACATAACATAATCAGTCCAAACACTAAATAAAACATGATAAATTGAATTTAAAAAGCCCAAATATGAAGGGTCCAATTTGAATGAAGAATGACAGCCTTGTAAATACTTGAATAGATTAGGCCCAAGTAAATAGGAATATAATTTGGCCTCTTCATCTTGACATTGGGTTTGAATATATTGATTAAGCCCTTGAAGTTTCCTTAAATACAATTGGATCTATATGCAAAGCTCATAATCCAAATATTCTTGATTGATTTATAGAAAACTTCATACAATCTCATATTTTTCTTGAATGATCCATCAATCATGCACAATGGTTGTATTGCATGTCTTTGTAAGCTATTTTGATATAAATGACAACCTTGAAAAACCTTCTTGAAATATTTCTCATACATGTATATGTGAGTTTCTTACAAGGTACATGGATTCTCATCACCTTTTTTATTTTTTTTTGTTGGTTTAGCCTAATATAGTCTCTTATAGTTCTAAACTTCTTCTAGTTTTAGTCATTTTTATTTATATATGAGGTTTAACTTGTTGATTTCTATACTCGTTCAAGATTGATGATGTTTGCAAACTTGCAGAGAAGTTTTATCTTAATGACTTTACAACGCAAGATTTAGTATGCCTAAGAACAGGACTTCAACATTTTGAGCTTAATATTCCAAATCATCATGAATTATAAAAATTATGTAATATTTACGAATTATGTCAAGTATAGGTGAAAATAAGGAAATCAAACATATTTCCTCTTATTGACAGATTGACTAGGCTTGTTCTTACTTTTTCAGTATCAACAACGATTACAAAATGAGCATTTTTAATCATAAAAATAATTAAGATAAAGTTTTGAAATAAGATGAAAGATGTTTTCTTAATTGTATATTGAAAAGGTAATTGCTATAAAATTTAGCATAGATAAGTTTATCTTCACGAAAGAACGGAGAACTCAATTTACATATAGTTAATATAATTTTTTTTATTTTTATTAAAAAAAATTATATTTATACTTATAGTTATGTATTTCTCTTATTTTTACAGGTGACATATTGGAGCATCAAGAAATGTAACTTGAATGGCTTGTGAGTTATAAACTACAATGTTTGAAAAATGATAAGGTTAGTACTTGGATTTTAACTAATTTGTTGACTTAATTGATATATTTTTATATTTAAATCTAATATTTAAAATATTTATATATTTTTCATTTAAATAAGTAGAAATTAGTATCAGTTTCATATGATACTGTACTTGGTCCTGTGGGAAATAATCATGGCTCTGTCTCACAGATAATGATGATGATAGTTTCAAATATAATTTTTTTAATAAATTTAGCTTTAATTAAAATTTAAGTTATAAATAAAGTCTTCAAACCGATTTCGGTATAATTAATTGATTTTTATAAAAGATTTAAGATAAAGAAAAATACATTTTCCTTGGCATTATTGTTTACTTCTCACATAATTAAAGAAGCAAAAATATCCACTTTTGTGGTTAACGCGATGAATTGGCTAAAGAAGGTCGCTTTCCTTGTAAAGAAAATCTTATACAAGGCCTGCAACTATGGAAGCCTCATTGCACATAATATAAAATTAAAAAAAAAAAAATTAAATGATTATAATCTTTTATTTATCTCGTTTATTTTTTTATTGTTTAAATAATTTTTATTGAATAAAATATAATATAAAAGAGACATTGAACTATATATATATATATATATATATATATATATATATATATATATATATATATATATATAACATGTATTAAAATTTTATAGTTTCAAATTTGAACTAAGGCCGAAAGCAGGATTTTGATAAGGGGTGAGCTGAGAGCAAATATTAAAATATAAAATTTTAAATTAAAAATAAATATAATAAAATATTTATTTTAATTGTATGCGATTATTTTTGTTACAATAAAATTCATCAATAATTAAATCTAAATTTCACTTTTTAGCTAAATATCGCTTAATAAAAAGAGCTATACAATCTGCAAAAAATTCATCTTCTATTTTGGTGCGAAGATAAATTTTTGATTGTGTGATTGGCAATGTTAAGTAACCAATTCATGAAAGTTAGGGATATTATCTTTATTGATTAAATCGGAGAATATGCAACTATGTAGAGGGATTGAGTAAAGAAAAGATCGGATAAAATTTAATAAAGAGATTATTTGAAATTATAATAAACTAATATTTGAGTTTAAAATGTAAAATTATTAAAAATAAATGCGATAATAAATTTCAAATACTCAACTATTTCAAATTATTGGCTATCCAAATGAATAAACATGGAAAACATTAATATTAATGTTACTGGTATCCTAATATCTTGAATAAACCATACATAAAAATAAAATTAAAAAAAAAAAGTGAAATTCTTGTTTTTGGATTTATCAACTTTTATTTAACTAAGGACAGTTTGGAATTGAGTTTTCCAAAAACACTTTTCAACAAAATTTTTTATATTTTTTTTAAAGTGCTTTTAAGTAAAAGCATTAAATTTTTTTTTTTTTTAGAAATATGTTTGAAAAAAAAATAATAAAAATCAATTAATTAAATCAAAAAATTTTAAATGTGTTTTTTTAGCCCTTAACTGCATCCTAAAAGGAAAGTTACATGTCACAATTATCAAATAATAAAACAAATTATACATACAAAACAATTCAGTATGACAAGCTGAATGGCAAATGCCAACGAAATGAGTGTGGGATATGGGTTAGGTCTTTTGGGCTATGTTGCAATTAAGCCAATAGCCCAATATTATTACATATATGATATACCATTAAACTCATGATATAATCTTCAGCAATAATAGAAATAAATCCCACAAAGGAAAAGCAGTAATTAACCAGCAATGAAGCAAACAACAGATTAAGAATTCCAAAAGCCAAAAGAATTTTTGAATTATCCTGGAGGGAACTCAACTTGCTTACATGCATATGGCTCTCAATTCTCATCAAACAAACAAACAAACATTAATTTCTTCTGTCTTCCTCTAATTAATTCTTAAACTATATCTACATCCACAGTACAATTCATTAATTAAATTATTATGTTCATTAGTTAATCTTACAACCCAAGAGCTCCAAGAGGAGTCTTTCCTTGACCAGCCTCAAAGTAAAAGATTAACATTGCAAGCATAGCTATTCTTGCATGCTTAATTTCAGCAACTTTAAGTCTTTCAAGTTTCTCCTCATCAGGAATATAAACTCCATCTTTAATTGTTCCAGCAAATCCTAATGGATCAAAGAATTTTCCTCCTGGATATCCTTGTTCCCCAGTTGCATTTGCAAAATTCTCAGCTGTTCTTGACCATGGAGTTGCCCATTCTACTGATTGTGAATCTGGGTCAAAGAAATCCACCCATCTTTTACTTTCTACCCAACCCATGAGTAGGAGTTGGGTTCCTAATAGTGAGCCAAATGAGAAAGGTGCAATGGCACCTGGGTCAGCTCCAGCCTCGAACCAAGGGATGCCACTCCATGCTTGGCCTACAAAAATTCCTACAACAGCAGCCATTGCCCATCTCCCATGAATTAATTCTGCTTCTCTGTACCATTTCAGAAATGCTGGGTCCTTCCCTAAACCTAATGGGTCGAAACCATAGTCACCTGGGAGCCTGCAGTTTTTTCATTTATGGAATGAGTAAAAATTAACTACTAAAACAATTAATGCAGCCTTTTTGCCATTAATTTTGTAAACTCCCACTCACTCATAAATCCTTATTTTATCGATTCAATTAAAATTCATTTTCCCAAAAAAGGAGGAGACTCAAAATTAAAATTTTATTTAGATATTGAAATATACATTTATCGTCAAATTAATCCTTCAAATACATCAACCCTCAAATATTAAACCCGTAATTCCAATTTCATGTACCATTTATACCAACAAATGTACTACTCCTAAACTGGTTTTTTAATTTGGTTTTGAGTTTCTAATAAAATTTAAACACAAAACCTTTCGGTATTAGAAATAACTTTATATTAAAAAATATATCTATAATTTAATAAACATAATTTTATATGAAATTCGAACTCAAAACCTTTGCAGTCTTACAAACAAGACCAGTAAAAGGCTCATTGTTAAATAATAATTTATTTTTTTAACATAGAAAATTCAATAATCAGCCATTAAAGCAATTTATTATTATTATTATTATTATTTCGACTAACTCAAATGGTATTACTTTTAATGTATTATAATAATTTTCCTTTTCTAATTTATGAAATAACAAGTAAAAATACACAAAAAAAAAAAAAAAAAAGGAAAATGCAGACATTTAGAAATTAGAAGAAATTAACTAAAGAAAAACTTACGAGCCATCAAGCCACTCAGGGTCAACGAAATTGCCACCACCTCTAACACCAGGGAGCCAAGATTTCTTAGGTTTAGCAGCCATAACTACAAACTTCTTAGCAGCTGTAGTAGCACTACCTATTCTATTATTATTAATACCCAATAAAGCTTGGCCATGGCTTCTTTTCCCTCCACACAAGAAAGAAGATCCTAATCCATTAAGCACAGCACCAGAAGTAGCAGCCATTGTTTTTCTTGATCTTTCTTTTTTATTTTAAGATCAGTGGGTTTTGAGTTTCTTGAAAATAAAGAGACAGTTGAGCTGGTGTTTTAAGAGTGGAGAGAATCTAAAAGGTGGATTTGTAAGGAGCCATGTAGGATAATGAAAATCTAAAGATGAAATCTAAGCATGAATGATGGATAGATTTCGAACCAATCAGAAATTGAGCTCCATCCAACATCTCTTCTCTCTTCTTCTCTCCAACCACGTGTACTTTCTGTCTTTTTTTTTCTTTTCTATATTCCAATTTCCATCCATTGGAAATTTTTATCACATTATTAATTCATACATCTTATTTTTATTGAATTAATTTATAAATAAATGATAAATTCAATTTATATATTAATAAATAATGTGACAGATTTAATTTATAGAAAATTTTCTTATCATTACTTTTTAGATTTTTTTTATTTTATAATTTCTTTTTTAAATTTAGTTTTGATTAAATTCAATTTCTATACCTTCTAAATTTTTTGAGATATTTTAGTATCACTAGACTAAAAACTCGTTCGTTATTGAAAACTTTTAAACATAATAGAAATTTTTAAATCTTTTTTATTTGTATTTTTTTAGGAAATTTTTTATTTATAGATATAAGATAGTGTTATAGGTTAGTTTTTACATATTTTATTCATTTATTTTTTTTTATTTTTTTAACTGTTAATAACAATTTCAAACACACTCTTAAAATATGATGCTTTATGGGGAATTATAAAATATGATGCTTTTATGGGGGATTATGAGAAAATACTTAATAACTTATATTTAAAGGAGATAAATATTTTAAATTTGAAAATTTTCATAATACATAAGTGCTTTTATTAATAACAATGAAAAAAAAAATACTAAATGTAATAAAAAAAAATTTGAATTCAATTTGAAAAAATAAAATTTCTGTTTTCTAATATTAGATATTGAAATTTAAAAATTTTGTAGTTTTAATATAGCTAGATGGTTCAGAAATTATTTTTATTTTGAGTTGCTAATAATTTCATATTTGAAAAATATTATAAATATATTGAAATTTTAGTTATTTTCTTTATTTTTGAATAATTAATTGTATGTGTTTGATTTGAAATTCTTCAAATTAGTGATGGAAAGAGAAAATATTACTTTTTTAGCAATAAAAAATATTGATTGATTGGATTAATAAATAGAAATTATTATTAGCAATGTAGAACTTAATAATTATTTTGAACTTAAAATCAATTTTTTTTAGTAAATCTAAATAAAAAATAAAAACGAGATAATAATAATATTGGTACATGATATATAAAATAATTAAATAAAATATATGAAAAAATACTGTTGATTTAGCCACACCCCCTCTTAGCATATTCAAAAATTAAGTTTGAATTTAAAAAATATTAAATTTTTTAAAATTTTAATTTATCCGTATTTTTTTTTTTCACAAATTGAAATTTGTAATTCAAAGACTGAGCATCTCTATATTTTTAAAGGGTAATAAGAAGAATTTAATCAATTTTTGGTCTATCGATTAGGGTGAGCACAATTCAAATAAAATCACGAAATTTAAATTTTGTTAAATCGTATTAAAATTTTATAAATTTAATTATAAAAAAATCGGTTCTAACATGTTTGAAGAAAATATTTATATCGTATTATCTGATAATTCAATAGTCTATGATTTGGGTATTCGATTTCAATCTGAATATGGTTGATTAGATTTAGGGATTCGGATATAAAATTATAATATTTATATATAGATATATAACTATAAATTTTGTTATTAGTTGTATTTTTAGACACTAGTTATTTTCAAGGACGTACAATCCAAATTTCTCGGACGGGTCAGAACCTTACATACCGGTCGGCTAGCCCGTGGTCGGTAAGCCGCGCTGTTTGAGGCTTATCTGGAACTGGAAGAAAATATAATATAATGATACTACTGATTGAGCCAGCAGAAGTAGAGCAGATAACGACCTTAATTCCCTCTCTCTCACACTCTTCTGCTAAATGCTGAAGTAAAAAATCGAATCTTTAATGGCTAATAATGCTAGTAGTACCTCTTTAATATTCTCTTCTTCTTCTTCTTCTTCTTCTTTCCACCCTCCCTTTGCCTTTCTTTCTCCCAAACCCACTCTCTTCCCTTCACTTCCCTTTTCTTCTACTTCTTCTTCAAAACGCACTTCTTCTTCTTTTTACAAGATCCTTTCCTCTTCCAAATCCTCTCAAGACTCCATTTCCGGGGATTTTGGTATTATTTCTACGACTGGTAACGCTTCATTTTCAATTTTTTCTTTCATTCTTCTATTATTATGGTAGTTTTGCAATTGACAAGATATATATATTATGGTGTTTTGTTATTGGTTTTGGCAGAGCAATCAGATGGTAGTATTCTCTTTAAGTTCGGTGAAGTTACTGAAGAAACTTCAAGGAAAGTTCAATTGGGTAAACCAAAATTTACTAAAAAAGATAATCACGAAGTTAAATCTCATAATCAACAAGTTGATAGTGTTAAAGAAAATGATTTGTTGAAGGTGGAGGATTCTGTTTTAGATGTTAAATCAAGTGATGGTATACTCTTTAAGTTCGGTGAAGTTACTGAAGAAAATTCAAAGAAAGTTCAATTGGGTAAACCAAAATTTACTAAAAAAGATAATCACGAAGTTAAATCTCATAATCAACAAGTTGATAGTGTTAAAGAAAATGATTTGTTGAAGGTCGAGGATTCTGTTTTAGATGTTAAATCAAGTGATGGTATTCATGTCCCTGAGATGATCAACTTTAAGATTATAACTTCACTTGATCAATCTGAGCTTGAAGAAGAAACTAGTGGTAGCAATGATAACTTTAGTACTTCAGCTATTGGTTCGGGTTTGGATACTATTTCTTCTCAGGAAGTTTCACAAGTGGATATTGAGGATGAAGTTGTAAGTGAATTGGCTGAGTCTGAAGTGGAAATGCCCACTATTGTTGTATCACAAGCTGCTAATAAAGAGTATTCTGGTGCCCAAGTTATGAATTTCTCTTCAGTTAGTGAGGATCATAGCATTCAGGATCACATGAAGGAAAACAATGTGATTGATGATGGTGCTGGCAATGGTGATCTTGTTGGAATGGTGCCTGCATCTGCTTCCCTAGCGGCTGAAGTCAGTCTCGATGAAGAACCAACTCATAATGCAGTGGATGAGGAACCATCTCCAAATGCAGTGAATGGGGAACCTATTCGTAATGCTATGGATGAGGAACCAACTCGTATTGCAGTGGATGAGGAACATACTAGTATTGCGGTGGATGAGGAGCTAACCCATAAAGCTGTGGATGAGGAACCAACTGGTTATGCAGTGGATGAGAAATCTACTAGTATTCAAGTGGATGAGGAAGTAGCTCGTAATGTAGTGGATGTGGAGCCTAGTGGTATTGCAATGGATGAGGAACCAACTCGTGTAGCAGTGGATGGGGAACCAGCTCACAATGTTGTGGCTGAGGAACTAACTCGTAATGCACTAGTTGAGGAATCAATTTCTAATGCAATTGATGAGAAAACAGTTGACACTGAAGAATTTGAGAGCTTGAAAATGGTTAGTTCTCATTCTCTTTTACTGTTAGGAGCAAAGTTGTATACTTATTAGTGCAGCATCTCATTTACTATCAATTAACTTGATTAATTTGCATTGCCAGATCCACTAGCTGGGAGATTGTAGAGCATAGCCATTGCTTTCTTTGTTGGATAGGATTTGACATCTATTAGTTTTAGTTCTTGTGGTCATGAATGTGTTGAATAAGCTGTTGTACTTGTTCCATCATTTTTATCCTCATGACGCTGTGATCCCTTCCCTCATTCCCACTTGCTGCTGCATCACCATTTAAATGGATTGAAAGTCATTGCAATTGATAATTATCATATTCTATTTTTTTTGCCCTCCCTCTTTCTTTCTCTTGTTTTGTCAAGCCTTAAGGAGCACCCTGCTACAAAACTGTCTATTCTAATTCCAACGGGTGTCAAGAATACGATCTTCAAGGTGTAATCCTCAATGTTAACCACAGAAGCATCCTGTTGGAAACTAATATTCTTTCCATGACATCATTGAGCTTTATGGTAATATATTCTGGAAGACCTAATGTTTATGAAGTTTATTACAAAATAGTGAACTCTGTTTGCTGTGCATGGGTGTATCTGTGCATAAACAAGCACGTCTACGAAAAAATTTAGAATTTTATTCGTTCCTATGCATAATATATTTCTAAAGTTCCCTGTTTTCTTTTGAAAAAAAGAGGAGGATAAAAAAGGAGGAGGAAGAAGATGAAGAAAGTTGCTTATTAACTAATGCGTTATATGTCATGCGCTTAGCATGCCGCATGCATCTGTTTTTTTGTCTGATTGGTATTTAGATGACAAGTTCATCTTGACTTACGGCTGAATTCATAATCCATTTTGTGGTGAAAGGCTGTTATCTGAACCATAGATGTCAGCATTTCAAGTTTCCAATTTTGATCTTGTAGCATTTAAATTATAAAAGATTCAGGTATTTAAGTTTAAAAGTAAGCCTGTTGGAGGATTTTACCACCTAAAATCATAATGGATTTCATTCTTCTAAATGATTTCTCCTAGTTGTGCATATCTACATTTGGAATTCTAAGATATAATTGGGAGTAAAAACTTTGCTTATCAGGCATGTGCAATTTTTTTTTTTCATATAAAAAAATCAGGAACAATTATTTATTCCAAGGGACCTCAAGGTATATAATTTCATTGATTATTGTAGTTAGATAGCAATCTGCTTGCATCAAGTCGGGCAGAAGAGATAGCTGAAGGAGATACTCAAAGCAGTAATAGTTTAGATGTATCAGTTCCTAATGCAGCAGAATCACAAACGAGAGCAGCTACTAGGACTAGGTATGCAGTAAACTTCCTCTCTCCCTCCTTTCCCCTCAAATATTGTACTTCTAATTCCTCTCTGAAATGTTAGTGAAGGCATCTATTGAGAATGGCTGTCTTTGTGTTTGTGATTCAGTTGTTAGCATTCTAGTCCTTATACTTGAGGTGTACTTATATAGTGCAACTGCCATTATATCATATAATAACATGTTGCTGATAATTTCATGGTACTTAACATGAGCAATTTACTTCTTAATCTTTGGTCCATCTTCGAATTTGTGCAAATAGATTTCAATTGTTTTTCATATGCATGATTAAATTGTCCACATCATTTTCATTGCTGGTTCAGCAAATTGTGCAGAAAACAAAAATAAGACTTGCCATATAAAACTCTTGCCATTCATCTGATTTATAGTCAGATTTCTATTGCTTTCTAAGCACTTCATGGAATTTCAGATTTTTTTACTTATAATGTTGAATTTAAGAAAGCCCTTCAATTTTCATAAATTTAACAACTATTTTTCCAATGATTACTAGAAATGACTGTAAAAGTAAAAGCAAAAGTTCTTAAGCTCTCAAAAAAGCTAACACGTCTGCAGAAGAAGTGAGATAAATTATTTGTGTAAATTTTACTGTCTACTCTTCTGTTCTTCATATTTATTACCTTTATTTACAAACAGGAAGGAAAACTCAGTGTCAGGATTTTTCTTGTTTTCTGGTGCCACGTCGTTGCCACATCCCTCTAAGGTACGTCTATAATATGACCAAAAGCTGATCATATTTTCCTCTTTTTTTTATGTTTTATACAATCAAAAATTATTTTACATTAGAATTTAGAGAGATAATATTAGAAGCTTCAGAGCAAGGACCGAGACCATTGTGGGAATTTTTTTGCTTTCAGCTACCTAAATTAGGCATTTCATTGAACTTTTTCTATTTGGTTCTTTAATTTTTTTTTCCCCTTGATCCTTCTGTGATGAATTTGGTTCCTTGTCCTGTTTCTCTGGTATCTACTTTCACATTTTACTGTTATAGGTTGATGAAATTCCTTGCAATTCATTTGTCTGTGATTTGAAGATAGATTTCTCAACTTCAAATGCAAAATTCTTGCTCAACTCTATATAGCTTTGTGACTTTTGTTACTTGATGTCTTAAATGAAGCTAGAGGTTCAGGGTAAGTAATTCGATGAATAATAATTTCCAGGCATTGACAGGTGGAGAGGATGCATACTTTATTGACCAAAACTGGCTTGGTATTGCTAATGGAGTTGGACAGTGGTCATTTGAAGGTATATCTTGTAATGTTACTAAATCCAAATAAAGGATCGTTCTTAGGATTTTTATATATTCCTCCCAAAAATACAAGGCTCTAATCTCAAATATTTTGATATTTACCATCTTCTTTCATATTAAAAACTTTACCTGGCATTGCCCAAAACTTTCACAATAATATATCCCAATTAGTACAAATTAAAATTTTACCGAGCATTTATTATGTATAGTTGTTTATCTTCTGTTTTCCTCCCCTCTATATATACATCTCCATGGATGATCATTAGGGGAATCCTGCTTTAACATTTTAATCCAGCTAGCTAGCATTTGGTTCTTGAGGTATTGGAAACCAATATGCCAAACTAAGAATTTCTCAAAGACTGCTGCTCACATGAATTTCCTATCAACTTTACTTGCAAATGCACATCCCCAGGATGAAATGGAAAGTAAAATGAGAAGTAAATATAGGCATCTAGTATTTCCAAAACTGTAAGTATTGTTACCTGGCGTCTAGTCAACTAGTGTTCTTCACTGGTTACTTGCGACTTGCATAGGTAATGCAGGAAGAGAATTCGGATCCAAAACTGATGCAGCACAAGTTGTTTAATTGATGCAGTAGAATTACAATATTTCTGAGACCAGAATTAAAGAAAGTAAACTCTAAGATATCAAAGTAGAAAGGTGTGAACTCTGCATTAGAATCCTGATGCCAGTTTTCTTCAGTCTAGTGCCTAATCAAATTTCCAAACTTGAAGGCTAGTCTGAGGAACTAGGTTTCTGGCTCAGTACACACTGAAAATAGAAAAACAAATTGGTAGAACAGCTGAAAGTAGATTAAAACTTATTCCATGGGCTTTATAAGATTGATAGAGTGCCACGTAATGCATTTAGGTTTCTGGACATTACTCAAATGGATTGTTATGGATCACACATCTGATCTCATTACATACAAACTTAGAAAAAGCACTAAGTCCGGAATTTTCTGCTAAGTCTGGAGTTTTCTGCTAAACTTTCAGTCCTGAGACCCGAATAAAGAATCTAGTGCTCCCATATATAATTCTTTAAAGGCAGTTTTCTGCATGCATTACTTTAAGGTTAACTAATCTTAGGAGGTGCCTCCAAGTGGCTGGCTACTGCTCAGGAGAAAAGTACTTGCAAGGACCAACTTTCATTCTCATTTAAGAGGCTGCAGATTTAGCAGCTCTGTAACCTAGGTTAGAGAGTTGCTGTTTCACAAAAAAAAACAAAATGATTTTTATTCTATTAAGTTCAATCATAAGCTAATCCAATTTCCAATTAAGCTCTTTTTTTTTCAAAAATAATTTTTGGGGACAAAAAGTACAATTTTATTGAAGCTACAGGATACAATTTGGCAGATAAAATATTCTCCTCCTAATATATATATGTAAATAGGACATATTAAATAAAACTAATATAACAACATTTTTGAATCTAGTTGAATGTTAACTAGAGACGCCTTTAAAATCCCCTATAATAGCAGAACCCCATGAAGGAGCCAACAAAACAGCTTTGTAACAACTGCAGAGGCGGACTTTGATTCAAAGATCCAATATTTCTATTCCAACAAATACACCACAAGTTCTTGGCCTCTTTCCTTGTACCAAATTATGAGCACTGTATTACTTTACCTCCAAGCCTCTTTCCTACTGCCAAATGCTCCAAATTTAGGGCTCATTTGGTGGCATTTTGCACTTTTTCTACTTTCCTTTTTCTGATAAATTTTCAAATAAAAATGTTCTTTGGTGAAAGTTTCTTTTTTTTTTTTTTTTTTCCATTTCCCATTTCTTTGAATAGTGTTGGGTGGGGAATGTTCACTGCTAAGCTATAAACAAATGTTCGTCTTTTGTTTTCTTAAACTGAATAGAAGTATTGTGTGAACTGGAAGTAACATTATATCATCTTAGCTTTCTGCAATCTAGGGCTGAATAATTTTGTTTCTGTTATTTTCCAGGGATTAATGCTGGACTGTATGCCCAAGAGTTGATGAAAAATTGTGGGAAAATTGTGTCTGACAGCAAAAACTTTTCAATAACTGGCCCAGTGGAAGTTCTTGATAAAGCTGCCATTGAAACTCAATCTCCTGGGTCATCTACAGCTTTGGTTGCTCATTTTGATGGTCAGGTAGGCAATTTGGCACTTAAGTCGCCTTCACTCAGCTTTGCAATTTTCAGACTTGAGTGGATATACTTTTCAAACACAGGAATTATTTGATATACTTTTCAAACACAGGAATTATTTGAACTTCAATTTTTTTTTAATGTAATTATCAAAATGTCCTTTTTCTTTTATTTTGTTGTATTTTTATCGTCAATGTAAGCTGTGATATCTGAAGAACAGTGATGTAAATGCATTGGGGAATCTTGCTCCAAACCAGATATGTTGTAAGACCAAGATGATAGGACAATTCCATTCTTTACCTTGTGCACTTTACACTGTTCGTGATTTAGAGAACTAATCTGCACCGTAGGATTATCATTGCTGAGGGACACTAATATGATACACCTGGGATCCTATTCCAGGCTGGATACATTTCATGCACCTTGATGGCCTGTCAAATTGTCAATGCATGTGTGCATGTGCACATGTTTACATATGCGTCATGTGAAAGTCATCAATTAGAGTAAATGCATTGTTCAAATGCTTCTGAAGAAAATGACATTCTGTTCTCTCTTTAAAATGTCTTCAAGAGTTAATTGATAAACTGGACCACGTCTCAAATGTTTCTTTACGAGGGAACACAGAATCTCTGCTACTTCACTGTGTTTTTATTTGAATGCACTAGTGTCTTACCATGCTGGTGGGTCCATGGGGTATCAGTTTTGAGTTTGATCAGTTCACTAAACATTTTCTTGAAGTTCCCCTTTAGTGGGGGCCCTTACTACAGGCATGTTCTGCATTGTTGCTAAAAGGTCAACTATCTGTATGCTGAAGCTTGGCATTTCACAATATATGTGAACCTTGGCCTTCACCCTTGGTAAGATCAAAGCTAAGTTGAGCTTTTCTGAGTGTGGTTAGCTCCTTGGAAGACTTTCTACCAAGGCTCTGGCTCAATTCAGCTTTGATGAAAGTCAATGTTCCTGTAGAGAGAAGAATTTTGTGTTGCAAGATGAAGCGGGAGAAGAGTGCGTCAAGTGAAGGGTGATCAACTGTTTGTTTCAGAGTCAAGAATTTCCTAAATAGTTCAGCTGTTTCTTTTGAAGGGTCTTGAATTGTATGTGAAAACATAAATCATTAAAAATTCTCTCAAATCCATTCTGTTTACAAATTAAATAATTAGTGTGTTAATAGCATGCTAGCTGTAAGTAAGAGAGTTTTTTAATTTGTTAGTGTAAGAGCCAAGAAAATGCAGTTAAGCATCTTCATATCTAGATATTGTTTTTTCTCTTCTAAAGTAGTGGTGCAGCCAAGTGTGGTATAGAAGTAGTGGGCAATCTGGTGTTGCCTCATTTTTCTAGTATTGAAACACGCTTGGTTTTAGCGACCTCAATGCTACTCTTATTGTATTAATGGTTGGCATTCTTTAAGAGCTAAGAATTTAATTCTTTTATCGTTCCTGATTGTAATATTAAATTAAATTAGCAGGCTCTCCATGTGGCTAATATTGGAGACTCAGGATTTCTCATTATAAGAAATGGCACCGTCTTTAAGAAGTCTTCTCCAATGGTACATGAGTTCAACTTTCCATTGCAGATAGAGAAGGGTGACTGTCCCTCTGAACTCGTAGAGGTATGGTGCATTGAACTTAATGTCCAACCAAAACTTTTCATAAGTTATTATTTTTTGCAATTTGATCAGTATTATGTCTGAAATGCATCTTTGTCCCATGCTCTCTAGAGGTGGTAAGAGCATTTTACTTTATATTGATACACAGTTCTTGTATCTTTGGTGCTTTCAATAATAGAATACAAAGCTTAGGGTCAAGCAGTCAAACATGTTGGGAAATGAATTCCATATCGAATAATAACAAAATATATAAAAGATTTATAGGTGAGTAGGTGTTGGACTTAATATAAGCCAATTGGTTTTGTACAAGTGAATTACAACACTTGTCCACTTATAAGTCCACGTATGTACGGGCTATGGTATCAAAACTTCATGCTCAAACCAACCTGTTGATGTTGGCCATGGGTCAAGCCTATGTATGTACAACCACATTTGACACATTAGAATAGAGAAGTCTATTCTCTTATCCTACATATATTCATTAGGGCTTTACAAAAAAAATCTTTAACCCTTCCAAACCGACCAAGCTATCGAAACCAAACCAAAAACCATGGTTTGTAAATTTATAGCGTTGGTCATGGTTCAAAAAATAATTAAACCGAATTTTCTTTTTGGTTTGTGGTTTAATAAAATTTCAAATCATTATAACTCGAAATATTAAATATGTATAAAAATATATTATAATTTATTGAATTATAATAGAATAAAAAGGGATTCTTAATTGAATAAGCCATCAAAATATTTAATAATATTTTAGGGGATAATTGCATTTAATAATATATTATATTTATTAAAATATTGCATTATTTTTCTTTTTCATTTTAATGGTTATAACTTTAATTTAAATAGGATTAGTGTTAATCTCTTTTCATTTCTAAATTTATTTTTTATATATAACATTTTCTTAAAATATTTATAAATATTTTTTTTGTTTTTTACAAATTTTAAAAGTTAAAATAAGTGTTTAATAAAAATCAATTCAAATTTAAAATTGATATAAAATCTAATTCTGTTTCAACCAATAATAAACCAAACCAACCTGCAATTATTGGTTTCACATTATTTTGGTTTGGTTTTGGTTTGAAGATTTGTCAAACCAAAGATATTGATTTGGTCTGACATATTACTCACAAACTTCCTGAACCAACCCATGTACACCCCTATTATCCGTATTTACCTTGCGTTCTTAGCTAGCATATGTATGCATGCATCTGAACTTATATACCCTGAAATTTGGCAGTATACAACTATGCAAAATTCATGAAGGACAGTGACAAGAATGTAATGTAAACAACTAAAATTTAACAGTAACAAAAGGTTAAGCCTTATGGTTAACTAAAATTACAAACACGGCACACTTGTTTGGCACACTACCATATAATCATGTGATGGGATAATGTGCCAAGATGAGTAATAACCTAATGTAAACAACTAAAATTTAACAGTAACAAAGAGTAAAGCCTTATGGTTGATTAATAGTGAAGTAAACCAAAAGAAAGTCCAATAGTCCTATGCTTTATATTGCCATAATTCATGACTTTTGCTTCCATACAATTCGAGAAACAAGAAATGGTTTCTTTCTGGGAGAATTTAGTTTGCTAAGTGTACATTTTACTATCTGCATGTCTGCATGTTAACCCTACTGAAAACCTCTATGTGCCATTTAGGAGACACTTGATTTAATAAATGCAAGAAAAGCAAGCATTATAAAGGTCTTCCAGAATTTGGACAAATCTTAAGGGGAGAGAAGGGGAGGAAGAGGAAAATCAGTATGAAAATGGGGATATATAAGCACAGTATTCAAGTCTTCGTAGTTATTAATAACTGTGCTAATAATTTGTGTTTCAGGGATATGAAATTAATCTGGATGATGATGATGTTGTTATCACTGCTACTGATGGGCTTTTTGACAATTTGTATGAGCAAGAAATAGCTTTAATCGTCTGCAATTCACTGCAAGCAGGTTTGAAGCCTCAGGTACTAATTCTGAACATCATCTTTTCAAAATTCTCATATCCCATATTTGGTATTAATGAATTTGAAATAAAGAATTCATTTGCAAATGATAGAATTTGGTGTAGTTAGGTTGAATTACAAGAGTAAAATGAATATTTTCATTTATATCAAACATGAAAAAATGAAACTCCAAATGAATTCTACGAAATCTTATGGAATTAATTTATACGAAAAAGGCCTCAACTTTATTTGAAATGTAAATGCCTGGTTAAAACGAGCTTCAGCAATGACATGGGATCGTAGTTTGAACATTTTTCTTTAGGTGTCAAGAACAAATAATCAGTGATTGTTGGTTCTGTGGATGTCCCTCCATTACTTGCTATCTTTTTACAGTCTGGTGCTACATCCTCCATTGTGGAAGCAAAATCATGTCGGATCATTTAACAAGATGATAGACTTCTTGACTGTTGGATTATCTTGAAAATAGTTTAACCATAAACTATTCCCTTGAGTGAAATTCCAAGTGCTCGACTAAGGGAAAATGATAAGCAAAACCTTGTTAACAATATATGGTGTGTATTCGCAAATGGTAATTTGTTGATTCTTGTGTTTATGGTTCAGGAAATAGCAGAATCATTGGCTGCGAGAGCCCAAGAAGTTGGGCAATCAGCCTCTACAAGGAGTCCATTTGCTGATGCAGCTCAAGCAGCGGGTTATGTAGGGTATACTGGAGGCAAACTTGACCATGTAACTGTCATTGTGTCTTTGGTAAAGGATAGATTCACCTCTTCTTACTAATAGCTTCTTCCTTATTTGACTATGTATATGCCTAAGATAATTTTTATTTTTCTTATTGTTTAGTGCCATTTCTAGTGCTTATTACCTAACTAGCATGGCAAGAAATTACTTGCTGATTCTTTTGTAAATACTAATAAGGTCATGTTTTCCCAAATTCACATTAGTTAATCTCTCCTTGATAAATTTACAATTATTTTCTACCATTGTGTTTGTATCTTGTGGTCGATTATCTGTTTCCTAGTGCAGGAGGTTAGATGTTTAAAACTTAGCAATTTCGACTCCTTAAAAAAAAAAATTGATGTATCGAAAAAATAAAAATTAATTACAGTTGAATTTTTTTTTTTTAAATCAATTACACTTGAATTTAACTTATCCTATAATAATTGAATTTTTGTTTCGATAATTGATTTGGTTGATAATACAAAGTAAATTTGTGTGTTCGATAGAGCGTTTTTGTCTACTTTGTTCTCCCTTGCTATCTCTCTATATGCTACACTAGGGTTTTGGTTGAGAGCCACTGCAGGGGAAATAAGATTCCCACCCCCTTACTTTTATTGGTAGTTTGCTTAATTTTGCTAATAATAGCTCCCTATGGGCTTTTTTTACCTCTCATTTTATATGGGTTTCTTGTTTTTTTACCCCTCATTTTATATGTCGGTCTTTCCACTTTCTCTATCCTTTTTCAGCGACGTTAATTTTGTAAAGAAATTAGTGGAAGGGAAAAGATCTTATTAGCAAAGGTTATGCCACAAATAGAGAACGATCATTAGCCACAAATAGAGAACGGCTCATTTCAAGGCCAAGAAAGCTCAGGCAAAGGGTTTATGCCCTCAATTGAGTAACCATCGTGTGCATTTTTTTATCTTTACAGTGGGTTAACAGAGAAGTCCTATTATGCATGAAATCTTAGGTTAGCCCATATGTGTCTGCCTTGCTTATACTGGCGGTTTCTCTCTTCAAACTGTCTGCAAAGGCGGAGGCGATGTTGAAGGAGAAAGAGGGTTCTGGAAGGTGCAAAAAGTAAAAGACATTTTAAAGATTCAATCTTTAGTTTTAGTTGTAGGGCCGGTTTTTTGAATTTGAAGCCCTATTCAAAAAAAATCTTGTACAAATAATGTTATGTTTGGACTAAAAGTTCATTTGTTATTTTATACGAATTGTGTAATGGATTTCTTGCCATATTTTTAATGCTATCAAATTTACTTTTTTTTTTTTATTTGGCAAAAAAATAAATAATACAAATATAAAATCCTTGAACAAACTCGGGAGTTTCAAGTAATATCAATTAAAATGTTATAATAAAATTTTAAATTCAATGACTTGTCTATCGTTATAATATTATTATTATTATTATTATTATTATTTTTTTTTTTTGTTTGTGTTACTTTAGTTTTTAACTAAAGATTAGCATCTTTTAGATTTAATTGGGTCCCTCTAAAGAACATGCTGAAGCAGCATGTGAAATCATATCTTTCTAGTTGGTATGCAACAAAGCATAAAAATAAAGGTAATTCCATGATATGGTAGAATAGCTTCCATCATTACCAAATGGGGGAAAGAATAAAAAATTTTCAAAATATTCCTAAGGTTATTTTTTGATTAGGTCACATGGCTTCTTCTATGATTGCATCCAAAGTTGGGATTTTTCCATAATTTTTTTTTTCACATCTTGACTAAAATTTTGGCATGTAACATGCTTGTAATTATTTGTGAATAGGGTCTCAAATTATAATTTGTGAAAAAAAAAAAGAATAGAATATGATAAATTTTTAAAGATTTTAATTTTATCGAATCTCAAGTTATAATGTTTAAAAAAACAAATTAAGAATGGAGTGTGGATAGAATATATATAAAAAAAAAATTATTATTTTTTTAAATTTCAACATGATTCATGAACAGATGTATATATCAATAATAAGCGAATATGTTAGCCATATTAAAATTTTGGTATTTTTAAAAGTATAATTGAGTCGAGCAATATTGAGTTCAAACTTGACTCCATTAGAGAACTTGAAGTTCGAAACTTGATTCGAACTTACTTATTTTTTATTTTGAAACTTGAGTTTGACTTTAAATAAAACTTTAAATACTCGAACTTAACTCGATTATTATTAAAATAAATTTATTTATTTATTAATATCAAATTAATGATAAAATAAATTAAAATAAGTTTGAGAATTCGAATTAATAGATTAATATATATAATATAAAATATTTAAAATTATATAATATTAATATTCAATTATACTCACGAGTCACTCGAGTTAATTACTATAATATTTAAATTTAACTCGATTCTTTACTCAAATACTAAATTCAATTAAAATTAAGTCGAGTTGAAGTAGCTAAAAAATAGGTTGATTCATTTACAACCTTAACGATTCATTGTTAAAGATGTTTATGATACATGTTGGATTTAATAAGTTTTTGAATGGCCATATTTTGCATGATTCACTTCTCATTTTGAAATTGTCATTGAGGGCCGCAGTTTTGAATTTGAATACTTCCACCTACGATGAAAATTTTTATTAGTTTTAATGAAATTAAATAAATTTATAAATTTAAATTTTTTTTATAAATTTGACAAAATCTTTAATTTAATAGTAATATATCACTATTATTTGTAAAATAAAATTTAATTTAAATTTAATTTTATTTTATTTTACAAAAAATAGTGATATATGAATTTATATCATTGATAAATTAAAAATTTTATGTGATTTATGAATTTATTTAATTTCTTAATAAATATAGAAAATTTTTATACCAATGAAATTTTAAAAATTTATAATTATTATATTCATGAAAGGTCAGGATCGATTCAATGCAATTTGATCTAATGGACAATATTTCCGGAGTACCTTGTACTAATGGTACCGAAAGAACAACTCACAACATCTTAACAAAGATAAATTTAGAAATGATAATGTGTGACAAGACATGACAAGATGGGTTCTAGAATTTTCATTTTCATGGCCACCTAGATTCACGAAATGAAAAAAAAAAAAAAAAAAGAAAATAATTTTCCCAAGAAATAAAAATTCCATAATTCATAATTTTAAAAAATATTTAATATTATAAAATAAATTATCATATATTTAAAATTTGAACTAAACTCGGTGATTATATTTATTTTTTCATGAAATGTTATTATACATTTAAATTTGAATTACGTTAAGAAAATATGGAGTATTATTTAAATTTGATTTCGTTTTATTATTTTCTATTTTCTTTTTTGGGGATTTTGTAAATTTTTTCATAAAAATTTTTACGTATTTTTTTATGAAAATTTTTGTGTCTTCATTCATTAAAGTTTTTTATTTGAATTTTTTATTAATTTTCAAATAATTAGATTTATTAAAAGATATTACAGTCAATTTACAATTGCAAATAATTGACAAGTAGAACATATTTTTTGCTAATATGTTAAATTTAATAATCTATCAATACGATTAGAGATTATTAGATGATATACTTTATAAATATAATTGAAAATTATCAGAAGAAATTAAGTTAATTTTGAGTTTTTTTCAATAATTAATTTTGAGTTTTAGTATTTATTGATGTATGATTTTATATCTTTAATTTTAAAAATTAATATTTTTTTATTAATATAAATAAAAAATTTATCTTTTTATTTAAAAAAAGATATCTTATGTGAAATGATTAATTTATTTTCATTGTATTTTGTATTATTTCATAAATCAAATAAGATTTATTTCATTAAAAATAAGAAAAATGGATAAAATGGGATAAAAAATTAATAAAATAAAAAATAATGTAAATATCATGCTTTGTTGTCAAGCAGGATGAGATAAAAATTATAAAGAATCAACCCCTCTAAGCCTTTTTCTAGGCTACAATTGACGTCAATTCAAGTACATGGCGAAAGCCATGCCATTACTTTTGGGTCGAGTCAGCTCATAATATGTTTTTTTAGGTTACATTTATTTGAAAACTTATATGAAACCGGAGCGAAATAAATTTTATAAATGATATTATCTAAATATAAAATAGAAAGAGAATATATTTTGATAATAATTTTTATAAAATTTATATATTTTTATTTTTTTATCAATTCAAATAAATATAATTTAAATATCTAGAAAAAGAGATTTAAATTTAATTTTATTATTTAGATAGTATATATATTTATTATTAGTGATAAAATAAAAAAAAATTAATTATAATTTATATTAAAATGATATATATAATTAAGTCAATTTTTATATATTTTAAAAAAAAAATCATTCAAAATAAAAGATCAAATTTACACATCAAAGCATTGCTTGATGATAGGTACCCCACCTTAACTAAAGTCACTTTCATTACCCCCATCTGCCCCAAATCAAAATCCATCTCCAATAAACTCTCCAAATAGCAACGGAAGCAATAATAGAGTTCAAATCAAGTATTTCCATATCTTAGAATAAATAATTAATTGAAAAAAATCATAAAATATATTATCAGAAGAATCGAAAGAGGGAGAGAATTGTTGTGTATAAGGGTAATTTAGGTATTAAAATATATTATCAAAAGAATTAAAAAAATATACGGAAGGATCAAACAATTAACAATTTAAAATATAAGGATGTTATAATTTGCTTTTTAGAAACAAAGCGATTCTGAGTATAATTTGAATTAAAAAACAAAAATTAAATAATAAATTATCTTTTTTTTATTGTACATTAATATTTGTTATATGCAATATGATTTTTTTTATTATTTTCTAAAAACCAAGAGATAAAATTATAAATTTTTGTGATATCTCCAAATTTATGAACAACTACTTAGATTCATCTTTGTCGATAGGGGTGAATATAACCAAACCGAAATCAAAAAATCAAACCGAATTAATTAGTTCATTTTGCTTCAGTTCAATTTTTTAAGGATATCATTTTGATTCAGTTTTTAAAATAAAGAACTAAATTAATTTTGATTCGGTTTGATTTTAGACAAAAAAATTTAGTTTGAATCGAACCGATCGAAGTTTAATATATATATATATTATTGATAAATATTTTGTATATATAATTATTTTATAAATAATAAATATATATAAAATAAAAAATATCCAAATCTATTAACCGAACTAAACCAAACTGAATTTTTTCAATTCGATTCGATTCAATTAGATTTTATATGAAATTCAGTTTCGACTTATTTTTATAAAATATAACTTTAGTTTTTTTATTTTTTAACTCGTTTCGATTTTAAATTAAACCGACCATTTAAACAGCCTTATTTATCAACATATTAATTTCAATAATATCAACCTTTTGCATGCCTGTAAAGGATGGAAACATAATGGAGAAATAATCTTTTATATATATATATATATATGAAAATTACGATATATTTTTCCTTTAAAAAATCGTTATAATTTTATAAATATAATTTTTTTTTGCATAACAAAAATAATTAAAAAAAAAATGCTAGATGAAGGGGTCCACAAGTCAAAGGCAAGTTGCTATAATGATTTGGATTTAAAGGCTTTAATGGCGCTAGTTAATTAAGGATTTTTAAGTGAAAACTTTAAAAATTTCAAAGGACCACTCATAATGTGTGTACTTGAATTTTGACACACAAAGTCAAAAGTTAATGTCAGCTTTGTAACTTCTTTTCTCGTTCAAAAAAAAAAAAAAAAAAAAAAAACCTTTTTTGGCTCTTTTTTTACTTCAAATTTAAAGAAATCAATTAAAGTTTGATTCCTCTTTTCCATTAAAGTTATAATGAATTTTATGTTTGTAATTTCTTTTGTAAAAATAGAAATATGATTGTTAATTTAAACATTTCATATAATTATTTTTATAATAGTTTGTCATTATCATTAATCATAAATAATTTAATCATAAAATATATTTAAATAAAAGTGATATTATAATCAGTAGAAATTAATATGAATAATTTATTATAATATTTTTTAAATAATTTATTATAATTATTTAAAAAAATTTAATAGAGCTAATATAATTGATAAAAATTAGTATGAATAATTTGAAAAATAATTTCATTTTTATTGTAAATAAATGTATAGATAATATAAAAAATATATAATAATTTCATTTTCACTGTAAATGAATCGATATATAATTTAAAAATCAAATATATATGTGTGCACACAAGGGCAGAACCAAAACTCCAAAAGAGAGTGCCAAAATTTTTTTTAAAAGTTGAAGGCTAAAATAAAAAATTTTAAAAGTTGGTGACATAAAAATAAAAAAATCCAAAATTATAAGACCAAACTAAAAAAATTTAAAATATATAAGTAATATTTTAAAAATTATGGGAGTCAAACTAAAAAGTATCTAAAATATATAAGTAAAATTTTAAAAATTGGGAGGCCAAACTAAAAAAATCTAAAATATATAGATAATAATTTAAAAATTTTAAAAGTTTGGGGGGTCAAGGCTCTCTCTTGCCCCCTCTCTTTTTATATGTGCATACGGGTATGTATGTTGTTTCATTGATTATATTTTTTGAATTCGTCGCTAATAATATTTATGTCAAAATTTTAAAAAATATATTAAAATGACGTTTAAATTCTTGCAAAAAAAATGAAATTTAAATTCAAGATAAGAAATTTTGAAACCTAAAAAAGGAATTTAAACCCTAGCTTATAAGATGTGGATGAAATAAAATAAAACTTCTGATGTAAAAAAAAATGCAATGAAAATATTATAAGTTTTTTTTTCTTTATAAAAGTAAATCATTTCATTCCATGCTAGTAGTTCTTTCCATTAAAACAAATATTTTTTCCATTTTCTTAAAAAAATCAAAAGAAAACATAATTTTTTTTTTCCTTTTAAAAGAAATTTATCTAGTAATGATGAATAAGAATTCAAATTCAGTTATAAAAAGTAAGAAATTCAAATTGGAGAAGGTACATACAATAAGAAAAATAAATTAAATTGTTTTTATTTAAGTTGAAGTTGTTAAAAAAAATATTAAAATTAAGTTTAAAATATTTATATCCCATAAAATATTTTCATGTTAATTTTTTTTCTATAGCTCCTGTTGTATCGCTTTCACAAAATTTCATTCATCAATGGAAAGTCATTTTCATAGGCCTTCCCATATATAATAAACATTAAAAAATTAAATTTTTAAATTTTTTTATTGATGGATAAGAGAGTTTATTTTTTTTATATATTTTTGAGTATTAAGAGAGGAGGAATCGATTATTAATCTATTGCTCAGTAAAATATATACTTACTATTATAGTTTATTTTTTTAGATAAATTTTTAGATAAATTGAATTTACCACGCTATTTATAAATTAAATTAAATTAATAAAAATATAACATGTCAATTAATGATATCAAATTACCGTAAACTAATCTAATAAAAATAAATCATATTAATTAATGATAATATAATTTATAAGTAATTTAGTATCATTAATTGATGTGTTATATTTTTATTGATTTAATTTATAAATAATGTGATAAATACAATCTATTTAATAATTTTTTTTATTAATCTAGTTTAATTCGTTAGAATAACAAATTGATACGTAAATTACTTTGATAATTTTTTTTAAAACGCTTAAATTGATATGGGAATATTTAAAGTAAAAAAAAATTTAAAAAATCTAAAATAAATTATTTTGTGTGTGTGAAAAACACAAAAAAAATTTCCTTTTCAAGGAAAAAGAAATCATCGTAATTTATGCTCTCATTAAAAGGTGTAACGTGCTATGTTTGCCAATTGCCACATATACTATACCACTATTCACTGCCCCGACTTCCTTTTTTCACATGCGCTCTCTCTCTCTCTCTATATATATACACTATACTTATCTTTAATTAGATCCCCTCACCAAACCCACATCGCCTACTAACAATCACTACACAGTACCCATTCGCCCATTCACACTCTGAAAATGGCACCAAACTTCTCTTTGATTCTCTGCATTGTTTCAGTTTTCTCAATCTTGGGTGCTAATGGTGCTACCCACCACCACACAGCTCCAGCCCCTGCCGTCGATTGCTCAAATTTGGTGTTGAGCATGGCTGATTGTTTATCTTTTGTGTCTAATGGTAGCACTACAACGAAACCAGAAGGGACATGCTGTGCTGGGTTGAAGATTGTTTTGAAAACTGATGCTGAGTGTCTCTGTGAGGCTTTTAAGAGTAGTGCTCAGTTGGGTGTTGTTTTGAATATTACTAAGGCTATGACTCTTCCTGCTGCTTGCAAACTCCATGCCCCTTCTGCTTCTAATTGTGGATGTTAGTACTCTGTTTTTCTTGGATTTTCTGTTTTGGGTTTTCTTTTGTTTTGTTGGCTTTACGGGTTTTGATTGATTTTGTTGGGTATTCTTGATTTTGCAGCGGCTTTGTCTCCTGCTGGTGCTCCTGGTATGGTTCTGATTCCTGATCTTCACTGATAATACTCTAAAGTCTAAATCTTGTTCATTTTTTTTTAAATTCTTGATTTTGTTGAGTTTTTATTAATAATTTTTACTTGCAATCTACATGCATGCTGGCCAAGAAGTGATTATATATATATATATATATATATATATATATATATATATATATATATATTGTAATTATTAGGGATATTTATATATCTGTTGCAGACATTTTCTGCTCAGATTTGGTCTCACCTACTGTAATTTTTTTTCCCCTTCTTAGTTTTTTAGGTCTTTATTGCCATTGCATAATGTAGCTCTTAAAATGTGATAAGATTCTATTGTATGTTTAGGCTTATTGATTAACTGAATCTGAAAAGAGAAAACAATTCAAAATTGTGTTAAATAGAAAAGGCCAAAAGTGTGTTTTGAGCTTATCTTCTGTTATTTGGAAAAAAAAAAAAATGTTGAGGACATATTATGAAAATAAATGCTGAGTTGTACTTTTGTTTTTAAGTTTTTTGGCATATTTCAAATAATGGAGGTACCAAATTTGGTGATTGATTTGCTGTCACTTAGCTATAATGAAATTGATTATCTGAGCTATATGGACACAATGGCAAGGAAGGAAATCTTTCTGAGCCTTCTGGTTTATATATATTGAATGTGTTGTCTGACTCTCATATTACTATATATATAATGATTTTTTCCGTAATGGGTTGCTATATATGATGATTTAAAGGAGATCTTTTGATTTATATAATGATTTGAAGGAGATATATAAAATGATCTGACTATGATATTTTATTACCATAAACTATATTTACTCTTATTGCTTTGTGTTATGCTTATGGATTCAGTACACATACTATTGTTTTCTTGAATTTGTTTTCCTTATTTGTTTAAATTAAAATTTGTTTTGGGTTTAAGAGGTGTGGGAGGAGGGTGCTAAGGGTTGTTATGAAGGAATTTTGCATTTTGTCATTCCTATTCACTTTATCAAGTTGATTACTTACACCAAATTGGTTAACTGGTTTCATAGGTCTATCTCCATCATCAAGCCCCACTGCTGCTGCACCAACTGTGGCTGCTGGAGCAAATGTGGTAGCACCAGCGCCATCTCCAGCGAATGCAGGTTATCGTGGGTTCTCAATCTCAGTTGGATCTCTAGCCATTGGCCTTGTTATTGCATCATTCTCTAGTTTCTGAGTAATTTGTGGTGCCATTTTGAGTTGAGCGGAGAGGATATATATAAGGAACTAATTTGATGTTTAGTATGAATTTGGCATTTTGCGCACTTTCAGTAGTTCTCTCTTAATGAAAATATATGACTTGATTAGATATAATATAAATTCATTTTATGCCTTACTACAGGTTGCTTTGTGGTATGAATAAATTTTCAGTACTTAAGTTCATGTTTGCAAATCTGTGTTTCTTGACTTATAATTGTGTGGTGTGTTCCTGAATGGTTTGCAAGGAGCAGTGTGCAGAGTTTAGATTTGAAGGCTGGGATTAGGGTAAAAATTTCATGTATTAGGCTTTAATGGGATTTTTGGTGGTAGGATGTAATAGAATGTAATGTAATATAACTAAATATATTTTTAATATAAATATTGCACTTGAAGTGCGTTTAAATATATTATATTGTATTACAGTCTATTAAGTGGATTTTTATTTGAGCTCGAGTGTGTCTTACTAGTAATCTTAGTGGGTGTTTGGTATTGAGGTTACGATGCTAGTGTTCTGCATTTGAGTAGCGCATAGCGGACTATGATTTTTGAAAAGCTGGATTTTCTAGATTTTTTCAAATCAAGGTCAATTTTCTGAAGGTGTCTTTTTCAATTAGGGAGCACTAAACATGTAATAATCATTAAGGGGTTCTTGATTTACTATTTTTTTTTCCTATTCTCTTTCTTACCAAATAATTGCAATGATGACAATTCATGCCCATTTTCTTATCCTATCTAGTGCTGAGTGAAAACGGAGACTTCTTCATAATGTGGAAGGATCCACATTCTTTTTTATCTTGAAAAAAAAAAAAAAAAAAACCATTTTAGCCGTAGATATTTTCTGAGCATGAGTTTGGAAAATATTAAATTAAATTTCTTAAAGATTGGGTAAATATCTCAATCTTTTATTGAATTAAGGATATAAAGTCTGATTTGTAAGAAAAAATTTTAGATAGATCGAGTTTATTACGTTACTTATAAATTAAATTTAAAGTAATAGAAATATGATATATCAATTAATAATTTTAAATTATATATAAATTAATTCAATAAAAATAAATCATATTAATTAATGATATTACAATTTATGAATGATTTAATATTATAAATTAACGTATTATATTTTTATTAATTTAGTATATAAATAATGTGATAAATTTAATCTACCTTAAAATTTGTTGATTTATAAATAAATTGGACTTGTAAATAGGTTTATTAAAGCTCCTCTAGCCCTGCAATTCTTCAAACATTGAGTCAAAATTTTCAAAGATTCTGACTTGTTTGCTCTGTAATTTCTTTTATAAATTGAGGCTACACAGTTTGATCCGTTAAACAGCAGTTCCATCCATAAATAGCTCTATTGAATTCTCTAGTTTCTGCAACTGCATTTCAACATGATTTGAAAGATAAATGCGGTTGGCAAGGATTCAACCTGAATTAGAACAAAGGTAAAAACACTCAAAAATTCAATCTGAATTAGAGCAAAGTTAAAAACACTCAAAAAATACGTTTGTTATGTCGTAATAAAATATAATATAATATAATTAAATATATTATTAATATAAATTTATATTAAAAATTTATTTAATGATATTATATTACATATATTGTTTATATATCAAATAATAACTCAGTTTCACTTTGTAAGCATGACCGAATGTCCACTAACATTAATATCATTTTCTGGTGATTGTTATGGTTATGGACCACAATTTATTTTTGTCTGTCTGCATGGTATTAAAAAGAAGTAGAAGAAGACAAATTTAGCTGTTTCAAGCTGTGAAGCCTGAATGGTCCTTCACTTCTTTTAACACATTTCCAGGTATTATTGCAGACTTGCAGTTTTATTTGGTTCCAGCTAGTAGAGCCCCCCCTACGTAATCTACACTCTACGGGCGCCCCTGCATCAGAACATGCCAAATTTTACTTGCTTTTTTTTTTTTTTTTTTTTCAACATTTTACTTTAAATTAGTTATACTTAAAAATTAAAGTATGATATTTCCGACTTTTCATATTTTTAAAAAAATAAAAAGATTAATTAAATTATATTTAATTGATAATTTTAGTTAAATTTTTAATATATTTTAAAACAAATTATGAATTAAATCAATAATTTTAGGATAATTTTTTTTTATTTTAAAGGATAACACACTATAATTGATAATTATGATTTGTTCACTGAAAATATTGTGTGGAGATTATAATTATTTTATTATATAAAAAAAAATAAAATTAAGTGCGTTTTAAAAATTTACAATATATCTAACCTCTTTCCATGTCTAATTTCTTTTTTTTATTTTTATTTTTTGGGGAAAATCTTTCTATATAGGGCACATTAGCATATCATAATCTGATTTCATACCATTTGAGCCAAGTTTTTATTCTTGGAAGTTAAAAATAAATTTAGATTTTTCACCATATGTGCATTGGTGGGTGGACCTAGTTTTGGGCTAGTTCTCTTTAGAACCATGAACTAGAGGTGAAAAAAATTTAGATGGTCAATTGGAATTTGAATTCAGAAGGCTTAATAAAAAAATAAAATTAAATAAAGAAAATTAAAATCTTTTGTCTAAATTTCAATTGCAGTTAAACCTTTAAAATATCAATTGTAGCTAAATTTAATAAATTACTTATAATTATACCAAATAAATAAAAATTAAAAACTTATAATATTTAATACTAATATAATTCAAAATTGGCTTAAAATTTTTAAAATTAAATCAACTTCCATATTAGACTATTCATTTCATAGCAATATATCCACCATCCCAATTCTCTAGGGCCGCGTTTATTTTGCATGGTAGAATTAAATAGGTCTGGACAAAAATTACATATTGTCTGGTTTTATCTTTCTTTTTAATCCTCTCATTTTATAAATAACTTATTTATCCAGTTTTTAAAACTCAATTAATAAAAAATTCATTTATGAATTACTCTCAATAACTATAAAATATCAATTACACTAAATTTATTTTCAAATTATTTCTTTTTCAGTCATTAGTATTTACTTATCTCGTTGCACTAAACACAAGACATAATAAATATTTATGGAGTAATATTCTATCTTGTCTTATCTTATCATGTTCCATATTGTCCAAGCCTAAAGTTCATAAGGCATACACAAACAAACATACTAGGTCAAGGTTCTATATGTATAATAACATAAAACATATAATTGCTATATATATATATATATATATATATATATATATATATATATATAAAATGATATACATAAAGAGCCTGCATGGGAATCTATGGCACGAGAAAAATAACTACCACAAGCAGTTAGAAAATTTCTTGTTTTTGTATTAACTATCACATACAGCTAGAAAAAATTTCTTGTTTTTGTCTTCAACAAAGAACAATATAGCTGTATCAGGATTTTCTGTTAGAATATCTGCGATTTGATCGAGTTTTTTTAGCCCATTTTTACAAGTTGAAAATCCATTGAAAACAAACCAAATTAAGCAAGTTTCACTTTGAATTTTGGTATGGAGTTTCCTCCATTACTCCCCACACATTTTCTTCTTTTAATACTTATTTTTTTCTTTCTTTTCAATGCTATGTTCGCTCAAGTTCAACTCGAAAAAATTGCCCTTTTCGATCTTAAGGCCAATTTCAATGACCCTTTTCTGAATATCAATTGGAATGGTCCTCATTGCCCTTTAGAATTCCCTACAACATGGTATGGAATTAGATGTATTAATGGGAGAGTTAGTGGAATTTTATTGGAAAATATGGGCCTGAAAGGTATAGTCAATAGTAAAGCATTTTCTGTTTTCACTGAATTGACTATACTTAGCTTCAGGAATAATTCTATTTCAGGGGAAGTAATGAATTTCTCTTCAAATCAGAAAATAAAAGAAATCAACTTGTCAGGAAATGAATTCCAAGGTCTAATTTCACAGTCTCTGCTTAGTCTTAATTTCTTAGAGTCATTACAGCTTCAGGATAATAACCTGAGAGGCTATATTCCTGAATTTAATCAGCCTAGCTTGCAAATTTTCAATGTTTCTTATAACAATCTCTGTGGTTCGATTCCGAAAACTTCCACTTTGCAAAAATTGGGGTTGGATTCTTATTCTAATAATCCTGAATTATGCGGTCCGCCTACAGAAACTGATTGCATTTTAAATGATACAGCACAAACCAGTAGTACAGTTTCTTCTTCTTCTTCTGAGCCTAATAAATGTTCTTCTTCTTCCAAGACTAATAAGATTGGAACTTTGTTCTTGCTTTTCGATATTGTTGGTTTAGTCGCAGTCATTTTGCTCTTTTTTCTCTACTTTCGAAAAATGAAAAAGCTTAAGAAAATGTTAAAAAAAAGAAATGTAGAAGAAGGAAAGCAGCAGCATCAGGAGGAGGAGGAGCAGGAGGAGGAAGAAGAGGAGGCCACGGCAGAAGATGATGATTTGGAAGTAGAGCAGAATAGCAATATGAACAGGTTTGAAGTTCAAGGAAGGGACGTTATAGCAGTTGGAGAAGAGAAAGGAAAGCTTATTTTCTTGAAAGAAGAAGCAAGTTTTGGACTAAATGACCTTTTAAAAGCTTCGGCTGAAGGATTAGGAAAAGGGATCTTTGGAAATAGTTATAAGGCTATGATTGAAGGTATGCCTCCTGTTGTCGTAAAACGTTTAAGGGATTTGAAACCATTAACTGTTGGGGAATTTACCAAGCATTTGAATGTAATTGCTGATCAGAAACACCCTAATCTGCTTCCCATTCTTGCTTACTACTACTCTAAGGAAGAAAAGTTGCTGGTGTACAAATTTGCTGAGAAAGGAAACCTCTTTAATCGCATTCATGGTAAGTTCTCTTCTATTTACCTTTTAGTCTCTCTAACGGAAAGATCTCGAGTTTGAATAGTCGCTCCTTCTTATTAACCTCTTACATTTCAAAGGTTTCTTATACGCACTTTAAAAGGTTTTGCGGGATGAGGCTTGTTAGAATATAAACTATTATTGAACTCTCATTTCTTCCCTTTTTCATTGCCAATAATGAAAAAGGGAAATGAAAAGGGGAAGAAATGTAATACTTATTTTATAATTTCTCTATTTCTTAGCAACCAAATGAAATACTATAGATCATATTAATTTGGTTAATTAACTCTGAAACTGTATATATTACAGGAGGAAAAGGCAATAAGGACAGGATTCCATTTCGATGGAATGCAAGACTATCAGTTGCTAGAGGAGTAGCAAGAGCCTTGGAATACCTTCATCTTAACAACACATCATCACAAAGCATTGTTCCTCATGGAAACCTGAAATCATCAAACGTTCTTCTCAATGATAACGAAATGGTTTTAGTTTCTGACTATGGACTTGCATCACTAATAGCACTTCCTATTGCTTCTAACCGTCTGGTTTCGTACAAATCACCTGAATATCAGACTTCAAAAAGGGTTTCGAAGAAGTCTGATGTCTGGAGTTATGGTTGTCTTCTACTAGAAATCCTGACTGGAAGAGTATCAGCACATTCAGCTCCATCAGGAACTAATGGAGTTGATCTTTGTAGTTGGGTTAATAGAGCAGTTAGAGAAGAATGGACAGCTGAGATACTTGATACTGAAATATCTGTGCAAAGAAGTTCTACTCCTGGAATGTTGAAATTACTGCAAATTGCTATGCGCTGCAGCGATAAGTCCCCAGAAAAGCGTCCTGAAATGACACAAGTGGTGAGAGAAGTGGAAAATATTAAGGTTATTGAATCAGAAGGAGAAGACGACTCGTCGTTGGATCAGTCGTTAACCGAGGAATCTTTGTCAACAAATACCTCAGGAATAACGGGTGATGAAAGATGAGAGATATATGGTTTGAATTTTGAAACGTTGTTGGCATTGATTACCATACAATAGAATTGTTCTTTTAGAAATTCTCTAGTCCAGACATGGGTGGTGTGCCTCTGACAGGATTAAAAGTTGAATTTAGTACAATATGAGGAAAACTGCTAGTGATATCATCTGCTAGAAAAAATTGTTTTTTTAATTGTGAAAAAATAATAAAAGATGTGATCTAAATGAATTGGTTATGAAGCTCTTGATTTAGCCAACTTTGAACTAGCTTTTGGAATAGGCTAGATCAAGGATATTTCTTTTTCATATAAATGTTTTGTATTAAATTCTCTTTAATAAATTCAAACTTTGTCTAATGTTTTTTGAAAAGAAAAAAAAATCATATTTTCTTCAATGTTTTGAATTTGCTAATCCAATGTTAGCAAGCTAGCATAAGCATCTTGGTGTAACTTTGTATTGCCTCAGCTTTTAGTGAGTCAGAAATTCAACTCTAAGCAACTTATAGGTTGATTTTTGATGAGAGACAAAAATATCCTTAATAAGGGTCCTTATTTTCTCCTATATATATAAGAGATACAAGTAAAATCAGAGGTTATAATTTCTCTCTAGACTCTCTCTCCACTCACTTTCAGTTCTCTTGCTACATATGCCGACTTACACGTCGGAGGCTCTCTCAAAGTCAGCCCCCAGGAGTTATTAACCCTCTTTTTTCGTTGTCTACATGTTCTCTCCTTAGCATGCCCTCCATCACCAGCATCAAGTAATTTTAGACTCGTCAATTTTTGTTAAGAAGTATTTGATTATGTTATTTCTAAAATGATAAAATGTTTAAATTCGAATTTCAGTTGGAGTAAAATATACTAAACTAATTCTCCTTACCTATTGAGAATGTATAGATATTTATTCCTACTAGCTGGACCTCTTCCATCATATGCCACTCATAGGGACATAGTGAACTAGATGTTGGCTCAAGCAATTAGGCGCTTCACCTGATTGTAAGACTTCTTACACTCAAGCCACCAGCCAGCACATGGCGCATTTAATCCCCTTGAGAGTTGTGGCCTAATTTTGCTGGAACTGGGGAGTGGGGACTACTCCCTTTCGACTGAGTGAGGAGTAGGAATGGCAGCATATCAGATTTTGGTCGAATTTTGCAAAATCTGAATCCGATCTGTTTAAAAAATAAAATATTCGTCTTGCTTTGGAGTGGGTGGGTATATCCATTTATATTTCTTTTTTTATTTTTCCTCTTCAAAAATTTTTTTTATGTTATTTTCTCATATATATATATATATATATATATATATATATATATATATATATATACACACACACACACACACATGTTAATATAATGCAACTTATATTTTACATAAACAATAAATTATAAGTTTTTAAAAATATAAATTAAATATATATAATATTTTAAAATAAAAATATATATAGATAATATATAATTGGGTCGGGTTAAATCATTATCTGTACCCAATTCGGGTGTAAAATAAAAAATTCGCTCCACTTATTTACTATACTGGACGAATATTATTTGTTCTTTTAAGTCGGATCAAAGTAAGTATCCGGCGGACATATAAAATTATCATCGCTTGTGGGAAGTAGGGCCTACACAAATTGAGGTATGTAGTTGGTTTTGACCTTGGAGCAAATCTATCACTGCAAAATTTTGTTGGACCTATTAACTGGTAGATTTACTTATGAAACCAGTCTGAATTTAAAAAATTTTAAATTATTTAATAGACATGACATAACTCAAAACATACCAATAAGTGTGCTCACTACTAATTGTAGTGATGCAAAACATGTAATAAAAAGAACAGAAAATTGTTGGCCCATAATTTTATTAATGAGCTTAATAGATTAAATTATGTGGCGCATTCTCATTTAAAAACCATAATTTTTATATTTGGCTTAGTTTTAAAATAAATAAAAACATAAAATCATATATTAAATATCAATCAGAATATAATCGAAATCATATCAAATTTCTTTTTTATTACACATTATGTACGATTATTATGAAAAATACTCAATTTATAAGTGATATGAACCAATATATGAATCAATTAAAAGAATTTTCTCACTTGAGTTGATAAGATGAATCTAAATTTGAAAACTATCTTAAAAACTAATTTCCATGATACCCACTATTATTTTCAACCTCATGTTCGTTTCTTCATGATTTTTCAGAAAAAAATTTCGATCTTTTGAGTGATTTCTAAATTTTTTTTTAAAGCATTCGAATAATAGAATAAGAGATGAAATTATTAATTAAAATAATAAAATTTGTAAGAGAGGCATCAGAAAATTTTTCATAAGGACAATCAATGTGGTTTTTGAGGTGTCATAAATAAAAGAGAGAGAGAGAGAGAGAGAGAGAGAGAGAGGCATGAGAATAAAAGATTGGGCATTTAAAAGGCAGTCGATCTCTGCCTCCTCTGCATCTGATCTATACACGGCTCTTACACTGCTTTGGCCTGTACCATAGAAGATAATGATAAGATCTTTATAATTTATAGCCTGCGAATCTCAGGCCAAAAAAAAGGAAAAATCTCAAACCCCTCAAAAATTTCTTCTTCTTCTTCTACCCTTTGTAGCCCCCAAAAAGCCATGGCAGATGATGCTTTTGTAAGCAAAGATAACCCAAAGAAAGCCAGAGACAAAAAGAAAAAGAAGAAGCGTGGAGGTACCAAGAAGAAGATGACAGCTGAGCAAACTCTGGCTTTCAAGGCTGTCACTGAATGGGTTTATTTAGATCAGCAGTCTTCCCCTTTCGTACCCTCTTCTGCTTCTGCTTGTGTTGCTGATGATTTTGGTGTGCAGAAGACTATGGGCAGAGGTGGACACAAGGTTGTCTTTGAATTGCATTCTCATTCTAAATGTAGTGATGGGTTCCTGTCTCCTTCCAAGCTCGTGGAGAGAGCTCATGGGAATGGGGTAAGAGATATTGGGCTGATTTTGTTTCTTTGCTTGACTGTGAGTTTTGAATGGATAAATAAAATGGTTTTTTTAGGTGATAGATGTGCTTTTTATTCAAAGGTTATGTGGTTTCTCACCTGAAAGTGAAATGGCTTGATTTGATTTTAGAATTCTACCACATTTTGTCATGCCATGATAAAATGGAGATTGTTGAAATATTAAGCCCTGCTCCAAATTTTCTTTCTTTCTTTTTTTGTTTTCAATTTTCTTTAATGTATGTATTGGAGGGTTGAACTTAGTAATGAGGCTGCAGAGCTCCTAGCCGAATATGGTTTAGAGAAATTTAACTTGGTTGTAATTGATTTGGACTCACCTAAAGAAAGTACCAGCCTTGACTGTATTTATGCCTTTTCAAGTTATCTTGGTCGGTATACTAGCATTTTGGGCTAGTTCAACTGTTTCATAGCATAGGCATAGTTATATGATGAATTGATTGTAGATATTGGGGTTGCAGTTTTTCATTTGTTGGCGGAGGATAACATGTTTTCGTTTTGTCTAGTCATCTATGATGGAGCTTGTTCATCTTAAATATGGCTTAAGATAAAACTTTTTTTTTTAATACAGAATTTGGTTTTAAGTACATTGGCTGATATATTAACAATTATTTTGTTATAATTTTTATCAAGATTTAATGAGTCCACTGTGTTCAGAACAGGTGAAAGTACTTGCTTTGACAGATCATGACACAATGGCTGGTATACCCGAGGCTATAGAAGCAGCTCGAAGATTTGGCATCAAGATAATTCCAGGTGTTGAGATCAGCACAATATATGCTCCAAGGTATTTGCTATATCATGTGTGCAGTTCGTTGTCTGCTTCTTAGCTGTAATTTTACTCCAGGGTCAGTTAGTTTTTCTTAGAAATCCAAAATAGATTCTGGTCACTAAAACTGAATTGATTATCATGCATTACCTGGTAGAAAAGACTTAAAAATCATTATAAATTTCTCTTTTTCTTTTCTTTTGCAGTTTCTTGATAATTACATGGTGATTTTTAACTTTTTACATGTATACAAATAGAAAGAGAGGTCAAAACATCATCTGCTATGAATGAATAGAATTGGGATATGGATGAAATATAATGAAATAGAGCTTCTCATGGGGCACTACAACAAAGTTTTGGGAGTTATGTATGAAACTTCAAGCTTGTAAGTTGCATGTTATATTTAATGACCATTTTTTCTGGATAGATATTTTTAAGAGAACTAATATAAAGGGGAAGGAAAACAAAGTTAAACTTCAGGGGATTTGTTATTTCCCTTCTTGTCACTTGTGCATACCTCTGATGTTTGGGATCCATTGATTCATAAAGCAGAAATCCAGAAGCAGAGGAGCCAGTGCACATTCTTGCATACTACAGTAGCTGTGGGCCAAAAAAGTTTGAAGAACTGGAAAAATTCTTGGCTAACATAAGAGATGGACGGTTCCTTCGTGCAAAAGATATTGTCTTGAAACTCAACAAACTCAAGTTGCCTCTCAAGTGGGAGCATGTTGCCAGAATTGCTGGCAAAGGAGTTGCTCCTGGAAGATTGCATGTGGCTCGGGCTATGGTCGAAGCAGGCTATGTTGAGAATCTGAAACAAGCTTTTGCCAAATATCTATATGATGGTGGACCTGCTTATTCCACGTAATAATCCATTTGTTTTCTTAATAACTGATTCTAGTTTATTCTTATTCAGAAATTTGATGGATGGAAAGTGTTTCTGTTCTATATCAGGGGAAGTGAGCCTCTTGCAGAGGAAGCAATACAACTGATATGCGAAACAGGAGGTCTTGCGGTGCTGGCTCATCCATGGGCTTTGAAGAATCCAGTTGCAGTTATCAGAAGTTTGAAAGATGCAGGTCTTCATGGGTTGGAAGTTTTCAGAAGTGATGGAAAATTGGCAGGCATGTTACTTTTGCTCCCCAATTCCCTTCCCCTCTCTCTGCAAATCTTCATTCGTTATAATTTTAGGTTTTTTTTGGGTACCAAAATCAAATTTCCCCAAATTCTCTTCTCCTTGTGCAAATCTTTATCTGTTACCTTCTTAAGTTCTTCAGCTACCAAATGCCATGGACTCAAACATTTGCATCATTGAGCATTAGATACATTTCATGTTGATAAAATAAGGGGAAAATGCCGACTGCATTGTGGAATGTTAGTCTGAAATTGTTTTTCAATTCAGTCTTTCCACTGTGGTTAATGGAAGATTAACTTGATTTAGAGGAGGTATATTAGATTTGTAATGTTTATGCTTAACAGTCAGGAGGTATACTAGTTATGTTTCTTCATGGTCCAAACAATAGTAGTCAAAATGGCAACCAGGAAATATGAATTTCGCTTGGATTAATTATTTGTGGCAAAATCAAAATATAGGATGCAGCTTTGAATTGAAGCTAATGCCAAAATAGTTGATCAGCATGAATATATTCATGGATCGTGTGTTGATATGAACTGAACTCCCATTCCCATGAACAAGGCAATAGTTTTTAGGCAACAAATTATTGTGGCATTTTAGCTGTAACCAAGGATCCTGATACGGTTAAAATGCCATAATAGTCTTGTTATTACAACAAACCTTAGTTAACTCAATTTCACTATTTATTGGAATTTATGTTGATTTGTTTTCTTTGAACAGTATATAGCGACCTAGCAGATGTATATGGTCTTCTGAAGCTTGGGGGGTCAGATTATCACGGAAGAGGTGGAAATAGCGAGTCTGAACTGGGAAGTGTCAATCTCCCAGTGTTGGCTTTGAATGACTTCCTCAAGGTAGCTCGTCCAATCTGGTGCGATGCTATACACAACATTCTTGAGAAGTATGCAGAGGAGCCATCTGATTCTAACTTAGCAAGGATAACAAGTTTCATAAGAATGCGAATTTTAAAGGGAAATTCACCGGCGAGTTGTGGCACTGATTTGATCGAGCGGTGCTTATCATTGTGGTTAACAAATGAAGAGAGGCAGAATGCGGAGTTTGAGGCCATTAAGCTGAAGCTTTCCCACATTTCAGTTAATCAGGGAGGGCTTCATGTTCCTATAGAGAGTAAATAACTCAGGAAAGTGATATTACACTGTACCAATTTTTCAAAATGATGATGAGAGAGCCAGTTCTTTTCATCTTTAGCTAGTTTTTTCCCCCTTTCTTTTTGTTGTTTGTCCTGTCATTAGGGAAACATTAACAAGAGTACCCTTATAGTAGAGGGGGTCATTTTTTTCCGATTCGAATACGAATAAAATTTAAAATGATTCGATCTGATCTTACTCAAAAAATTTGAGAGTCAATTTGATTAGATAACAGTTAAACTGGGTCGGATAAGTTATTTTTTAATCTGAATGGGTGAAATTTCACCAAGCCTCAATTCGATTCGAACCATTAAAAAAATTACTATTAAATTTATAAAAAATTAATATTAAATTTATTATTAAATAAATTGAATAAAATTTTTAGAAATGTACATATATTTATTGTCAATTTTTTAAAATCAATTTATTGTCAAATTTATTATTTAATATCAAGTTTTTTTTACACAATTAATGTATTTGTATTTAAATATAAAAATAAACTTAATTATTATTAATGTAATTCTTGTAACAATGAAAATTAAAAATTATTTTTTGATTAATATAATTAAATTTATTATATTTTAAAATTTATTTAACTTATTTTATTTTATGGCATTTTCATCTTATAATTTCAAAATTTGACAAAATTTTTAAATTACTTTGCTAGAATAAAATACATATTGATATTACAATACATTAGAATTATTCAATTTGATTATTTGATGATTACGTTATTATATGTGTAGGCATTGGAAAGTATTTATTTATTTTACTATAGTATTTTTTATGTGTAAAAATTATATATGTGAATGTGATAATAGATTTTAAGTATCTTATATATTTTTTATGATAAAAAATTTTATATATTTTTTATTTACATTATATTTGAGATATTTTAAAATTATTATGTTATTTTTATTATTAAATTTCAAAATATTATATATATATATATATAAATTTTACAAAAATTTTACCTTTATAAAAGTATTTATCATAACTCTACGCAACTAGAAAATTTATTTTCACAACTAAACACCAAAGTGACATGAACCGAGTATGAAATTCTTTCTAGTCATCAATTAAATAGTTCATCTAAAATTCGAATACAATACACAATGACTCGATTCTAATCCACTAAAAAAAGATGATACTTAAAATGATTTTATCCGAAAATGACCTAATCTAAAATGACCCAATTCGAATGTCATTCGACCCCACTTACAATACAAATATGTATTTTTAAAATTTGGGGTAGAAATTAGGCGGGTAAAGTGACTTAGAACTTCTCTAAAACCATTAGTTCTCTTAAATTATCATACTAGTTAAGTGAATAAAATATATATCATTTCTCATAGGATAACTCATTAATTATTAATATCAATTAATTTTTCCCCATTGTTATTTATTTATTTATTTTTTGAATATATACACTCAAAAGATGAAAAAAAAATTAATTAGACACTGGATAATAAGAAAAAAAATTATATATATTATAATGTTCAAATAATTTAAGAAAAAGGGCTAAGCCTTGCATAAATCATCTCAATCCCATTCACAACATATAAATCAGAAACTTGAAATATGAGTTACAACTAGGCCTTCTTGAGCTGTTAAAAAGGGTTCATATTTGTACCAATAACTACAATTATTCAATAAAAAACAACACACTGAGGGGATGAATCATAAACGTGAGTGATCGCTAAGGTTCGAATCTCACTGGCAGCAATGCCCTTCATCATTCCTCAAAAAAAGGAAAAAAAAAAAAAAAAAAAAAGATTCAAGCACAGGAGCTTAACTGTTAGCTTACTCAAAATTTGACTTACTATCTACCAAGCCAATTGGATCTAAGTTCCATTGATGTTGCACATGAATGGTAGTTCTATTAGATTATATTACACATCCTATTTCCAAGAAAATATATTCTGTCCTTTGTTGACAAGGGCCTCATTTCTAACCAGAAGCAAGCAACTCTGAATATTATGCTCGAAACTTTCAGACATACCCATCTTCCTAGTTTTCTTCACAGGAGTACAGGACATCGATGCAGAAGATATGCAACAAGCATCCTTTGGTTCAAGATGAGCTTTCATATTCCCACATCTATGGCCTGAAAACCTCTAAATTGACCAGAAACACTAATGAATTAATGTAAAGAGATCGGAGGCTCTTAGGAAGAAACAATTCTTCCTTTTTATTTTTTTTTGTTCTCCCACCCTCCCAAAGCATTGTGCAGAAACTCAACTGAAAACATCATCTGAATTTGCCAATTTCCACCTTTTTCTTGATTGCTCTATGACCATGATACACAAATGAGTCTACAATTCCAGCCATTGTGAAAACACCTGAAATGAGTAACAAGCTCTTAGTTACTGAAATCAAAAAAGACAAAAATTCAGAGAAAAAAAGAAGTAATAAAATGCAATGGCAAAAAGGTTCAAAAGTGTAATAGCTACCACTAAGTACATGAGGTAAAATTACTTGTTGACTAAAGTTCAGAAGGGACTAAAATATTTTACAGCTAAATGTTTCTGGCTTCTGATGTAAAAAATACTGCCGTACTGCAGAGGGAAAAACCATAGTTTAGATTCTGTTGGGATTGTCCAAGTAAAATCGGCTAAAATATTTCCAATTCAGCAACTAAATATATCATATAGTAACAAACTAATAACTGTACCAAGAGCGGAATGTTGCTATCTTATAATTTTTACTATCAGGAAATTGAAAAAAGCCTGTCACAAATACTAAAAATTGAGTTACCAAAAATGAGTTCAATTCAGAACCCAAGTCAAATTTGTTTCACCGAACAGTTTCCAATTTAAACATTTAAAATTGGATTAGGTGAGTAAGAACTAATTTTGCTAATAGTGAACACTAATTCGTTGTTATTAAGATATAGTGAAACAGGCTGAAATTATTAAAGTCCATGGACCCATACATATGTGGCTTTATAAGTAGGCAAGTGTTGGAATCCACTTGTATAAAATCACTTGGCTTGTACTAGATCCAACACCCACTCATTTATAAATCCCTTTTATATTTTTGTTATTATTCGATGTGGAATTCATTTCCCAACAGAAATATGCTCCTCTGTAAATTGTTGTACAAAATATTTGTCACGATGGAGGGTAGGAGAATATTGATGAAGAGAGAGTACCTCCAATAATAGCACAAACATTTGTCAGGAAGTGTAAGAATGGATAGTGCTCCTCAGTAGAAATGACCTGCAATACACACAAAAGATAATTAAACCCAGGCGGATGATCCTCTAAGAAAGCACCACCGAATTGACAACGAAAACATTTAAGGAATTTCAAGACCATTTTTGTTCATATCAGGATGAAATTACAAAAATTTCTAGAATCAAACAGAAAGGTGTATGCAACCAGAATCCAGACCTTCACACATGGTTTAAAAGCAAAAAGCACTTTGGAAGTGGGGGAAAAAAAACCTATTTTGGAGTCTCAAGTAAATAGAATGCTCTTTTTTTTTTTCCATCAGGAACAGCTGCAACACCTATATAATCACGAGAAGCTCCAAATTGGGAATACAAGAAGATTATTATATATGGAGAAAATAACACACCTTTATTGGAGAAAAGTCATAAAAGAAGAAAACTCCCGGAGTGTCATGTTGAATAAATTCTTGTTTCTTGAAATGCTCCGTTACGGAGTACTGTATGGTAACCATCCATGCTAGTGCCTCTTAGCATATCATCACATGAACACAAAAATCAATAGATCTAACATCTTTGGAGTGTTTAGTACTACCTGGTTTGAGCGGACAGTACGGCCTCCAATATCAGTATATATTGTTGGGACCACCTGCAAAATCAAACAGTAAATCTATCTGAACATTGCCAGAAACATCCAAAACTAGTAAGAACATTGAGTGTTGTTCACTGGCAAAGCTCCACACACATTATAAACAGGTCTTCAAATACTCCATGTTTTAAAATAATCATACACCCATTATATCTGATGTTCTTCCAGTAAACTGATACACTGCACTTTTTCGTATGCTGATGCTCAAGGAACAACACAAACACAGAAATCCACATGATTAATGCTTATAATAAGCACATGATCCAATAACAAAAAGAAAATGATTTAAATCGCTAGCACAACTGATTGTCAGATCTAATAGTTATTAGTTTGTAGCATTTAAGCAAAATGCCCAACAGGTAAGGACAATTTTGGATGATTTTCCAACTACCAGTATTGATATAAAGATATTTGACACTTGGGAGCAAGATATAGTATCTATCATGGTGTCAGAAACTCGATGCCTGATCATAATTTATACCAACCTTGAGGAAATATTGCTGAATACCTTCTTCTTCTGCTCCATGTATCCACTGTGCCCTGAAAAAACAACAGAGAATTTATGAAAGTTCACAAAATGAGGAGGAAGATGAAATCAACATGCAGTAAATGCTGAAGAACGAAGGAAGCTTGAGATGATAAGGAAAAATCTAAAATATCAGTCATATATATGCACATAGACTCACGCATGATTCTATATTTCTAACACATTTGCCCAAGCATATATAAGGTGGAACTTAAAAATTTTAATTATCTGTCAAAGACGCCAAAAACAAGAATAACTTGAGCATTTCTCAAGCGTAAATAGCTATGCAAGAGAAGAAAGAAATAATTACCCATCTAGCGGATTTACCACACCAGGAAAGTAGTCGCCAAAAGCTAGTCTATTGATCCTGTGACTTATCTGTATCACGCATTAGAAACAGAAAAAATATGATTACATTAAATTTCAAAATATAACAAAATTAAAAGGAAAAAAAAGTTAAAATTTTAAAAAAGAGCTTTTCAATCACATCGTAACAACTTTAAGCTGTAAATGTTTCTTACATTATAAGTATGTGAGTGCACAGAGAGCAAATCATGCAGGCGAACATTTGAGGTATGAAAACTTTTGCCAGGTGCAAAATGAAAATTTCCAGCCACTTTATTTACTTCAAGAGATCCATACATATTACATCCCTCACCTACTTCCTCCATGACCTTTTGGAAAAAGCCTTCTCGAGTGCACTGAAACCAAGAGGGACATGTAAAACTCAGCAAAACATAAGGCACAGAAATAGTAAACATCTCAGGCCTGTACAACCTAACAAGGAGGAGAAAAACTGCACATCTCTGTGTACTTCAATTTTGCAGCATATATGGAGCTTGCTAGAGTTTTAACTATTATTTCAATTTATGCATATTCAAAAGTAACACAAAACAACTGTATTATAAAAATAGTACAGAATGCTAGCAATTCTTCTTAACATTATGAAGAAATGCAACAACGTGTGTTACGCATTAAAACAAGATAGTCCAGCAGGTCCAAGAAAATACTTCCTTTTATACTTTCATATAATCCTCATCACCTATGCTGCCTCATTTTGGAACAAGCTAAAATTTTGGTGGGTCATTCATCCATCTCTACCTACTCCCTAGTTATGGTCCATCAAAACATGATTCAGACCAGAAACTGTGTTAATTCCCCCCTTTCTTCTTTCCCTTTTGGATTGAAGTGGCCCCAACTCCCTAGTCAATGCTATTTGATTTAGTTTGTTATACAATTTCCACAGTCAAATCATATATGCTCTGGCAGGTGGAGTTCATCCCTATTCCCTAATCAGCTCCTTTACAACATATCCCATATTCTTTTGCTTATTACCCACGTTAACAAACTGAGGACAATTTTTAACATAAGGTTAACAGAGAATATGACTCTGGCACTGATTAAATTTTATGACAAAGTGATAAAATTAAAAGAATTGGATGTATTTGTCAAAAGCACCAAACCTCTTCTTTTGCCATTCGGCTGAAAAGAAATTTCTACAACATATACAGAATCTGTATTATCATGCCAAAGACTTTGGGTACAATGACAAGGAACTAGTCGTTAGTAACTTGTAACCGCAAAGTTCTAAACTACAGCGGTCCATACCCCCAGCGCCCTCGAGAGCAATAATCTGTCACCATCTGAAGATGATTATTCACCTCATAACACATTTACAACCACTTCCCAATCAACCATCAAGGCTCCATGAAAAACTCGACCTTTCATCATTCTACCCCCTGCTTGAACAGGGTATCAACTTCCTCCGTCAACTAAATGAGATCATCAATAATCCCTCCACTTCAAAATAATATTCCCAAATCTGCATGCTGGGGCATACGACAAAGCAAAGGATGCCAGGATAACAAAGGCCCACACGATGGTGTTCAACACAGATTGACTAATGAAGCTAGGACTCCTGATAGAAATATATTTATGAACTTCAAGTTATTGCTAAAAGAGTATAGTAGTATAGCTGCGTTGGAGGGGGGGGGGGGAGGCAATATGAAGAGGAAGTGTGCTAATGGATGACATTATCAATGATAGTAATTAACCACTTCTGCATCCTGTTAAAATTAGCATATAGTATGTTAAAAGATTCTATAAAAAAGGAGGATTGGCAAGCTAACCTGGTCAATCAAATCCCCACTTGTCAGTGCCCACCCTTTTTTCCTGTATGCTTCTCGAACATCTTCACATGAATTGCAGCAATCATCATCTGACTGCATAAGAAAGAAGCAAAGAGAGATAGAGAGATTAATGAACTAAGTAGACAAATGTCCAAAATAATTAATATACTCCATTTCCTCCTCTGTATGCCACACTTCATTTCATAAGGTAATATTTGACTAGACCACCATATTTCTGAAATTTAAAAAAAAAAAAAAAAGTTCATGCAGCCCCCCACAACTTGTCACAAATTTAAATGATCAGATTACACCGGACCTGCTAACTATAATTTAGTTTACAGGTGCCTATGTTCTGTGTCAGGAAATCCTTGGCATCTTTTATTTTCTTTATTTTATTCTATTTATTGCCAACTATGTTTTGAGAAATGCTCATGTTTCAAACAAAGAAATCAAAATCTCTATGCTCTAATTCTTTTCTGTTTGATAACTCTTTGAAAAGTTAGTTTACAATTTTAAATTTGAGCCAGATAATAGACATTCTATAGTTGTTCAATTACTATTTCATAACTACTGCACTAACAACATATGTTGAGTTCAACTCCTATTGATCTAACACCAAAGAAATTCTAGATATCTAACTCTCGTATCACAAGGAGCAATTGACTGGGGATACTAAGTTTACAATAACAATGGAGTTCAATATGCAAGGATATGAAGACTGGTATTCCTACCTCATTCTCATGCCAGAAAATCAATTATTTTCACCCTTTTTATGCGTCCAAAATTTTTGCTTACCATCCCATGGGAAACCTCTTTGCTCTGCTAGCTCTACCTATCTCCCTCTAGGGGATACTTGGTGATAGATTTTACAATTTCATAAGCCCCTCTAATCAAATATCCTATGCTAGTTTCATTATCCCATTAATAAATTCCTAGATAAGAAGTTAAGGGTTATTCTTGTTGATGATGGTGACTAAATTGATATAGGTCGTTATATCATTCAAGACCTTTACATTGAATACAGAGCCCGTAACTATGATAGATGCACTAAGAACACATGTAATTCAGGAAATTTACCAACCCAATCTTATAATCACCATTCAACTCAACTTAGTGAAAGCAATGACGAATATTTACTGGCTGGATATGAATAAGTCTATAGGATATAGATAAGATGCAAAATAAAATAGCAATTTTAAGTAAAAGGAATGTCAAAGAAGCACCAACATGAGTACCCTTATTGTTTCACTATGCATCTTTAGATTGTTGATAAGTTAGCAAGAAGGAATGTTTGCTATCCTGGCCTTTAATACTAAACAAATAAGTTTTACTGGTGAGCAAGGTCAACTAAACAAATATTCAAACCCCTGCAAACCTGAATTTAAAATGCTCGTTCCCAAAAGAAGCAGGCAAGTGTTTTTTAAATATTGTTTTCTTGTGTGATCTGGGTACGAAAGGTAATGCCCCAATAAACAGATCAAGCAATGTTCATTGAAGCCAATGAGACTTAAGTATGGAAGGTAATGCCCCAGTCATTATTAGATTAGCAATTCATGTTGCTACTGCTATGTAATATATATTATAAAAACATCCTTCAGATTTGGCTAGATAATATAGCAACAAATGGATGCTAAAGATTGAATGTACCATTTCTGCACCATAACATGAGCCACAATAAGTTTCATTGTATTCAAGTCTGCCACCATGCCTTTGCAAAGGCTTTTCAATCTGCATGGAGGAAGGAAAAATAATTGAAATGAGCATCTGAGGGGCAAGCAAAGAAGGAAAAACAAAATTAAAGAACAATAGTTAAACCATAATCAGAAACAGAACCATTGGAGGAAACATATTTTGTATTTAGGGTGGGCAAAAACCATAGTTATTAAAGGCGCAAGGCGCACTAAGTCGCTAAGGGGTCCTAGGGCCTAGGCGCAAGGCGCAAGGCGCAAGGCGCAAGGCGCAAGGGCGCGCCTGAGCAACATGAGGCGCAAAAAGATGGAATTTTAATAAAATTTCAATATGAATGCCTAATTCATAATAAACTCAACATATTAGTAATATGTGATTGTTAATTAAGTAGACACAAATTAATGATATCCAAAGTTAATTTAAAGTTTAGAATCTAATAAGCCCAAACAAAAAAACACACACACACATACAAAAGAAGATCATGTATTTCTAAATTATAAACAATTTAATTCATTATTTAAACATTTTTCAGACTTGTATTTAAGCTTGTCCATATCAATCTATAACTCATATAGACAGATTTTAAAACCTCAAGAAATCAGAATAAATATTTAACTAATAGTGTTGTGTCTTTTAGAAAGTTAAACTTAGAAAAGTAAATGGTAGAGAGGATCAATGACTGGAAACAAAATATGTGAAAGATAACCCAAATTAAGGCAAGAGATATGACCTATCAAGGTAAGAGAAAAGATATTTGGGGTGAATGAATGCCAAGAATGGAAAGATTGACCATGATTTTCAGCCAACTATTCTCTTTTTCTTTTTCCTTTTTGTTTGTTGGATCAACTTCTTCTTGCCCTAATTCCTTTTCCTATCCTTGTTCCTTTTCTTGAAAAAATTGAGTGTGATTAGACCTATCATAAGTTATTTTCAAACTTAAATCAATTGTTCCAATTATTCCACACTTTATTTTAAAAAAAATAAAATACAAATATACATAAAATAAGGATTTTGTCACAAAGGCGCGCCTGTAAGGCGTCTTGCCTAAGACTCAAGGTGCACCAAGGCGCGCGCCTTTGTGACATCGCCCGCCTTTGGCAAATTGAGGCGCAAGGGGATGAGCTTGGTGCGCCTTGAGCCTGAGGCGCGACTCTTTAACAACTATGGCAAAAACAAAAGGGAATGTGATGAAAGAGGATAGAATAATCACTACATCATAAATCAAAATTCACCCCATATGAATATCTCTAATTTGTAAGGTATATTGACCAATTTGAGCCTTTAATATAAATACAAGCATGGGTGGGTCTGTATCTCACAACAATCTGACCCGCACAAGAAGTGATTCAACATGCATGCATCATTGAGACCAAATTTGAAAGAATAGGATGTTATCGAATGTAGGTCTAAGAATTCACAGTCAAAAGCAGAAAGGGACATGTGCACAATGGAGGGACTGAAGTAGAAAGGGGTAAAGAGAGAGGTCTTTTTCACTAACTTTTTTTGCACCAATCCCATCACGCCTCACTTCTATTGCTTCACCATGAACATTAAGTCTCTTCTTACTTATATTGTGTTTCTGCAAGTAAAAAAGGGACATCAGCAGCAGAAAATAAACACAGCTTTCAACAAATACTAGTCAGAATCAATAAAATAAATCACCTATCCAAAGAACATGAAAATGTAAATTAACCCAAAAAAAAAAAAAGGTCACTTTTTTTGTACATACTATATCAAAATGCTGCTCTCCCATGATATCCATGGCATCCACACTGAGTAATGAACATGGAATGGCAGGAAAAGTGACATCAAACTGCACATTCAAACAAAAAGGGAGATCAACCAAATTATCAACATCAATTAACACTTAGCAACTCCAGAACACTAAAGGACAGACCATGCATGCATATAAGATAAAGATATGAGGAGCTAATTAACTCTTTTCACTGAATCAATTAACAGAGAGGCAGAAAGATGATTACATTAATCTGTAGAGTTTCCCCCCGTGAAGTATCCACTAAAAGCTTTGTCTCAGTAACAGTGTGCAGATACAATCCTTCAAGAAGAACAGGCGTGCATAAGCAATGAACATGAAGCTCTAACTTTACGAACTAAAAAAAATCTTTGGAAAGGAAAATAGGGAAACAAAGAAATAAAAAGAGTAATGTATTTTTCATGCTAAGATCACAACCTTAAAGTTCAAGACGATTTTAATATGATAACTTGGGCTTTGCCAAGGAATCATTACACCCTAATATAAAAAGGTGCATGATGTTTGAATTTGAGACACTATCAATACAAAATCTACGAAAATGAGGTTGAAAATAAAAAGGTAAGTAAAGCAATATGTCATATCACATGCTCCATTGAGGGTCAGATGTACAAAGCCTTCTTCTCACATTGCTAGGAGGCTGTTTACACAGTTTACCCATGTCCTATACATCATAATGGAGCAACCTTAGTGTTGCACAAATGCTCACCTCATATCTCTCAATATGATAAAAGGGGGAAAATAATTGTTATGATGCTGCCACAATCTATAAGACTTAAATGAAGTGGCATTAGAATCCTGCAGTGACTGATAGCAAATATGCAGAATGACAGACCCTGTCTATCATCTTTCTAAAACTCACTGCCCCTGATTCTCCATGATTATTACAACCCCACCACACCCCCCCCCCCCAATCAAAGGATTTAGCTTCAGTCATGAATCCTAGAAGGTGGAGCAAAACATATGTAATATTCAATGACAAAGAATTGCACTGCTTGACCCAAACCTGGGCTCAAAACCCTTATGAAATTCCCAATGGAGGACAAATACAGAATCAACATATGGCAATGGAAAAAGAAATATAACCAATGAATTGTTTTTCTAGCATACCTCGCTTCAGCCCCTTAACAAGAAGAAGAAACAAAAGAGGAGAGGAAGAAGAGGAGGAGGGGATTCCAAAGCACCAAACTTACAATATAATTGTGCAAGAAACATGTTGAAATAACCTCTGTGATAGGCCACGAGTGCAAGATTAGCAAAAAGACCTACCAGATAAGTTGATCCCTCAGAGATTCAAAGCTCAGAGGACACTGAGCCAAGGCTTGCAACTGGGTAGCAAAAGTCCTAAAGTATAGATCTTAATCTTGTTGATCTTAAAATTACTCAGGGAGAACAAAGTATTGCTTCTAGCCTCTTTAAGCCTAAATATGAAGCAGCCAGTTAGGTTTTCTTCATTGTTCGCACACAAAGCCTTGCAACTTGCTAGCTAGGATTGCTGTTTCTGTTTATCCAGTTCTTTTCACCATCCAAGTTACTAAGCACAACCAAAATTATTCCCTACAGCTAACTAAAGCAGCCAACAATGGGTATGTTTGAAACTATGATGCATTTAAAGGGTCTTGATACCCAAAGCTTTAGATTTCTGCAGTTCTAACCACAATAAAAAGTTTATATGACCATGCAACTAAATAACTGCAAATTGATAAGAAATTACAAGGTTGCTAATGATGCTGTGATTATTAATTATGAATAAGGTATCATCACTAACTTCTATATAGTTACAAAAGAACCAAGCCATGTAAATTCCTTTGGTAAACCTAAGCTTGAAATTCGATCGAACTGATATTGTGTTTTAGGATCTACACGAGCTTTGCTTGCATGACATTGGCAAGTTTACAAGAGATTTAGTGGCTTGGATCAAACCAACATCTATGTTGCATGGGAAATGGAAAATGGGAAACGAGGAAATGGGAAAATGGAAACGTAGAAACGGCAATTTCTAAAAATATAGTACACAAAACGCGGAGAAAACGAGTAAATATAAAAAATATAAGGGTATATTTATAAATATTATTTTATATATATTAAAAATTCTAATAATAATAATAATAATAATAATAATAATAATAATATTATTATTATTATTATTATTATTATTATTATTATTATTATTATTATTATTATATAAGAAAAATGAAGTCAAGAGCTAATATTTTTGTTTAAGAGTTGACATGGGCGAGCTGATTTTTTTTTCAATTTAGGCTTTTCGTTTGTGGAAACGAGTTTCTAACTTTTCAAATTACAGAAACCTGTGCAAAACATTCCGTGAGTTTTCAATCAGGAAAAGTTTATGAAATGTGAAAAGGCGACCTTCGAGAGTTTCCATGCAACATAGACCAACATTTATAATGACACAACTGTAACCAAAAACTCAGACTGAAAGAAAGTGCTTTGCAATGCCAAAGAAAAGAAGCTCCCATTAATGAAAAAAAAAATTTCTTTTTAATATTAAATCTACAAATCGCTCGTCAACAATATTAACTACCATGAAAATTCAGTCATTGGCTGGTCTCATATCGTCCTATAAAGGCAATGGGATTCAAACTTTGTCACATTTAGAAGCTTAACAAACTCCAGCAAGCCTCTTCACAATGCTAAGCAAGCACAACCCAATTTCATTCAAGCTCCACCCATTTGGCAAGCATGATTCAAAAAACATTCTTTAATTTAATCATTAACATATATAAACAAACAAAAACAGGATTTCACCCAGCCTATCCAAGCTATTCTCAAACTGGATTTATGCCAAAACATATGCAACCCTCTTTCACAATTCAAATACCCACCTCCAGTTTACCTAAATTCTTAACATCCCACATGTATAACTCGATTCCCAAGCAAACCCTTTATTGGGCATCATCATTAAAGAGATATTATCATAAAAAACTAATATGAAAAGGTAAGAATCAATAATCCAAAACTGACATATATATATATATATATATATATAGAGAGAGAGAGAGAGAGAGAGAGAGAGAGACATACTAAACTCAGAGAAGAAGAGGAAAAACATGACAAGAGAAGAGACGAGGGTTATGAGGCCACCGGAGAAACTACGGCTATAGAAATCCTCATTGACCTTTGGGTAAGCATCCAACTTTTTTAGTTTTTGAATCATACTTTTCATATATGTTTTTACTGCAAATTCCCACCAATCCACGAATAATCGAATACCCAGAAACGATGAAGCTTCAAAAACTCAAAGAAACAGGAATCTATATATGGGCAGATAAATAGTAATTAGCATAAGGCTCATAGCTAAGCTATAGGGTGGACAGGGAGAGGCGGCGCTTACGAGAACGACGGAGAGTGGCAGGCCGGTTGTTAATGGGTCAAAGAAAGAGAGACAGCAAAATCTATTGACTCAGCTAAATCTCAGCTCCTCGTTCCGTTTGATTTTTGTCTTAAAATCATTTTTGCTGTAATTAGAGTGTCTGAAATTTATTTTCCAATTTTAACATATGTGGTAAATTCTTAATTTTGTTATTATTGAATTATTATTTATTTTATAAATGAAAAAAGAAAAGAAAATCTTATTTATTAGTATTTCAATCTAAATAAAAAAATTTATTCTTATTTTCGTGATCATAATAATTTGTATCTATATGCCCATAATGCTTTTAATTTAATAATACTTAAGTCATTTTCATATTTTGAAAATCTCATATTTAAATTTAAGTAGAAATAAAATATATATATATATATATATAATTCAAAATAATATAAAATAAATATTTTTTTTGAAACTACAAATATTTATTCTTGATGGCCTTAACGAGGGCTTAATTTTATATTAAAATATTTTCATGTTGAGATAGATATGATAGATTATATTTACACAATATCAATCATTAAATATAAAATAAATTGTTAAAATTTATTTTTACACTATAATTATCAATTCTAAAAAATTTTAAATTTTAATTTTTAAAAAAATTTTAACTATTTATTTTACATTAATGATAAAAATTATACTAATATGATCTATCATATTTATCCTAATATGAGAAAATCTTAGTTCTTTAATTTTTTTTAATCTAAAAGTTTGAGATATTTTCCTCTCTTATCATGTATTAAAACTAATTCTATGAACTTATTTTTTTTTTTTACTACTATTAATAAAAATAATATCAATATGTGGATAAATTATTAATATTTCCTTGAAATTTGTCTTATTATACACTTTGATGAAACATATGCTTCTTGGAGTTAGTATTTTTTTTATTTCGATTATTTTAAAAATTTTATTGTGAGTCTAAATCCGAATGAATATCTCTGATTTTCTCTAGTGAATCGGGCCAGTACTCAAGCGAGGTCTCACAAATGGATATTATTATACATAAGTACTTTGAACTTTGGAAAGTACCTATGATAAACACTTTTTGTTTTGGTTGACTTAAGATGATTGTTGGATATTAGTTGTTTATGCACCAGTTTTCTAGATTTTGAATTTTATAAAGTGCCATTGATTCATATATTGTGTTTTGATTGAATTGAGATAAATTGAGATCTTTCTTATATTATTATGCATAGGTACTTTGGATTGGTTTTTGTTGTCCCAAGAATGGCGATTCCTAGAGGGGGTGAATAGGAATTTAAAATTTTTAATGCAATTAATCACCTCAAATACAATATATTAAGAAATTCAATAATAATGAAATAAATAGAGATAAGAATGAGAAAACTTAGCTAATTTTATAGTGGTTCATAATTAATTTCTTCTCTTACATCCATTTTTCCAAAATTACACTGATTTAGGGTTCCACTAGTGATACGGGATTACCCCCAAGGCTTTACAATGGTTGAATAAGGATTTTGCCCTAATTCTTTAAGATTTCGCCCTAGTTTTTTGGGATTTCGCTTAATGCCATAGTTATTTGGGATTCAACCCTAGTTCTTTGGTATTTCACCCAATACAGAAGTTATACAAGAACTTTAAGATTTAAAGTCACTCAATGACTAATCACATAAGCTAGCAAAAGATAAGAATTAAGCTTATAGCATTTACAATAATAAACACAAAAGATATCAGATAAAGATCAAAAATGTTCTTGAATAGACCAGAAGAAGATTAATGAGATTTGAACTTAAATATGACTTTCAATCACTTAGAGTCTCTCAATCTTCAATTTGAAGCTTCATATATTTATATGTCTTCAAGTTATGCACTAAAATATGACTTTTGGGCTCTAAAATCGAGTTTCAACAGTTTGCTTCTCACTTCCAACGGTTAGAAATCTTCACAGATTCTATTTGATATGACATGGTACCGGTGGTGAAGAATGAGTAACGGGAGTAACTTTTTAGCAACAAAGGTGAGGATTTCATCACTCTAGTGAGTGCTACCATAATCTTCTAATGGTGAAAATAGCTACTATATGATTTTTGGAATTAGGTAATGAGGGTGATGATTCTATCACTCTAGTGGGTCTTGACATGTAATGTTAATGATAAATCATTTAGGCCATGAGTCATATATACCTGACAATCAATCCAAAACACTTAGGAGGAACATGGGTGATGAAAGACTAAGGCTAGTTACACACTGTGTATAGCAAATACAAATGACATAATTCAATTAATTACACATATTTGCTATAACACGGTTATATCCATTTAAATGAGCTTAATTAAACTAAGTTTTGATATCATCAAAATATACATGGGGACAACAATCTCCCCTTTTTTTATGATGATAAAACTAAGTCTAATTAAGTAAATGTTTGTAAGCTTAATTGAACTAAGTTTTAATCAATCAAAGAATAAAATATTAAAACATTACATTCATCTCCCCCTTCTTGTCAATCAATCAAAAAGGCATGTATTTAATACCAAAAAAAAAAAATTCTCCTTTTGGAATGATTAAGAAAAATATCTCCCCCTAAGTATGTGCAATCAAATGTCAATCAGGTATCAATATATGTATATGTATAACCAATCAAAATGGATTTAAGCAAAAATGCCCCCCCTCTTTGACATATGCAATGCACAATCAATCATGTCAATATATCATCAAGTACTCACATACTTTCTCTCCCTAAATCATCTACATCAACAAAATCAATATTCATCAACATTCTTCTTCAAGTATCATCAATGCATACAATAATCACAAATATATGACAATCAATAACCAAGTTCTCAAGACCACAATTTGAAGTTGGTAGAAGCTACAGCTTCTAGAGATTGCCTTTGCACCAAATGGAGTGAACTGGCCACTATCTTGGCTCCACATTTAGAGCCTTAGCTCTATCAGTATGATTTTCTTGATTTAATGTTAGAAATTATTGTAGATGGTGTGAATTCTTAATTTCACACCCTTATTATCTAGCCGCAACTTAATACATGCCAAGATTAGTGCACTATGCAGAGCCAATACAGCAGTCTCGCTAACCGGTTAGCGAGTAGGGCCTGGCGCAAAAAATGAACTTTCAGTCACATTAGTATGAGGATACTTAATTTTCAAACACTGACACTTCCTACCCTGACCGAACTTTCTGTATCAGACAGTATTTTTTCAAAATTGACCGGATCTTTTCTCAAGCTAATTGTCCAATTGTTTTAAAATTAATTTCGAGTCTATCGACAATGACTGATAAAATTTTTGAGCACTGTAACTCCAGAAAACTGATATAGAAGTTTCGAAATCTAACCGAAAGCAAGGCAAAATTTCAGATGGCGTGCCCACCAAGGCTTGGGGCAGCACCAACCCCTCCTTAGGGAGGCCCGGCACCCTGCCAAGCTTGCCGGCGGCACCGTCAGTACCTCAGGTGGTGCGAGCCCCACTCCTTTTTCTGTAGCCCCCAAAATACCTCCCATCTTATTTTTTTAACATTTTTTCAACCTTACCCTTTTGGTCTTTTCACATTTTCACTTCTCAAATTACCCTCACCCCTAGTTTCTTATTAATGCTCCCTCATTTCTTCTCATTTCTCCACACCGTTGAGTTTGAGTAGATTGTTATCCTTAAATTTCTCTTTTTTTATCCCTCCAATCATTCTCTAATTAATTAATTAATTATCTCCCCCTAACCAATTCAATTAATTTTTTTAATTAACTAAAACTCTTTTTTTAATTAATAAATTAATTAATATTTTTAATTAATTAATTATTTATTTTAATTAATGAATCCATCCATCCATCCATTTCATCAATTAATTAGTTAATTAATCATTTTAATTAATTAATCCTCAATTAATCTAATTATTCGGTCCCGATAAAATAGAATTTCGGTCTGATAAAACCCTCAGTCTACCAAAAACAAAGGTATCAGCCTTTTCTTTCACTCTCAAAATATCCAAACTAAAATTAATCTGATCAACTCCTAACCCCCTGCCTTTAATCGTGGAACGAACTACATGAGTTTTGATCTCCATTCAATGGGGTATATAGGTACATTTAGAATCTAAATCCAAACTTCAAATATAATCCCAAAATTGATTTTATTTTCCCATGCATTTTATTTATAATTATCATTTTATAAATTTCATCTATGAAATAAATTTTTAAAATCAAATTAAACTTAGAAGCCAAATTTAGATTATTTAAAAACAAAAAATCTAGCCCCTGAGTTCAACCTGGTTCAAGACTAGTGATTTTATCCTTCGGTAAATTAACTGAAAATTAATGAATTGAAGTCAATTGGGTTTTTTCTTAATATTCCCATTTAAAAATAAATTAGGGTAGCGACTCCCAAAATCATTTTTAAAATCAACTAATCCAAACCCGAGGGTTCCATCTTGAATCTAAACCAGAATCTAGCGAATCAGGCCGGTGCTCGAGCAAGACTTCACAGCTGGCGATTGTTTACCACTTTCTTAAAATAAAAAGGAAAATAAGAGGATTGCTATTTGGTTAAGGAAAAATTTTTCCAAAATAATTTTCATTTGGTTCACTAAGTATAATTTGACTTTTCATGCATCACTTTGCATAATAAAAGCTCATTGCCTAGCTTTAGCTTCACAAAAACTTTTGGATGGTGAATAATACTAGCTCGACAACTCTTTTTGAATATGTTAGGAGATAGCAAAAGCATTCCACCCTGCAATGAATCTCCGATTATTTCGGTAGTGTAATGAGCAATCAGTACCGTTAGAACCACGCAAGACACCTTGCTTGATATGTAGTTAGGTATATCAATGCTCTAATGAGATGAGGACCCTTAATCAAACCACCCTTCACACTTATGCATATAGTCACCCTAGCGTTGACCCTAGGTTCCATATACTGTAATAATAGAGACACCTGTACATATGACCATGAAACATTTTTTTGGCATACATCATGACATGGTCATACATGCATAACATGAGAAACTCGACAAGCTAAACCCAAAAAACCCTAAACTTGTGGTCCATTATCCTAAAACACCTCACACACTCATCTTGTCAATATGTAAACTCGGTGACCAACTACGAGGAAGGAATCCTTTTCCCAACGCACCTTCCCCTTTTTATTTAGAATTTATATTCTTACTCATTTTTTATTTTCTATTTTCAAGGTACCAATGGTCAACACCTCCAATTTTGACCAAGATGTCATGAGTATTTTTTTCACTAACGTCCTTAAGAAACAAGAGGAAATCTTTCAAATTGCACTCACCACTACCCTTAAGACCCAGCCTATGCTTTCACCGTTAAGACTCAGGCTAACGCTTTCATCCATGCTCTCAATGCCTAGTTCGCCACTTTCACTAGCGCTTTCAATTCCCAATGCCAATCCATCATCAATGAGGTCAAAAAAATGACCAATGCTACCATCACTTCTCCCTTTGCTCATTTTGCTTTCACTCAAATCGGAACTAGTCATGCCTCCACTTTTACTCCCCCTATTATCGATCTCACAGATAAAGGGAAAGCTCCCGAAACACCCACCTTTCCTCTTTTAGATGTGAATGCCACTGCTCCCACTCCCATTGTGAATCCTAGTCAAAGTGGAGATTTTTCTAGCTTTCCTGAAGCTAAGAAATTGATGGAAAAGTTTAAAACCATAAAACGATCCATCAAAAACATCAAAAGGCATAAACACATGATAAATGTTGATTCTCTTACTCTCTACCCAAATGCTAAAGTTTCACCTAAATTCAAGATGTGCGTAATGGACAAATTTAATGGCACAACTTGCCCTAAGACCCATCTCAAGATGTACATAGATGCAATGAAACCTTTTGGTGTGGATGATGAGCTTCTTGCTCAGTTATTCCAGCAACCTTTAATTGGGACTGCCATTAAATAGCTCTTAGATCTCGATCAGAACTACAAGAAAATATAGGATGACATTTGCAATGCTTTTGTCAAGTAATATCACTATAACATCAAGGTGGATGTCATCTACTGAGATCTAGAAACCACCAAGTAAAGCTAAAGAGAGTCCTTCACTGTGTTCTTTACAAGATGGAGGATAAAAGCAGCTCAAATGGTAAATCGTTTATCTGAAATAAAGCAAATTGACATCATCATCAAGAACCTCCTCCCCTAATACAAAACACATCTGTAAACTTAGTACCTCCCCAACTTCAAAGCTCTCATTGCCAGTACCTCTAAGATCGAGGATTGAATTTAATCGGGATGAATCAATGATGAATCCTTTAGTTCGAGGTATCATAAGAACAATAATTTCACCACTAACTCCACCATCCAAAGAGAAGAGGAGGTAAATATTGTCTCCTGTCACCAGCCGATAAAGTTAGAAATAAGGAGGACTTTCTTTGAGCTAGGCATGGCCCTTAGCATTGTTTACAAGAAAGCCTTAGAGGCTAATATGATTAAGCCCTTAGAACCACGACCTTCTCTAAACCCTTTGCACAAATGATACAATGCTAATGAGATTTGCGACTATCATCAAAGGCCAGGGTACAAAACTGATGTGTACAAGGCTTTGAAGCATAAAATTCAAGACCTCATTGACAGTAAATACATCATTGCTCCTAAACCCAAAGTCTAGCTCCACCACTAATACTTTACTAAACCACTGAGCTCACTCAATCATTTCAAGTTTCACCTAATAATTGGCACTTTGAAAAGAATGCCGGCCTGCTATGCCTAAGTCCTCTGAGTCGGTGTCTGAACCATTCGAGTTTGAGTTCGTCTGAGTCTAAGTCTAAGTCCTTTAAGTCTATTACATTTTTCTTTGAGTCCAAGTCCATCGAGTCTTGTCCTCCTGAGATTGTATTTCATCTTCTAGGCTTATCCTTTAATGTAACCCATGATGATAGGATGTTTGTCAGTAATAAAAAATTTTGACTTTCTATTTCACTTTAATTCTTCTGATTCATCTTTAAATGGAACATCTAAAAAAAACAACAAAAAAAAGAGAAGAAAAAATGAAAAAAAATGAAAAAGGAAAAAGAATAAATTAATTATGGCATAGAGGAAAAATAAAAAAATCTCACACATTGCATCTGCATGTCATTAGTTGAAAGAGCTCGATAAAGATGATCTAAGCATCGCAGTTCACAAGATCAAGACTTACACGTATAAGAAGCCTGTCCAGTAGAAACTATGGAGAGTAGATAAGAGGGAATCATGACAAGTTGAAGGCCATTAATAAAAAGTGAATGGAAGCTCTATATGAAATTCAGGGCTATTAATGGAGACTAGCAAAGCACTTCAACTAGAAGGTGAGAGACAAAGGTTCGTAAGAAGAAAATCCAATTTTGGGAGAAATCCAAGCCCCTATTCATGATCCAAGAGAAAGTTCAAACTAAGCTAGGCTGGATAGTACATGCTCAAGAAGATCCTATCCGACAAAGGCACCATCTTCACGGATGTGGATAGAAGCGAATTCTCCCATCCTGGCAACTTAGATCAGCTGAAGCATTATTTCATCTAGAGATGACATTTGTATTTCATTTTTGTTTTTATGCATATGTAATCAGAACTACATGGACCTTATTCTCCCTAAAAAAATGACTGACAAAAAAAAAGTGTAAGGGATTCGTAGGCAGCTCGACTCGGGTGCGGCCCAAATCATAATATAAAATATTTTGTTTGCATCATATTCTCATTTTCTCTATGTCTAATACATCATTCACTTAATTCTTTTGCCTAAAAAAGAAGAAGAAGAAGAAAATAATGTTCGCTAAGCTGAAAACCTGAAAGAGCGGCTTAGGCAGAAATTAGAGCAAAAAATAAAATATATCTTATTTAATGGTGATTAAATTTTACAAAATACAAATCCATCATTATAACAAAAAGGATAGCCCTTTCAGTGACCTCTATTGCTTATCTTGTTTCCTGTAGTCTTGTCAACTTTCAATTATTTTGAACAAAAAGCAAAAAAAAAAAGGGTCATGTTTGAAGTCATGGTCTAGCCAGTCCTCCTAAAGTGTAAATCTCTTGTGTCCTCATCAGAATTAGAGTCTGCCACAATCTCCTCAAAATAGGTACATCTCCCTTCCTCCATGTCTTTGTAGCTCTTTCTCTGCCGCAGCAGTAGAAGTACCAACAGAATCAGAATTGCTCACTATAGCAGTATCAAAAAACTCTCTCTTAAGTACTAGTAGTTCTAAAACTACTCCTAAAAATCTTTCTCTATAGTTCAAAAACTATAGCACCCCTTTCTATCCTAACTACAGTAGTCTTTCTCTAAACCTCCAAGATAGTGTCATCCTATCCTTACTACAATCACACACTCTTTTGTCACTACCATTGCAGTATGAGTCATTGCTCTAGCCCGTAGTATTACACCTCCCATATATCCTCGAGTCTCTTTCAAAGATTAGGTCACCCTTTTGTCTATATTGCAGTCTTCTCGCCACTAATAGCTTCTCTTGCAACTCATCCTTCCTTAGCTGCATCACCCTCTATTGCCCTCAGCGGGGCAGTTTGGTGCTCTTTCTCAACTGATCAAATCACTTTTATCACCACCTGACATATTTCTTTGTGGTCCCAAGTGAAATCCCAAAAGAAACAACATGATGACTCCTCAACAAGCCACCCAAATAGCTCTGACAATGAGAACTATGATCTGCACATATTCCAATAAAGGAATGACTGGGGGTATGTTCTGAGTCTGCCCAATTTACTTCAAAACTCAAATTCCTTGGCCGAAGGTCATGCTTCACTCTCTAATTAATTAATTAATCTTTTTAATTAATTAATTATCTCACCTAACCAAGTTAATTAATCTTTTTTAATTAACTAAAACTCTTTTTTTAATTAATTAATTAATCAATCTTTCTTTTTCAAAAATCAAATGAATCCTTTTTTTTTTTTTAAATCCATCATTCATCCAAATTAATTAATTAATCATTTTAATTAATTAATTCATCCATCCATTTCATCACATTATTTAGCTAATTAATCATTTTAATTAATTAATTAATCCTTAATCAATCCAATCATCTGGTCTCGATAAAATGGAACATCAGTCTGATAAAACCCTCAGTCTACGAAAAACAAAGGTATCAACCTTTCTCTCTCATTCTCAAAACATCCAAATCAAAATCAATTTGGTCAACTCCTAACCCCTCTACTTAATCATCGAACGAACTATATGAATTTTGATCTCCATTTAATAGGGTACGTAGGCACGTTTGGAATCTAAATCCAATCCCAAAATTGATTTTATTTTCCCATGCATCCATATTATGCCATTTTTATATATTCTATTTATAATTATCATCTTATAAATTTCATCCATGAAATAAATTTTCAAAGTCAAATTAAACTTAGGAGCCAAATTTAGATTATTTAAAACCAAAAATCAACATAGTTCAAGGCTAGTGATTTTATTATTAAGTAAATTAATTGAAAATTAATAAATTGGAATCATTTGGGTTTTTCCTTAATTTTTTCATTTAAAAATAAATTAGGATGGTGACTCCTAAAATCATTTTCAAAATCAACTAATCCAAATTTGAGGGTTCCATCATGAGTCTAAACTCAAATGAGCATCCCGATTCTGTCTAGCGAATGGAGCTAATGCTCAAACGAGGCCTCACAGATAGATATTATTATGCACAAGTACTTTGAACTTTAGAAAGTAGCTATGATAAACACTTTTTGTTTTGGTTGACTTAAGATGATTGTTGGATATTGGTTGTTTATGCACCAGTTTTCTAGATTTTGAATTTTACAAAGTGCCATTGATTCATATCTTGTATTTTGATTGAATTGAGATAAATTGAGATCTTTTTTTATATTATTGTGCATAGATACCTTGGATTGGTTTTTGTTGTCCCAAGAATGGCGATTGCTACAAGGGGTGAATAGGAATTTAAAATTTTTAATGCAATTAATCACCTCAAATGCAATATGTTAACAAATTCAATAACAATGAAATAAATAGAGATAAGAATGAGAAAACTTAGCTAATTTTATAGTGGTTCATAGCTAATCTCTTCTCTTACATCCACTTTTCCAAAATTATACTGATTTAGGGTTCCACTACTGATATGGGATTGCCCCCAAGGCTTTACAATAGTTGAATAAGGATTTTACCATAATTCTTCAAGATTTCGCCCTAGTTTTTTGGGATTGCGCCTAATGCCATAGATGTTTGGAATTAAGCCCTTATTCTCTGGGATTTCGCCCAATACAGAAATTATACAAAAACTTTAAGATTTAAAGTCACTCAATGACTAATCACATAAGCTATCAAAAGATAAGAATTAAGCTTATAGCATTTACAATAATAAACACAAAAGATATCGATAAAGATAAAAAATGTTCTTGAATAGACTAGAAGAAGATTAATGAGATTTGAACTTAAATATAACTTTCAATCACTTAGAGTCTCTCAATCTTCTATTTGAAGCTTCATATATTTATATGTCTTCAAGTTATACTCCAAAATATGACTTTTGGGCTCTAAAATCAAGTTTCAATAGTTTGCTTCTCACTTCCAATGGCTAAAAATCTTCACAGATTTTGTTTGATATGATGTGGTACTGGTGGTGAAGAATGAGTAACGGGAGTTACTCTTTAGCAACGAGGGTGAGGATTTCATCACTCTACTGAGTGCTACCATAACCTTCTCATGGTGAAAATAACTACTATATGATTTTTGGAATTAGGTAATCAGGGTGAAGATTCTATCACTCCAGTGGGTCTTGACATGTAATGTCAACGATCAATCATTCAAGCCGTGAGTCATATATACTTGATAATCAATCCAAAACACTTGGGAGCAACAGGGGTGATGAAAAACTAAGGCCCGTTACACACTGTGTATAGCAAATACAAAAGGCATAATTCAATTAATTACATATATTTGCTGTAACATGGTTATATCCATTTAAATAAGCTTAATTAAACTAAGTTTTGATATCATCAAAATATACATGGGGATAAAAATCCCCCCTTTTTTATGATGACAATACTAAGTCTAAATAAACAAATATTTGTAAGCTTAATCAAACTAAGTTTTAATCAATCAAAGAATAAAACATTAAAACATTACATACATCTCCCCCTCTTATCAATCAATCAAAAAGGCATGTATTTAATACCAAAAAAAAAAAATCTCCTTTTGGCATGGTTAAGAAAAATATCTCCCCCTAAGTATATGCAATCAAATATCAATTAGGTATCAATATATGTATATGTATAACCAATCAAAATGGATTTAAGCAAAAATGCTCCCCTTCTTTGACATATGCAATGCATAATCAATCATGACAATATATCATCAAGTACTCATGTACTTTCTCTCCCTAAATCATCTACATCAACAAAGTCAATATTCATTAACATTCTTCTTCAAGTATCATCAATGCATACAATAATCACAAATATATGACAATCAATAACCAATTTCTCAAGGCAATAATATCCAGATATACTCAAGATATCCCAATAATTCTCCCCCTCAACAATATATTAAAAAAGAATCAATGTTACATAATAAGCTTAATATTCATCTTCCCTTAAACATGCATATTCCTTTATATATCAAATCAAGGAAATCTTCCTCTTCATCAAATCAAGTATGAACAAGTCAGATATTCTCTCCTCTTTTTTAAAACAATAAATACAAACACCAATAACATTTTCTTCCCCTCAAACATACATTCTCCCTTTTTATTAAAAAATATATGATCAATATTTTGTCAAACAAACACATGCATTTTCTTTCTCCGACTTTCAAAAGATAATCCAAGAGAATAAGCAAAGCAATGAGGAGAATAAAAAAATCATGAAATATATATAAAATCCCAAAATAAGAATAATATCTAACAAAATAGATATCCAAAAGTGGACAAAAAGTACTAAAGCTAAATAGTGAAAATATACCATAAGTCAACAAACTATAATCATATGTAATAAAACCAACAAAATAAAGTGATTAAGGCTATAGTGGAGAATAATCTTTAGTTTGGGCATTAAAAGGTGGATCAAGTACAAAGTTAGATGTTGTAGCCCCAAAAGTAAAATCACCTCTCAACAATTTATCTCAAATCCAGTCTTTTTAAATCAAAGAAGTTAAGGGAACGACCACCAACTAGATTCCTTCTTTTCTAAAACATATCAATGCATCCCTTTAATTATGGATTTGCAAAAGATAGCCCACAAGATCTCTTTGAATCTTTCTTCCTTGGCTGTTGAAATGATTCTCCATCTGTTATACATTTTCCTTTATCACCAAGCCTTTTTTTTTAACTGTAATCATTTTAATTCTTGGCATTTTTGATGATTAGGAATAATTTAGGAATGAGATTGGAATAATTTTTAGTGTTTTTTGGCCAATTTTCAATAGAAATGAAGAAGAAAGAGAAATCAATTAATCGATTTAGGGTTTTGAGGTTTAAAATGAAATTTGTAATATGATTTGAGCTTATATAGACCTAACAAGTAACGGGTGTTACTTTGACCTCTGCCTCAAAATTAAGCAATTTGATCAAGAGGGATAAGTAAGCAAAACTCCAGTGATACAACTGTAACGGGGATGTGTAGAATGTAACAGGGCTGGGTATCAGTTAATAACAAATATACTAGGAATTTGTCACTTACTTTGAGTATTCATGATCACATAAGCATAATTCATTCAAATGCCCATGTTCACTATATATTAAACTTAAAATGACATAAATATAGATTACATCATTTGTCTTTCAATCACAATTTAAATGCTCAAACATGCCAATAATCACATAATTCATGCAAATTCACCATGGTATCATCAAAATCCATTCAAACACATTCAACTATTAATAAACTTGGAAGAATTTACTTGAAATGTGATGATCAAACAATGTAAAGGACTTACAAATTATCCACCCCTATGATTTGTCCTTTTATCTCTTTACATGATCCATGCACATCTTTTGCAAAACACTTTCTTGGATTTTTGCTTTTATGCTACCTACAAAAGAGATGGTTTTTCCTTTGTTGGCACCTAAAAAATTTTGGGTCTATTCTTGTTAGTTCCTTAGGAACCAATCATTCTTAGGAATTGGATTTAATTCCTTTGGAATCCAAACCTTCCTAATATAATATGGTTTCCTATGCTTAATAGGACATTTTTAATTGCATGACCATGATAATGACAATAAAAATATTTAATCAAAACTTTGGGTTGAATTTTATTTTTCTCAAAGAAACTATTGTATTTCTTTTCTTTGAATTCACTTTTACAGCCTAAACCTGCTTTGTCAAATACACCTCTTTGTGAAACAATGATATCCTCAAATGTTTTTATACTAATGGAAAATTTCCTCAAAAATTTTTTTTTGAGTTTTTTAGCTCACTTTTGATTTTCTCATACTCATTAGAGAGTTTGTCAAAAGCATTTTTCAATTCACCCACTTGAGATGAAAGTTTTTCCTTTTTTTTTTTTTTGAAATTTCCTCAAAATTTGATTTTCGTTTAATCAAATATTTTTCATGCTCATTTTCAAATAAACTAAATTATTTTTCAAAATTTTGTTTTCTTTTGCAACAACTAAAAAATTTTTCATTAATTCATCAAATGCGTCATATAGTTCATCAAAAGACTAGGAAGTGGAATTTACCTCATTTTCTTCTTGCTCTTCTTCTAATGCAATGAAAAATAGATTGATCCTCTTATCTTCATCACTTTCGAATGAGTCTTCATTACTAGAAGTACCACTTCCACTCCAAGTTGCATATTTTCCACTCCAAGCTATATATACTTTATTTTTCTTTGGACATCTTCTTTCTCTTCTATCCTTCTTCTTTTTAAGAGTGGGACAATCTTGTCTAAAATGGCCTGGTTTCTTTCATTTATAGCAAGTCACCTCATCCTTGTGTTCTTCTACTTGCTTTCCTTTGTTCTTGTTAAAACTTTTCCTCTTGTATTTGTCTCTTGAGAGAAATTTGTTAAATCTTCTAGCAAGGAGTGGTATTTCTTACTCATCATTTTCATCATTACTTGATGAATCCATTTTATCTTCATGAGAGGCTTTGAAGGCAATCGATTCGTCTTTCTTTGAAGTACTTTTCTCTTTCTCCTTTGTCTCTTGTTGTTATTTATCTTATAGGTGATGAGATTATTAACAAATTCTTCAAATGTCAATGAGGCAAGGTTCTTTAATTCCTCAGTTGTATTAATTTTGGAATCATACTTCTTTGGTAAGGACCTCAAAAGCTTTATAAGGAGTTCCTTTTGAGTGAATGTCTTGTCTAGCCCCTTCAAATCATTCATAATAGTTGTGGATCTCTTATATATATTGACTATTGTCTCTTTTTTTATGATGGAGAAATTCTCAAAGCTAGAAATGAGAATATTTAGCTATGTGTCTTTGACTTGACTTTTCCCCTAATCAGTCATCGTCAAGACTTCTTACATTTCTTTGGCCATTTCACAAGCGGACATCCTATTGATTTCGATTTCATTCAATGTATAAAATAAAAGATCAATAGCTTTATCATTCAAAACTAGCTTCTTCTTATCTTCATTGGTGTAGGATGAAGGATCCTTAGGCTTATCGGATTTTGCCTCCATTTGGAATGTATGGACCTTTCTCCACAACTTCCCACAAGTCATAGTCTTATGATCTAATATGAAATCTCATCCTCATTTTCCATTGATTGTAGCTTATGCTGCAAAAGAAGAGTGACCTTGTGTTACACTGACCTTCTTAGAATGTAGCTTTAGATGATCTTACCATAGTAATCATTAACTCTTAAAATCGTTGATTTTATACAAATGAAGAGCACAAACTCTAATACCAATTGTTGTCCAAGTAATGGAATTTCCTAGAGGGGTGAATAGAAATTTAAAATTTCTAATATAATTAATCATGCCCAAATGTAATATATTAACAAATTAAATAATAATGAAATAAATAGAGATAAGAATGAGAAAACTTAGCCAATTTTATAGTGGTTTAGAGCCAATCCCTTCTCTTACATCCACTTCTCCTAAATTACACTGATTTAAGATTCCATTAGTGATTCAGGATTGTACCCAAGACTTTACAATAGTTGAATTAGGATTTCATCCTACTTCTCCAGGGATTTTGCCCAATACAATGGTTGTTCAGAATTTCACCCTAGTTCTTTGTGTTTTCACCTAATACAATAGTTATACAAGAAATTTGAGATTTAAAGTCACTCAATGATTAAGCACATAAGCTACAAAAGATAAGAATCAAGCTTATAGCACTTACAACAATGAACACAAAAGATATGAGATGAAGAGCAAATAATTCACTTAATTACACATATTTGCTACAACACAATTATATCCATTTAAATGAGCTTAATTAAACAAAGTTTTGGTATCGTCAAAATATATATAGGGACAATGATTTTTATAAAGTGGCAATGAGCCTACTTTATGTTTAATTCAATTGAAATAGATTTTGGATGTGTTTTGTGTTTGTTTGATGTGTCTATATTGCGGTGGTTTTATATGTGAACCACGGCTTAACAGCCTATGACATCATGCAGCCATACCACTTTACAAAAGCACACTTTTATTGTACAACCATTTTATTGCATCATGTATCTATTTCATGTAGCTATACCACTAAACTCTTGCACATTATCACTTTACAGCCACTCTTTTCCATTATACAACCATTTTTTATGTTTTTCCATTGAATCCCTGCACATTTCTTCATTCTGATATTTGTTTCCCTTAGATTCCTATATGCTAAATTCTCTTTCTTTTGGAATTCTATCTTTACCAAAATAAGAAACATAGAAAGATAAACCAAGACTAATACCTAAAACTTAAAATGTAGCCATCAAGCCTCCTTTTATTGAATTTTAAAAAGTGGTTTAGTAGCCAACTTGCATAGTTGAGATGAAAAACTAGAAAAAAAAAACAAATTTAAATAAAGTGCCAAAAAACTTGGCCTTGCACTAAAAATAATATTTACAAAAAAAAATTAAATAAACTAATAGCTACTATAGGGGCCCATGGGGTTAGCCAGGATAATTAGCTCACACTTTTTTCATCATCTTCCACATAGTGGGATAGTATTTCTTCAAAAATTTTCCATTGTTGAACCTTTTATGTGGCTTTCCTTCGAGATTAAATAGCTAATAAGAATCTTTTTCTAGAACTTTCTAAATTTTAAAAGGTTATGATTTTCCAGACTTGCTCTCCTACTTCAAAGCTTTTCTTCTTAACCCTTTTATTATAGATTATATAAACTTTCTTTTTCTGAATAATTAGCTTGTTTAGGGTTTACAACCTTTCATCATTAACCTCCTCTAACTCCATTAGCATAGACTATGTATACTCATCTAGAGTCAAACCATTTTGTTTTGCCACTCTGATGGATGGAATTACCACTTCTATAGGTATTATAACATCATGCCTATAGGTAAGAGCAAATGGACTTACCCTAGTAGCACTTATTTTGGAAGTCTTATAGGCCTATAAAGTCTCAAAGAGAATTTTGTGCCAATGCCTTGGGTTCTCTTCTAACATTTTTCCTGGGATTCCAATAAGAATCTTGTTAGATCTTTCTACTTGACCATTGGCTTATGCATAGAATGCGGCAGATTTCAGGAGTTTAATACTATAATCTTTTGCAAAATCTTTCATCTCTTCTCTTGTGAACATTGTGCCTTAGTTTGTTATTATTGACTCAGGGATTCCAAACCTATGAATGATGTGTTCCTTTTTTAACTGGATTATATCTTTCTGTTCGATCTTTTTTAAAGGCACTATCAAATCAATTGCCCAGCTTCTGAAAAGCCAAGGCTCTACCACCGAATGCAATTCTGATGTTGGTACTCTTTGGATATTACCATATCTCTATCACTATTGTCAGCCTTTAGAATAGCCAATAAAGTCTCTTAAGATCAATGGCCAGAAATAACCATGTCTCCTTAAAAGCCACCTCATCTTTATGCCAGCTTGATGAGCTCCACAGACCCCTTCATGAACTTGTATCATAACCTCCATAGCTTTAAGGAATGCCAGACATCTTAGACGCAGGCCATTGAAACCTTTTCTGTAAAGTTCTCCCTCTATAAGTACATAGTTCTAGGCTTGTATCTTGACTTCATGAGGTGTCTTCTTACTTGGGCATTCCAGAAACTTTTTTTAACTCTATTCCAATCACCAGCTATTTCTTTATCTATGCTAAAGGATTCCACATTAATCCCTCTTTTTGAAATAGAAGGATGCATTTTCTTTTTAACAAAGATCAATTTATGTGTTAGCTCATTACTCATTTTGATTTCAGAAGCAATCTAGGCCATTTCATTAGCTTCCCAATTTGCTTCTCTTGGTACATGTAAAAAGGATATTTCTTTAAAAGACCTCATTAATTGAACAACAATAGTATAATAGGGAGTAAGTAAGAAATTATTGCATTTGTATTCTCTAGTTAGTTGCTTAGAACAAGTTGAGAGTCCCTATTCACCAATGCTTCTTTTGCTTCTAATTCTTCAAAATCTCCAACCCAAGTGCTTCATATTTAGCTTGATTGTTTGTGCAATCAAAAGCAAAATTGAATGAGAGAGCAGTTTAGCTCCTATTAGTGATCACCACCCTAACACTTGCTACTATGTCTGTGCTTAACCCATCAAATTTTAATACCCAAGGTTGAGTATCAATACCACATACTAGTAAATCTCTTACCCCCTAATCCACTTACATTTCCAAAGATCGATGATCTACCAAAAAGTCATCTAAGGCTTGACCTTTGATAGATTTCTATAGAAGATATATAAGTTAAAATCAGTAAAAGCAAGTGACCATTTTTCAATTATTCCTATGATCAAGGGTTTATTCAATATCTATTTTATAAGATCAGTTTGAGACATAACATACACCTTAGACTTGATTAGATAGTGCCTTAATTTAGTGCATGCAAAATATAGGACTAAACATAACTTTTTTATAGGGGAATATTTTACCTCAATAGGAGTTAAGAATATGCTTAAATAGTAAATTGCCTGCTCATAACCCATGACATTATTCTAAGCCAATAAACAACCAATAGATTTATTCACAGCTGACAAATACATTGAGTGGATATTCCTCTTTTGGAGGAATTAGAATTAGAGGATTTGCTAAGTATTCCTTAATTTTATCAAAAGCCTTTTGGTGTTTCTCCTCCCACTTGAATTCTTCTAACTATTTTAGTTTTAATAAGCCTGAGAACTCCTTAGCTTTTCCAGTAAGTAACTTACTTGGCCAAGAAATCTTTAAAGTTCATTTTTATTTTGAGGTGGTTTAGCTTTTAGAATAGCTTCAACTTTATTCTTATCCACTTCAATTCCTCTTTTATGCACTAGAAATCCCAAGAAGTTGCTAGCTTGCACTCCAAATGCACATTTTAGAGGATTTAGCTTGAGTTTATGCTCCCTCATCCTATTAAAGCTTTTCTTCGATGTTCAATGTGATCAATTGCCTTTTTTTACTTAACCATAATGTCAACAATATAAAATTAAATGTGATGCCCTATCATATCATGAAATATAGCATTCATTACCATTTGGTATGTTGCACTTGCATTTTTTAACCTAAAAGGTAATACCACCCATTCAAAAGTTCCAATAGCTCCTAGGTATATGAAGATAGTCTTAGGGACATCTTTTTCTGCTATCATAATATGGTTATAACAAAAAAAAAAATCCATAAAAGACATAAGCTCATTCCTTGCATTTGTATTTATTAACATATCAACCATAGGTATCATGTATATGTCTTTAGGAGTAAATAAATTTAAGTCCCTGAAATCAATACAAACACGGAGTTTTCCATTCTTTTTCATTATAAGAAGAATATTAGAAAGCCAATTTACATATATGGTAGGCCTATAAAGCCTGCCTTTAGGAGCTTTTCAATTTCTTCCTTGACTTTCAACTCTATCTCTTTGGACATCATTCTAGAAGGTTATTGGTATGGTTGGAACTTTGGCTTTATTGGGAGTCTGTGTTCTACTAGGTTTCTACTCAAACTTGACATTTCCTCATAGGTCCAACCAAAACAATCTTTGAACTCCCTTAGAACATTCACAATCTCATTCTTTAGATTCTTTTATAATAAAGTACTAATGTATGTAATCCTTAACTCTTTAGAAGTGTCAAGGATTAATTCCTCCATTAGATTTTGCATTTCTAGTTTTACATCATCAAATTTAGTAGGAGTTGGATCAAGATCATAAATCTATAATTCTTCCATCTTCTCATTAAGTTCTTGCTTATAAATTACTTCAGCTCCACAAACATTAGAAAATTCTTCTAGCTCTAATTTTTCAAAAGTCTGTTGCACCTAATTTTTTGATAATGCAGTGGCTATTGCAATCACTCCTTATTGGTGCATCCAACCATTAATATTTCCTCAATGATGGGTTCGAACATCAGCCAATAAAGCATAATGGCTGTGGGTTGTTAAGCTTTTTTTGTCTGATTGAGAAGCTCATCCTTAGCCATGTAAAAATACCTCAGATCTCCATTCTTTTTTCTGCCCATGAACTTTATTGGGCCAAAATCTGCATCATAGTATCTGGTTTCCATAGAATTTGCACATGTTGAAAAAGGTTTTTGTCTGTCTATGCCACTTCAACATCATCCCTTTTCCAAAATAACAAGAATTGGTGCAGAGAGGATGGAACACCAATTTGCATATATTCAATCTCTTCCTAGCAATGCATTATATCATGCAGATGAGTTAACAATAAAGAAAGCTGATAAAGAAGTCTTACTTGCTATGGTGATATCCACTGGAAGTGCTCATAAAATTTTTATAACTTCTCCCGTGAAGGCTAAAACTGATACATCAGTTGCAATGAGATCCGCTTCTGACTTTCCTAATGTAGCCAACATTTTGAAAGGCAACATAATAGTTGTTCGCTCGTTATCCACCAACACTCTTGGCACAGATTTGCCATTGAACTGAGCTTTCATATACAGAGGCTTCACTTCTTTGGTCATATCCTCAAAGGGTTTTTCAAAAATAACTCTTTTAGGCTTATTGGATTCAATGGCTTGGATTGTGATACCACTATAACATTCATCCTCATTAAAACATGAAAATGAACTCCTTTGTCCTCTTTCTATGTTAATTATATCTCCCCCTATGTATTTGGATTGAAAAATATGAGGTAAAGTTAAAGAAGCAATAGCACAACTAAAAGGTGTAAGGATATTGCCAACAATAAAAGTGCCCTTCACCGTAGGATCATAATCAATCTCTTATGAATTAGCCACTGAATTATTTCCTGTTAAATAAGTATGTCTAATGTCTTCAATTGCCTTTCTACAAAAATTATATTTCTCCTTTTTGCTTTAGTTCACCATCTCATTTTTCCTCTTTTCTTCAGCTCTCTACCTTTGTAGTCTCCTTTTTTATGTTCTGGTTAGTGGTTTTGGAAACTTTTGATGTTCTTGTTTATACCACCTGCCATTTGGTGTTGTCATAACAAGAACTATAAATTTGAATTGTCAACTTTGGGACTTGGGTATTTGATGTTGCATTTGGAGATTTTGGGGAACCCTCTGTAGGTAAGCCATGGGTCTCTTCCTTTCTTTAGCCTTTTGTACTAATGTTCTCTTAGGAATCTAAACCTTATGGAAAAACCTTCTTACCTCTTGTTTTCTTTAGGCTTTAAAGTGATAAGACTTCTTAAGTCGAAATTAGTAGCATTAATGTGTGTTATTGGAGGGAAAGGATTCTTATCTATAAGCATTGTCTCTTTTTTCTCAAGAAATTTAAAAATTCCCTTATTAATTTTGTCTTGCACCAAGTTTCTAAATAACTCACAATAGTTAGTTGAATGATTATAGGAATTATAATACTTACAATAGTTTTTTCCTTTCAATTCTTCTTTTGCTGGAAACTTATGATTTACAAGGGCTTAATGAATAGTTCCTTTAATGGGAAATCCAAAATCTCCTTTGTCTTAGATACCTCAAAGGTGTATTAAGGAGTAGAATTTATTGCTTAAGATTTATTGCTTAAGAATTCTTCCAAGTTTCAGAAACTTTCTTGATTAGAGGTGGACAAACACATGTCCCAGTGGTAGAGATATTTGCTATTGCAATCTCAAGAGTGCTGATCTTTTGAAAATAACTTCCCATAGTACTTCTTTTCTTATGGTTTTCTTCCTTCTGCAGCTCTTTATACTCAGTGACCTTGGCAGCTAGTTCATAAAAATCTTTGAACTCCATGCCTTGAAATTTCTTTTTGATTTAATATCAAGGCCTCTTTGAGCCATTTTCACAAACTTTGTTTCTAATAGGAATGTTTTGCATCTATTTCTTATCTTTTTAAATCTTGTAATGAACAATCTGCACTTTCCCCAGCCTTTTGAGTAACCCTTGATAATTCAACTATATGTACCTTCAATTCTGCCCTAAAGAATTGGGTATGAAACTGTCTCTCCATTTCCTATAAGGTTAGTATTGAATTTTTACGAAGAGTAGCATACCAAGTAAAACTAGTACTAGCGAGGGAGTCAGGAAATAACCTCAACCTAAAGTTAGCAAAGTTTTCATAATTAGCAAGCTCACCACATTGAATTGTAAATCTTATTATATGCTTTGAAGTTGATTGACCATCCTCACCTAAAAATAAAGCAAATTCAAGAATTCTATAACCTCTAAGATATGGATTGTCTTTATCCCCAATATTAGGATAAGGTTTACAAAATTCAGGTTGACATATTTAGGCATGGACCATATAACTCCTGCACCACATCTCTTATAGCTTATGGATCTACAGCCACTTGTTGTCTCTATTGTACAGGTTAAGGAATAGGGACTTTATTAGGAATTGATGGTGGGATGTCCCTCAGTCCTCATGTTGTAATCATTCCTTCATGGTCATAAAGCATGGGCTAAATGCTTGGATTTGTTGCACTAAACATTTGATGAGACAACACATGCCTGCTTTGGCTATTACAGCCATTAGGAGTTGCCCTAGTCTCTTCCCTTTAATAAAGAGGTAAGTAGCTTTCCTTGGCTTGGATAGCCTAAGGTTGATGTGAACCTGTGAGGCCTCACCCGAGGAATCAAAATGCTTTTCGGGAGAAACTCCATGATTGGAATTCGCTGTGAGTTTAGAAAATTGATTTTTGTGATTTTGAAGTTGTGAAAGTGAGTCACCAAATTGATTGACTCTAAAAATATTTTGATTTTATCCCAATGGAAAAGCACTAATCCGCGAGTGACCAAAGAGAGATCGGGGATCAGGGATCAGGTTTTGGTAATTACACAATTGAGAAAATATGATTCTCTTCAGTTTGGCTAAAATTGTAAAATAACTCTTAAAAAGGAATTTTCATATATGTATGAACAAAAATAAAATGATAAATGAAACAGATATATATGACAAGATAGAATGACAATTATAGATAAACATGCAAAAATAAACCTTAATTATTACATAGTCGAAACGATTAAGAGGATCTTTCCTCTAACCCTTACGGGTACTAGGGAAAGCACACATTTCTTAACTAAATTAAAGAAATGAAACTACAGATTTGGAAATAAATAACAAATATAAAAGGGAAAATATTATTAAAAATGATTTTGGAGTTGATGCCTTTTTAGAACGTCAACCTGCGTATCCTATTGAATAGGAATTAAACCCCACACAGTTCTTCCTTCTTGCGAAGGAGGGGTTCTGGAAAAACGTGTTGGTTTGTTTATTAATTTAATTTTGATTCTTAAATTAATAAATTTTAAATCTTTTCTGTTTAGATCTAAAGATAATTCTATATCTGAGTTTAGAATTTTGAGAATGGAAAGGAGATTATATATTTGCTTTTCTTATCTTTCGGATGAATGGAACGAGCTTAGCTTTAGATCTCAACTCCACCTTGGATTCAAAATCCTTGGAATCTGAATCTTAACAATAAAAGATTAGCGAAATAACGTAATGAATGTAAATCGAAATTGAAATTGAAACAGCAGCTCTTTTGTATAAAAATTTTAAACAGAATTTAAAAGCAACAAATATATTAGTATCAGAGAGTTTCTACCTTGGAATCTCCTCCAAATGAGTTGGAAAGCAGCTCAATTTATAGAGCTGGAGAAGGGGTGCCATCAGATGCCGGTAGTGCATCGGCCTGCCAGGCGGCACCAAGATTGTGCCAGCCAGCAAGGCGGCACGTTGGGCATGCCGCCCATGTCACCAGCACTCTAGGAGTGCCGCCCCATTGCTGGCACGGTGGGCATGCCGCCCAACGAGGTGGCACGCCATAGAACCATTGGTTTAACCTGATTTCGCACGTTTTTGGCCTTTTCTGGTCTGTTTCAGATCCAATTTGGGTCCGGTTTGATTCTATGGGTTTGTAACTAAAAAGTAGTTTACTAGAGGTAAAAGATTTAGGAAATTTATTTTTCAATAGGGCGTTGCCCCACACCCCGCAAGGGGCGCTGCGCCCTTAACCCTTATCCGTTAACCGGTTAGCGGGAGCGCCATATGCATAGCATACTATTCTTAGTAGATGTCAAGCTGCAGCAGGATCATAAGGGTGCAAATTTGAGGATTCACAGCTGCCTTCTCATCAGAATTGGCTTTAAGCAAAAGGTCATTCTGAAGATAGTGAACCTTGGAAAGAGATGCCATGTAAGACTTTGGGCTTGTGCTCTTGCAACATCATATTTTTGGCTTATATGTTCTTTTGCCATGTCAGATTCTAGGCTGTGCCATGTCAAAACCTAGGCCATACCACGTCAGACTCTAGGCTTGTGATACCTGCTTGTGCTTATCATGCATGAGGACATTCATGCTTTATGCAAACTGAACCTTATGAAGGACAAACATGGTATAAATATATAAACCTTTGGGAGAGGGCCCATAAGATAAATGAGATTTGTCAATGGCTATTGGTTTGACCTTGGCGTTAGATATGAGAATGGTCATGGTGATCTTCAATTAAGGCTATATGTCCAGCCTAATTGTTGGAGGTAAAGATGATCTAGTGAATTTTAATCAAGGCTATCCGTTCTACCTAGACTTTAAGATTTGGAGATTTGGTCCACCTAGGAAATTCAAATTGATTTAACAAGGCCATCTGTTTAGCCCTACTATTGGGAATATTATGATCAAAGTTATCTGTTTAGCTTTGATGTTTGGGAAGATTAGGATCAAAGCTATCTGTTTGGCTTTGGTGGTTGGGAGGATTATAGTTAAAGTTATCTGTTCGGCTTTGGTCGTTGGGAGGATTAAAGTCAAAAACTATCTATTTGGCCTTGTTGATTGGGAAAGTTTGGATCAAAGCTATTTGCTTGGCTTTAGTATTAGAAGGATTAGGATCAAAGCTATTTATTCAGCTTTGGTGTTAGAAGGAATAGGATCAAAACTATCTGTTCGGCTTTGGTGTTAGATTTAGAGAAGGTTATGTCTTTGAAAGACGAAGAGTATAGGAATGTCAACATGGGTGGCTCGACTCGGTTTGCCCATTGAAAGTTATGGTTGAGGATTAGTCCTTGTAGGGAAAGGTCTTGGCTAAGGAGGGTAGGTCTGGTTAGGAAATCCATTTGAAAGGCTTAGTATGATTTTGCCTTAAAGGAGATCATGGGCTTCATAAATGAAGGCCTTTTGGGAGTGGGCTTCATGGTGAAGGCTTCTTGGTTTAGGCTTTATAATGAAGGCTATTGGTCTTGGGCTTCATGGCGAAGACTTTTGGATCTAGGCTTTATGGTGAAGGCTTTTGGATTTAGGCTTCATGGCGAAGGCTCTTGGATTTGGGCTTCTTAATGAAGGCTTCTGAGTCTAGGCTTCTTCATGAAGGCTTTTGGATTTGGGCTTCTTCATGAAGGCTTTTAGATTTAAGCTTCTTGATGAAGGCTTTTGATTTAGACTTCTTGATGAAGGCTATTGGGAGATATACCTTGACTTCTGATTTTGCCAAGGAAAATAGAATTAAAGATGATAAGCCCTGATAGACTTGGAAATTTTGGTTCTACTCATTTTGAGATTATGCCAAGGAATGGGTGGTATGTGGTATGATTTGCCAATGAGGCTTGGAATGGAACAATATGATTTCATAAAATTTGAGAATGGCTTTGAAGGTAGGCTAAAACTTCTGAAAAGAATCATGGAGATTATATGATTTTGCTTTTTGTAGCATGAATCATAGAAAAGAACAAGTCAAGCTTTTCTTATTGTTTGAGAGTAAAGAGACTATTGGAGTGACCATTAATTGGTATAACTTTATGTAAATTGCACTGGTTAAAACAAAGAGCCCTTAGGAATGGCTAAAAGGTTAGTAGAAGAAGATAAATTGGAGATCATGCTTAAGGATGAGAGATAAGGATGTGATAGACTGGAGATATGTATGAGGGATTATGCCTTAGCTCTTTAAGCTAAGCAATGGGATGGACTGACAATAGATGATGACCTAGGAAGACATGCCTCCATTGTAGGATAAGGGCATAGAAGATTATATATCCTTAGAGAATAAACCTCTAGTTAAGAAGGATGATAGATTGATTAAAGATGATTTGAGAACTTTGGACATAAGGGAAGGAGACTTGGATGAGCTTTCTCTCTCTCTCTCTTAGCTCTAACTTTTGCCTAAGCTGTCCTTTTTAGGTTTTCAGCTTAGCAAGCTTACATTTAGGAGAAAATATTCCACCATGATTTAGGCTACTGCTTTAAGGGGCTCTGGCCTTTGAATTCTATATTTGACAAAGGTTTTTTCTAAATTTATTGCCCTTGTTGAGGTTTATTATTTGATTACCTAATATGCCATAGGTAATTTCATTTTATTTGCTCTTTGTGCTTCAATTGTTTGATGAGAGGTCCATTACTTGACCTTCTTTGATTAGGAGCCGATGAAGCAATAGCTGATTTGTGAGCACATCAAATTCTAATTTATGCTAATTGTGGTGGGTTTAATTGATTGCTCATATCTGTTTTTCCTCTTTTCCTTTTTCTCTTTTTTTTTGTTTTTTGTTTTTTTTTTTTAATTTTTTTTCTCTCTTTTTTTATGGCTCATCCATGCTGGACTAAATAAGGAAGATGAAAAGAAAATGTGTATGCATTACTATAAAGAAAACTTTATTGTAAGATGACAAAAGGAACCACTATGGTCGATGAGAATAAAGAAAAATAAAATGACAGACTCCAACTCATATTTGGACTCAGACTTTTGAAATTCAAACTTGGACTCAGGTTTCTACTTGGAATTTAATTTCAGACAGGTCAGATTAGCTAAACTTGAACTACTCCATGACATGCCTTCTGAGGCTGAGGTAAGGTGGAGTTGAGTTAGAATTAGTTTCCTCATCAATGTTCAGGTTGGTGGTGGGGAATTCAGCTTGAAATGATTGACTTTGGATGCAATCTTCAACTTTTGATACAGTTGCGACCAAAGCTCTGAAGATGGGTAGGTATTGTGTTAACAAATGGGCTTTATAGGCGGGAAGTAGATTCTTGACAATGATATCTACTTGTTCTTGCTCGGTTGGCCTGTTTACTATTTAAGCAGCTTTAGCCCTCCACCTTGTAAGGAATATGGAAAAGGACTCATCTAGAAGTTGATTTGTGATTTCTAAATCCCTTCTTGTAATGTCCACTTCACTATTGTAGTGGTACTGTTTAACAAATGCCTTGCAAATGTCCTCCTAAGTATGTTTTTGGGTATCATCCAAGTTGATAAACCAGCTTAAGGCAGGATCAGTAAGGGTTTGATGAAAGAGTTGAGCAAAGAGCTCATTATTGATACCAAAGGAATGCATTGCCCCCACATACATCTTTAAATGGATCTTGGGGCAAGTCGCACCATCAAATCTGTCCAAATTTGGCATTTTAAACTTTGTCAGAACTCTTGCATTGGAAAATAAGCTCAGGGAGCCTGTATTAACCAGGTTTTCTTTCTTCTTCATATTCTTCATCATTTTTTCCATGTGCTTCACTTTTTCCATGAAGGCTTTGATTTCAGGGTTGCCTTCCTTCCTTTGGAAAGAATATATGGGTAGAGAAGTGAGAGTAGGGGTGAAATTTGGTAGTTGAACTATCATGGGTTGATAGAGTGAGTTGTTTCTGAGAAATTCAGGTGATGGAATAGGTAGTGGTGGGATCATGTCAGTGTTTGCAAGCTCTTTGTCTTTGGAATCAGCTCTGAAAGTGAATCTATAAATAGGATAAAGAGCAGGTTTTGGGTCTGATTTGAGTAGTTTTGGGCCAGTTGAGTTTTAGGCTAGGGAGGTCTGTTCCAACATGGTGCGGATATCTTTCATGATAGCCCTCCTTTGGGCTTTGAGCATGTTTTGGAAAAGAGCTTCTTGCCTCTTCATCATAATATCTTGGTGTTCAAAGAGCTTAGCAAAAAGCTCATCAAAGATTTCATCATTATTGATACCAAAGGAATGCATTGCCCCCACATACATCTTTAAATGGATCTTGGGGCAAGTCGCACCATCAAATCTGTCCAAATTTGGCATTTTAAACTTTGTCAGAACTCTTGCATTGGAAAATAAGCTCAGGGAGCCTGTATTAACCAGGTTTTCTTTCTTCTTCATATTCTTCATCATTTTTTCCATGTGCTTCACTTTTTCCATGAAGGCTTTGATTTCAGGGTTGCCTTCCTTCCTTTGGAAAGAATATATGGGTAGAGAAGTGAGAGTAGGGGTGAAATTTGGTAGTTGAACTATCATGGGTTGATAGAGTGAGTTGTTTCTGAGAAATTCAGGTGATGGAATAGGTAGTGGTGGGATCATGTCAGTGTTTGCAAGCTCTTTGTCTTTGGAATCAGCTCTGAAAGTGAATCTATAAATAGGATAAAGAGCAGGTTTTGGGTCTGATTTGAGTAGTTTTGGGCCAGTTGAGTTTTAGGCTAGGGAGGTCTGTTCCAACATGGTGCGGATATCTTTCATGATAGCCCTCCTTTGGGCTTTGAGCATGTTTTGGAAAAGAGCTTCTTGCCTCTTCATCATAATATCTTGGTGTTCAAAGAGCTTAGCAAAAAGCTCATCAAAGATTTCATCAGCTCTGGTAGTAGTGATTTCATCTCTAGCAACAGACATCTTGTCAACCTTTGAAAGGGAAAAGGAACTAGGTTAGCATCAAGCTTTGGAAAAAAGGGGTATGGGGAGGTGTGACAAACCAAAGGATCTTAGTTTTGATGATAATGGATGACAGTGTCTTGTGGTTAGGTTGACGGTGTATGGGTAAAGATGAGGGTAGAGGTGTATGATATTATCTAGGTATGTATTTAGCTAAGGGAGCTAGGTCAGATTTTAGCTTTGGATGGCTAGATCAGATTTTAGCTTTGAGTGGCTAGGTCAGAATTTAGCTTAGGGTGGCTAGGTCAGATTTCAGCTTTGAGTGGCTAGATCATAATTTAGCTTGGGGTGGCTAAGTCAGATTTTAGCTTTGAGTGGCTATATCAGACTTTTGCTTTGGGTGATTAGGATTATGATTTATGAATGGGTTACGATGGGCTTAAGGATAGCGTGACCATGGGTTTTGCGATTGGGTTATGGATGTACCATGGATTTGGATGTTGGGTGGACTATGGGTTTGGTGATAGTTGGATAATGGGTTGGACTAGATCATGGGTTTAAATGGGCCATGGGTTTGGATAGTAATGTAAGAGATGAAATCTAGTTAGCATTTAGTTTGGGTAAGGATAAGAGTGACGCTAAGTCAATATTTAGCTTTGGTAAGGATGGTTGAGGATAATGCTATATTAGTGTTTAGCTTGGGTAAGAACTATGAAAGATGAAAGCTAGATCAGAGTTTAACTTGGGTAAGAGTTGTGAAAAATGAAAGCTAGGTTATTATTTAGCTTCAATAAGAATTATGAAAGATAAAGCCATATCAGTGTTTAGCTTAGGCTAGGTTAGTATTTAGCTTGGATAAGAATTATGGAAAAGGATGAGGGTACCATAGATGGGTTTATTTTTACCATGAGTTTGACATGGGTTTGGATAGGACTAGACCATGGATTTTGGGTAAACCATGAGTTTTGGGCTTTGATCATGGGTTTATATGGACCATAGGCTTTAGGTGTTGACCATGGGTTTAGGTGGACCATGAGTTTTAGATTTTGATCATAGGTTTAGATGGACCATGGGCTTTGAGTGCTGACCATGGGTTTAGATGGACCATGGGCTTTGGGTTTTGACCATGGGTTTAAATGGACCATGGGTCATGAGCTTTGGGTATTAACCATGGGTTTAGATGGATCATGGGCCTTGGGTTTTAACCATGGGTTTAGGTGGACCATGGGTTTGGGTGTTGACCATGGATTTAAGTGAACCATGGGTCATGAGCTTTGGGTATTGACCATGGGTTTAGATGGACCATGGGCCTTGGGTTTTGACCATGAGTTTAGGTGGACCATGGGCTTTGGGTGTTGACCATGGATTTTGGTGAACCATAGGTCATGAGCTTTGAGTGTTGACCATGGGTTTAGGTGAACCATGGGTTTTGAGTGTGAAGATGTTTGGATAGGTTTTTGACTCTTTACAAGGTTCAAGCTATGATGTATGTTTGCATGAATGAAAAGGTTTCATGACAATGACATACCAAGTTCAGTATTATGGCACATATAATCCTAAAGGAAGGTTCTATGAGTCATTACATGAAAGGGTTAGGGTGGTTTGAAGGGAACCCATCACACTAAAGATGCGATATACCTAACCACATGTGAGACAAGGAGCCTCGCGTGGGTCCAATGGTACGTGCATACTTGTTACACCTCTAAAAGGATTAGAGGATACATCGTGGGCTAGATGATTTCATTATCGGCAAGCAGACCTAAGGAAGGTTGCCTACTCGATGTTACTTTCTATCCTTTGTTTTCCTAGAAGCTAGGTTTTTGTGGACCAGAAGTCCGATGTAGTGATGTATGACATAGCTATTTCGCATTTAAAGCCAAACTTGGTATTTTACAAAAAGTAATCCACTTTATCTTTTATTTGAAAAAGATTTTAAGTCTCCAGTGGAGTCGCCAACTGTGAGGTCTCACATGAGCACCGGTCCGATCCGCCGAGGAATCAAAATGCTCTTCGGGAGAAACTCCACGATTGGAACTCGCTGTGAGTTCAGAAAATTGATTTTTGTGATTTTGAAGTTGTGAAAGTGAGTCACCACTTTAATTTACTTATTTTAATTGGAAAAATTAAAGAAAACGCAAATTGATTGACTTTAAAAATATTTTGATTTTGTCCTAATGGAAAAGCACTAATCCATAAGTGATCAAAGAGGGCTCAGAGATCAGGTTTTAGTAATTACACAATTGAGAAAATATGATTCTCTTTAGTCTAGCTAAAATTGCAAAATAACTCTTAAAAAGTAATTTTCATATATGTATGAACAGAAATAAAATGATGCATGAAACAGATATATGTGACAAGATGGAATGACAATTATAGATAAACAAGCAAAAATAAACCTTAATTATTACATAGCCAAAACGATTAAGAGGATCTTTGCTCTAACTCTTATGGGTACTAGGGAAAGCACACATTCTTCAACTAAATTAAAGAAATGAAAGTACAAATTTGGAAATAAATAACAAATATAAAAGGAAAAATGTTATTAAAAATGATTTTGGAGTTGATGCCTTTTCAGAACGGCAGTCTGCGTATCCTATTGAATAAGAATCAAACCCCATACAGTTCTTCCTTCTTGCGAATGAGGGGTTCTGAAAAAAAGTGTTGGTTTGTTTATTAATTTAATTCTGATTCTTAAATTAATAAATTTTAGATCTTTTCTGTTTAGATCTAAAGATAATTCTATATCTGAGTTTAGAATTTTGAGAATGAAAAGGAGATTATACGTTTGCTTTTCTTGTCTTTCGGATGAATGGAATGAGCTTAGCTCCAGATCTCAACTTCACCTTGGATTCAAAATCCTTGGAATCTGAATCTTAGCAACAAAAGATTAGCGAAATAGTGTAATGAATGTAAATCGAAATTGAAATTGAAACAACAGCTCTTTTGTATCAAATTTCAAACAAAATTTAAAAGCAACAAGTATATCAGTATTAGAGAGTTTCTGCCTTGGAATCTCCCCCAAATGAGCTGGAAAGTAGCTCAATTTATAGAGCTGGAGAAGGGATGCCGCCGGATGCCGGCTGCAGCACCGACAGTGCACCGGCCGGCCAGGCAGCACCAAGATTGTGCCGGCCGACAAGGCAGCACGTTGGGCATGCCGCCCATGCCGCCAACACTCCAGGAGTGCCGCCCCATTGCCGGCACGGTGGGTGTGCCACCCAACAAGGTGGCACGTCGCAGAACCATTGGTTTAACCTAATTTCGCACGTTTTTGGCCGTTTCTAGTATGTTTCAAATCCGATTTGGGCCTGGTTTGATTCTATGGGTTTGTAACTGAAAAACAGTCAATTGGAGTAAAAGATTCAGAAAATTTATTTTTCAACAGGGCGCTGCCCCCTTGACCCTTGCCCGCTAACTGGCTAGTGGGACTGCCGTATGCGTAGCGCACTATTTTTAGTAGGTGTCAAGCTGCAACAGGATCATAAGGGTGCAAATTTGAGAGTTCACAGAACTAGCAACTTCCCAATTATTCACTTGGTTTGCACTTTGAATACCAGAGGTTTGCCCCTTTGCTCCCTAGGAAGTTATCTCTCTTACCTAGGACTTAGCTTTAACTTTTAACTCCTAAGACTTCCTTAAATCTAGCTAGAATTAATCTTTTCAACTAGCCCAGCCACCATGGAAGTAACTTCTTTTAATGCTTTGAGGTGCTCCTCATTTCTTTTGTGTTGATTTTCCATCATCACCAACATCTTGTAAAAAGCATTATTAGAATCAAGTAAAATGTTACTTGAGCCACCAACAACAAATCTAGTTGGTAGAGTTTGCTGGATTTGTGTCTCCATTTATTGTTGTGACTTGGGAGGCATAATGTTTCTCTCAATATGCGCGACCATCTGTGGAACAAAACATGCTTCATGCTCTACTTCATTAGCAGTAGTTTTGGCATTCTAAGACCTGAGACAATATCTTTTCAAGTAAAATTTTGAGTTTTAGGTGCCATGTATAGCCTAGGTCCCATTGCACGTGCCAAAAATTATGTTGATTTTGTTTTTGTTCTGAGCATACCACTTGTGTAGATATACGAACCAATGAAAATTGCTCCTAACTTCTTAATCAGACGATTATGAATTCTCAACTCTCTTTGATAGTTAATGCTGAAATTCTAACTAGCACCTAATTGGAATGTAATCAAATTTAGGGTAAAGTATTATTTAGTCTCTGAGATTTACCTTAAATAATGATTTCATCTACGTAGTTTGGAAAAGTCGCTCTTCAGTCTCT